>OX421974.1:65996987-66721987 GCA_949128135.1 Parasteatoda lunata
TCTCCCAAGAAATTCAACAAGAATTCGATTGTTATTTTGTAACAGCATTTAAGAGAATGAAGAAATAAATTCTCAAAGCTAAATGGCGAATCGTTTTCGAAATAGTTCCAAAAGCAAAAACCGCTATATTCAGTTAAGGGTGCGAGTAGCAAAATAATTGCATATACTGAAAGTATTTGTTTTTATCTATTCCACATTATTATCCAAAAGATAAATAAAAAGGGGAAAAATAATTTGAGAAAGATATGAATACAATATCTAGAGAATAAAGAATAAGGAAAACATAAAAATAAACCGAAAACTGAAGAAAACAGAATAGAATTATTCTCATTTTGGAAAGACGCCTTATCGTGTTATTAATGGCTTGCTGGAAAGATTTTTTAAAAAAAGGAAAAATACTGTAATTGTTCTTATGAGATGGAAAGGGGGAATTCATAAGTAAAAATACGGTAAATTTAAATATAAAACTATTTTTTTATATTAAAAAAGCAATAATGATTTCCTACACATTTTGAAATACCCCTAAATTGATTGTCCGCATAAAATATTGTTAAAAATGTGTTAAATAATAAATGAAGAAATTGAATGAGTGATATCTAATATTGTATTAATATAGCCAAAACAAAATATATCAATACAATAGTGTGAGGAGCACCCAAAAAAATTTGAAGTGAAAAAAGAACACATTAAGTAAGAAACTATACGAAATAAAACATATGAAGTAAAAAACAGAAAATAAAATCTAAAAAAAAAAAAAAAAAAAAAAAAAAATACCGAACAAAACACAAAACATAATCTATAAAGCGAGTAGCTAATTCAAATGAACTTACACGTTCCGGAATCTTTCAAGAATGATTTTAAAATATTTTCATAATAAGTTTGTCAGATTACAAAACATGAAAACAGAAGCGAAAATAGAGGCTAGAAATGTAATTAGAGGGAGCTTTTTTATGGCACATTCTTACTGCAGTACTGAAGCGCGTTTGACTTATTAGTTAACTTGGATTAGCCCGAAAATGGATGTGCATAATGTAACAATATTATACTGGATAATTTAAAGTTTATAATTAATAAGGTTGATAGTCAATTATACGAATTTAATGATTTTAGATACTTAGCATTTATTTAAGAGAGAAAGAAAAAGAAAGAAATATGATTTGCCCAGTTTGCACAGATTTGTAGCCACGGATTTGCCAGAATTGGATTTGCACCTGGTAAAAATATAAATTTAGTTAATAAAGACATTTTTGGTAAATTAATAATAATAATAATAATAACATACAATTAACTTAATGATTTTATATAGAACTTAATTACATTAGTTGGGTATTCATTGCTCTTTATCAAACTTTGAAAGAGTTCATAAATTTTTTATTAGATATATAAACATTACTACATATTCTTTTAATTTCATTCATTTGATTAAAAATGGTAAAATAACTTTTTTTTAGAAACATTTAAACCACTAGTAATTAGTTTATTTCTAAAGTTAAAATCGTGTCTTTTGTCGTATAAATCAACAATGCAGACATTTTTTTCTTTTTTAATACATAAATGGAAAATATTGAAATTAATATTATCATCATGATTACGAAGCAAAATTAATTCCTCCGGTTAAATATAATTTAACAATATATATATATATATATATACATATATATACATATATATACATATATATATATACATATACATATATATACATATACATATATATATATACATATATATATACATATACATATATATATACCCCGTGGCAGAAACAGGGCGACACGGCGACATTGTCGCAGAAAGCGACAAAGTTCTTGCAGAAAGATTTTTTTTATTTGGGAAAAAAAAATTTTTGGTTTGGCAGAAATAAAAGTTCTCAAAAAAGATTCTGCAGAAACAGAAGCTGTTTTACAAAAAAATAATTTTTACACAGAAACTTCTGCAGAAGCAATAATGGTTCTGCAAATTTTTTTTCTTACTGAATAGTTTTTAAATAATTGTTTTTCTAGCGTACCGCGGAAGGGGAAAGCGCTCGTGATCTTCCGTTAATCTCCAACACAAACAGTTACTGGATAAAAAGGGGAGAAATTTTTTCCCCTGTATTAAGCTATTTTTGGAAATTTGCCAACTTCGGCCTCTATCGCTGGCGCAGTAATTTGCTTTGAGTTTTCTTTTTGCACTTATGTGGAAAATTTCATGCGCAAAAAGATTCTTTTATCTTTTTTTAAAAAAAATCATGTCTAGCGAAAAGGTTATTTGTTGCTCTTGTGAAGCAATAATAATTAAAAAAAATTTGAAAACACATTTTTCAAGACGGCATTCCGAAGAACAAATAAGATGGAAGTCGACAACATCTAGCGATGTCAGAGATATTTTTTCTGGAAAGCGACAGGAAAAAAGAAGAGAAGCTTCCCCCGCTACTTATATTAAAAAATTAAAAAAAAAAAAAAAAAAAAAAAAAAAAAAGTTCTAGATTCGAACCAAATATTCTTACTAGTAGCGATGTCGATAGTAAGGATGAAACAGCATCTCCAACAAATCAAGAAATTTTAGAAGCAGTCAAAGGTAAAAAATAATTATATATATATATTTTTTAAAGATAAAATGCCTATATCCTTTGAATTAAGTCGTCGATATAAAAATACACTCGCAATCTGACGATAAATGAAATAAAGCCTGATAGATATCTCACTATCTACGATTTTTTGGCATGCGAATGAAAACCAGATTGGTGAAAAATATTTACAGACGAATCAAACAGGTTTCCATACGCATTCGAAAAAAATCGCATCCAATGAGTATGGCTCTAATACCGATGTTTCAGTACTGATGAAGACGATTTCGTTTCGAAATGTTGAATAGACTTGAGCGTATTAAGGCGTAAACCGCTTCTGCGTACTTCGTGGGAAATCAATGCTATATATGTACACAATACAGTGCGACTTCTGTTACAAATCACAAGCGCTGTGTATTTTTTTCGTTCTGAACTTAATCTGATCACGAAAAAAGTTTAATTTACCTCCTTTTTTTAAAATAAAAAAAATCTTTCAATAAGTCAGCACAATATTAATCGAATCTAATTAATTTGTAATTGTTTTCATATAGAAAAAATTGAAACAAAGATTGCGTTAATTTTTTTTCTTGTAGAATTCGGATATAGTCAATCCTATTTTATTATTTTGATTACTCAACTTCAATATTGATTTTTTCACCTGATTTGTTTCTGTACCTGATATAACTACTATAATGAAACTGTTAAATTATACTGTTTTAAAATGATACTTCAAATTCAGTTATCTTGTTTTATAAATTTAATCTTTTTGTCCATTCTTAGCTATTTTTATAAGTTCCATCTTATTACAGGTTCTGGGTAATCTTAATTTATGTTCTAGTAAGCATTTTTGTCTGCAGATCTATACATTTATAATTTTTCTTTATTACCAAAGATTATGCAAATTTAAACTTAAATAATTTAAACTTATTAAGAAATTTAAACTTATATTATGAAATTAAGAAAATAAAATCTACACAGTTTTATTCTATGCATGTAGGCTTTTTTTATAAACACGAAGTGTATCTATTATTATAAATTCATTACACATATATTTATAACGATAAAAATATTTTGCAGAAAGATATATTTATAACTATCTTGCAGAAAGATATTGGTTCTAGTTAGGTTTGTCGCAGAAAGCCAGAAAAAATTCTGCCACAGGGTATATATATATATACATATATATATACATATACATATATATATATACATATATATATATATATATATATATACATATATATATACATATATATATATATACATATATGCATATACATATATATATATATACATATATATATATACATATATATATACATATATATATATATATATATACATATATATATACATATATATACATATATATATATATACATATATATATACATATATATACATATATATATATATACATATATATATACATACATATATACATATATATATATATACATATATATACATATATATATATATATATATACATATATATATATATATATATATATATATATATATATATATATATATATATAAACACTCTCAATAAAGATGGAATTTCAAAAAATTCGTAGAGAACAAGGAACTAAAAGTGTCCTTTAAGTCTCATACCAAAGCTGATATGGAGAAGTGATACTCCAGGGCACCTATTCAGGAAGAGAAAAAAAAAAAATCCCACTAGGGTGGCTTTAAGTGCATCAGTCAAACAGTTTATATTTACCGGAAATAAAGTATAGGCCCTCTCCTGGAATTTGATGCATTATAAATACTTTCCGGAGTAGACTGGAGTAATTTTTTTTCTTCAAGAGATTGGCACGTAAAGGCAAAGAAGTGTATATGAAGTGGGTGATCAATGGTCCATTGGTCCAGAGCGTAAAGTGGCCCAAGGGGATAGTGAGTTTTGTTTAGACCTGTCGAATCTCAATCCATCAATATTCGCTTTTGTTGGTAGTGTTGACTGCTTTTCTAGATAAGGAGAGGCTGGCGGCCAATAAAATTTTGAATTTCGGAAATACTATCGACCAAAGTGGGGAGTTGTTGAAAGAAGATGAGAAAATTGCTTTTTTTTTTTTTTTTGTGTGTGTGTATTTATTTCACCCACTACATCCTAGAGAGCATGAAGAAAAATATTTCCTAGTAAAGAGCTAAGGGAAGAAAACAAAGAATTTTCGAATTTGTAATACTTTAATTAATACCTCATAGTGGTCGAACTATTTTTGAACCTGATAATTACCTGATTAAAAACTTCATTCGCTTGAAAAACATATAAATAGGCCGACGTGTTTCAGTGCTCAAAAATTGACGCTCATTTTCAAGACTTGCCAGACGTGAATGAGAAGAAACAAAAGTGATTTGAAATATAAAACGTAAAGTTGGCAACGAAAATATTAAGATAAAAATGAGAAACAAAAACTAGAAAAACCATAGTTGCCGAAAGAGAGAAGGATGAAAAAACAGAATCAGAAAAACTACTTTTGTTACTTTTTTTATTCATTTATTTATTTATTTGTGTTCTGTTTTTCTTGGAAAGTATAAAAAATGGGCGTCTATTTTTGAGCGCTTGAAACAAATCGACTGATATTTTCTAAGAAAAAAAAATTATTATGATTAATTTCCTAACCCTCTAATTTACCAATTTTGTTTTTTGTTGTTATCTGTTTGTGCAGTCCCCTATTTATTTTGCCCCTTCCTTCTCTTCTCCTTTCACTCGTTTTAATTTTTCACTAACTATTCTAACTATTAATCTAACTAATCAACTAATTTTAATAAGATAGGCCTTTGATTCAATATTTAATTCATCGTTTACGGAGGTCGCCTTATAGACCAGGTACTCCGTGTCACCAATAATTAGTTTCCGCAGATTCTTATTTTCGATTTATAAATTTTTGAAGACACTGAAGTTTTTATTCAGATAATATAAGAATTAATATTTAAAAACAAGGTATAAAAGATATTTAGAAATTATTAAATTATTGAACGCGGATTCTCCTCTCCCCTAAAAAATGCGAATGATCAAAAGATCTTTCTAAACCCGTTTTTCATGGTCATCAGTGCATTCTTAATGGACAGAAAAATCATGTAACTCTTGATTTAAGAAGATCTGATAATCTTACTGACATCAACATAAATTTAATGAAAGTTTTAACAGTATTTTCCTTTATTATTTACTATCTTTTATTTAAAGAGATTTTATGATGCTACTTTGATTACGTCAACGATATTTATTATAGACGTGTTAAAATTATTCTCAACTAGCTTTAAAAATTATACTACTTATCAGGTTTAAGAGGATGGTACAAATCACAAATTAAATCACGATTTAAATAAAGTGATTTTTTTTTTAAAAAAAGTCATTAATTTTTATCGAATGATACTTTTTTAAAAAAAAAAAAACATTTCATCGGTTACTTTGTGTGAAAAAATTACAGAACTTTTGAAATGGTTTTTTAAAAATTACATAATTCTTGTGAATTTTTAGAATGCAAACTAGGAACAAAGTAAAAATATGATATTCTAAATTTTTAAATAAATAAACAACAATAAAACAGTTCTTTTAATCGGTTTTAGTGAAGAATGTCACCAGAATCAGAAGCCATAAACCAAAATTTTAAAGTATCTTTAAAAAGAAAAGTAAATTAGTTAATTTTAATCATTGATTATGAATCGAGTTTGTTAATTCGGATGCATTTATCATTTTAATGATTGTATTTGATTCCACCTATCATTTGCTCAATTATTCAAATCTCTTGATTTGAATCAAATGGTTTGAATCCTCTGATTCAAATTGCGTCTAAAATTTTTGATACAAATGACATAATTAGTTTTTTTTTTTTTTTTTTTTTCATTTTACTGATTATTTTAACACCATTGTTGGAAACACTCTTTAAATTTATTAGACACAAAACTGGATTAAAACAAGTTTTTGTAAAAATACGTAAAAAATATTATTTTATTCAAATTCTCTTTTTCTAACTTTTAATTTGTCTGACTTTATACATATCAGACAAATGACATTATTAGTTTTTTTTTTTTTTTTTTTTTTTTACTGATTATTTCAACACCATTGTTGGAAACACTCTTTAAATTTATTAGACACAAAACTGGATCAAAACAAGTTTTTGCAAAAATACGTAAAAAATATTATTTTATTCAAATTCTCTTTTTTAAACTTTTTTTCTAACTTTTAATTTGTCTGACTTTATACATATCAGACAAAATTATTAGTTTTTTTTTCTTTTTTTCATTTTACTGATTATTTTAACACCATTGTTGGAAACACTCTTTAAATTTATTAGACACAAAACTGGATCAAAACAAGTTTTTGCAAAAATACGTAAAAAATATTATTTTATTCAAATTCTCTTTTTTAAACTTTTTTTCTAACTTTTAATTTGTCTGACTTTATACATATCAGACAAAACAAATTATTAGTTTTTTTTTCTTTTTTTCATTTTACTGATTATTTTAACACCATTGTTGGAAACACTCTTTAAATTTATTAGACACAAAACTGGATCAAAACAAGTTTTTGCAAAAATACGTAAAAAAATATTATTTTATTCAAATTCTTTTTTTCTAACTTTTAATTTGTCTGACTTTATACATATCAGACAAAAAACATTATTAGGTTTTTTTTTTTCAATTTACTGATTATTTTAACACCATTGTTGGAAACACTCTTTAAATTTAGTAGACACAAAACTGGATTAAAACAAGCTTTTGCAAAAATACGTAAAAAAAATATTATTTTATTCAAATTCTCTTCTTCTAACTTTTTAATACATATTTCTATATTGAAAAATATATGAAGGGTGTAAAAATAGTGCCAGAAAATCCATCCGTCTTTTCAAGAATTCCTTCCAATTTTAAAAATCTCTTCACCGCGTCTACGCATTTATATATGGCATTCATATATCACACCTTCAAGCCTTGAAGATAAGGCTCCAGAACTCTCGTGGTAAAAAAGGAAAAATAAAAAAAGGAGAGACCCTTTTTCAATTTGTTCTCCAAAACGAAAGAGGAAAGAATAAAAAAAAATTCCAAAATTGGTGAGAATTCTATCTATTTTTCGTCGTCTTTAGATCAGTTAGATGTCTAAAACTTTTTCCATTCGCTGGACCGATGTTCGGCCAATCATGAAAGCTTCTGAACTTTTCACGCCAGCTACCGCGGTTTCAACTTAAAAGGCGATGAATGGGTTTCGATTTTTTATTATTTTTTTCCACTTTATCCATTCACGCTTCAAAAACTTTCAACTATCCAATGTTCGTCTCTTTTTTGTTGATTGCCAACCTTTCACAGACAAGAAATCAATTTCTTGTTTCCCCTCACAGCCATTTGAAGGGCATGAGATGCAGTGCTACGTTTAAAATTGGAATCCAAAGGTAAAAAGTCTGACAGTGAAATTAAATTTCATGTAGAGTGCGCAAAAAAATAAATAAAGGAACCGTCCTTTATAACTTTTGATCTAATGGTCGGATCTTCACGTTCTAGGACTCAATCTTAAAGATACTATGGAGACAAATATGCTAATTGTGCTTGTTTTTATACTTCTGTATTTGCATTGTGTATTTTATATTTTGTATTGTATTCTCTTCCTGGACTATGGCAAAGCCTTTGGGGTACAGAGAGAGCAATTTAGACATTTGTCGTGCTCCCTCAATAAAAAAGGTTTTGCTTTTATGGCTTCCGGAGCAAGTACGCCCTGAAGACGTCAGCTTCGGTTGTCATATTTATTCATTTTTCATTGTTTGAATTCTTTTTGGATTCTTAGCTGCTTAGCGCGTTTTTCCACTGGAAGTATTATTTTTAATTGCTTTAATTATTTTGAATTCTTTTCTTAATATCTGATACTATAAACATATTATTTACAAATAAAATTTGATGTACTGGCCAAAAAGAAGAAATTAGGAAATCGTACAAAAGATATGCATTTTATACTTGTCATTAATCTTTTATAAATAACAATTAATACAATAAATGTTTTTAGAAATGAGGTGAAACAGAACATTTTAAAAAAATGTAATGTCTGCATAGCAAAATATTTATAAATAAAATAATTTGTATCTATATAGTGTTTACTTGTTCATTCTTCTCTAAATTTTTAAAGAAAATAAATTCCTATTCACAGCAAAAAATTTCTGCCAGAGGATCAAAACGCTTGAAAACAAAAACAAAATTGGAAGAAATAAAGTAATTGCTTACGTCAATAACAATACTCCTTTTAATTCGCTGAAATAACTACGTTCAGACAGCAGAATAATAGTTTTTAGAGAGCGGAATTGGTTGAGAAATTATCGTCAGTTTTCTTAAGTCACAACTGGAGAAAGGAGAAAATTTGTCTTAGGATAGTTGTTTACAAAGAAAATGCAATTCGCAAGATGAAATAGAATCAAAATAGTGGAAGACTTTTATAAAAATAAATAAGTATTGCAAATATGGAATGCACGAAATTGAAAATATGTAAAATAGTTTTGCACCGATTTCTGAAGGCGTAAAGATAACAAAGTTAAGGAAAATCTTCAAAAATCTTCTAACAACCAGCAACTCTTACAAGTTAACTTTTTTGTTTCTAATAACGGGAAAACTAGCATAAACGGATATTAGAATTAAATAAAACAAAATGATGCTACGATGAAGATATTTATATCAGAAGCAGATCGTAGTTAATAATACCGAAAATGAACTGTGAGAATTATAAATCTGTATAAGTCAAATCGATATAAATAAGTAATAACAATCTCAATATAGATGGAAAACGCGGAAGACCAATATTTTAAATATATTCGGACTTGATATGCTATTGAAACTTTTTCTTTTCAGTACTAAACGTACTTTAGTCTGATGTATAGACTAATGATAATCGTTTTGTTTAGTACTAAACGTACTTTAGTCTGTTATATAGACAAATGATAATCGTTTTTATTTAAACTGAAGAATATGCGTCTAAGATTGAATAAAATGACAATGACCAAAGTATTACAACGATCCCTAATGACCAGAAAAATTTTCATTCCTGTTAATTTTAAGTTAAGCGACTATTATGACTGCAGTTTTTCATCATGTGATCTAAAATCAATATATAATATATATAACATTTAGGAGAATATAACAGCCGTCAATATATCGACGATAACAATATTATCGGGAAACACTATATTCCAGGGAAATCGTAATCAAAATGGCTGGAATAAAAGAGAATGCAGTGGTGGAAGAAGATTATCCATAAGCGAATGGAATAAGAAAGAAAAGTTTTTCCGGGAGCACCTGAGTCTCCAGGGCGAGTAATTGATGTGCGGCAACCAAGGAAAAGCAGCAGGATTACTAAAGATAATCGCTGATAAGACCAGAGGAATCGACCTCGCCGGAAATGACCCAGAAATGCCCTCGGTAATGTTCAGAGCCCGCCAATCAATACACGACAGTCGACTAAAAGAGATGGAATTGGGAAAAATATGAGAATATCTATTCAGCATCAATCGAGTTTTGTATGAAGTAGAAATTTATGGGATGAGAATAAATATTGCCATTTGAAATTGGAATAATCCATAAATAAATCCATTAGAATAATCCATCAGTTAAAAGGAGAGAAGTTTAAAAAACATATAGATTATTCAAGTTTATAATTATTATTATTATTTAAAAAAATAGTTGTTCCTATTGAATTAATTCTAATGAAATGAAATAATACAGTTTATGAAATTATTTGCCCATCCTTTGAATTGTGTTCTACGTTCCAGTTAAGAAAAATCATTATTTAACATGATTCAGTTCGACTTGGTGGGTGGCATTAGAACAATAAACAAGGTATATTCAGATTCACAAATCATTAGTGAGACCCAAAAGAAATTTAAAAATGCAATTGGTTCACGTAGTTTCCTCTGGCACTATTTCTGCTTATGCGAGGACTGATGTTACATTTGTGTCTGGCTCTTGCTCTAATCGGAACACCTCCTGTTGTCCATAGTAAAGAAATAAAAGGGGTAAGGGGAATTGGACTTACGTCATCTCTTAACTAACCAATACAATATGAAATATGGTGCAACTGACAATTAACTAAAATTATTTTTAAAAAAATTTGTGACGTTAAACGCAAATCACTTTTGTAGGTAATTAAAAATGATAAGTTCATACCCTAGGTAAATTAAGTGTTCGATAATTTCTCGTCCTCTCGATTCATAAACTGACCAACAAAAAAAAATTATAAAACAATACTTTTATAATGGTAACAGGCATTTTTTAACAAAGTTATGAAATAAATTTTAAACTCAAATTTATAATAAATGCTTAAAATGCCCGCCTCTTTCTTGAAGGTGAAGTTGAATAGTTAAAAAACGTTTCAAAATGCTGAATTTCTTAATCATTTGTCACCCATTGTTTGGAAATTACCTACATGGACACTTTGTTCTTTAAATATTCCCAAAGATAAACTTGAGAACAAAGGTTTCTTAAAATTTGTCTATCACAAAAATACATAAATAAGCATGTTTTATTACTTATTTGGCAATTTGCACCAGAGGTCAAAAAATATTAAAATTGTAACATAATGCCCAGCTGAACAAGTTAGCATACAAACTTCATGACTGAATGGTACTTAAACGTAAGACGAATCTCTTTTTCAATTGCGTATATTTGAAACTGTTAATGTATCGAAAAAAAAAAAAAGGAATATTAAAACAACATTATATGTACTACATCAGTGATTTTAATTTAAGTATAAATCAGAAGTACTAAGAATTACATATCAACAAAGACACATCAAGCACGCATTGGTGAGATTGCTTTGCATTGCTCATTTTCAGGAGTAATAATAAAATATAAACCAACTTTGTTTTATAGATTCTTATTTTAATAGTTACATTCAGTGAAATTTTGATCCTATCAAATGTAATCGATTTCCTTTTTTCCCCACCTTCTTTGGTACTTTTTATCCGTTCCATTTGGAGTCGTGAAGATTTTCGTTAAAACTTAGGAGAACGCATAATCGGTGTTTTTCAGCAATTCTGATTAAATATTTATTGCTCGGTAAAGAATAAAAAATACATAGCCGATTGGAATTTAATATGTCCCGGTTATGCTGGGTAATATAAGTTTTGTAGCCAAGAATCTCATTCCTATATTTTTAATAATCTAGTGAAATGTTGAATAATTCCTTTTATACAGAACATTTAACAGTTGACTCGAAAAACAATAACCTAGAAATCATTTTGAGAAATACGAATCGAAACCACGTTTCTAAAAATAAGCGCAAACTAATTTAGATTTGCCTCCAAAAAATGGGCCGACGTTTTAAACATTCAATTTAAATATAAGTAAATATGTTTTAAACCATCAACATAAAAATAATAGTTTAAATTCACAAATCATTTAGAACGAAAAGAGCACAAAGTAATTTGAACACATCTTATAACATCATCTTTTATTTTCTGAAATACCTTTCCTTTTATTACTTTTTTTTTTTAACAGAAAATCTTAATATAATTAATTTTTTCCGCTTTAAATTGAAACATATCGCGACATAGTTAGTCGACATGCCTTAAAATGATACCAAAGAAAAAGGGAGGAAATAACGGTTAATAGACAAATATTTATTGGGAAAAATTCCTCCTTATATAGAAAAAAATAAGTTCCATTGTAACAAAGAGCTGTAAAGGATATATTCCAAAGAGAAATACTTTTATTAAGGCAATATGACAAACCCTGAATTAAACCTTGAAATTCTGGAAATTCAAATTAAAGAATAAAAAGAAAAAACTAGAATACCATAAAACTATATATAAATCGAAATGCTTATTATTCTCAAACAAACATCATTCTATCTAATAATATACAATTTTCAAAATACAACAAGCATTTTTTTTAAAAAAATAAGGAAGTTAAATATTTTCGAATATCAATGATATATGGAAAAAAATTTTATATTTAATTTTATTCTTCACACTCAAGAGACACTGCTGTCGCTCTCTTTAAAAAAAAAAAAAAAAAAACGTTCGGACAATTTTTTTTTTTTTTTTTTCAAATTACTTAGATGCAACCTATATTTTTCAAACTTTCTTCTCCTTTTCCTTAATGGCTGCAAATTTGACAACTTATCCCTCTAAGAATGAGGCAATAATAATAACCCTTCGAAACGTTTTCCTCATAAGCTTAGAAACATTTTTCAATTCAGATAAATTATCCAAAGAGAACGTTTCTAAAGAGCTTCTTATTCATCATCTTTGTCACGAAAACTCAAGACTAGCGTAGGGTAAAGCTTATCCGGGGATAATGATTACAACCAAAAAGCAAGAGAACAAAAATTTAGGGGAAACGCTTACTACAACACACAGCGGCTAGGAAAAGTTCGTGTAATCGATCTTCATAAATTAATATCTCTCTCTCTCTCTTAGGCCAGTTGTTATTGGCTCCCCGGGATAAGTTCTATTGTAACACAGAACTGGGAATGATATATCCCAACGTGAAACACATTCATTTTGTGGTTCTGACATGCGCTAAATTGAAGCAATCGATTCTAGAGATGGTGGCTATATCGATACACATAGTTCATGTGTGAACTTGATACAGCTCAACTCTTGCATTCGTCATCAAATGAGTTTGGATGACAGGAGCAGGGGAAAACTTTATTTTCATATGCCGTTATTAAGAATTATTTATACAATAGAGAATTTTCTCTAATATGCAATGCACCCCACATATATTTAGAAAAATTCAAAAATAAATAAAAAATTATCTAATAATGTTTTATTTTGATCCAAAATTAGTCACTTTTTTTTTTGAAAAATCGAAATTTTTAATTTTTTCTATATATATATATATATATATATATATATATATATATATATATATATATATATATATATATATATATATATATATATATATTATTCTTAATGGTGTATTTAGAAAAAACTATGACAACTTTCTGTAGTTCCAGATTATGTTTATCGTTCGTATATACTGTAAAAAATTCCGGATCAAGTAACTATACCAGAACTTAGAATGCATCATCCGTAAAATATTATACCATAAGTTTTACCGCAATATTTTTTTAATTAGACTGTTTCAGTGATTTAACGATAATTATCACAATGAAAATTACGGTATCTCAGATTTTTTGTCCCGTAAACACGTACCTGTGGAAAAGGATTTTACGGTGTAGTATATTTTAAGAGATTATTACAGGAAACAACTTACTTCGACCGCTAAAACTTCCCTTTGTTAGTTATTTAATTAGCTAATTATTTGGTTTTTTAGAAAAATGTCCTGCTCAAAAATAAGATGCAATCTTTTCATCCATTACACATCCTTTTGAGAACGGGCTTCTGAATCTGTGTGTTTTGTGTCAACATTTTGAAAAAGCGAAAGAAAATTAAAATAGAAAACATTAAACATAATAATATTCGAAACACAATAAAAGCCTCCAAATTATACACCGAAGAGACATTGCATTATGACCACCCTCCATCTATAACAATGTATGGTATGGCAATGTATGGTAGTATGGTGTGGGCAATGTTTTCATGGAGCACATTAGGACTCTTAATCCTCATAGAACAATACCTGACGTCTGTAAGCTACTTGAACATAGTTGCAGACCAGGTTCACCCATTCATGGCAACAGTTTTTCCTGCGGGGGATGGTGTTTAATGCACCATGTCATAAGGGTCGAATCGTCATGGATTGGTTCGAGAAACATTCCAGTGACTTTCAAGTCATGTCTTGGCCCCCAAATTCACCTGACCTTAATCCAATAGAGCATTTGTGGTCCTACTTGGAAAACCAAATTCGTGATGCCACGCTACCCCCTCGCAATGTGAGGGAATTGCAGGAATTAATGAGAAATTAAGGTGAGCGCTTGGTACCAGATACCTCAGACTACCTATCAGCACCTTGTGGAATCAATACCACGGCGGGTGCTAGCAGTTTTGAGGGCTAAAGGGGGTCCTACATGTTATTAGCAGGGTGGTCATAATGTAATGGCTCTTCGGTGTATGTGCGTAACGTTTCCAACTTTTGCATTAAAAAAACCTCCTAAAAGAAAAGATATTTAAATTTTGTATAAAATATTATGTTTAGAGTTTCTTGAAACGAAATTGATAATTATATTGGAATAGATTACTTGAAAGGAATTTAGTTTTTCTAATTAAAATAAGTGATTATAGGAAATCACCAAAATATACTAATGAGAAATTAAGAACACAAAATTTAAGTAATAAAGTGTAAAAGCGTAAAAAGAGCACGAATAATGCCCCATTAACACACAGAAATAAATAAATTGTCTCTGAAATAATTTCTGTTCTTTTAGTTTTATTCATTTACAACACAGAGTTAACCATTTCTTTATTTAAATACGGCACAAAATTTACTGCTTCTTTATTTACATACAGTATTTACTTTCTGTTAAAAAAAAAAGGAAATTTATTTTATCCACGAAATAGAATTTAGTACTGTTACAAATGAATCATATTTATCATTTTAATCATATTTCAACTTCATTATTACAACAGTTAATAGTTCGACATTTTTATTTTCATTTTTAAAATTTTTGGGCATTTTTTCAACATTAATTACTCAGGAAATGTCATAAATGTCAGAACACCATTATAAGATCCATTTTAAACAATAGGTAGTTTCATTGATTTCAATAATTATTTATTTTTATAACCGTTGAAAAATTTTTAAACAATAAGTTATAAAAATACAACTCGAATTTTTACAATATTAATATTTATAGTGCTTGCTTTCATTAATTCGAAGTAACATTTTATGTCTTGAAAAAGTTTTTTTAAAAGTAGATATCAATAATTAATATGCATTTACTAAGCACGTCTCTGAAAATTAAAAATTTTAACTTTATATGTGACACCAGTAATTAAACCAAATTTTAAATACAGTTATTCTTTCTTTTCTTTTTGTTTAGATGGAAAAACATTTTTGACACAAGAACATTTTATTAGATGACACAAATAATTAAAAAAGACGAAAACTATTAATAATATTTCTGCTAATATTTAATAGCGGATATACTAATATAATTAACAGTAAGGATAGTAGGACCTTTCCAATAAAATGAAAATAAGAACTTTGTATGAACATGAAAATACATAGAAAATAATCTCAGAAAGTATTGGGTTGGTAATAAGTTTCGAATATGTTTCTTCAATTTCACTGAATTCAAAAGAATCGAATAATTGAAAAACGTTAAGCATTCAGGAGAAAAGGATATTTATCCATTGCAGCATTCCTGTGCTTTATGGATAAACTATTTATTATCAGTTTTCTCAATTTAATTAACCTTTTGAACATAACTCAAAGAACCTCTACATCCAGAATAAAACGAACAAACAAATGCTTGGAAGTTATTGTAAGACAATTTTAATTGGCTCCACACATCAGCGATAAACTCATAACTATACCCGGTAATATCTTTAATCCTGCCACCCCTCTTCTATAACACCCACGCACGAATAACTCAGCTATGTCAATGGAATTTACTCTAAAGGGACGACACTGCATCGAACATTCAAAAGGAGGGGGTGTTGCAGGGGATCTTCTTAAACGTTTAACGACGATGACAGAATAGCAGTTACTATGAGATACTCTTTTCAAAGAGGCAAAAGCAAACGGAATCTTTAAGTCGTAAACTATAAAAATGCAGGAGATGTTGAGGTAGAAGGGTAACTGATGAAGGTAATTTTCAACATTAAGGGAGGGGGATGGCTTAACTTTATAGTCTGCATCGTTTGGAAACTTCCTTCATCGAGTAATAAGCCGGGGCATGGCACATAAGGGACTGAAATCTTCTCCAAGAAATAGAAACTTCGTACATTACTACAACTATTAAAGTGGAAAATATATTTTCTTAATGGAACACAAAACCTTAACTTAATAAATAAACCACATTCTCACAAAAAGATGACTTTTTCGCCATTTATTTTAAAAGTCTATAAAGATTAATTGATATAGAAAAATAGAATTGCAGTAAATGTACCGTTATTAAGACTTTTTAGAATGTCAGAAATTAAAGCAACCGAAAATAAAATTTTCTGATATAAAAAAAAACAGCAATAAAAATTGTAAATCTAAGGAATCAAAACCAAAAGTTATTTGCGTTGTGGGCAAAAGCAAATAATTGTTTTGTAATATAATTATAATCATATTTACAAACTAATCTATACATAATAATAAACGCGGCTGTGTGTGTGTCTGTAATCACAATATATCGCCCCAGAAGCCTCGCCCAGGCACGAAACTCGGCACATAATTGTGTTTTGACATAATGAAGAAGTATTTTTTTTTCTTTTTCAAAAATTTGGATTAGTTTTTTAGCTATCAGTCATTCTGTAAGAAAATCTATGCTTTTTCATCTTCAAAGAGCCATATTCAAAAATGCATATACTTTTCTCCACTCTTATAAATGTATGCTAATGCGAACCTTACAATTGAAATATTAATTTTCGACAACTTAAACCAATAATATACGAAGGAATTAATAATTTAATGGTAGGGTTCGCATTAGTTTACATTTATCAAAGGGGAGAAAAGTTTAACTTTTGTATTAAAAATGTGGCAACATATTCGATACGTAAATAGAATGCTTCGTTTTGATATATTTGTCGCTTTTCATAATTGTTATAATAAGTTTTTCTCCTTCTTTCCACGCTCTATTTTTTTTTCTTAAGCGAAGACGATAATTTTTGTAGCGATATAGAAATAGAAATTGATACCATAAAAAATTATATAGAAATAGAAATTGATACCATAAAAAATTAATTCGTTTTCGTGTTCTTTTCATGTATTTAGCATTTTAGTTTTTTTTTCTTAACCGTTGTAGCTATATAATATATAAAATAGGAATTGAATTGTTTTTGAAGGAACGATCACACTTACCTTGGATCTCTTTGGTTTTTCTATTCTTTATTTTAACAGTTTTTATTAAATGTAATTAGTTATTTTCAGAAATGTTCAGTTTGCAGGTAAGCACTTAGATTTTATTATTGAAGTTTCATGATTTGCTTTCATAGTAATTGTTGTTCTAAAGTATTCGTTGACTTCTTAAAAACCCGATTACTGACATGGCAGAACCGCCTTCCAAAAAACTTTGTATTTTGTCAAAGAAAAAGATATTAAGAGATTCTCAAAGAAGAAGGGCCCAAGAAACGTCTGTGGAACGTCAAAGAAGGATGGAACATGACCGAATTTCGACAAGCAATTCTAGAGCCCAAGAAGAATCAGAGAAACGTCAAAGAAGATTAGAAGAGGATCGTGTCTCAACTAGCAGTGCTAGGGCCCGAGAAACACCTGAGGAACGTCAAAGAAGATTGGAAGAAGATCGTGTCTCAACTAGCAGTGTTAGGGCCCGAGAAACACCTGAGGAACGCCAAAGAAGATTAGAAGAGGTTCGTGTCTCAATTAGCAGTGCTAGGGTCCGAGAAACACCTGAGAAACGTCAAAGAAGATTGGAAGAGGATCGTGTCTCTACTAGCAGTGCTAGGGCCCAAGAAACATCTGAAGAACGTGGAAGAAGATTAGAAAATAATCGTGTCTCAACCAGAAATGCAAGGACCCGAGAAACATCCCAGGAACGTCGAAGAAGGCTAGAAGAAAATCGTGCTTCAACATCCCAAGCTCGATTGCATTTGTGGCAAGACAAAGAAAACTCTGGCGGACAGCTGGCCGCCTTAAGCGGTTAGTAATCAATAAGGATAGTTAGAATCGTATTTAAAAAATGCCAAATAAAAAAATAGCAGTAACAATCCAAAATATTTATGACTTAAAATTAATGATTGCGTAACAAAAGTTAAAACATATAAAGAGCAACGCATAGGCGTAGCGTGAGGGTTGCATAATTTTTTAAAAAAACTGTTCGTTAATTTTAAGTGTTATGTATATATGCTTCTTTTTATTTATATGCATATTTATATATAACTGTACGTATAAACTTAAAATAAACGAACTGACTTCTAAAAATAAAAAGTATTCCCGTGTCTTTGATCCCTATTAATGTTTGTATTTATTTATAAATATTTTTTTCTAATAAAATTTTTTATTTTTTGTTTGATTTCAGAAAATTAAGTTTATTTATAACAGTTTCATTTTTCTCAAATGCTATATAAAAAAATAGGGTATTAAAAACTTAAGTATTAATTCTTTAATTTTCATGACAGAAAATTTATCAAATTATCAAGAAAAAAATATTTTATCAATTTTTAATCACACTTTCAAATTAAAAAAAAAAATTATTAGAAAAAAAAAGAAGAAAAAAACATTACAATACAACAAATTAATTACCCCAAGGTGACTTAGTCAAACTAAAGTGAAGCAACCCTCATTTTTTCCCTCTCTTTTGACGCAATTTCCGTCAACCTTCCCAAACACAATTACAAATAGTATAAAAAAAAATAAAACAAAACAAACAAATTCCTTACAGTGTGACAGGTTGCACACGACATAAAAAGAAGTCGAGGAGCATCTTTAATCCCGCAGAGATTGTCTCCTAAGATATTACATTAGCCTCCCTCCTCCCAACATACGATAGACGTAACAACATTTTTAATGAATTATTGAAGGAGACCTTTGTTTTATAAGAAGGGAGGTAGCAAACGGGAAAAATAGAAAGAAAAAAAATCTCCTGCGATGTCCCAGGTATGACAGTGAGGGAGGCAAATATGAAGTACTAGAGCTAAAAGGGGGGGGGGAAGTAATTAGAGATGAGAAGCTTTGTAAATGCACTTGGGATTCGAAATGCGAACAGAAACGTCGAATACGGGACCAATGGGGCTGCAACAGAAGCCTATTGATCGGGAATAAGAACAAAGGAATACCTCATGCAGTTTTAATTGCTTAGTCACAAAACGGAATGTTAAATAGATACGAAAATTGTTAGAAGATTTGTAACCGTTTTCAGGCTTGTTTGTTGAAGGATTAGGACAACATGAAGGGATCAACCATCTATCTCGCTTAAATTAATTTCTTATTTCTGGTATGATGGAATAAAACAAGTTATTAGCAATATATTTTTAATTATTTAGAACTCTGATAGATTAGTAAGTGGCATTAAAAATGCATCTATTGTTAATAAAATTTAAATGCATATTATTAATTATTTTAAACCTTAAAAAAACTAAATTCAAATAGAAGACATTTGTGTAGATCAGTGTTTCTCGAATAATCGGTAAATTATTTTGGTGTTCTATCGCGGATCACTAAAGTTAATACTTTGAAACACTGGCATGAATTTTACATCGACAAATTATGGCACATAAACAATTTTTAACCAGTATGTTTCTCATTAATCCTGTAATCAATACAATAAAAATTATCTTGAGACTAAACCTACATAAATATAACTTAAATTAATATTAATTCTAATACAAATATTAATTTTGCTATTCAAATAACAAATCATCTAAATAAAATTATATTATTATAAAGAGATAAAGAATACATATAACAAAACAAACTAAACATGTGGTTCCCTATAACTTTAGAAATACTAATGTGGTGTCGTAGTCCGCCTATGTCCCCACGACCACGTTCATCCATGAAACAAAACGAAATATAAATAATTACATATTAAAGAACCTTCAATAAACTCCGTTTTTTAGTGATAACTACAAGCTAGCAAAGATCACTAATGTAATCTTTAAAATATTTGACAAAATAGTTATAAACCAATAAAAAAAAATTCCATTTTTCCAATGTCCGCCCAGAACCTTTCAGGATGGAGAGCCAAAATTGCTCCTTTCACTAACTGTCCAAATATCAGGACGCTAGCATAAACGATTCAGGAGTAATAAGAGACACACAAACACAAACTATTCATTTAATTATCATAGAAGATAATATTATTTAAATCTAAATAACTACAACTTAAAAAAATTTTCGATATGCGTAATTTTTACGTTTTTTGTAAGTTTAAAACGTTGGAAATGGAAAGTTCAAGTTGGGATTTTTAACAAAAAAAAAAAATAAATAAATAAATAAATAAATAAATAAATATATATATATATATATATATATATATATATATATATATATATATATATATATATATATATATATATATATATATATATATATATTAGAAAAAATTATAAATACTTCTGAACTTGGCACTCTTTCCGAAAAGATTGGCCACCCCTGCTTTAGACAGATATAAATTTCAAGGAAGATTAAAAAATGGCATTAAAATTCTACTTAAATTTTAATGTATAGTTTCTCATTGTAACTCCCATTCTAATTTTAAAAAGGCATATTAAAAAAATATAAACACTAAATTTTATATTTTTAACAATAAATATTGAGGGCTTTGGCTGAAGGTTATAAAATTAAAAAAAATAATAAAAGACTATGACATTTTACTATCACGTAATACAAAAGGAACTGAAATATTAAACTCCAGGTATTTATTAAATAAATAAAGAAATTATTAACTAATAAAACGAACAGAGAAAAATTTAAAAACTCTAACGAAAATAAAAATCAATAATTTAAAACTGCAAAACTACAACTTTGAATTCATTTCATTATCAATGTTGTGCTTTAAAAATTGAGATTTGATTTCGCACTGATTTTCACATTTATTTTTTTTTTTTTCGTCTTTAAGATGATTATTTTTTATTGTCATATCTAGCTCATAAATATGTGAGATGGAACATTTTTGTTTCTCCAAAATCCCATCATCTTATGTAATTTACGCAATTAAACGGACCAGCTTTTTGAGAATTCAAATGTATTGATATTCTTTTTATTTATACTATTTTGCTTTTGTATTACCTCTACAATCAAAATATTTTAGTTAAAAACTTTGATAAAGGCTTAAAATTTATTTATTTACTGTCTCCTTTTAACTTTAATTTTTTATTTCCCACAGATCACCACTGTTCGTGCAATGAAAACGGAGAAATAAACAAATTAAAACAAAATATAAGCTATCTGAGCTGACCGGAATCAAATAGCTTATATTTTGTTTCATTTGTTTATTTCTCCGTTTTCATTAGGTCAGGGAGTTGTAGTGGTTAAGGAGCTGACCTCACATCAGAAAGGTCATGGGTTCGAATCCCGAACAAAGCCTGGATGTTCTTTCATTCTCTGTACTATCTGCTCTTAATGTCGAAGCAATGTTGGCCCACCCAATATGGTGCTAACTGAAAGAGTACCCAACAAATCTGTCCAATAGATACCTGAATGATGAGTGTCAATCGGGTGGGCATAGGGAAAAAAAAAAAAAATTAGCTATCTGATTAAAATGCTCGTAAATTTATATTATTTATTTTTTGATCGTTTGATAACAAATAAGCTATCAGCATTAAATGTCTAATATAACATACTTATAAATATGTTACAGATTTATTTACCGCGACTTTTAAAAAATAATTCGTCAAATAAAGTATTATTTCACATAAAATTTAAAAAGTAACTATTTCTTCTTTCCTTCTCGCCAATTCGATTGTTATAAATATTTGGATGCAATTTTCAGCTAACCCCAGAAAGTAAGATTGGGAACACCAAATACTAAACAAAGGGGGGGGGTGGGAGAAATAAAGGGATAAAACTCCGCAAGGAGGGAAAAGAAAAGGGAATTTTCATCTCAAGAAAGTTCGATGGCGCATATCAAGCGTTTACAGCATTGTAATGGCCATTTAGCAATCCGGGCAAAACGGTCCAGGGAAATATTTGCTTTGCAGAAGGAGTATGGAAGGATATAAAAATAGCAGAGGTCATCATATCAAAGATTATTATTGCTTTTTAGGAGCAATAAAAGAGAGTGCAGAATAAAAGAGAATTACATCGAAGATTCTGCCAGAATTTTAACTCATGTGTAGATCTAATCGGACTGCCGAGCGATTGTAAAATATTTGCTCACGAAAGGAAACAAATATTTTTACAGCTGAGTTATTTGGTCAAATTTAACCAAAATAAATAAATCAAATGAAAAAATAAGCATTAGTTTTTTTTCCCCTAATGAGTTTACTTTTTACAACACAAATTACATAATCGTACGGAAAAGAAAATAATTTTTTGCTGTTAAAAGAATATCAGTCTAAAAAGACAATTCATAAAAAAACATGTAAATAACAAATTTTTATATTCAAGAAATAATTAAAAAGTAATTGTTTTTAAATTTAATTATTTTATAACCAAATAATTAATGAATAATCATTTTTTATGATCGAATAATAAATAATAATTTTCTATGATAAAATAATTATGGTGTTCTAAAAATGCAATGATTTAATCAGTTGTTGTTAAAACTGCCTTGGTCTGAAATGGCAGATAACTAATAATACTAATTGTGTGCTTCATACCAAATAAATTAGAGGACTATCAAGTATTTTCAAATCCCCAAAATTAACTACTTTTCATTTGGTATAAAAAAATTTTAAAAAATTGAATCATTAAATATGTCCGAGTTTAAAAGATCTTACTTTAAAAATTAATTCCAATCTGTTCTGGATAATTTAAATAATTATTATTTACTTCTAGGATATTTTTTAGACAGGATATAAGCACGATGTTGTAAACTTAAAATATTTTCCCTCAGGTCTAGTTTACAAAACAAGTAATTCAATGCGAAATTTTTTGAAATCAACTTTTGTGTAATAAGGTCTTGTTATACAATTTTGATAATACGATAATCACTTGCTGAGATAAATTAAATTTTTTTTAAATTACTTGAAAATCCAATATATTATTTTTATCATTTTTTATGCATTTTGGAAGTATTACACGAAATTAAATTGATCGTTAAGAGCAAGAAATAACTAAACAATGAAAAAGAAACAACCCCACTATTAAAAAAAAAGCAATTATTCAAACTACTGGCATTCACATAAATAATTAATTAAATAATCTAAATAGTCGAAATTTCTTGTTGATATTAATTTTACATTTAATAAAATAGAAACATATTAAAAACTATTTTGGAAAAAGTTAAAATACGGAATTAGTTTCCAAACTGTGTGAAATAATAATTCTTCCTAAATTTCAAATCATGTTGAAAATCATGTTGAATTGAAGAAAAATTTCAAATCATGTTGAAAATTTAAAATGTTAACACAAATATTTGCAGTAGGAAACGATAAGCGTAAGAGAAAAGACAAATTTCGGATGCTTATTTCAATTATTAAAAAATAACATCTTAAACCAAAATTCATACAATGTTTAAACAAGTTCTTTAATAAATATTGTCGAATTTTTAAACTGGTATTTACTTAAACGATGCTTAAATATAATAAAAATATTTTAAAGTTGTATTCCATTAATTAAGAAGGTGTTAAAAACTTTAAAAATTCAAAATAATCAAATATTTAATATTATCAGCAAAAAGAGTATAGGTATACTGGGTAAAGTAAACAATAAAGCATTTTTTTCTTAAATTTGAACGCATCAAAATATATATATATATATATTTTAAATATGCGTATTACAACTAGGTTTTACAATTTTCTTCTCATTGCCGTTAAGAATCTTAATTTACAATTTTAGTCCTCTTTATCACTATAAATTATAAACAGAAATATGCAAAAAATTATATACGTTATATGTAAAAAATCCTAACATTATTTACTTTTTTAATTAGTACATAATTTATAACAGAAAATGAAAGTTTGAAACAGAATGATGTTTTCAAATAATAAATTAACGACAAAAAGATCCTTATTTAATTTTAGCATTTAATTGAAAATGGAGATTAATTTGGTAATTACTTTATTATTGAAAACTTCAATCACTTCAACAAACTAATTAAAATGAAAAAAAATCATATACTCTGAATAAGAATTTGCGACTGAAACTTACAACCTTATTTTTAACAGTTGAATAAACTTCAAGCATTTTTTTTTTTTTTTTTGTAGGTTATAAATATGTTTAGTTTGTAAAAAATATTTTTACTAATTTTTCTTTTAATGAACAAAGAAATAGAATTTGTTGTTTTTTTATCGTGTAATGTTATTTTAAAAAAAACAGTAGAATTTCGCAATATTCATCATTATAAATACTAGTAAAATAATCAATATTTTACTTTTAATTTTAATTCAGATAGATATGCAGCTGTAAAGATGGAGTTTTGATAAACATACACAATCTCGATTTGATTAAAGTAGGTAAGTAGAACTGATAAGTTAGTTCCCAAAAAAAAAAAAAAAAAAAAATGCAGCAATACTTTTAATTTAGGAGCATGAAACTTCATATTTTGTATTTATTAAAAGAAAATAAATTACTGCGGAGAAGATGTTTCTGACGGCAATGATCATGACCTAAACTGTCTTGCTAGAGATAATGAGTTACTTTCAAATTTTCCGGATTAAACTTAACAATATTCATCATTTTTATCGTTATAATTCATTTTCTTTGACCTTGAATCTTTGCTCAAATGATGGGATGAATGATGGGAAACAATTTATTTAAAAAATTTTGAATTAATATAAAATCATTATATCACTATACAACATTACAGACTTTTAATTTCAAAAAAGGTTTGCTTTTAAACAAAATTTTTTAAAAAAATATTTGGTATTTTAATGGTATGAAATAAATTGAAACAGAAACGCATTGTCGAACAGAAAATAAAACTGTTATTATCCATTTTGAGTTTTAAAAACATATTTTTTTGTACCTTTTTATTTTATTTCTAAATCCCACTTTGTACTTCATTTTTTTTTCATTTACTTAATAACTTTAAAAAATAAACATAATAGGGAGAATAATAACATTAAAAAAACAAGCAGAGCTATTCAGTCACAATATTTAAGCTTCATTTTATAATCAGAGGTAAAAAAAATACATATATTATTTTTAAAATGAAAAACATAAAAGTAATTGTGGCTGAATATAAATATGAACAATTTACTTAATTACTTGCATTTCTCAATCATAATACTAATAAAAATATGGGTCTTTTTAAAAAAATAGCATAGTAATAATAATATATTATTTCTTTAATAATCACTTAATTTCCCCTCATACATGAATCTAAAATTGAAAATAATAATAAAGCTTTTTTAAAAAAATCAATTAATGTTCCATCTTCTGCGTACGAAAGCATTAATAACTAGAATTTTTGATTAAAAAAATATAATAATAATAGTACTACATTCAATAATAATAGTACTACATAATAATAGTACTACAATACAATTCATTACAGTTGAGGGAAACGCTAGTCAAAACATTTAAAACCCTGTTAAAGGTGATTTTTTGCTTTACTGTAAAAAAATGAAGAAAACAATTATTGAATTTAGAAAGCACTTGTATTATCTCTCACCTGAAAAAAAGAACAAGTCGAGGTCAACAAGTCAAACAAATAGAATTCTGTAAAGTGACTTAAATGTACTTTCTTTTTTTAATCGATTGTCTTAAACAGAAGACAAAAAAAGGGTCAAAATGTCAAGACTCACATACCACGTGCAGTCTTTCATAAGAATGTCCTTCCGCCGATGGGACTGTGGACAAAGGTCATTGTGACGGACTTCCACCGGGCATCATCATCCGCATCGCGGGGACTTTTAAGGACTGGGATGCTTGAGAAAAAGGAGCAGGGGGAGCAATAAGGAGGAAGATAACCGATGCAGCTGGCTTCTTCTTGAAGCGTGCTGAGATATGCTGTGGGAGCATCAGTTTTGCTCCAGACCTTCTCTCTCTTTTCCTTCTGTGTTCCGCGGGATGCGCGGGAGCGCTGCCAATCACAAACCACTACGGTTACCATGGAAACTCCGCATCCCCATCTTTCTCCTTCTCTCACTCGCTTTCTTCGAGTTTTTAAGATCTTCACGTTTTCTCCGATGACGCATCGTAGAGAAAACGCGGTATGTTAAACTCATTGGTGAATAAAGAACAAAATGCATACGAGAGAGAAGATGTATTTTTTTTAAGGATTTTTGATAAAGAAAGCTCGTCAAACTCGAACAAATTCCTTCGATTCAAAGTATGGTTATAAATTGTTTTCTTCGGATCGGATATTTCGTATATTATTTCGTGAATATACATAAGAATTTTACGCTTTGCATTGTTTTTAACGGACTGTCGTTATTTCTGTTACATTTGATAAGATAGTCAATCGTCTACTGAATTGCATACTTTAAAATGATTTACAATTTCTTTTTATCTCTCAATGAATTTCAAAAAAATATAAGAACTACTTTCATGTATGCCAATTTCTCTTTATTAAACGCGAGATTTTTATAGTTATATTATTATTTTAAGTATTTAAAATGTCAGAAAAATTTATGCTTTATCAATTTATTTTTGCATTTTTATTTATGCTTTGTAATTTTATTTTTGCGTTTTTTTTTATGCATTCTATTTTAATTTATAATTATTTCAATCCCCATAATAACTAAAATATATAAGTCTTAATAGTCCCAAATGAAAGTTTTAAAAGAGATGGCAAACTTTTACAAATTAAATTCATAGCAGTTATTCCACAACTTCTTTAAATATTGTACTAAGATTTATAATATGGGTTGCGTGTTGATATTTATGACTTTAACTAAACAAGCTATTTAATAAATTTGGTCAACTAACGTTAATAAATTTTAAGATTTTTAAGATAAAAAAGTAAAGTCAAAGTAAGATTCGTTTCTTAAACACTATTTTGTACTACTTTACGATAATTATATGAAATCAAAAATTATATCAACTGTTTTAATAATTCCAAATAAGACCCTTCAATCACCACCTAAAGCAACATGTCCCCACTTGAATTTCGAGCCTTTAGATCTTACATTAAAATCAATTTTTCCGTCGTAACAAAAAAATATTGTTTAGATAAAACAAGCAGCGCAATTTAGATACTGAGACAAACAGTCTACGTAAATAAGGAAAAAGTATTACAAATTTTTCTCTTTTTTATTTTTAAATATAATGTATTTTGATTTTTCAGCAGCTTAAGATGATTGTCTAAAATAGGCACACTTATCAACAAATCTAAAGTAAATATTTATTATTTAAAAAAACCTTGAAATCGTATAAAGCAAAAAAGCTCATGTCTTAATTGAAAATTTTTTCAAAACTAAAGTTGACGTAATTAATAAAATAAATTATAAACGCAAAAAAATAATCGAATGGCCGACAATGTATGACTTGTTTATTAAGAAATATGAACACAGCAGACACGATAACTCCATCGTTTTACCCATCGATTTACATCAAAATTAAAAAGACTTTTCATTAGACTTTTACACAAAATGGCAGCATATTGAGCTAAAAATATCCAAATTGCCAAAATTTGACAAATTGGTGCAACAATTACCAAAAAGCGGCCGATTAAGCAAACCAACCGACTGTTATAAGTAAAAGGACGTATGCTCGATCCTGAATCCAACGAAAGCAAGAAGAACGTTAAGTGGGTCATGGCCACAAGTTAGTCTTCCGTTGCTATTCTATTTTATAACTGGCGGTGAAGAGCCGATCCAATTCTGAGTTTACGACTATCAATGTTAGACTTCGTAACCTTGTACTTCTGAGCCCAATTCAGAAAACAGGGGAATTCTTGGATCAAGTATTGGGTCAAACTTGCCTTCGTGAACAACTTTTGATAGAACTGACCCGCATTTACATCCATGAAAAGGAAAACCTCGAAAACCTCCCAGGGTTAGCCCGACGGCAAAAGAAATCTAACCCATTATCCGTCGACCACTGAGGATATTTTATGTCAGCACAGCGAGCAGTGTGAGCCAGCAGCAGAATTCATATTGACCAGCTATCGTTGGAATTCGAACTTGGGTAACCTCATTGGGAGGTGAGCACCTATTCCCTGAGCCTTCACGGATCTTCAAGCTGGTTTGTACGTATTTTGGAAAGAACTTTTCAACTTTGACAATGATAATCACTAGGTTCAAGTCCCTGTGGTTTGGGGAAGCGAACGTTCGCCTCCCAATGAGGTGATTCAGGGTGGTTGATACAAATTCTGTTTCCTGTTCGCACTGACCACAATGTTGACATAAAATATCCTCAGAGGTAAATGAATCATGAGTTAGAATCTCCTTGCAGTCGGACTAACCGTGAGAGGCTTCCGTGGTTTTCTTCTCCATGTAACGCAAATGCGGGTTAGTTTCATCAAAAAGTCCTACACGAAGGTTAGCTAGTCATGATGCTTGATCTAGAAGCTCCCTTGCCTTCAGGATTGAGTAAAAAATTAGAGGCTACGGAGTTGAACGTAAGTAGTCATACACTTAAATTGAGTCGGATACTCAACACCTGTTACAAAATAAAATAAAGTCGCGAGGTACGAATTATTTTAGAACTAGAGTTATCGAGGATAAAGTCCTAGAAAGATAAGGCGATTGACCAAATTTGGGTTGAAAGATTAGTGAGTTTCTAAAAAAGTTATTTCCCAAGCAAACTTGAAAGAAATAGGTAAAAGTTTCTTTTTTCTTCTTTTTTTCAAAACAATACAGATGAATTTTCTAACCAACAAAGAAAAATAGAATGGCGTTTAAAGTTTGAACTCATTATAGCCTTCTAACAAATCTGTAAAAAGTAGTTAAAACAAAACATAATTTTTTTTGCACTTTATTCATTAGAAATGAATCGATGTTCACAAATTTCATTTATATAATCTGAATCACAAGTGAATCACAAAAAGTTTTAACAAGTTTTATTCATATAGAACGCATATTAATTTTATCAACAACACTGATAAGTCATTATCGATAAGTAATAGAAAAAATTATCGATAGCATTATCGATAAGTAATAGAAAAAATTATCGATAGCATTATCGATAAGTAATAGAAAAAATTATCAATAGCATTATCGATAAGTAATAGAAAAAAAAACTTTTTTTAAAAATTGAAAGACGAGAAAAAGAAGTTTTTATTTGAAAGTGATAAGAATATTAGAATGATTATGATGACTAGATATTGGTAGTAAAAAAAAAACTTAATTCTTTAGAACTAGTTTATGATTTTTTAAATTTTAAAGAGTATTTAACTTAATAAATATTAATTGAAAACGACATATTTGACGTTGAAGCAAGATTTCAAGACAGATATTCAATTAATTATCTTTGATAAATTAATCGTACCGCTTGCTTAAATTAAGAATGACGGTAAGTAATTAACAATAATTACAGTCGCAGTTGGATAAACACTTATTGGTATGAGCGAAAATTCTTTCTTAAAAATTTATATATGAGAAATATTTAACAATTAACATCACTAATTAGAATGAGACGAATATTTCAGAAACACGAGAAACATTTTAAAACTTTAAAGATGGAGATTAAAATAAAGAATGCTATTAAATAGAATTGCCATGTTCTGTTAAGCTTGAAGATTAAAACTCATCATTCCGTGAAATTTAGTGAACGAGTTTAAATAAGCAAAACAAAAGCAACAGGAATACAGTTTTTAAATGAAGGAATTTAAATGTTATCATTTTACAAATTAAACGAAACAATTATTCTTAATTAAATATAAAAGAATGTAAAAAACTGAGTGTAGAAAAATATTAAGAGTATTCAAAACGAATTCGAAAGTGATCAACACATACGGAACTTCAAATTTTAATTTCTCTGATTATAGATTCTGACTATTTTAAAAAAATATTTAAGAAATATAAATCTGATTTATTATTTCTGCCATTTTATTTTATTTCAGATTTATTAATTTATTTTTTAAGTAAAAAGGGACGTTAGATTAACGTTGTCTCCAATTGTTGGATTTGGCTTAAGACCACAGCATTTATCACTCATTTCCAGTTTTCAATTATAATGAAAATACTATCTTATCACAATCATATTTTAAGTCTTAAATACCTAAAAGTTAATGTTTATTATTTATGATTTTAAAAAAACAATTTAATTTGTATTATAAAAAAAGGACATTAATTATTAACGTCTGATGAAAAGTCAGCGATTAAATATTAATTTAGTTGATTAATTAAATGCATAAATGAATGCTAATGATTTATATATTAGATTTAGAATGCATTTAAAAAATTGCTAGTTGATAAATTTGTTTAATTGCATTTCTATTTTCAAGCTTATGGGGTTTAAGGTAGAAATTTGAATTTTAAGCATTTTTTGTTTTTTTTCCTTTTGAATAGATAATATTTTAAAAAAATGTTCTTTCTTAATCAAACAGGCAGGCAGGCAGCCAAAAAGTTTATTAGCCAATAGCTGATTCACTAATACAACTTTGGATTCTGTTTTGAGGAAGAATAGTGGGGGAAAACACCGTATTATTTTCACACATTGAAAAAGTTGACTTAGGTAGCCACCAATCCTTTGAACTGTAATTTACAAAAAGGAATAAACATTTGATGCCATAAGTCAGTGTTTCCCAAACTTATGACTTTTGTGTACCCTTTCTAAATATTTCGTAACGCTGTGTACCACTAATAAAAAAATGAATGTATTTCTTACTATAAAAAAATTGCACATAAGTTAAAAATCACAAGTGGCTGTTGACACCACTAATTATGAACTGTTAACTCTGCAATAAAAAGCCAATAGAAAATACGTAATTGTATATTTTCATGGCTAGCTTTGTTTCCAAATAAACTTTTTTGAAATTTTCGTTTGTTGCAAGATATTTCGCATAAGAACGCATACCCCCGCTAAACTGTTCCCGTACCCCTGGGGGTACGCGTACCACACTTTGGGAAACACTGCCATAAGTCATCATTATTGGCTAAAACTTGAGTTATTTCAGCTAGTCTGCGTTTCGAATAAATATAAACAAATAAAGTAATAACATTAAAAATAAAACTTCCTTCAAGTTAAATAAAACAAAACATAATTTTAAACTAGAATTTCTTTTGGAAAATTTTCTTTTCTTTCCAAACTCTGTATCTTGATTGAAACCAATATTTACGCTTAACCAAATAAGAATTTAAGTTTAGATAAGGTTAGAGGTAAATTTAAAATGCTAATTTAAAATTAGAATTAGAAAAGCAGATGCTGAGATGAAGTTTTAAATTAGGCCTTCCAGACAATATCAGCTTATTGTAGTGTGCACGCACTTCGAGAGACAATCAAATTTTGCCGTGAGCGCAATCTATAGAATGAATCCCCGATGAACGATTTTCTTCACAACTTTTGAGTCGAAAGATGGAGTCGACTCTTGAGAAAACTATCAATATATTTCAATAAGAAAGTGTTTAGGCGTTTATTTAAACAATGAATAGATTTTGAATAAATTTTAAAAAGAAACTCTAAAAAAGTTAATGGTTCAGACACTTATGCTTTCACCGATTTTTGTACTAGATTATATGTTTCGCCAATGAAAGAGAAATCAGTGCATAGAAATACAGAAAAATGTTTCTTCGTGCATTATGACATTATAATGCATGTCACAATGCATGGTGCTAAACTAGGAACACAAAACTCTATAACAAGGTTTCCAGGGTATTCCTTACTAATTTTTGACCTAATATGACAAAATAAAAACATATTTAGTACATATATTTCAGCTAAAATGTAGAAATGAGATATTCTACAGATTATTTAGGTAATGTGCAGATAGATTAACTACAGTATAAAAAAAAATTGTAGTACAGTTGCCACCATTTTCTTTTGGTGTTGAGGTAAACTAAATATATTTTTGAGAACAGAACTGTAGTTATCGTGTAAAAAATTATATAAAATTGGCAAAATAACAATTGTCTGAAAGATTTAATACTAGAAAATCACAAAAAATGTTTTTTTTTATTTATTTATTTTTTTTTTTTTAAACGAAATGTTTTGAAACGAAGCCAATAAATCGATTCAAATGCATATGAAAATATATGTTGCTAGAAAACAACCAAGCAAAAAATGATAAAATAAATAAATAAAACTATAACATAATAAATAAAAATGTTGACAACATGCACTGTAAAAATTTTAAGTTTACCTCATCAACAAAAATGGTGGCAACTGTACGCGTACTTATTGGGGAATGGTTACTTTCTATATAATTTTGAGAAAATCCATAATCAAAATTATTCTTAGTGTAAAGAGCAGCAATTATCAATACCCTTTAAGAAACTTAAAAGACACTATTTTTAGGTATCATAATATGAAAAAAATTTCAGCGCTTAAAATGCTTTAAAAAATGAGAACAATACATGATTTTCAGGATTTTCGAACCATAAAGTTTTTAGAAAATATAAATTACTTTTTTCCGGGGACATAAAAAAAAAGTTATATTCGAATGCACTATATAGCAACACTATCAAAAATTTTGATGTAATGTTGATACCATTTTTGGTATCAAAGGAATCAAGAAATTTAACAGAGTAGGTAGTCACATTTTTTTTTATTTAATTTTTCACTATTTACTTATTCACTATATTTTATTTACTATTTCACTAGTATTTCTTTATTCACTTTTTTTGTTTTGTTTTCTGATAACAAATATTTTCAAACACATTAGAATAAATTTAATGCTTTCACAGCAAAAACATTTCATTTAAAAAGCTAGCACAGTTTCAGTAATATATTCACATTAATTCTTTCACAAAATTGTTATTTTGTCAATTTTATATAATGTTTTGCATGATAATTACAGTTCTGAACTTAAGAATATATTTAGTTTACATCAACACCAAAAATGGTGGCAACTATACACCAAAATTGTATACAGTGTAACGGATACACTCACGAAATTATTTAATTTATAAAAACATAGAAGACATTCATAGAATGATTTAAACAAGGACATACATAAAATTATTTAATCCATAAAAACCTACTTAATATTTTTATCTAATTGTATTTCTCTGGTGAAGTTTTAAACCTAATGAACAAAATAAAAAATATACAATAAAAATTTTGATTTTAAATGCACTTAACGTACGTAAATATATACGATTTGACATGAATGTTCAATATATAAAACGTTTCCAAGAAAATATTAAGCTTTCTTGAATAAATTTCGAGACGTAATAGCGTAAAAACATTTCTGCTCTAATCAATGAATAACAAAATACATTTCCCAAAAACAACATATTGCTACAGTGATAGTATAGTGAAATTATACTATTCAAAATTATTCAACTCCAGTATCGCAGGCATTATAACTTATTTTACTTAAGTTAATGGCCTGTTAATAAACGGAAAAAGATTTTTTAAGTTTATTTCATTTCTGTTCATTCTTCAAAATTCCCCAACTCTATTCACTCCAATTTTTATAGCGACATATATAAGTTTCATTGTGATCGATATTAAAACAAGCAATTTTACGTGTAAACAGTTCACACAAAAGTCAGTCTTATAATCGCTTTTTGACGGTTCTTACTCATTTTTGGTAGAGTAACCTCTGTTTTAAGAATTAATTTACTGGAAAAAAAACCAGTTGTTTTAAAATTAGGTCACATTTCAATGTAGCAGTATTAAATTAAAATTTTCACAAAAGTTAAAAATCTATTTTAGAAAATTTTAAAATTTTACCCAAAAGATAAGATCAAAATAAATGTAGGTTCAGATATAAGAGAATGGAGGAGCATAACAACAATAACCATATATTCAATCACCCCCAATCAATCAATCAAGTCATTTCCAATAGAGCAATTTGTACACAACGACCTAGAATAATGCAGCAGTAGCGGTGACATTTTCCAAAGCATCCCTAGTCTTTGTAGTGAAAGGACGCTTATCTATTCGTGCTGTTATCGAACATCAAGGATGTTTTAAGAGATTGATGACTGCTTCATGTTTTCAAACTATGCTCTTTCTCATTGTAGGAATATTCCCTGATTTTTAAAGGAGAAGTGCACTATGTCCATTATATAAGGACAAAATGGAAAATTCTAGTGAAATTTAGAAATAGTTTGAAAGATAATTTTACTACCGTTTTTCATTGATCCATAACTAAGGATTGTGTTTTTAAAAGTAAAGTATACATTCCAGAAATTATTTTTGGTTAAGTTATAGAGACAAAAACTGTTCTTAAAATACCAAGAAACAAAACAAAAAAAACAACGATTAAGGGTATTACACAAAGAGCTATTTCACCAAAGTTTTTTTTTTTTTTTTTTTTTTTTTTTTTTCGTGCCAACGTAAAAAAGGCTAAAGTACCCAAAACTCTAAATTGAGCTCTAATTTTAATTTAAACACAATATAATTTTTAAAAGAATTAACTGAAGTATTTAAAACAGTTAAAGCAATAAATTATTTTTACAGGTATTTAAATAAGTTGAAAATTATTAAACTTTCTTTAAAAAAAAAAAAAAGTACTGACTCGGCGATTTTTTTTCACCCTAGAACGAAAATTGTTTTTAAACAATTAATTTATAATTCGGTACTTTCAACTCGAAAAGAAGTGAAGTGACTATGCCTAACCAAGTGATTTAAGTCAGATTTAATTGGATACCTGTAAGCGACGCCACGCAAACTTGATTGAACTGATGTTTGTCGAACCTGATTGACTTCTGAATCGACAAATACCGAGATTTACCTACGATGACGTAACTTGCAGGTATCCAATTGATTTAAATATCAATATGTAAATCTCAATTTTTACACAGTCTACTTGAAGAGTCACTGTCTGCTACGAGACAGTCTATCTACACAGTCTTCTACGAAAGCAATATCAGAGTTGGTTGACGTTTTCTTTCCATAATCTGTTCAATATTCTTAATTGATATGGTCTTAATTGAATTCGAGAGGCATTAACTGTAACTTTTTAACCAGTAGTCTATTGCATTGATTATTTTTATGCAAAATTTGTAAAAGCCATAATTTGCGAAATCAGAATATGTTTTAAAAAAATAACTTTACCTTGTTGCACCTGCGCGCAACAAGGTTAAAATACTTTGTTGCACTTTTAGCTCCCTTACATTATAATAAAATATATTTGACAAAGCAGGAATTTCGCTTTCTGTATTTCATAACAATCTCATTTAAGTAAATTATTTTGCACAAAAACAAATATTTTAAGACTAATTTTTTTTTATTTTAAATGTCAAACATTTAAATTCTACCACAATTAGGGTTTAAAAGTTTTGTACTAAAATAAATACTATACCTTCTGATATTTTAATTGTTTCTAAATATGAAATTTTCCAGTTGAATGGTAGGAACTGAAAATGCTGTTTTCATAAAAAAATAAAATGGTAACTTTTGTGCATAATTTTATATTCAAAATGACAGGATTTAAGTGAACTTGCACCACTAGGAATCAGTCTTTCAAAAGTGAATCAAATTTATATCTCACACTTAGCGTGACTGTTATACCCTCAAATAAAATACAGCGTCGCATTTTGAGCACTCTAAATGCCTGGTATCTACACTAGATATTTCGTAGAAAGATAATATTTTTCAGTGAAAAAAATAACAATTCCTTCTTTCTGCAAGACCATTCTTCCCCTGAACCAATTATATTTGTCCGAAAAGAAGCAGGGAACGGTACTTCTGCGATGGAAAAAAAGAGGAAAAAGGCAACATTTATCAAAAAGGAAAACTTCCCTAAGTATAATAGTTTTCTATTATATTTTTTGGAAGCAAAAATAAAATCGATTTGATTTGTGCTCTTCTTCCATGGAAGCTTCCTTTCGCTAACAACTGATAAATGCGAAGATAGAATCGCGTGTGAAAGAAACAGGAGAGCGAGAAAAAAATAAGCCTTTTATTCAGAGAAAAAAAGGATGTTAACTGGAAAAAATAGTGCCCTAGGGAATGGCTAGCATAGAAAGAAATGTTGTAACTACTCCACACATTGTACATACTAGAAAATAGTTTGGCATGTTTTTCTGGTTTGAAGTAAAAAATATTTTATCAAAAGAGAGAAGACTTAAAAAGGGGATGAGAAGTATCCAGATTTATACAAAATATTCTGAAGAGAATTATCGCGAGATACGGTTTTCTTACTGAAAACGAAAGTAAATTGGAAATAAAATATTGACAATAATCGTTTACGGTTTTCTGTATTTTTGTAGAGTGTTTAGAATAGACACTTAGAAACATAAAGAATGTAGAAGTCACTATTCAATTAAATACGAACACATTTGTATTTTAAAAGTCTCAATTACAGTAAAAAATTTTATAAAATTTTTTTTTATTTTCTCTTTACATTTTATTCGTTGAAATACTTAAAATAATGGTACAAACATAAAAAAAGGGAAAAACTTATTTTAGATAACTCTGTGCAAACGTACGTATTTACGTTTTTAGAAGTTACACGGAGAAATATAGTGTAATAAAAATACCGCACTGTAAGATAGTGAAAAAATTTTTTTTAAAGAAAAATATAGCTTTATTCTGGTAAATAAAAACCTTACACCATTCATCTGGTAATTTTGCCGCTTATATGGTAACAATATTCAGGAAAATCTGGGTTCAGTTCTTATTCTACGCACATTCAGTAAAAAATAAAAAACTGAAAAGTAGGTAAGTACTTAATTTACGTCGCACTAGAGCTGCATGATGGGTCATTGGCGACGGTCAGGGAGACATCCCTAAGGATGATCCGAAAACATGCCATCGCAATTTTGATCCTCTGAAGAAAGGATGGCTTCCCTGCTTTGGTAGCCAGACAACCTGCGCGCGAAGTCGAACACTTTACGGTAGAACAGTCAAACGAGAATCGATACCGCACACCCTCGGTCTCTACGCAGACTGATCAAAGTGGTCCCCCACCCGCTTAGTGACCGCAGCCTGTGATGCTTGACTTCGGTGTTCTACTGATAATCATCTCTTTACCATTAGTCCACTGCGGAACAAGTAAAAAACTGAAAAGTAAATTTACCCGAATAAATGGTTTTTATGTCAGGCTTAAAGGTGTCATGATAAACTTTAAAAAAATAAAAAGTTCAGCATTTACCAAGTTTTATCACATATTACAAAACCATATTTTATTGTTAAATTTACCAAAGTGCTTCAGTATATATTACAGAAATTTTTGGTGTTCTCATAGAGCCAGGTGTACTGTAAATTTTACCATATTCTGGTAATTGGACCATACTTTTTTTCTGGGTATATAAAATACTATTCTGCAGGGTTTGCACAATTTTTTTCACAATACCTTATGAGTATTTTTGCATTTAAATACATACTCAGGTAGAAAACTTTTCATTTTATTTACATTTTTATTGTTTAAAGTGCTTAAAGTTTAAGGGGAATGTGAAATTGACTTTATAGTTTTAGCCAACTACATGAGGGACATTGCTGGTGTTTTAAGAACAGTGTTAAGGTGTTAAGATGTTAAAATAAAATACTGAAATCATCATGCATATAAATACAATGAAAAAATATTTCGATTATTTGTTTAATTTTTAATTGTTTTAAATGTTTTTAAAAAAAAGGTTCCAATAATTAAACTTATGTTTTATAGTCATTCTGTTAGGGCATTTCAGAATAATCAGATTTACAACACTAAACTTCAAGAGCATATTAAACTAAATTACGTTTTGTAATCATGTCGGCAACGCATAATGTTTTGTATAAAATGAGGAGTAGTAGTTAAATTTTTAATTAAATAGGATAATACAATTAATTGCGTAGATTTACCAAAAAATAACTTAGAACTAATTTTATTCACAAATTTTTGTCTATTTACACAATATATTGATTTAAATTCACCACCAAAGGACATCATATACAGTCCTCAGACTCCAGAACTCGCCAAACTCATCCTCCAAAGTTACATTTTTCACTTATTTTCTGGTAAATAGAAGACGAAATAAATTGTGGAAAAATACGTAGTTTCCTAATTTTTATAGAAATTTAAAAATAAGAAAATGCTAAAAGTGAAGAGGGAAAAAAATTAAAATAGTAAGCGAAGTTACGTAAAATGCAAAATAAATGAGAAATAAACCACAAAAGGAATATTATATTGCGTTTTAATTGCATTTTATAAAGAGTAAAACAAGTTTTAAAAAAATGCCAGCTTTAACTGAAAAATAATTTTTTTTTCAAAACAAATATTTGCGTAGCAGTTTCTAAAAACTAAATACTGGCGAACATGACAGTGTCTGTTTGAACTTATGTTATGTAATTATGTACTGCTACGTATTTAGGTACTGTCTACCAATCAATAGAGGAAAAAATAGCATGCTGGGTAGATACAAAATGAAACTTACGTAAATTGCATGAAACAGTAATAACCACCAGAAAGTTAAAATGAAATAAATAAATCCTGCCTTTTTCACTAGAAAAGTTGGAAAAAGTCGATTCATAACATAATTTTATGAAACGTGTATAAATTCTCAGATAATAGAAAAAAACTACATTATATAATAGACTTCCATTAAAAAAATAAAATTAAAACTACGCAAAAAATTTTTTTTAACATAAAACAGTGGGAAAAGTAAATGAGTTCAATATTTAATCTAATAACAAGCAAAAATATGAGCATATGCTATATTTAAAGAATGAATATAAAGAACTCTTTATCAGCACTTTCAAGACTCCATCACTATAATTTGAATTTTAATTATAGAAAAAGCATATTAGAATATTTTTGCATTTTTATTACCAGAAGAAATCAACAAAAAAAATTCAAAATAGAATACAGCTGCGCTGTACAAAACTTTTTTTCACACTATCTTTTCGATCAACGATAATTTCATCAAATTGATCCAGTTGCACCCCTCACAACCCAATCTGGATACTCCGTCAGAAAAATTCCTTCGATTTCAATTTTCTTCAAACCGGAGTTGCGGAGGAGGGGAGGGCATCCAGTCAAAAGAATACATTTGCATAAATAATAGCCATTTCCCATTGACGGAAGAAGTAAAGTTACATGGATTGGCATGGGCGAAAATTCGAATTTGAATTTCACAGAGCCATTACAAAACGAATTCGTGTCAGTTCTATTTCTATAAACACACATTCATCATGAATATAATAAGAAAGCAATAAAAAAGAATATATATATGTATATATATATGGACCTATCTTTATACGAAAGAACAAAGTGTCATTTAATGTAAAAGTTGCAAAGAAGAGTGGGCTAAAAAAAAAATTCAGTTCTCCTTTTCTAATGCATATTCGTTATATTCCATCTAACAATGCCTTTTGCGAAAAATAACGCCCCCAACTCCTTTCGACAACCCCTAGCTTAATCGACAGCCGTCTTGAAAATCATTTATAGAAAAATGTTTCTTAAGAATGTTGGGGGAGAGGAGAGTCATTCTGATCGACCATCCATCCACGTCAAAGTTTGACAGGCAATTTGTATACCTTTCTCTTTTTTTCTTTTTTCCGAAAAACAATTTCACTTTGGTGGGAGTTCCCCTCACTAAGCAAGATTTTATTTAAAATACTTCAAAGGTTCGATTTTGTAAACAATTTAAAGTGTGTGCTACTTGCAGTCAATTTTGTTCAATGGTTTTGGGAATTCAAACTACATTTCACACCCTAAATGTTACTGAGTAATGTGTTGCGATCTTTTTTAAAAATAAAATCCATAAATATATCACAAAAATATCTGTAATTTATATGGATAAAAAAGACAAAATGATTTTTGTATTGACGCAGATATGAATGAAAAAAAAGTTTCACATTTCAATAAATAGCAGTTTTATAGTAAAATAGCGTACCTATTTCCAATTTAACTTAAAATTGCAATATTTATGTAGCAATAAGAATTTTTTTTTTTTAATTGCAGTTATAATTCTGATTAACAAATGAATTTTTTGCATCCCAAAAAAGCATAAAATAATGATGTTAGCATCTAATAAATTAAACCAAAACAATTTTTCGAAGCAAACAAATTTTATTGAACGAAACAGATAATAGATCTGCTTTTCTAAAAGATTGAGAGAAAAAAATTATCAATATTGGTTAAATAAATTCTTATGTTAGGATTAGAAACTTACACAATTGGACACAAAACTTTTAAATAAATATAAATAATACACGGAATACTATTTGCCATAAAAAAAGAAGAGGATAAAAAGAAGTGACAGCATCTCCCACGGCATGCTGGAGGCGCGTTAGTCTCTTCCCTTTTGAAATTTTTGCTCTAGAAAAGCTCAACTATCCACAAAGTTTTTTGGAGAAAGATGTTTTTCTCAACCTCTAAATGATGTATTGAATGAATGTTACAAATATTAAGATTTTGCATCTTTGTATACTGCAAACATTGGCCCATCAGAGCCACATATAATTTCCTTAGATTGCTGGATAGTTTCGTTAACTGTATGCCGCAGGTTAACTCCTAATTTTCTAAAAATCATTTAAGCCTCAAACGAGATGTGTAATCTATACATAATAATAAACGCGGCTGTGTGTGTGTTTGTAATCACAATATATCGCCCCAGAAGCCTCGCCCAGGCACGAAACTCGGCACATAATTGCGTTTTGACATAATGAAGAAGTCTTTTTTTTTCTTTTTCAAAAATTTGGATTAGTTTTTTAGTTATCAGTCATTTTGTAAGAAAATCTATGCTTTTTCGTCTTCAAAGGGCCATATTCAAAAAACTATTAAAAAATGCATATAGTTTTCTCCACTCTTATAAATGTATGCTAATGCGAACCTTGCAATTGAAATATTAATTTTCGACAACTTAAACCTATAATATACGAAGGAATTAATAATTTAATTGTAAGGTTCGCATTAGTTTACATTTATCAAAGTGGAGAAAAGTTTAACTTTTGTATTAAAAATGTGGCAACATATTCGATACATAAATAGAACGCTTCGCTTTGATATATTTGTCGCTGTTCATAATTGTTATAATAAGTTTTGAAAAAATTGATGCCTAATGTTATTGAAGCTATGATTATAACAGGACATTCAACAGGAAATAGTGTGCTTATTCCTCGCATCCCCATCATATCTTCAGACAATCCGTTTCAGTTTAAACGACTTCAGTTTCTTGTTCGACTTAGTTTTGCGATGAGTATAAATAAATCTCCGGGACAATCTTTAAAAGTCGTTCGTCTTGACTTGCAGAAGCCTTGCTTTTCACATGGACAGCTTTATGTTGGCTGCTCAAGAGTTGGTGATGAAAGGGACTTATACTTATTGGCACCAAATGGAAAAACTAAAAATATTGTTTATAAAGAAGTTTTACAAGAATAGGAAGAATTATATACTATCTGTATGCTAACTGACACAAGTTTTATTTTATTGCTGTTTCTTAAATATGTTATTAACTGCGTTTAAATTATCAGCTATTGGCCAATGATGATTTCGAAAGTAACTTTTGTATGCTTTTACAATTTCTGAGGGCCTTTTTTTTAAAAAAAAAAAAAACATGTCTCCACCTGATAGTTATATTATAGGTTAGGTTACCATAGGCCTTAGGTTACCATAGCAAAGTTACATCTTCAAACATCCTCAAGAGCTATAAAACATCTGCAGCAGAACTGGATATGAAGAAAAAATTGCAGGACAGGAACACTTTAATTGTCCACTAATCTTCAGATTTCCTGCTATGTTTTTAAAAAACTTTATTTGTGAAAACCTTTAGCGTGGCGGACAGCTGGCCGCCTTAAGCGGCTAGTTACAATTAATCGCGAAACATTTTTTCGCTACTAATGAAAATATTCAGTTTTTGATGGATTCATGGATTTTTTTTTTTCCTTCCAATTTCAATGAGGTATTTCAAAATGAAGAATCAGACTGAGGTATTTCAATAATACGTTGCTAAACTTTTAAACTTCATAATTTCGGCCATGCAACAAAAAAAAATTTTTTTTTTGAAAATTATGTTTTACAAAAAATCTACTGAGTCATTGAGGTCAGTCAACTCCATTCCTCATCTCCAAGCGTAATGTGTCAGTAGTTAAGGTGTAGTCTGGTTAGTTGTAACACCCCGTAATCAAAACATTATAACTATTTATAAAACTTTTATCGATAACTATATTTTAATGATTAAACATATTAATAATTCTAATTGAATTTTCCGGTACAATAAGTGGCATGCCCGGATGGATGAAAGAGCAAGATAGAAAATAAATAAAAGAAAGAACGGAACGGGAAAATGAATAAAAAAGAGGAAGCCGGGGAAGAAAGGAGAAAGCAAAAAAGGATGAAATTTACTTTGGCTCCAGAAATGATTTTCTAAATGAGTGCCAAGGCAAACAACCCAAGAACATATACATGAGTCTTTTGGGAGCATTTCAATATGATTATCGTATTGTGATTCTTGAAGTAAACTTTAAATGCTTAAAAAGAGAGAAAACGAAACATCTCTTCATTTACTACTTATGCGGTCTTTTTACGTCCTCCTAATTCCGGTCTATCTCCAGATTAATACTTCTCTGTAAATTCTCTAATAAAACTCTCATAAACAAAACTTTTCAGGTCGCTGCTTCAAACAATTCTATCCGGTATAGACTACAAATGCGACTTTGATTAAGTAACGCCATGATGATTTGTTACAAATGTCTTTTCACAGTTCCATCGACTGTTTCCCAACAGCAATCGCAATAACAAAATAAACCATATATAATTAAAAAAACTCTGATCAAATTATCGCACAAAGAACCGGCTTTCAGGGTGGCGATATTTTTTCCCTTAAAATCTATTTTTACCGGAACATGTTACGGAACAAAAAATTTGATATACCGTAAATTTTACAGTGATAATTGCAGTAAAACCACGAATCACTCTAATTAAATAAATAAAAAACTGTACAAGTTACGGTATGATATTTTAAGGTAAAAATGGATTTTATGGATGATGCACCCAAAGTGCTTTATATCGTAATTTGATACAGAATTTTCTACATTTAAACAGAATGAAACAATTCTGATATTGCCACTTTTAGTGGGGAAATCAAAACGTATCTTTAAATCGCACTTCTGCGATCTCTGGCAGTGGTAAACTATTCCTTACAAGACTTTTATAACGTTCGCAGTGTTTAATCAAAATATAACTTATTTCTATACATACTAATAAATCGGGAGAGGCATCATTAAATCTTACAGTGAATAAACTGAGCAAAGGAGAAATTCTGATCTGTAAATAACTATTTCATCTTACAGAAACGAAAGAGCACTCAAATATGCTTCTTTTCGTTAAAGGCTCATCAATTATACCACCAAAACAAAGAAGAGTGAACACTTCTCATCTGTTTACCAACCACAGAAATGCCCAACCAGTGGAAAAATGTTCTCCTGGTTAAACAAGAAACACGATTAACCCAGTAAAGTAGAGGTGAAATCCGAGGGCTTAGAAGACAGTCGGAAACCTGAGTTTCTAGTGAGATTGATCGTCTATAGGCGATTGTCAGAGTATATGACGTCACTAGGGCTGATTTGATAGATGTGGTACAAAAGGGCGGCATGAACTCAAAGAAACAGAAAGAAAAGCCAAATAAAAGGAAGGAGAATGGTTGCCCCTTGGGAAGACAAGCCTACATCTTTCTAATGAGATCTCTGTGGCTTTATATGTGACGGAGATTTATGTAGTGGATGTGTCTCAAGGCACTTTTATTCCGGGTCTACTGGAGGAAGAAAAAAAAAGGAATTGGAACAAAATTTTGACGATTTAGTTCAGCCTATCTTCTTCTTTGATCTCGAAATTGGAAGTACATAATACAGTTATAATCAAATAAAGAGCCTTTGAAATCGATGGGGAAAACATTGAATCGATATTTTGAAAGAGAATTTTTATAATACAATTCTTAGCAAACTAAAGATTCAACTTAAGATTGCTTTTGTATCAGTTAAGGAAGCAACTAAATATTGTGCCAGTAAATGGAGGGGGGAAAAACAAGATTAAAAAAAAAAAAAATTGGAAGACATAAGGTTTTCTTCCGGTTATTATCCAAGATCTAATATTATTTCACCGATAGTCATCCGATAAATTATGAGCATAACGGAAAAGCAACATTAAAAAGAGATATCAAAATATAAACAATAACTATCCTAAAATAAGAGAGATTTTACCTTCACACAGAACATCCCGTACGCACTCGTACATAAGCATTGTATTAAGATCCGTGCAGGCAATCGTTTAAAGAAAGTTTCAATTTCTGTTATCGTCGGTATTTAGAATCGAAACGTTTTCAGACATTCTGGTGAGCTACGTAACGTAACCGAAATTACAATTACGTCAAGGGAAAACAGCTTTTATTTGAAACTTCAACAACCCTCTCAAAAAAATAAAAAATAAATACAACTAAAGTTAATAATTTGGAAATAAATCCCTTTTATAAATATGATCACGTGAAACAAGAAGCGAAACATATTATTTTATTTTTCTGTATTTATCTATTTGACTGGAAAATGGTCTTCATGAACAACTGACACGATTATTCCAAGTAAATAAATAACTTGTGTCATTTCTGAGTATCAAGTCTATGAGGAGCCATCTGGCCCCTAACTTCTTTTGCTTATTAAGAAAAAAAAATGAATTCAAATAAAAATAAAAAAACTCTTTTATAACTTTTCAAACATTAAATATTAACAAAACTCATTGAGACAAAGGATATCAAAGGAATGGACACTGAAACACTCTTAGAATTGTTTTACAAAGTGTCTGCATCACTTTTAAACACATTTTACATTCAGATAACATAATATTTAAAGAACAAAATGAACAAGAGACCTGAATAAAAAGATTAAGAATCTCAAGAGTATTTCGGGGGCTATTTTTAATTTTAATTTTTTCAAAGCTACGATAAAATATAAATCGATTGTTTTTATTTTATTCTTTGCTACACTACCCTCTGAAAAGTTCATATTTTTAAGTAATTCAGAAAACATGCGGAAAGATTGAATTCTTATTCGACCTTAAAACAATTACCTTTTAACTGATCTATCGATTTTTCTATTTAAAACCAAATGCCTTATTAATAATTATTTGTTATTTAATTCGCTGTACTATTTTGATTTTTAAACCTTTTTTATTTCAGTAAATTATATTGTGAGACATTTCTTTATGCTTCCTGTTTATGGCCAATTTAATTCTTGCTTATTTCAATATATTATCCAATTCGATCTCCATGCATTACGTTGTTGCGCGCGAACGAAAACAAGATCTTCGATTGCTGCAGGCTCGAAAAAGTGATAGCAGCAAGATTTATTTGACTAAGTTAAATATCGCAGTATGAATATTAATAAATTATGTTTTGTGGTTCGAATGGATTTTACGATTCCGTTTATATATTTTGATCACTTGAACAATAAGCACTAACTAATAAGTATTTTACTATCAATATTTTTTAAAATTGAAAATTTTTACATGTAACGAAAACACAATCAATAATATACAAGTTTCAAATATTTTAAGTAAATCAGACAAAAATCAAGTAAATTTTTATTAATCTACGTGTTTAAACTTAATGTCATATAATTTCATTTTATTACTTAAAATACTAGCCACCTTTCAACAACCAGTTGTTTCGCCCTAATTTCAAACAACAAACATTATCATTCTTATCGTGTATTGCATAAAAAAAACATGAAGAGTTTACAAAAATGTTTTACAGAAAAATAAAAATAAGAAATGAATTTTTTTTTTTTTTATCTTTTATTTTTATGATTAGATAAAATGAACACAAAAGCTTAGATAACGCATCCATAACTTACCTTAATCACTTTTATCTACAATACTTAAGCACATGATATTATTATCTAATAATATTTGCTTTATTAAATAACTAACTGAATATCAGTTCTTCATACGGAGTGAAAAAAAGTAAAGAATCAATCATTTTTGATCAACAAAACGAAATCATGCACAATACTGAAAGACTTTGATCAGCAAAAAAAATAAAAAAAATGGCTTTTAGCTAAACTAATTAAAAAAAATTTTTACAGCACAAAAACATAATTAAATGATCTTCTTTTTATGTCAAATTTTTCAATTTAAAAAAAAATCAACATAATTTTTTTTGTTTTTGGTCAGTAAAAGAACTGCTTATAGCTAAAATAACTTTTCCTGTTTACTCTTCTCACCAACCTCCGTGGTAGCTCCTCATCTATTTTTTTCCTTGTTTTAAGTCGTTTAAAAAATTCATTTTGTTAATAAAATATACAGCTATTATAACTGGACTACTTTTATGACCGTCGTTGAACAGCCAACAAACCAATTTTGTGTTTATGACTACCACTGTTCAACTCCAAAGCCTTGTAATTTTCAACCCAATCCAGAAGACAAGGGAGTTCCTGGTTCAAGTATTGGGCGAAATTCACTTTCGTGGAGGACTTTTCAATAGTACTAACCCGTATTTGAGTTTCATGGAGAGGAAAACCACAAAAAACTCCCACGGTTTCCCGACGGCATGGGAACTATTGGATTACTAGCAAAAATGGTCGATAATTAAAAATCAATCGTCACGTAAAAAAGCGTGCTCCCGATTTTAGTTTAGATGAACAGGCTAGATGAGGGCCAGTGACTTAGTGACAGTGTTTCATGTCCGTGGTTGCATACCCGAAAGCTTGGCCAAGCCTGAAAGGGGCAAATCCCTTCAGTGGGTCGAAAAATGACTGCAATGCATGCTTGGAACTAAACATTGGGGGTTTCATGTTCTGCTGGCCACCCAACCCGAACACCTGCTTCTTAACCCTCAGAGCCTAAAAACTGGAACGGATACAGTACGCCTTAGTCTTCCATGGGTTATCGCGCCTGTGAGTTTCTTTATTTATTTTATTATTATTTAAAGAAGTTAGATAATGAATGTCCTATGTGTACTAAACTTCTAAAATTAGCATGCAACCATAGAAAGCTTTAAAAAATATGCAAATGAAAGCGAGATATAATACTTTCACACTTGTCAATGTTCCAAAATATGTAATCTAGCTTTACATAAATTTTATCGCGAACAATTATAGTTAATATATAGGGTTGATTCGGGATATTACCATAAATACATTGTTGCTATTATTACATAAATGTTTCTAAAATTTGGAAAGGTGCAAAATGAAAAAAAAAATCCCAAACTAATAAAAATACAAATACTTATTACAAAATAAATTTTTCAAGTACACACCACAATAAGCATTTTCGCACCACGAATTAAAAACAGTATGGAAACATAGAGGTAAAGAAGTATAAACATAGTAGTGCAATAGCAGAACATAGAAGTAGGACCTTAAAACATAGTAGTGCAACAAAGAGTCTACATAGTAGAACCTAAAAGTAGAATACCCTATAGCAGTGCAACAAAGAGTATACAAAGTTGAACATTGAAGTAGAACCTTAAAGTGGAACATAGTAGTGCAATAAAAAGTATGGAACCATGATAAAAAATTGAAGTATAAACATTGGACTTCTGTCACCAAAACTTGCACATAAATAATTCTTCACGTCGAATGAGATACTTAAATAAAAAGGAAGTTCAGTCCAAGTGTCTTTTTGCAAGTTCAAAATTACAAAATCAGATAGCAGCCATTGATCATCTGAGGAAACAAAGCCGAAACAAACCCGAAATTGTCTGTAAGTTCTAACTACACCATCCATCTAGTATTATTCTCTGAGCCCCAAACCCATCTACTCGTATGTAGGAACAAATAAAAACAAAATGGCAAAATGTTCTTCTAAAAATGGGAAATGGAAGAAACGGAGATTCGACGTGCTAAGGCGCCATAGGACGATACAGATAGAAAAATAGAGAGTGTTTTCTAAAAAATACTCGAAGATTCAGGAGCGGGGGAGTTGAGGCTACTATTGGTAATCCTAACACCATGGGGCCAACTGAAGAAACAGACTCAATAACACCATCCTGACGCTATTTTCTCAGGTTTCTTTTGATCCCAGGACATAAGTCTTGCTGACACTTCCTTTCGCGCATACGCGGAGTGCTATCTCCAGAGAAGGAAAAAACTTCTACAGGAGGGGAGTGCAAGGTGGGGTGTAGTTGTAAGAATTCGGCTGAGTGGAAAAGAGAAATTGTTGCAGCTATCTTGTCAACGAGAACTCGGGAAGGCATTTTTCAAGAGAGGCGATATGATGCGATGCTACAGTGGTTTGTAGTGCAAGGCGAAAAAGCGGTTGCATTAATAATGAAATACATTACGGTTCCTACACAGATTGGAGTGGGATATTTACAGAATCGGGCCATTTGTTGTTTTGCTTACCAGCTCTGGTGCTTCCTTTTGACCAAATAGAAGAGTTTCGAGAGAGAAGGTAATATATAAAATAGACTGGAGTTGTTTTGGAAACAGAGCAAAACAAGCATAAGAAACGCTTAAATATTTCTACATTTATTATCGAGATTTGCTGAAATGAATTTGAGCACTACCAGTTTCGGACAAGTATATTTAAAGCAAAAATTAAATTTTTAAAAAAAAGATAAAATAAAAAAAACATCAAATATAAAAAAAAAATATTTAGAATTTAGATAGTCTATAAATTTAATTAACTACGATACTAGTTTTTAAATCATATGTAATCCTGATAAGAGTGGCAGATTTTCTAGCATAATAAAAATTAAACCTTTTTGGTCTAGATAATAAAATAAAAAACTTTTACATAAAAAACATAAAAAAACTTATTATTTGGGACTAAATCGATTCTTAAAACAATTATTTAAACATTATATCAAGTAAAATTAAAAGAATAAAAAGAGTTTTTTGTAATAATTACTTATTTAAATAACAAATCAATTAAATCCTTAAAAAAAAATTTTAATCATTTATTCACTGAACGAAAGCAAATTCTATATAAAATTATTATGTTCTAAAACTTTTTCTTAAGTTAAGTGAGATGTGTGACAAAATAATTCATACTTTCTCTTTTATAGCCTAAATAAAAAAAAATTGCATTCATCCAGCAAGCATCGTGTGCAAATCCATGACAGCCAAAGAATATTTTACATTTCTTTCATCATTTGTGTTCAAAATATATTCTAATCGAACCAGAAGCTTTGTGTGCAAATCTAATTGAGTACAACAACTAGACAGAGGGGTACACAATTCAGAGCAATAATTTGAATTAACCCATTAGAGCAACAAAAAAAAAAGTTCAAATATGAAAAACTAAGATGAAAAAATGGGTAATACATGTTTGTTTATTTAAAGTGGATATTTCTTTCTACTATCAACAATTGTAAAAAGCGTTTCGCTTTTACTTCAGGTCCATATATATAAGTATATTATTTATTGATTATGGAAGACAATAATTTTGTTTTGTTAAGAATTATTAAGAAAAGGAACTTTTTTTTTTAAAAAATTAACACTAGGCAAAAATGGATGCTTTACTGTGACATGACCAGATCATTATTTTCCATGTCCTAATGGTCAGTTAGTGATCACTATTTTCTGGTGGTCAGTTAGTTTGAGGTGCGTATTTTTCGCTTCAGCGATATTACATCAGCAAGCACCATGATAGAAACCCTTTACGAAATTACTTTTCAAAAATATTTTTTAAAAAGCGAATACAATTACCATTGGCCATTTACTGTAAAAAATTCCAGATCAAATTACGGCATAAAATACAGGCACTTTGGTTGCATCATCCGTAAAATCCATTCTACCATGAAATCTTACAACGTAATTTTTACAGTAATATTTATTTAATTACAGTGATTTTACTGTAATTATTAATGTAAAAATTACGGGATATCAATTTTTTGTTTTGTAACATGTTCTGGTAAAAATGGATTTGACATTAAGAAATGTCCCCGCCATGAAAGCCGATACTTTTACCATAATTTCATCCAGAATTTTTTACAGTGGTTGATAAATATATAGGGAAATAATCTATGGAACTGCGAAAAGATGCTAGAACCGAATCAGATGTTACTTAATTAAGTCAATGGAACTGTAACCGTTTTTCTAATTCATATACAGGATAGAAAGTACCGGCAACTTGAGAGCCAGTTTTTTTTTTTACCATATTTTGATCCAGAATTTCTTACAGTGCAGTAGCATTAAATGAGTTATTCAAATATTAAAAAATTAAACACTAAAAAAATAAAACTATAAAAAATATAACAATAAAAAAAATATAATAAAATTTTTTTGAGGGTTGGATTAAAATCATTCCACCTTCCATTCTTTATTTGCCAGACGCAATCAGAAAAGAGTAACATTAATTTCTGCTGAAGCAAATGAATAATAAGCGTCAGGTAATGGATTTGATTTAACTAGACTTCAATGTTGAAAATAAGTCTGCAATTTTCACATCTTCGCTTTTTTTTTTATTTATTTATTTTTTTAAATTCCTGCCTGTTTACGAATTTATTTTGAATAAGAATGAAAAAAAAAGTATCACATATTAAATTAAAATATTAAAAAAATGTCATTTTAGATGAAAATTATAAATAGACTTTTGAAAGGAGAAATTTAAAAGAAAAAAAACTTTCGAATGAGATTTAAATAAAAAAATTTAATGGGAATTAGAAAAAAAAATAAAAAATAGGGAACCTTTTGGCCAATCGGGCACAAGCGAAAATCTGCCAAAAACTTCACCAATTTTTCTTTTGTTTTTCTAAACACATAAAAAATTTCATAAAATAAAAATAATTAAATTAAATTAAAAAATGAATAAAAAAAATTATAAAATAGGTACATTTTCTTGCAATCGATTAACTGAAAAGCACCAAAAATACATGTTCAGGTGATGTTTGAAAGACACCATGACTTTGTTTCAGTATCCTACTATTTTTATTCCGGATATTTTTGATGATTTAATTTGATTCTGGATATAAAATACTGAATATATTGTATTCTAATATATTCAGTATCCTAACATATTTTAATAACAGCATTTTATTGTTTTTATGTTCTTTAATAAAGTGAACTCATTTGAAAAGCATTCACGACCTAATTACCATCCTACCCAAAGTTTCTAACAGTATAAAAATCTAAATAGAAAAAAATGATGTTTACATGAAATAATAAAGATGATAATAAGAACAAACTGTGGGGAAAATTTTTAATTTTTCTGAAAAAGAAATCATAAAATATTTAAAAAAATGTGATTGGAAATCAAGGATATAAAAAATTCTTAACTAGATTGGGTTTTTTTTTTCTTTTTAAGGAAAAAAACAGAGCAGATGAATACAAGATGACAAAAAATTTACTCTTATAATTCGCGATTAGTCTTTTATTCTGTGCTACTTTCATAGAGATTCTGTGTTTATCAAGATACAGTTATTAAAAATCATTATAGGGGGGAAAAAAGTGAATTCTTCGATTGACAAAAAACGCGTTAAAACGAAAAATGATCAGGCTCTTTTTTTTTTTTTTTTAAACTATTTCTTAACAACACAGAATTTATAACAAAAGGAGAGTGTGAAAATGATTAAGACTTTTATGTATGTTCTATTATTTTGCAAATATTGAGTTTTATGCTAGCAGCATTGAAAATAGCTGACTAAAAATATTTTTTGACAATTTGCAATCGAAATATTTATTTAGATTAAAAGATGAAAATTATAAATAAATTAAAAAAATATACAACTCAAATTCCTTTAGTAAAAACTCAAATTAGCACATTTGAAAAAATATTACATAAAACTCAAGCTACAGTTTAGAGAGCAACAAAGTATCGTAACACCACAATAATAGGCAAAGATAACAAAAGCGACCCTAACTAATAATTAATAAAATCAATTCCACAGGAAAAAAATTATGAGCATCATTTTGACACTCCGCAATCATACTTTATAAATGACAAGCGAAAATACATCGACGCTTCGATCCAAAACCAAAAAATAATATCGGAATTTGTAGCCAAAAGACCAATAAAGATTTTGATTGGTCTAATATTGTTCTCTCTTTTATTGTGTAAGCACAAAAAAAGTTTCCATCGTTTTCCCCTTCCAACATTCGTCGATGAACCATCGATTTTAACGATTGTTAAGAATCCACATTTAAAGGGACTGTCGTCGGCCTAGAATTTAGGTCACAGACACATGAAACGACAGTTAAAAAGGGAAAGCAGAGTGGTGGGCCGGGCGATGACCGGGAACAAAATATCCACCTCCCTCCTCAAACTCCCTATCAGTCAATAAATGAAGTGAAGAAGAGAACATGGAATTCAATTTCCTGCTAACATAAAGACTTAATTTCGGCTTTAAAGAGTCCATCAGCTTTCAATAAATTTTTGATACCTAAAGTTTATTCCCCAGATAATTTTACTCATTAGTGGATTGTTAAAAGGACATGTCTCTAAGTCGTCTTTTGTTTGGATTGGAGATTTAAAATCTGTAGTTAATGGACAATGAAAAATTTATTTTCGCAGCGTTCAAATAGTGAAATATTATATGGTTTAGAGAACTATTTGAATTTTTAGCATTTTTCAACTATGTTAATATTTTTGTAATAAATCTACAAATAAATGTCTGAGTCTAGAAAAGAAATACTTTCCCCTTAACAAGTTTAGTACAGAGTCACCAATAGCGAATACTCCAATATTTGCTTAATTGGATGTATAATAATTTGAATATCAAATTTTAATGCATTGAATCAATGAATAAATTTGACAACAAACCAGTAATTGGGAACTAGAACAATTGAATTTGGCATTTTTTTAAGAAAAAAATTTCATCGCAAAATACATAACACAAATTAAAGATTGTTTGCAATAAAAATTAATCAAAACAGTTCAGGCATCAATCTTTTTCATTTACTACCAGCATTAGAAAAAGACTCGTTTATTTGAAGTATAGTTAGCCCTTTAGTTTCAGGAAGAATACAAAATCCAAACACCACACTTATGAATGACAGAGAACTATATGTCCAATACACGCCATAGTCTCCCAAAAGCCCTCTAAGAACTTCAAAAGATTTGTTAGACACAAAAGCTACAAGTGAGCACATAACGCCTCCCATAGCCATTACTACACTTCGGTGTTTGATGGGCACCAATTCCGGAATCATGATGTAAGGAATAGAGCCACTTCCAAAAGAGAACGAAAATTTGTATACAACGATACATATTAAAGGTACATAGCCGTATGAACGCACAGATATGGGATCTCGCACCAAAGCAAAGTTATATAATCCAAGGAATAATAAAGATATTGTCATAAAACTGTATGATGTGATATACAAAAACTTTCGTCCTGATCTATCAATTAAACTTCCATTGGTGATACTACCAATGACTTCTACAAGCGCCACCATTGCAGCAGCTATTGAAGGATCAATTGAGCTTCTAGAAGTTTGGAATATTTCTACCGTATAAGCTAATAAAGGACCGATACCACATGCTTGTTGAAAGAACATCAAAGCTAATGAAATAAGTGCAGGTTTGAAGAATTTTGAGTCAAGAAAATCCCGAAGAGCAATTCTTTCTTCTTTGTGTTGGATAGAACCAAGTATGTCTATCAATTCCTTCTCGATATTACACTGTTTGCCTTTCAAGAACTTCAAACCACTAATTGCTTCGGTAGATCTCGATGATCGCAACAACCATGGAGGAGACTCCGGCATGAAAAGCATGATAAAAGAAGCACAAGCTACAACAGTTGCACCTGAAATGGCTAGCCATGACCACCTCAGAATTATGCCCAGACTCATAATGAGAAACGCACCTATAGTATTGGCAATTTGAAATCCTGATGTGAGTTGTCCTCGTATTTTTGTTGGCGCAATTTCTACCAGATAAGTTGGAATGGCGACACAACTTGCACCCCCGCAAATTCCTCCAACGAGTCTTCCTATATATATCCATATTATTGTAGGAGCATATGCAACACTCAGCCAACTTAACAAGTAAAACAATGATAGCAGCATCAAAGCTGCTTTCCTGCCAAATGCATGAGTTATATAACCTGCAAAATAAACATATTTTATTTAAATTTATGAAAAAAGTACAACACACAATTAAGACTTAAATAAATATTAATTGTGAAATTTTGTAAATATTAAGCAAACCTCAATCTCAACTTCTAGCGACTAGCAAATACTTTCTTTTTAGTTTACGCCTATCACTACATTATTCCATTTAGGACAATTTCGATAGATAATATTTGATAATTGTAAATTATAAAAAAAAAATATTGTTTTCAACTGGAAGTATACAAGATAAAATACATGTGTTATAGAAATCATACAGATAATATATCATCGACAGCTTCATTGAGCCTATAAGGAAAAACACACGTGAAAAACAGTTTTCACAAGTAACGTTTACACTAAGAACAATTTTTAAAATCAGTTCTCACACCCATGAAAGTTATGTCAATTAACTTTGTTGGTTTCGTTAAAAAAAGTTTCATTTTATTTTTTTAATATTTTGATAAAAATTGCAATCAAGACAATAAATATACCTTAAAATATTAAGCTTATATAAATTTATATTATCAATAAATTTATATTATCTATAATATAAATTTAAAAAAAAGCTATTCAACTAATAATTGCATGAAGAAAATGGAAAGTTAATACATTTCTTTTTATAAAATATTGCCCTCCTTTTATTAACGACATACAACACGCACAAGTATCTCTTTTTTATGAAACATAACTATGCTTTGGTATTTATTTACAGTTAATACAGCGATAATTGGTACACTGGTTAGGTGACATAATTCATGTGTTAAAAAAAAACTCATAATTTAAAACGAATGTTATTTGTTTTTTAAGTAGTATTCCGAAGTAGTATTCCATTGAATTTCCGAAAATAGTATTCCATTGAATTTCCGAAGCATTATATGGTTTGTTGGAAAGTAATGTTACTGAGTCGATTAAAAAGCATGCATTGATCCAATCGGTACAACACATTCAAAAGGATTAAAATAAATTCCCCCTTCCCGCGTCTTAATGATTTCCAGCGAACATTTACAGGCTCCGAAGGTGTCACATTAGGCTTTTCCCGAAATGTTCCTTAGAGCCTCAATGCAAGTCTCTTGACACAGCTACCAAACCATTCGGCCGGAGATAATTTAAAAAAAACTTACATAACAATTTACATTCAATAATTCAGTCACAATTTCATAGATGGTGGCCTGACTTTCAGACGGGCTAAAAAATTTCTTGGCGTGGATGACCATCAATTTAGGTTATTTTTCGAAGGCTATGTCGTCGCATGAAATAACACTTTTTTTTTTAAGATTAATATGCTATTTTTATTGGTGCATTGAGTTTGCAAAAGTTATTCATGATAATTAGGTATTCATGACTATTAAGGAACTTCAGCCACCTCTCTAGGCTAATTCTTAAAATGATCCAAAATACCAATAAGAAAAAAAGCCACAGTTTTGTGGAAAAATAACGTTCGTGATGTAATGTTTCAATATTTTCAGAAATAATCCAACGTTGCATTATCTGGGTTCATGAAAATTTGCAAAAATATAGAATTATTTATAATTTTGATAAAATTTTCCTCCAGGTGGAAAAATCTCGCTCACATTGGCGATTTCTAAGAAATATTAATGAATTTAAAATATTTAAATTATTTTTCCGTTGTAAATCTCAATACTTTACGTCAAGATTGCATATATAGTTTAAAACTGCCTCAAGTATAAGGAACTTAAACTATGGCTTTTTAACTTTTCTAAATGAAAGAGATTCCCTTCGAAAACTGCCTTCACCAGGAAAATTTCATAAAAAAGAATTAAAATAAAATAAAATATTATTGTTTATGACCGATTTGAGCAAGCTGGAACGCGTATTAACTTGACAATTAAAACATTACATTCCAGGGACACCATGTGTTTAAAAAAAATTTAAATTAGCAGATAGAACTCAATTAATAGTGTAAAAATTATTAAAATTACTTAGTAAACTTTTACAGCTTTTCCGGGGGGGGGAAAGCAAAAATTTCTAACAATAGTTAAAACAGGATTTAAAATAACTTACCAAACGTTATGTTTCCAATAAGACATCCGAGATTAGGCAAACTTCCGATCCAAGTTGTTTGATCGGGGGTTAAATCACGAAACCTGCTACCAGGTTCTTTCATATCGGCTGTAGCAGGTGCAGAATACGAAGTTAGCATTCCGAGAACAGCAACATAAAGAAGAGCAGATCCGGCAGCAATATGAGTATTTCTCAAGTTATCCCTGCTTACAGACGTTCCAGTACTAGCATCAATAGCACTGATATCGAATTTCGATACATTTGGATGGCTTACCATAATTAAAAAATAACTTTTTCTTAAGAACAACTTTTTCAGTAACGAAACATAACAGCGGCTAAAAATGGTAATGACGTTCGACAACTACGAAAACGAAATAAACATGTGTTTCATTTGAAAACATGAAAGCAATTTTTTTTTAATACAAAAGAAAATTTAAACGGAAAGTATAACAAACGCAATTCTCGGTGGATTCTGAAACCAAAAAACATTCTAATAAAAAAATTACAAAAAATTTATTTTGAGATGATGAGGCCAATAAACGTAAGATAATTTTTATACACTTGATAACAATGAAGAATTATAAAAAGATGAAAATAAAAAAATATAGCTTTTACTCTTACTTTTGAGAAGTCAAGTAATAAAAAAGTCGTAATTTTTACTACGACAAAAATATATTTTGAATTTACGAAGTGCAGATAATATAATCTAAACCTTCCACAATTTATTTACTTACTTGACAAAGCTATAGCGAAGGATGTCTAAGTTGCAAATATGGTTACTTTTTAATTTAGATTATTTAAGGGAATTATTTTTTTTTTTATTGTAACTATTCTAAATCAAGTGCCAACAAAAAATTGAATCGAAATTTCCCAACATTTTCGTCAAGTTGCAAAAATAATAATAATAATAATAAAATAAAAAAATAAAAAATAAATAAAAAATTGCAATTTCATAGGGTCTTGTGTCATTTATTTTTTTTACTAATAGATTTCGTACACACATTTCATTCGTAACTATATTAACTAAAATTTTATTTTTATACTTATAGCCACAACACACAGAAAACATTTTCTTCGTCTGAGCACGATTTGCCAATTACGTTTTATATATATACAGTATCTACATATATGTTTATGGTTGGTACAGATATTCAAAAAATATTTTATTACTAACTTAATTATAATCATTTATTTGTAACACCACTTAAGATATTCTAAAGTTTCTGTTAATACCAATTTATACGAAATGTCCTGCATTCGATATTCATCCAAATTTTTACCAACATGATTTGTAACAATCGAATACCTGAGTTCTACGGCAACGATCTGTGATGGGATATCCACAGAAAAAAAAAAGAGACAAATCCTCTTTACGAAAAGTAACATTTAACAAAGACAACAATAAATAGGATTAGGCGATAAATCGATGTATCGCGAAATATCGAGTTTGCACATATATCGGCAGGCCGATATAGTGACTTGTTTTAGGCGATGCATCAGAAATCTGATTTAAGCAGCCGGTATAAGACAACGTTCGCGGTTTAACTATATAACATGTGAGGATTCATGCCTACGCTAAAGATGTCACGCGCTGACGAAGACAATTTCGTCTAGCTGCGGAGATGTTGATAGCGTCTAGCTGCGGAGATGTTGATAGCGTCTAGCTGCGGAGATGTTGATAGCGTCTAGCTGCGGAGATGTTGATAGCGTCTAGCTGCGGAGATGTTGATAGCGTCTAGCTGCGGAGATGTTGATAGCGTCTAGCTGCGGAGATGTTGATAGCGTCTAGCTATACGAAGACGATGTTAGTTTCGTGATATTGAATGACGAAGAGCGAATTGAATCAGAGCGCTATGCACAGTTTCTTCATGCGCCATTTTTGTCTTTGGGATTTTACGTTTCTTGAAGATTATCTTCAGCGGGACTTAACGTCATTTTGCGATCGCTGTGCATTTTATTTCGTCGGGATTTAACGCTTCTTGTAAATTATTTTCTGTGAGACTTTTGCTATTTAGCGATCGTTTAGTTGTGTATTATTTCGTCACTTTTTTTTTTGTCGGTCCGGATTTAAGGATTCTTGTCAACTACTTTTAGTTGATCTACTGTTACTTTGCGATCGTTGCGCAATCGCTGTTATCTTAAATTTTCGTTCTGAACTCAATCTACTGATGAAAAGAAAATATGAATAAAAAAAATATTCTTTATTGATTTTTTTTAATTATTATTTTTCACTTTAAGCGATATAATTCAATCTGGGTATTTTGTATTTAACTTGTTATAAAAAGTTAGTTTTTTTTTACATTTATTTAATGCACGTATAATAATTTGATTATTTTTAAACCAATAAATCTTCAATCATATTTAATTACAAAAAAATTAAAACAAAGCCTACATTCATTTAATTTGTTTTTATTTTTGAAAAAATTTTAACACATTTTGCATTATTTATTTTTTTTAAATTTGACTATTAGTTAAAATTAATTTTTTTTAAATAAATAAAAATTTAAGAAACGTTTCGACTTTTTTTAATAATTTAACAATAGTACTTAATTTTTTTTTTTTTAATTTTTCCTAAAATTCTTTCAATACTTGTTTGTTTCATAATTTGTGAGATAGTCAGTATCATTTTTAAACAAATAAATCTCTACTCGATTTTATTTTTAAAAAAAAGAAAATAATAATAAATCAATAAAAAACTCAAATTTATTTTTACATTTATTAAGTATAGAATTTGACCATTAGTTAATACAACTTATTATTTTAAATAAATAAATAAAAGAAGGTCTAACGATTTTCAAAAGCATGTTTTTTTTTTCAACAAATAATTAATAAAATGTTTTACTAAAGTGAACATTCCTTTGGTTTGTTTTTTACTTTCGTTTTTCTTTCTTTCAACTTTTAATGCGTGTGTGTAAAATAGTTTGTTACAGTTTTATTATTATTTTTAAACCGATAAATCTTAAAGCCATTTTTCATTTTAAAAAAAATTAAAGTAAAGCTTGGGTTTGTTTTTACTTTAAGACATCTTTATTATTTTAATTGAAAAAATTAAGCAATGCTATTGAAGTTATAGAATAATTTTTTTTAGAACTAATATTTTCCTTTGTAATAGATTTATTCCTTTCATTTATTTGTGATGAATTTTAAGATCTATGATAGATAATTTTTGAACATATGCTAAATCGCGATACATCGCTAGATCGCGATGTCTAACAGACGATGTATCACGATATAAAATTTCTTACATAGCCCAGTCCTAACAATAAATATAAAAAAACAATAAAACTATTTTATTCTAAAAATGGATAAATATCGCAATAAATACAATAACGATCGGGTGTTTCTTTTCATTAAATCAAAACAACACTCGGGATAACGATAACATCTTCGATAAGAGGATCGTATTGATATAAAAAAATTTTTTAAAAAATCTACATTTATAGCATAATTACAAGGTTATATAAAACGAAAGCTTGAAATATAGCAACAAAAATAACAAGAAAAATATTATTTTATTGCGTTGAAAGTTTAAATAACCACTTCCTTAAAACTTTTTACAATTTCTTAATTTAAAAGATAAATAATTGTTCGGTAACAATAAGTTGTTTCATTTAAACGGTACAAACACAAACGAAAATTACGTGATTCTTCGAGTTTTGCGGTAGGAATAATATCCATAGTTATTGCAAATACTTAAACACATTTCCATTTGTTTTTGGCTTTGAAATAAATTAATAACAAAACTATTGCGGAAAAACATTAAACACCGGGATTATGTGAAATTCTCAACTTCCATTATGCAGTCACGTTTGTACAGTTCGAAAGATTCTATAACACTAAGAACTTTATTCAGCAAGTGTGTAAGGAATAAAAACTTCGTCATCGGCTTTCGACATTCTTTATGGGAGCTTTATTGACCCATACCAAATCACGTGTTTATTCATATAACCCAGCATTGACTGTTGTAAAAAGGCAATACTCAGTCCTTATAGTACTTTTTTATGGTACCAATTGTTTTTTATTATTATTGTTATTAACTAAGAACTTAAGAGTAAAAAAAAAACTTAGTGTTAAAAAAAAACTTACAGCAACATCAAGTCTAGTTCGTGATATTTTTCAAACTTTTTCTTTTCCTAGTTTTCACTTTCAAATGTGTATGTCATTTATATAAATATCGTACATTTCCTAAAAAAAATAACTCAAACTCCATTTTGTAGGTAAAAATTTTGACAGCGGTTTTAAACGTGTCATTTCTTAGCACTTTTATTTATTTTTAGTCTTTCGAATTACCTGTTTTTACAATAAAACTGGATAGAAATCGATAAAATTGTATAAAATTACAAAAAAAAAAAAAATAATAATAATAATAACTAAATACATGAATATACAGTCACACAAATACACAATGAAAAAATATATTTTTATTATGAAAAAACACTTTATACAATAGTTTGACAGAACATGAATTGAAAATTTACAAAAATATACAATGATATGATTTTAATCTAATATTTTCGAATATATATATATATATATATATATATATATATATATATATATATATTGTAAATATGGTTACGTTTTAAGTTTAAGTTAGATTATTTTAGGGAATTATTATTTTTCATTTTTTTTTTTATTTTGAATACTTTAAATCAGAAAGTGCCTACAAAAAATTGAATCGAAAACCCACGACATTTTCATCAACATGAAAAAAAAAAAAAAAAATTCAGCAGTTTCATAGCGTCATGAGTACTTTTTTTTTTTTTTTTTTTTTTTTTTTGTAACTTTGTAACTAATAGATTTTGGATTTTGCACACACAACACTTTATTCGAAACATTATTAATCAAAAAAAAATATTACTATACTCATAGCTACAGCACCCAGACAGCGTTTTCTTCGTCAGTGTACGATTTGCCAATTACGTTTTATAAATATTTACAGTATCTTCAGAAAAGTTTATGGTTTGAACAGATATTCAAATAAAATTTCATTACTCATTTATTTGTTATCATTTATTGATAACATCCCTTAAGATTTTATTCTAAAAGTTACTATTGATACCAATTTATACGAAATGTCCTGCATTCGATATTCTTTCGAATTTTCACCTATATGAATTGTAACAATCGAATAGATGTCGACATCCAATCGAGTCCAGCGACAACGATCTGCGATGAAATATCACTTGAAGAAAAAATTACTATTCACGAAAAGTAACATTTAACAAAGAGAACAATAAATATAACAAACCATAACAAATTATTTTATCGTAAAAATGGAGAAACAGTTATTTATTTCTTCTCAGAATGCGAAAAAGATTGGCTAATTTGGCGCATAGTTAATCCTTTAGTTTCTGGAAGTATAAAAAATCCAAACAATGCACTAATTAATGAAAAAAAGCTGTACGTCCAGTACACACCATAATCTCCTAAGCCTTGGCGCATGTCCTCGAATATTTTATTAAACACAAAAGCCAGGAGTGAACAAAGTACCCCGGCAGCAGCCACAACTGGGCTTCGAAACTTAATAGGGACTATTTCTGGTATCATTACGTAGGGAATAGGGCCGTTGCCAAGTGAAAAAGCAATTATGTAAGTAGTGAAACTTATGAGTGGTATATATCCAACAAAATGATTACTAACTAAGTACTGATTTAATTTGAAACTATAACTGCCAAGAACTGCTAAAGAAATACACATTATGCTTCCTGATGTTAAGAACAAACACCTTCGACCGGATCTGTCCATCAGACTCCCACTTAAAACAGTGGCAATGACTTGAACGAGAGCAACTATGGTTGCAGCAACGGCAGGATCAATCGAACTTCCAGCAGAATGGAAAATCTCCACCGTGTAAGTCATGAGTGGACTGATACCGCAGGCTTGCTGAAAGAACATCAGCGCGAGAGCAATAGCTGTTGGTTTATATATTTCTGGTTGAAGTAGTTCTTCCAAACGAATACCCTCCTCTTTGTTTTCTGCGATATTATCCATAATCGATTGGAGTTCTCTCTGTGTATCGGTGGATGGGCCTTTTAAAAACCTCAAACCTTTTTCTGCTTCCAATGGTCTAGATGCACGCACCAGCCAAGGTGGCGATTCAGGCATAAACACCATTAAGCATGATGCACAGGCCACAATGACAGCTCCAGAAATTGCCAGCCATGACCACCTAAGGAAGATACCCAGGCCCATTACATACAGAACTCCGATAGTATAGGCAATTTGAAAACCTGAAGCAAGTTCTCCACGGATTTTTGTTGGTGCAATTTCTATAATATATGTAGGAACTGCAACACAGCAAGCACCAGCGCAAATCCCACCAATCAATCGCCCACAGTACATCCACATCATTGAAGGAGCATATGCAACCATTAACCAGCTAATCAGATAGAATATAGACACAAACATCATCACTGTTTTTCGACCAAATTGATGAGTAGCATAGCCTTAAAAAAAATCATTTTATTTAATATTAGTAAAAAAAAAAAAGTGAATTGTAAGAATGCAATTTTAAAAGGCAAAATACAAAATTTAAAATAATTGTATGCCTAAAATTCGATTTCTTAGAAAATATTATACAGACTTCGTTCAAACTTTGAATTTTATCTTATAAAATTACATTCATTAAAATGATGTAAAAATTTAGAAACCTTATTAAATAAAGTCATAAAAAATAATAAACTATTATTAAATAGTTATAATAAATAATTATAGTTAATAATTTTATAATTATTAAATTATTAATTTTCGGAAATAAATGCCTTTGGATAAACGTATTTTATAATTGCGTAAAAAAATTTTTCAATTCACTTACAAAATTCACGAGATATGGTGAAATACTCAAGTAAAACTGACCTTAAAGAGTCCAAGCGTTGGACCGCTCTCCAAAGCAAACTATTGGGACCATATTCCCCAGATGGTGTCTACCTTCCATATTTTGAGGGGTAGAAATCCAAACCCGTTGAAGAAAAAGGTATGTTTATTCAGAGAAAGAATGCTTTTTGTTTGAAAGAATACTTTTTTGTAACTTAAAATATTCATGCAAATTAATAAGCATATTCGCATTAATTACCTCTTTAAACCAATAAGATTGGGTCCTAGTACGTGAAAATCCAGTAACTAGATTAAAAGTTATTCAATATATTCTATTTTATTATTTTTCAATTTCTTATGTTTATTAATGTCAAAATTAAGATTATAATTAGTATTTGTAATTATGACCTCAACAAATAGATAACACAGTAAAAGTTCTTGCCTTAAGTCCTGAGTTAATGTCTTGATGAGATAAAGAAAATTTCATGATTCAGAAGAACATTATATTTTTAGTTATATTTTCATTTACCTAAAATAAATTTATTATACTATTCAACTGAGTTTTATGTTGTTAAAAAGAGAAAAAAAAATTTACGTTTTAGTAATGACAAAATAACGATAGCTCATTTAGATAGACCTCAGTTTTGGTTTTATCTAAACTATGTGGTGACTGAGGACATATCGTAAGATATAACAACCAAATATCTAACAACGTAACTTTAAAATTTTGGAACCAATCTGAAGACGAGAATTCTTAAATCAAATAATAAAACAAAACCAATTTCATGCTGGACTTTTTGGGTAAAACAAATTCAAGGCTTGCGTTACATACAGAAGATAAAGCTCAAAAATATCCCCAAGTTATATAGCTGCCAACTTTGTTGTTTTAACCGGAAGATTTTTTTTAAGAGATAGGGAAATGAACTTTGATATCATTTTTCAATTTGATAAATATTATTTTTTTAAAAAGATTTTGACTAACACTTTTTATAAGCACCTTAAGAAGGCTTGATAGTTACACTTAATGCGTTAATTCCTAACTAAATTGAAGAAACGTGTATTGCTTTTCCATTGCCACTTTAATTATACTCCGATAAAATCAAAAGTACTATACAATGGTAAAGTTACAAAACAGTTTGACAAAATTTCTAACAAAGATTCAGTTTCCTTCTTATTTAAAAAAAAATCAAAGTTCCATAGGAAATTTTTTACAAAGCTTTAGAAAAGTAAATTTAAAAAGAGAGGAAAAAAAAAGTATAATTTTAAATTCCAAAAGATAAGACTGTTAACCAGTACAGAATAAACATGGCTAACTTAAAGCTGCATAAAGAATCAGATTTTTGTTTCTTAACTGAGAAAAAATGTACTCCACCTATCCTTTCTTGATCGAACAATGATGTATCAAGCGATACATAGCAAAGATTAATAATTTTAAGGTGTAAAAAATTAAGAAAAGAAACAAAAATTATGTTACCTGCAATTAAATTTCCAAACAGACAGCCAAGATTTGGCAAGCTGCCAATCCATGTTATTTCATCAGGAGTCACATCAGAGAACCTACTACCCGGCCTCTTCATATCAGCAGTAGCAGGTGACGAATATGAAGTAATCACTCCAAGTACGACGGCATACAGCAAGGCAGATGCAGCAGCAAGCCTGATCTTGGTCAGGCTTACAGCAGGCAACAAAGTGTCAGAACTTTTTCTCACAGCATTTACGAAAACTTTCGTATTTGATAATGTAGGCATTTTTGACATATATGCTATTGTTTTGATAAATTATAAGAGTAAAAATCAAAAGGCTTCATTCTGATCATTTAAAGTTAGTAAGATGAGATAAATAACATTTTTGAGTCAACATAATGAACTATGTTTAAAATTAGTCTAGTCGTTTATTTCAAGGTTCGTAAAAAAAGTGATTTCAGTTTTAAGGTATTCAACGGCGTTTATTAATCTGATGCGACATCGAAACTTGATAAACTACAAAGGTTAATTTGATAAATTATGAAGGTCAATTCCTTCTAACATGTCATTATCGCAACAAATAAAATAATAACGATCAGGTGTTTCTTTTCATTAAATGAAATCAACACTTTCGTGATAACGATAACATATTCGAGATAAGAGGATCTAAATTAAAAAAAAATTTTTAAAAATCTACATTCATAGTATTATTACTAGGTTACATAAAATAAAAACTTGAAATATCGCAAAAAAATTGCAACAAAAATATCATTTTATTGCGTTGAAAATTAAAATAACCATTTTTATAAAAATGTTAAATTTTCTTACTTTAAAAGATGAATAATTATTCCGCAACAATAAGTTATTTCATTTCAACTACATAAACACACTCGGAAATTACGAACTTTGCGGTAGAAATATCCGAAGTTATTACATATACTTAAACTAAACACATTTCTATTTGTCTTTAGTTTTAAAATAAATTAATTACAAAACCATTGCGAAAAATATCAAATAACAAGATATATCTGAAATTCTCCACTTTAATCACACAGCTACGTTTGTTCAATTCGAAAGATTCCATAACACTAACAACTTCATTCAGCACCTGTGTTAGAAATAAATACTTCGTCATCGGTCTTCGGACATACTTTATGAGAGTTTTATTGATATATATCAAATCACGTGATTATTCATATAATAGGGAAGTTGATTGAAATTCCAAAAAGTAACACTATGTCGCTAAGATATTTCTTTTTATTTACTTAAAGATTTTTTTTATTATTAACTAAGAGCTTAGAGACAAAAAATAAACCTAATGTTCAAAAACAAAAGTTTCGAATTCTAACAACAGCAACAAATTTAGCTAGTTGTATTTTTTAAAACTTTTTTTTTCATATTTTCCTTTACAAATATGCTTGTCATTTATATAAGTTTCATTTCGTTTGTCATTTCTTAGAAAATTAAGCACTAACCCCATTTTAAAAGTAAACATTTTGATAACGGCTTTCATCATGTCTTTTCAATAGCACCATTATTTTTTAATGTTTCAAATCAACCCCTGGCTGTTTTTATAATAAAACTAGTTAATAAAGAGTCACTAAAATTTTATAGAATTACAAAACAAATAACTGAACGCATGAATATGCACTTGCAAATAAATGAAAAAAAAATATTTTTATTATGAATAGCTACTTTATACATTAATATGACCCAAAATCAATTAAAATTCACAAAGATATACAACAATATGAAAAACACAGAGGGAACAATGATATAAGTTAATGGAATATTTTCTAATTTCTTAGTAATATCAGATATTTTTAATTTTTAAAAAAAATATGTTTTTTTAAATATGTTTATATATATTAATACATATAAACGTATATATTAAATATATATATTAATATATATATATACATATATTAATATATATATAATATATATATATATATATATTAATATATATATAATATATATATATATATATATTAATATATATATAATATATATATATATATATATATATATATATATATATATATATATATATATATATATATATATATATATAATATATATATAATATATATATATATAAAACAATAATGTTTATAATATTTAAAACATACATGTGAAAAGAAAAAAAAAATGGTTTAAAAAAATGCACACGGGAATGAAAAACATAATGTAACGATCATTTATGAGATTTAAAGAAAGATCTACTAATCTCTTCGAATGATAATTGCTTCGTTTCGGGTAGTACAAAGTAACTAAAAACAACACTAAGGAAAGTAAAGGATGCGAAAAACCAATACATGCCGTAATCACCCAAAACATCCCTCAAGCTATCATAGGATTTGCTAACAGCGAATGCAAATATAGAAAGACAAACAGTTGAGATAGAAAGCACAGTGCTTCGGTACTGCACAGAAACCATTTCAGGTATCATCACAAACGGAATTGAACCAATTCCAAGAGCAAATATGAATAAGTAAGCAGAAAAACACAGTATTGGAACATAGCCCATTGCGCTATTTCTCACGGGATGATACTCCAGTATATAGCTATAAATCCCCAGACAAATTAGCATAAAAGATGTCCCAGCACCAGACAATATGTACAGCTTTCTACGACCGAAATTATCGATGACAACACCACACGCGACACTCGCGAAGATTTGCACAGCGGCTAAAATTGTAGCAGCAAGATTGGGATCGATTGTACTACCAGCTCTATGGAAGATTTCGACAGTGTACGTTATGATTGGTCCAAATCCAGAGGTTGTGTGGAAAAAAAACATAGCTATAGAAATCAAAAGTGGTTTATAAAGAATAGGGTTTCTGAAGTCTTGCAAAGTAAGTGGCTTGTTCTGTTTCTCAGAGCGAATAACCTCCATAATTTTTTCAATTTCCGCATTGTAGTTAGAACGTTTACCATGAAGGAATTTCAAACCATTTGCTGCTTCATACAATCTAGCCTCTCTGACCAACCAAACGGGAGATTCTGGCACGAATGCCATCATGAAAGCAGAGAATACAGTCAGGATAACTATACTAATGGCTAGCCATGACCATCTTAAAACAAGTCCGAGGCTCATTACTAAAAGAATTCCAAGGTTATTGAAAAATGGTAAACCGGATGAGAGCATGCCACGTATGTCTTGGGGAGCTATTTCGGCAACATACGCTGGAACTGCAACAACGTACAATCCAGTGCAAAACCCTGAGATTATTCTTCCTGCACAGATCCATGCAACAGATGATGAATAGGCAATCATAAGCCAGCTTGATGTAAACAAAATGGAAGTTAACATCAAGGCAGTTTTTCTCCCATACCTATGTGTAAAATAACCTGCAAATAAATTTTAAAAAAATGAATGATCTAATAAAACACGTGTAATAAGATGAGAACATCTCAGTGAATTGTAAACTTTCAACATATTGAAATATACAATCAATTATTATATTTATGTATTTTAAAATTTCAGTTCGTTTCAACTTTTCTCACTTTTCTTTTGGTGACATAATAACTTACCCAAATATAATACTCTGGAAATTAAACTTCCGAAATAGAATATAATTTTTTCTGTTTAAAAATTTATTCATATTTTAATTTTTGAATCTTTTAGAGGAAAAATCTAATTCTAGAAACCAAACTCATAAAAAATTACATTGAATGAATGTTATATATGAAAACCCAAAGAAATATGCAATTGATTATTATTAATGTTTATAATATTTTTTTTAAATGATTACATTTTACTATATTTTAAATATAAGATGTAAAAAATTGAAGCAATACTTGCAATAAAATTACAACTATCGATTCATTGTGATTATCATTTGGTGATTAAGATAATATATATGCACAGAAAAAAAAACTATTACATTTTGAGAAAAGACTCTTTATTTCATTTTGTCTCATTGTTTAATTGTAAAACTGGCCTTACACATAGCTGTAAAAATTTTTAGTTATAAAATTTGAATTGATAAAAATTTTACAACAATGTTACAGAAAAATTCCGCATATCAGCAATAATTAATTAAATTTGCCTTTCAACAAAAAAAAATTTTTTTTAATAACAACAAAAAAAAAATTTTTTTTTTCAAAAGTGCTCATAATGTATAAAAATTAACATTTCAAAAATAATAGTTAAACGCAGCGTAAATTCCTAAAACAGGAAATAAATGAAGAGTATATACCAAACAATAAGACTTATTTTAATTCTTTTTTTACATTATTTGTTAGTATTATTTTCATGTTGATTATAAACAACTTTTATTTTGAGAAAATATATGCTTACAGGATGATTAATTACAAAAATAGAACATATAATTATTATTTTAAATATAATCTATCTTCATTTATAATTATTGATTCGAGATTTTTTGATTAATTTATGGACTAGTCTAAATCAAAAATGATTTTCTCTGATAAATGAAATTTCCTCAATTAAAATGGAATAAAGCATCAAAAAATAAAAATAAAAAAACATATTCACCTTATGGTTAACTGAAAAAGAGTTTTCTTTTTCCTGAATAAAATAAACAATAGTTCAATTTTTAAAAAAAGATACAGATTCTCTCCACCTAATTATCTTTTCAATTTTGATAGAAAATGCAAATCGTCAATACAAAAATATTTTATTAATATTCAATCACTTTTAACCATAGACTATAAAAATTATATTTCACTTATATTTTATCATTGAATTTATATTATTTGCTCAAAATGTTCCAACAATTTTGAAAGTGGTTAAAGAACTTATTGTGAGCTTTGCTAACTTAAGCTTTAAATGTAGAAGACAATTACCCATTGAGGTGAAAAAAGTAAATATTGAAATATAAAATTTTTTCTCTAGAGAAGAAATATAAATCAATACATATATAGAACATTATAGCACTATACAGCATAAGTTAAATATTTGATTAGCAACTTAAATGGAAATAGTTATAAAAATATGCATTAATATATTAATAATAATACTAGGAAAAAACTTACCGCCCAAGGCATTAGCAGGAATTCCTCCAAGTAAAGTCAAACTACCCATCCAAGTTATATCGCCCTCCGTTATATGCTGCATACGACTTCCCGGTTTTCTCATATCCATAGTTGCTGGGGCAGTGTACGAAACGGTCATACCCATGGTCAAAATGTATAAGTAAGCCGATATACAGGCCAGATATATTTTCCCATAGCCATAGCCCGAAACGGGCACTGACGGTTCATTGGTTTCCACTGCGCTTATAATTCTTAGCTTTTCGGGAGAACACGATGCCATATTAATTACAATTAAACATGAAATTAATCCCAAAAAAGCAGCTTTTATGTGAGCCGAAGGCACAACTATTTTATCATCTTTGAATTTCAAAATAATTTTCCTTGGATTAAAATTATTAATTTCTTAACAAATCGAAAAAAGTATCGAGAATGGAGTAAAAAATAGCCAAAAAGGGGTTATGTCGTAATTTCGTCACTTCTATTGTTTAAGAGGAAAGTTATCGCATAAAGAGAAGAACAGTTATCTTTAACAGGCACGCAAAATATAGATAGCGAACAAAGAAAGGGTAATCTAAAATGAAACGAAATTATTTTGTCCGCACAGATTATCATTCCAAATCGTGAATGCATTGCTTACAAGATGTGTGAGATAATCACGATAAAATTAAAAATTTAAATCAGAAGAGCAAAACAAATGACAAAGCGAAATTAAAATAAAAAGGTTCATTTTAAGTACGTCGTTCAATTCACTAAAAATTTCCTATTTAAAACCAGAATTATTTCACAGACTCAATCAAATCAGTGGCATAAATATCGTCTACGTTTATTGCGCCAACATAAGTTGTTAGCGAAATAATTGTACTAATATTACCAAAGTAATTGCTAACAATGTAAACAAAATTAGTTAAAATACTATGAATAATTTATGCCGTCATTCGATCCCTTACGCAAAAAAACAAAATATTGAAAAATCAAGTCAAAACTAGAAGTGTAAAATCGTGCAGAATCCCTAGTTATTTTATTACCTGAAAATTTTGCTTTTATAATTATTATTTTTGGTCTATTCCCCTAATAAATTAATCTAATTTTATACTTTGAATACAATACAGTTTTGTCAAAATTTCACAGTTTACAAAAAAAAAAAAAAAAAAAAAATTGCAAAATATAACAAAGAAATAAAATACACCCATTTGTAAAATTGAAATAAAATTCCAATGAGTCTATTTCAAATTTCCAAGGGTAAAGGAAAATTTTCGAATGAAATAAAACAATAAAAGAAAAGGTAAAGAAAGAAGAAAATTTTGTTTCTTCTGCTTAAAACTATAATTTCTAGTTGAATAAAATTATTGTTAATTACAGATTAATAATTATACAGTTGGACTTCTATTTAACGAACTTTCGAGGAACTTCTATTGAAAGAACTTTATTTCTTTTCGAGGAACCAAGAACATTTTGGAAATTTCTTCGTAAAATAACTTCCAAATAGAGAAGTAAATTTTCTATTTAGCGAACTTTTCTTTGAGAGCCACTTTCCTTATTTCCTAAAATATTTCAGAAGATTTCAAACTTGTTAATGCATTTTACGAGAGAAATGACCTTGAATTGATTTTTGCAGCAACTAAACTTTTAGAGAAAGCAGTAAAATCTCTACCCTTTTTAGTTTGCGTGTCATACAGGAATCCATGCAAAATATCAATTTACGAGAAAGCATAATAGAAATTTCTATTATGATGTTACAGATCATACTATTCGTAACAGCTTTGCTAAAGCTGGATTCTTAGTCAGCGGAAAGAGCGAAGGACCAGGATGATATTCCTTTAGAAGAACTTTAAAAAATGTGGGTACAGCTAAGGGAGAACTACGAAATTAACGATGATGTACTAATTAATGATCTTCTTTTCATTGATTCTGAAGCTGCAACCACAGAAACATTAACTGAATCGGGTTTTTGGACAGTATGGAAAAAATAAAAACAATACAGCAATAAATTGTGAGGAAGCCGATAAAGATGAAATCAGAAATGAAGAAGAAATCACCATACCGTCATATGATGAAATGTTAAAATCATTTAAAACAATTCGATAGCAGATAATAATTTACAAGATAAACGTGTATCAATTGCTATTTTAATTATGTCTAGTGTTTATAAATTTAAAAGCTGTTTTGTGTTGTTTAAGTATTCCAAATGGTGATTTTCTATTAAACGAACTTTCCATATAACGAACTTTTTATCGGGATTTAGTGACTTCGTTAAATAGAGGTCCGACAGGTATACTAGACTATACAGGTATACCAGAGGTATACTAGCATATATTTATATATTTTAGTGCTGACTAATGTTTTAAATGTAATATAAAAATTTCATATTATAATCACTACTAATACCCGACATTTGCAACAGTTTAAATTTATTTTTGACGCTTGTAATGTCAAAAACTCAACCCTAGCTCATACTATTATTTATCTCAATAGAAACAAATAGTAGTGAGCGCATTGATTAAACATATAGTTTGAAGGGGGGGAACAGTTTACTAACACTGAGAACATTAATTCAATTAGTATCTAGTAAACATTCAATATTTTCCCTCTTTGATTTAAGAACCAATTTTATTCATGTTATCATAAAAGGTTTTAAGCGTTTTCGACAATTTCTTCATCCCTAACCCATACTTGAATCAATGAACAAAATATTTTTTTCGCTCCACGATTCATTTTTACGACATTTCGCCTGAAAACACCTATAGTTTCTCTGTCAGATAAAGATAGAAAGGGTTTGAGCCACGTGTTAAGTGATAGAGCCCTCGCTTCGCAATTAGGTGAGCCAGGTTCGAATCCCAGATATGGCTGGTCGATGCGAATTCTGCATCCAGCTCGCCCCGACCACAGAGCTGACGTAAAATATCCTCAGACGGATCATTAGTTAGAATCTCCTTAGACCGTTAGAGGTTACCGTAATGACTTACCGTGAGAGGTTTTTGAGATTTTCTTCTCCATGTAACGTAAACGAGGGTTAATTTCGTCTTAAAGTCCTCCACGAAGACTAGCTAGTCACAATGCTTGATCAAGAAGCTTCACAATTCTAGGTTATTTAATCAACCATAATTTTCCTTACTCATTTACATAAACCATATTACCAAAATATCACCTATCCAGTCCAAGAAATAAATTATTACAACATAAATCAGTTATTAACAATGAGAATGCAAAATATATTTTATTTAGCTAATAAGAAAATACGAAGAAAAAATTTGGGATCAGAGAACTTTCAAAAATACATTACACATGAATATTTACATAAACATAACAGATTTAGCATCAACGGTTATAAGTCAGTCATTTGGCAATCACTTTTCTTAGAAAATGATTTACTGATATCTTCAAAAGACTTATTCTTTGTTTCTGGCAGTATGAAATAACCAAATGGAACGCTACATAGAGACAAAAACCCATAAGTCCAATAAACACCATGATCTCCGACCAATGAGCGCAAACCATCATACGATTTGTTAGAGGAAAACGCAAAAAATGAAATTACAACAGTTGATACGGCAAGGACAGTACTTCGAAACTGGACCGACACCATTTCAGGAATCATAACAAATGGTATTGGACCCATCCCTATATTAAATGCAAACGCATAAATAGCAAAGCACACTAAAGGTATATAGCCTATAGTGCCTTGGGTCACTGTTTGGTATTTCATAGCAAAGCTATAAGCACCTAAGCAAATTAACATAACTGATGTTGCAGAGGCTGACATAATATAGAGTTTTCTGCGGCCATACTTATCGATTATTAGACTGCAGGTAACAGCAGCCACTATTTGTATAGCTGACAAAATTATTGCGGCGACATTTGGATCAAGTGCGCTACCAAGTCTCTGAAAAATTTCGACAGTATAAGCTAAAATGGGTCCTGAACCAGATCCTGTCCAAAAGAACATTAAAGCAATCGAAATTGAAAGAGGTTTGTAAAAAGTCGGATTTTTTAAATCTTGCAACGTGATTGGTACGTTTTGTTGCTCTGCGCGGAGCGTCTCCGCAATTTTTTGCACTTCTTTTTTGTAGGGAAAATGTTTACCACGGAAGAATTTCAGACCATGGGCTGCTTCCCCCAGTCTTGATTCTCGCACCAACCACACGGGAGATTCTGGCATAAAGACCATCATACATGCGGAACATACTGTTAAGATAACGATACTTATGGCCAACCATGACCATCTTAAAACAAGTCCAAGGCACATTACAAGAAATATTCCAAGATTATTAAATAATGGTAGACCGGAAGAGAGCATTCCCCGTTTATTTTGGGGAGCAATTTCTGCCACATACGCTGGCACGGCAACGACATACAATCCAGTGCAAAATCCTGAAATTATTCTTCCAGCACATATCCACGCAACCGAAGAGGCGTAAGCAATCATCAACCAGCTTGATGTAAACAAAATAGAAGTTAACATCAATACGGTCTTTCTTCCATATTTTTGAGAAAAATAACCTGTAAAAACATAAAAAAATTTTAAGTGAATAAACAAACCAGGAATGTTAAGTAACCAGTTCAGAAATTTTTTACAAAAACAAAGCAATTCTATTTATTTATTTCCATTTGTAAAGCTATTTTCAAATAAAAATGAGTAACAAAACGTCTACATTGAATGTTCACAATCTACGGAGGAGTAGAGTTATATCAAATTTTCTGTAACAAAACTTTTGATGATAACAAAGTCAAATGTATTGCAGGTATCATAAAAAACAACCATTTAAATTATGGGCATTTTTTTAAATAACGAATAATTTTATTTTGTAAACTAAAATTGTACGAAAATGGAAACTTAGTTAAACATCAAATTATGTATAAATACCTATATAATGGAATGAAAATTATTAGAAGCATCTAATATTTTCTGCATGATATAGAAATAAAATATTTTGCAGGGACGTTTACGTAAATAGGTATACTTCAAATATGATTTGTTCTGAAGGGAATTTTTTTGTTCTACGATATACGTCGTGGTTTTGACTACTATTCGCTTTAGGGAAAATTTATATTATAAGCAGAACACCAATTTAAAATTCTTGCAAAAAATATTCATCTTTATTTGTTTATAATCCTAAGTTTTCTATAGCTCGCAAAAAATTGTCTATTAATTTCTTAAAAATTAAAAAGTTTGCTGATAAAAAAAAAAAACTTCTAAGCTATATGTTTTTACTGAACACTTTAGATTCCTTGAGAATGACTAATACGATTTCCCATAAATGTTACCAAATCATATAATACTATTCTAAAACCAACATTATCACAAAATGGCCATTTCGGACATGTAGCAAAAAGTTTTAGTTGGTTTAGTTATTTTTTTTAAAAAATTAAACAGTTGATGAAACTTAAAAAAATTTTAAAAGATCGTTATCACTATTATAGACGAAAGTTATAATTTAAAGATGGTCCGTAAAAAACAGGTTTCGGTTGATTCAATTAAAGTTAAAAATAATAATAAAAGAAAATAAACAAAATCTACATACCGCCTAAAACATTTGCAGGTACACCCCCAAGCATACTCAGGCTGCCAATCCAAGTTATATCATCGTCAGTTATGTGCTGCATCCTACTCCCTGGCCTTCTCATGTCCATGGATGCTGGAGCAGTGTATGAAATAGTCATCCCCATGGACAAAATGTACAAATAAGAAGCAACACACGCCACATAGATCTTCCAGCTAGTGACTACTATTTCAGAAGTTGGTATTACGTCACATTCATCTGCAACCGGCATTTTTAGGCATTTTTTAGGTTCCGAAGACGTCATTTCGATTTCGGAAATCAACTTTTTAAACACTAAGATAGTTTAACAGCCGACGTCAAAACATAACATGACCTTCTACATTTTCATGCATTCCAGTAGACATTAATAAAACATTTCCAATGTTTTTAATTTGAAAACCAATAGCATAGAGAGTGAATAAATGAATAATTTAAATGTGAAAATTTTTTAAAGCTATTGCATGAAACTATTATGAGAAATGCAATGCTTATCTTAAATGAATAGATTATAAACAAAAGATTGATAGTAAACAAAAGTAAGATAACCAAAAATCATAATACAAAGGAAAGTATCAATGTTAAAAACTATAGTTTTATCAGCTTAAAAAAAGTGATTAAAAAAATTTAATTTGCTGAGAGTGAAAAACTACGAAGGCCAAAAATACGGGGAAATTATTATTATTATTGCGTAATAACTACATTTACTTCATAAATTCACTAATTTCAAACAAATTAACTTTCAAATGAAAGTAAAAAAAAAAAAAACGTTTATGACAACAAAAAAAATTAGAAACCTTTGTTTCTTTAAGTAAAAATTTTATTAATTAACTTTCATAATTTAATAGTTAATGCCGAAGTTGCCTTAGCCTAAGTTGAAAATGCACAGTTGTATATTTTTATTAAACATGATGCGGAACTACACCAATATTGTTATATGTGATGCCAAATCAATTTAAATTAATACATTTCAGTTCAATTTAAATTAAGACATTTTGTTTCAATTTAAATTAATACATTTCAGTTCTTGTATGCATTACGCATGTTTACTAAATAAAAAATCTCTCTCTTAAGAGATAACTACCTCAGAGCTTTAGATCTGAAAAATCATCAACATTTTAAAAATATTTTTAACTGTTGAATTTCAGTAACTTCTCTTTCTGGATAAAAAAAAAAAAAAAAAAAAAAAAAAAAAAAAAAAGAATTTAGAAACTTATTTTGGGATTAAAGTATGCTTTTGTGACACAAAAGTAACTTATGTTTTATAGAAGGTAAATGAATTGTGAAACTCCTTATGAGTTTATAGCATGCTTTTGTGACACAAAAGTAATTTTTGTTTTAATTGTGCACGGGGTTGGTTGATTTAAATCGGCTTGATTTAAATCACGATTTAAAGTATGGTTTAAATCAACTGATTTTTATATATATATTGATTTAAAAAGCTAAAAAACAGTGTTTTAAATTATTGATACTTTTATTTTATTTTCTTAGTTTTAAAATTTATTTTGAAGAAATTTTTGCATTAATAAATTTTAGTTAACAAAATTACTTTCTTTATTGCTCTGTGTTGAATTCCAACACACTTGAAATTACATTTTTAAAAATCTTTTGATTGTTGAGATTGAAAATACAGATTAAAGTAAATATTTCATGCTGTCATAATATTGACTCGCATAACTGTAGAAAGTAATTAATAAAAATGAATTTTTTTTCACAAAAAAATACAAATAATGTTAATTAAAATTCTTTGATTGAAAAAGCATGGAATTAAAATCTACATTATATTTTATTGGTGGAAAATGCATATTTCTAAAACTTGATGTTATATTAATAAGAAATTACCCTAATATGCCAAAAATAGAAGAAAAAAAATGCTGATGAATTCAGACATCTTTTTCCTGATATAGTGTCATTCTATTAAATTAATTAACCCAGATTTAGAATTGTGTTGTCTTTTTTATGAATAAGTATTTTTTCTCATTATATGTTTACATTATCTTTGACATTATCATATTTTGTATAAAGAAATTTTGTGAAAAAAAATCCAATGAGAACATAAAATTTTTTAAAAAAAATTTTTTAGCTTAATTTATCTATTTTTTTATAGAATTAAAAATGAATATTTTAATATAAAAATATATTGATTAAATATTTATTAATTTTTTGATGAATGACTAAACAAATTCAGTTACATTTATTTTGTCATTTTGAAAAATCAAGAGAAAACAAAAAAGAAATCATAATTTTAAATTAAAATTATGGATTGCTAATTGAAACTTTGTTTTAATAGTTAAAATATTCTTTAAATTCAATATTTCATCTAGTCTTTAAATTTTAATTGTGCATTTGTTACAAAATGGTACTTATGCATTCAAAGCTATGTATTATAATAAAAAATTGTTTTAGACAGTTAGAGCTTCCAAATTATTATTATAATACAGTTTTAATGTTAATTTAATTTTGATTAAACATTTATAAAGTTTTTTTAATCATAAATCAAAGTTTTTACAGTGTATTTAAGTAAAAATCAAAAAAATCCGATTTAAATAAAAAAAATCAAATTTAAATCAAAAAAGTCTGATTTTCTTGATTTAAAAAAAATAAAATAAAAAAAATCCCGCACCCTGGTTGTGCGCCTTATGGAACCAATATATGTTTTAAACTGCTATTTGCAATCATACTTTAAATTATTCATAGAATAACAATATATCCGTCAAAAAAATTCTTTGTCGTCAAACCGTCAAAGAAGCTTCAAATATTAAAATATAAAACTTAAAAAATGGGCATTTCTAAGAATATTAATGTAATAGAAATTATATTCGTCTTTTCATTAAACTTTACAACTAAACATCAGAATTTTAATGTTTCAAAAATGTTATATATTGGAAGGGCAAACTTATGTTGCAAAAAGTTGCAAAACGCTAAAATAATTTATAAGTCAAACTTTTTTTTTTAAATCAAATGAAAAATAAACTGATCGTTTTTATTTCATTGAGATGCATCCGAGATGTCTTCAAACATTCCATAACTTAAGAGTGTAAGCAAATAATAATAATAATAATAAAAGTAATCAAATGAAATTTATTTTAATCTGAATAAAAGGAATATAGAATACAAGCGAATAAAGCCACCCAAAACATTAAAAAGTGTATTTTTTTCTTAAAACAAGAATGATGCTTTTTTTTTTATTTTTTTTACTACAGATCCCAATTAAAATTCAATTATGAATTCCCCAAGAACAAAATATGCCAATGAAATCATAACCTAAGCAACATATCCCTATCTATCAACTCAAGTAAAAAATAAATATAAAAAACACCCTATTACTGTAATTACTATAATAACAAAGATAACATCTTTCTTTCCTGTGAAGAGAATACCAAATAAAAGATAAGAGGAGAAAGGATAAGGAAGAGGAAATTCCAGGGGAGTGGGAGAGAATCGATGTCCCCACTCTTCTCCCTCTCTCTTATACACCCCCCACATGTCCTGGAACGCACCGCACTGCGCCACGTGATGCAGAGGATGAGTCATCCTCCAGGACAACCCCTCTGCTATCGAACGGCCAGGGGTGTACAGGCATTCCGATACTCCAGAGGAATAATGGGGGCATTTTTCTCACAATCCCTTCAATAATGGCATCCCTTCCCCCTACCTCATTCATACTATAGGTGGTAGTGATTTCAAAAATATCCAGGATAAGCGCCCTTGAATTTTTTATTAAATTTCATTCTGATTTGAGCACTTTCTTTTTCAAAGACAACCAAGAACTCAGACCAAATAAAACTCAGACAAAATATTATTATTTTTTTTATTTTTTTTTTGTAATTATAGGTTAAAGTTATCTACAGTGGAGAATATTCCAGAGGAAGAATCGATCCCGAATGGAATAAATAGAAAAATTACATTTCTACTTTTATTATTAAAACGGTCTGAAATATGTTCAGATGCTAGCAAGTATTGTATAAACCTGAATTATTCGACGTAACGTAATGGAATGTAAGTCAAAAATGACTTTCTTTATGATACTTAAAACTTGAATGAGAAATACCGAAATAGGAGATAGCGGGCATTTACCGGGGACAATTACGTAAACATCCGGGGGAGTGCCCGGGTGAGTGCCCGGAATATTTCTTGATTTTAATATTTCATATATTTACTGAAAAAAACTGAAACTGGAGATAGTCGAAATTCACCGGTAGAAATTATATGGTGATTGTCCGGAATGTCTTTCGATTTTGTTTAATATATTTACTGAGAAAAACTCGAGATAGGCAACATTCACGGGTGAGCCTCTTTAATAAGCGTCCAGAATGCTTTCCTGATTTTAATATTTAATTTTATTCGGCAATAAAAATAACCAATAAAAATTGGTTAATAAAAACATTTGAAAGGGGAATACCGGACAATATATACCAGGCTATGTCCAACACATCCCTGTCGGATCATTATTCCGATTTTTCCGGTAACTATTAATAATAACCACGTCTTTTGGTTAATGCCTTAAAAAAATGCAGCTAAATATTCCCCCAAAAAGATGTGAACGAAAGCTAAGGGTCATTGCCTAGTTTCCGGTAATTCCCTATACTGATGTTTTTCCTAATCGGATATGTTTATCACCAAATAAACATTAAAATCAAAATGTTCCAGTTATTCACCAAGAAATTATGGGATTGTTGAAAATTACCCATTAATGTCTGAAATCAAACAAATGTCAATATTTTCAACAAACTATGTAAATATTTTTTCAGAAAATGACCTAACACATTTTGCAAGATATTTAAAAGTAAATATATGAAAAGTTTTGACAGAAAGCCAGAAAATTTTTTTTGTAAAGTATGTCGAATATAATAGATTCAACGATTTTGTTTAGAAAAAAAAATATTTGTTACTTAAAAAATTTGTTTTAGGCAATGATTTCGTAAAATCATTCGATAAAAATGTGTTTTTGATAGTTATTAAATGGGTTTAAGTGTTGTTTGTATTCAGGTACATTTGAAATGGTCTATTTTTATTTATTATTTTATTTTCATTTCTTGATTTTCTTTTTCTTCTTACTCTTCGAAATTTTAAAATAAAATGGTTTAAATAAAGAAAATAAAAACGCGCCTATTCACAAATATGTAAGATCATAAATATATGAATGCCTGGATGAATTAAAATTTTTTTCTAAAAGAATATATTTTCGAAGTTTTAACATTTGAAATTCGATGGAAAAAATTATAAATCTCAGATTCCACAGTTTTAAGATATCATTTCTATTCAGTAAAGAATTTATTTATTTCAAAATCTAAAGTTCAACACATAAAAGGCTCTTATTTTCCTTTTTCATAAAGGGAAAAAAAAGGGGGGAATAGCGTGATAAGATACATAAAAGAGAATGAGCAAGAAAAATAGGTCAGCATTTTTTAAATCGATTTGAAAGATACAGGGAAAAAATAGCTTGAAATATTCCAGTTTTGCGAAAAAACTCTCATACTTACGAATTGCATTTGTATATGTTTCCGAGATTATAAAAACAGTTTTGTTGAAGCAAAAAAGTTTTGCGCTGCAGGCACGAAATTATTTTCATAAGTACCAGCAAAAACGGGAAACGGCAGATGGGTAGCGATTCACTTTTTTTTTCTTCAGAATTATTAAAAAAAATTTTTTTTTTTGAAAAAAGGTACATACACAAATATATTTTTCCTTTATTGCAAAAATAATGTAATTTAGCAAAATTAATAAACAAAATAACAAATAAGAAGGTAAATAAAACATTTATTGATAAAATTTTTGCAATATAAATTCCTTTATAAAAACTGCAGAAAATAATTTTAAATTTTATAAGGACCCTCCTCTGCATACATGAAACTAATTTCACATAGTAAAAACACACATTTAAACAGTTTTATGCAGCGGTTCTCAAAAGGTGTCCCTTGGATTCCTACGATTCTGTATAAGAGTCACAAAGTTTCCGAGAGTTTGGATTTTTTATAACCAATTATAATTTTTCAAACATTTCATTATAAACTAATTTATAATTTTTACTTTGAAATTGCTCTGAGACTAATTTATAATTTTTGAAAAATCGCCCTATTTTAATTTTCAGTCATAAGAGTGCATTGCTGCAAAAAATTTTAATTTGACTGAGATTAGATTTTCCGAAACTATAATCTCAACAAAAAGTCCGAAAAGTGTTCAATATAAACTTTCTTTCTCCAAAACTAACTCGAAATTGAAACAAGTCCGGACAACTTTCTCACTTTTTCGGCATAAGAGGCTGAAAATTATTTTATCCGAGTCCTTATTTGTACTAAAAGTTCAAATAAGGACTCGGCAATTTATCCTTATTTGTACTGAAAGTTCAAATAAGGACTCGGCAATTTATCCTTATTTGTACTGAAAGTTCAAATAAGGACTCGGCAATTTATCCTTATTTGTACTGAAAGATCAAATAAGGACTCGGTATGAAGCCGAAGTTCGTCCAATATTTCCTGAAACATAAACTTTTTTTTTTTTTTTTTTTAAATATAGATAGAAACACACAGAAGATGAGATGAGAATTGGGAAGTTCTGACCAACGGGCTATTATATTGGTTAGACCAGATGATCAAATATTGGAGGGATGCTTTCTGTAATTTTAAAGTATTAAATATTAATAAAAATCAATAAGTAGACGCGTATAGGCAAACGCACGATACACGTAATCATTTAAACACTTCCCCACAGACAGTAGAATAATATTAATTTAAGCTTAGAAAATGTGATCATTCGACTTTAGAAGCCTGAAAAATTCATAATTTTTTATGTTATAATGCTCTGTTATTGTCGAGAAAGTTTTAATAACCCTTTCCTAGGTTAAATCTTCTCTTAGTTTTCTCTTTCATATGTAACAGAAAAATTAATTGCGTGTAATATTACGAGTTTCCAGTCCTTTTAATTAAAGAACGTACTATCTTTAAAATCCTGCTCTGTAAAAAAATGAAAAATAAAATTCAAAAGCTTGCAATGATAAATTGAGAAATTTTCTTAAAAAGCTAAGTAAAAAAATAATAATGAAGAAAAATTATTATTTTCATACAAAATGTGTTAAAAACTGTTTTCAAATCACAATTCCTTTAGTTATATCGAAAATTTTAAGTATCGATTTTTAAAAAGCCTCATAAGAGATTTGTGAATATATTAAATTAAACACAAGCAAAAAAATAAGAAATTCAAAAGGTAATATATGTTATAATTTATTTTTTTTATTACAAATATTGGTCGGAACACCATAAAGGTTAATTATCGCATTATTAGCGTATTTTCAAAAACATTCCAGAGTATTTTTGAATTTAGCTCTCTGTACATTAATAGGGAAGCGTAATAGAGTTTTGTCCCTTTTCAATTTTGAAAATGAAAACAGTACGCCAATCATTTTTCCTTTTAAAACCGCAAAGAGGTGCATAAAATGCATATTTAAAGTTTGAATGATAAAATATATCAATTGCGCGTGGGCATTACTTTAGATTGCAAAACTAAATGCATCTCAATGATGTAAGATATCAGCAAAATCCCTCCTCCTTCAAGACAAGAAAGTGAGTAAAAGACTTTAGAAACTGCGAACTAGCTTTCATTAAAAATTATCGGCTTCGTGCAAAATTGAATAAATGTTTTCCATTCTACAGTTACTAAATTTACTACTTTTAAAACTTATCACTAAAAGGGTAAAACACCCGGTGTTTTACACAATTTAATACGGTCAAATGGCATCTAAAACGGCGTATCCATGGCAACTAATTTTACTGCCTACGCACTCATATATAACACGTAGGCTCATCATTGCTCCTAAGGGGGCCTCTCATCTTCTGTTTTTTACTTACAATTTCTAAGCAATTCATAGGCCTATCACCCTGCATTTCCCCCTGTAATTGCAGGCAGTTTGGATTGCAGCGAGGGGGATGTAACTAATATTTGTTGCCATATAAACATAAGTTGCGTAGCTTATCATAAACTGGCAGAATGTTGGATATCCGTTCCTTACGAAAAATAGCCTCATTCGATTGAAAAAAATCTTTGAATTTAATTAGTTTTAATTAACTGCACTTGCTTGAAAATTCTGATGTCATTCAATTTTAAGTGCATTTAAACTGCTTTGATTGCTGTAAATTTGGTGTTTCCCCTTACCAACACACTCAGTTTATACATTCAAGGGAAAATTTAGTTTAAAGAATGAAAAAACAGTCATTAAATAATTTCAAATTTATAAAATTCGTGAAGATTTATCACAAAGGTAACGATGACAGTTTTTTTTTTCCTATAACACACGAAGAAAATTATTTTATATAATTTCAATGCGCTGAATTTTACTTTTGCAATAAGAATCATAGATAATGTTACAATATTCAAAAGTTCTGACAAAATAAATATAAAATATTACATTTTCAAAGAAAATCGTAACTACAGTAAACATCTTGTTTAAGATAGTTATCAAACAACTGATTTGGTGACGTTGATTTTGCCAATGATTACCTGACATATTTGATCAAAGTTAAATAATTATTACGGAACAAGCAATAAAATCCCCTGGCAAACATCCACAGTGCTTTCTTTAAAATATTTGTAAAGACAAAACAAAGAAACAAAATTAAAATTTTTTTTTAATTTACTGCGCAACTCACGGCAATACACCACATTTCTCTTTAAAATACTTTTTCCTTTCGCACACATAAAACTATACCCGAAAAATAAAATTTGGGCGAAATTCGATTTTAAACAAGCGACGACTCTGCGTTAACTAACACATAAGCAATGAGAAACAATTAGCGTGAAATACACCTCAAAAATATCTTCATCGTACTTACAATAAAAAGATACTTCTGGAAGCACAAACTAAGATTAAACGTAATATGCAATTAACTGCAGGAATAAAATTATATTATTATTACGAAATTCAAAAACTTCTGAAAGCACAGATAAAAACCGTAAACTAATCTTTGTTAAAAAATAAGAAAAAAGAAAAAAATTTAATAAATGAAAAATAAATAAATAAATAGAAAAAAGTAATTTAATTTAAAACACATTATTTTTTTGCGTAAGCTCTCTCTTGTAACTCTTATATCAATTTTTGAATCTAATAACTTTAGATGCAATTTGAAAAATTACAAAATTAAATATGGAAAACAATATGGAAATATGCTTTAATTTCAATCATTACTTTCAGAAACAGAAACAATTCGAATAATTGCCATTTTCATAACCATATACTCCTGATATTTGAAGCGGGAAAAAACTGCATAAAAAGAGGGCAGCTTGATTAAATTACTATAACTGCAAAAAACTGGAAAACTCTGCCAAAGAAATCTCTCTCTCTTATTAAAAACAAAACTCTTTCAACTTATTTAACTAAAAAAGAGAAGGAAAAAAATTAACTCTCTTGAAAGACGTTACAAATTGAATGTATCTCATATATTTATACGTTTGAACTCTTTCTAATTTTATTAAAATGACGCTTTCATTGAATGAAGAGAGCGCAGGACTTAAAGGAATTCTACTGCATGAATTATTTAATTCTTTCCTCAATTATTCATGCAAGAAAAAAAAAAAAAAAAAATATCTACCAGTTTTCTTCTTCATGCGGAAAAGAAAAACGATTTGTCAATTCCACGGAAGAATATTTTTCCACCCGCAGTACTCCACCACTCTTCCTTTTTGCAAAGAGAAAAAAATTTAGGATTTTTTTTCGTTTTTTTTTTTTTTTTTTTTTTTTTTTTTTTTTTTTTTTTATCATCTCTCGTGTGCTGGAATTGATCGAAATAGATTTTCGCATCGGAACCTGCAAACCAGAAATCATTGTGAGATACACACCCGCCTTTTGCGATATCCAATGAAGACAAGTTTTTTCTTTCCTTTAAAAAAAAAAATTTTTTTTTTCTTTATTCCTCTCTGCACTCTTCTTATTATGGTATCCAAACCACGTATCAGAGCGGGGGTGTGTTCCGAAGTCATTTTTAGGCATGGCGATCACGACCCTCCCGAGCGAGAAGTTTTGATTAGAGTACTCAGGGCAGCCGCTTGTAGCTGTCATGTGAACTCAGCTTTTTGAATGAGTGTGAGATGAAGATTGGTGGATCATGCTTCACACCTCCTGATAATAATATGAACTGATAATGAAACAATGCGTGAATGACAGTAAAAAGCCGACAAAAACATTTCTGGCAGGTTCACCAAATTTTATTTTCATTCTTTCATAATTTGTCGGTCAGAAAAAGGTTTCTTAAAAAGGATATTCTAGAATTAGTACTAAAAGTAAAGCGTTGATAAAGTTGATCTATATATATATAATTAATATATATATTAATATATATAATTAATATTAAAAATATTCTCTATAGCCCAAGAGACATTAAGAAGAAGAAGAAATAACTGCGTGATAGTAATAAAAAAACAAAAACCAGTGCTAAAGCTCACAAATTGCCATAGTTAAAAAATAGCCTAAAAGTTTCGAAGCTCCAATAATGTTTATGAGACGATGCGTTATGTTATGTTATGAAGATGATGCCCCAATACAGCATTGTAATTAAGCGGGTATTTTTAATTACTTCTATATAATATTTGTGATTTTTAATGTTTGCTTTTATATTAGCTAACAGATTTTAACGAATTACAAAAATATATGAAACCAAATGTAGTCTAAAGAAGACAAACAAAAGATTTTATTCTGTAACAACGGTAATATAATAGTTCTGATTTTTAACGTTGGCTTTTGTTTTTTTATCATAGCCAACAGATTTCAAAAGAATACAAAAATATATAAAATCGAATGTAGTCCAAAAAAAGAACAAAAGATCTTTTTGTGGAAGTGACTTCTTAGATCATTATTAACAAATTAATGGGAACTTTCAACCATGTTTCCCACAAATGAAGAGATAATTTGAGGTGTCTTTGAAAAAAAGATCTTAAAAATTATTTATGGAAAAATCTTTTCAAGAAAAAAAAAGACATGTGGCTGAGTCGTTTTTATATCAATCAAGAAGTTTGCCACCCATATTATGAACCCAATATCGTCAATTTCATCAAAGGACATGGGCAGGCGACATCATCCAAATGTACAATGCCATAATGCCATAACAGGAAAAGAAATGTTTAATGCCGGACTAGCTGGTACTCGAAGAAAGGTAAGACCGAATGTAAGATGGATGGACTGATTGCCTAGAGAAAAACTTAGTTTTTAAAAAAATCAAGAACTGGAAAACGATAGTAGGAAGAAGATGGAATTACAAACTTCGTGAGAAGTTCAAAGCTCACCATGATCTAATCGAGTTATTTAAGAAGAAGAAAAGAAGACTCTGAAATAGACCATCAAACTCAATATTAATTTTATTCGAAATGATTTTTAAGGTATTATCACTTTATAACTAACTATATACATTTTTTACTTGTGCTTAACCCATAAAACAATTAATTAAGCATTTCCTTTTACTTTTTAAAGTAAGTTTTAAATCGTTTCCTCCCAAGATACACAAATTAATAATTTTTTTCCTCACTTTTGCAACTCTACATCCTTTTCCTGAAAATTCAGGCACTACAATTAGTATAAAATTTTAGTATAATATCAGGTATTTCACGAGTATAATAAAAAAAAAAAATTTTAAATTTAGTATAGCATCATTCGCATAATTTCAGGCAATTAGTATAAAAAGCTAAATAGCCAGCCAGAGAGGTGTTGTATCAAAAAGTTTCGTACTTTAATGTATAAATATTGAATATAGATGCTGGAGAAAAAACCACAACCGTATCAACACCCTAAAAATATAAATTTACTCTTTTTCATTTTCTTATTCTAATTTTTCAGATGGTAGGCAGACGAGATCATTGAATACACATTGTAACTCCCTTTTCCTACATTTTTGTTACACAAATATAACGAAAAAAAAAACAAATAAAGGATGCAAAAGAGTAGTAAGAAGGTGACGGGGTAAAAGAACGATCGCGCGACTTTTTTATGGAAGGTCGTAAAGGACCCGTCAGGCTCGAAACCGCGAATCTCACTTACCCGAGTAAAATACGGGACATAAACTCTAAACTGGTGAAAACATTAAAATCCCTCCATAGACATTCGCCTAGGAGAGAGTTTTTCCGCACCTCTGCCCAACCCTCTGGTGACGTTTTTATGGGTCTGTGAGGTTAGAAGAAGAGTTCTTTCCAGTTTTTATATCTTTTATTATGCTTATGAATGTATACAGACTATTTAACACGTCTCCCTTTAATAGGTAAAATTCTAATGTTTCAAGTTTTCTGTCACCCCCCCCCCCTTCTTATTACGAGCATGATAAAGCAAACGGTACTTTTGTTTCCCTAAATTAAAAGAGCCGTGGTTATGGGTAAATTGAATTTTTTAAAAAAAATTCCGACAACGATTTACGAACAAAAAGAGAAACATTCCATAATCTAAATTAGATTCATTTTACGTATGTAAACTCATAAAATTTTACAGATTACTGTTGGTTGATTAACAATCATTTGCGTTATTGAAAACGGTGTACTTCCTAATAGTTTTTTAGAAAGGTGATCCACCCTGTCAGCTCTTTCACAGAGGTAAATGCACCCTTCTTTTTCGTTTTGTAAAAATGCTGTCCCCCTTTTTATTTAAAAAAAATATACATACACTTTTTTACTTTAAAAAAAGAGATTGCAATAGCAGAAACCAGGAACTTCAGATTATTATAACTAATAGAAATTATTTTTAAATAAATTTAAAATATTATTAATAATTATATTTATTTGAGGATTTTTAATTCTGTTTTGAAAGACACTAATCTAGCTAGATATAATTAATATATTTAGCAAGATTAGTGCCCTTCAAAATTGACGGTGCCTTTGTTTTCTAGAAAGCACCCGTTTTTTATTTTTGGGAATATCTCTGGTAAAAAGTATAGAATATTTAAGAAAAGGACAACTATTTCGATGTGATAAAATATTTTAGTACTTGTATTAAACCTTTTTTTAACGTTGGTGTCTGATAAAAAATGTCTCTGAATTAAATAGAAAGTAAAAATTATTTTTATCATTAATAAGTAAACCTTATATTGAAGAATTTATAATTTTAAAAATGGTTTTTTTCTAAGAGATACCATAAAATTGAACAGGAATAATTCTCCAGATAAAGCAGTTGTAAAATAATGAAAAGCAATAACATCTGAAATAGTTTGGAAAAAAAATATTAATTCTTATGTCCATTGCTTAGATAAACTTGTGTCTGATTTAATGGAATGAAAAGTAAATTAATGCGTCTCTAGTTATATTTGAAGACACAGATGCTTTGATTCACTCCAAAACTCGCGTTCACATCAAATTAAGCGTTTAATTTTAAAAAGTGCTTTTATTAGTTTAAACTGCTCTAAAATAAAAATTTTAATAAAGCTAAAAAACTGAAAAACGTATAGTTTTAAGATTACTTACTAAAAACCACGAATTGCATATTTCTATTGCCTCATATTTTCTTGGAAAAAACTAATAAAAGTTTTAAAAAACAATCAAGCATTATTTCTCTTACTCTCAAAAACAAAAACAAAAAAAAATCCTGAAAGTTATCATCTACTTACCTATCTATCTTTGTTAAGTACATATTAGCAAGAAAAGACAAATCAAAAACTTAACCTAAAATCCAAGACGGCGAAGGAAGAGACTTTTTAAAGGGTTGTACCATTTTCTAAAGTTATTGCTTACCAGAAGAAAAAAAATGAGAAGAACCTGTAAACTTAAAACCATCACGTTTAAAAAAAAATAAATAAATAATATTTTAATTTTTTGGCCGATTGCACGGGTCGGGAAAAGAAAACTATTCAAGTATTATATTATGATCGAACTCTTTTAATGAATTTGGAAGCAATTATTCATTTATTTTAAATGTATTCATAGGATAAAAGTATTAATAAAAAATTTCAGCGCAGAAACTAGGTTTTTTTTTTCTTTTTAGATACGAAAGTTTTTCGTACAAATAAATTAAACATAACTTTTTTCCTGATACAATTTTCAATACAAATTTTTACGCTTTTTGAACGCACTTTTTTTACTTCATTAATGCAGTTTTTTTTTTTTTTTTTACGTTACGTTTTAATACGAGATAAAAATTATTCTGTTTGTTTCATACAGAAAAATTCTCACCACTTCAAGAAAATACCTTTGTCTTTCTCTCCCGGATAACGTACATAGTAACAACGCATCCCTTTTAAAATTAATTCCGTCAAAAGAAAAAAGACAATACGGTAGAGAGTAAATAAATATATAAAAGGATTTCAACATTAGCGCAAAAAGGATCTTCAAAAATATCTGCCTCAGTTCCCATGTGTTTTAAAATTTTATGCAAATAAGGAGTTCTTACGTGTACTTAGAATAATAGTCCTGCACTTCATTCGCTATTGTTTCTAAGAAAGAAAAAATAGAGTTTAGCTACATAGCGTAATATATCCAAAATATGTATTTAGTTGTTTTCTACGAGTTTAAAATAAGTAAACAATGTTCGCGTTGAAAAGTATTCAGTCAGATTTATTGCATCGCGATGAAGGTAAATTAAAATGTTTTTCGTTCGTCGAAACAAAAGCTTTATTTTCGAAAATGTTCTTTTATTATTGTTATTTTGTGTTGCGAATGGATTTTTTTTGGCAAAATGAGTAGTTATTTATAATTCGTATAAATGAGAGCAAGTTTAAATTCAATTTTTTCTAAAGCATTCAGCAATAAAATGATACAAGTTTAAAACATTCTACATTTTGTGAAAGGAAGGATAAAAAAAAAATGATATTGAAAAAAGGAGTACATTGTTAAAAACAAATAAACTTCAGATTGAAATATAATAAGAAAGCTTTCTACGGGAGAAAAATTGAAACATATTTCGCAACATAATATAACTTATAAAAGCTTTATTTTTAAACATTTTTGAAAAATACAAATATATGTAAACTGTGACAAACAAATTCTTGTAAAACTGTGACAAATAAACTTTTTTCTCTAATCTCTTATTAAAAACAATAAATGATTAAACGTAGTATTTTATGTGATATTCAAAAAAATAACAATAAAACAACAAATTGCATTTCATTCTGTAGCAGTTGACACAAACTTTTTTATTGGTCAGCACTTAAAGTTTTGGGGACAAGAAATAAAACCGAAAAAAGAAGCTTCTTCTGTTTCCTTACATTTCAAATACAGCGTAGTTGAATTAATTAGCTTCGAATTACTCCGATTTTCGATTTAATAATACAGGAACGAAATAGGCAATGAATAATATAACCCAGAAATTTAAACAATCTTAATGACACTGGTTCTAGCTGTAACAACAAATGAAAAATATCTCCCCTTCTCCCAAAAAATTTAACAGTTAAAATATTCAGAGGAATATTGAAGCCAGTTTAAAAACTTACTTTGCCTTCTCGAAAAAGTTTCATTTAAATCTCATATTTTCGGATAATAAAATAGAATAAAGTAATTAAAAATAATGCATATTTATATTTATAAGTCGAAATTTGTTAGTTAATAAATAAAGAAATTATTATCACAAAAATGTTAAAGAACCGTTTTATAATAAAAAATATAATCAAATTTGGAATTGAATATTAAGTGACTAAATCAAAGCAAAAGTATATAAGTATACCTCAAATCTCAGACTTCAAGATATGTTAGAAATTTTCCAAGACAAACTAGAAAAGTAGATCAAACTTACCTGCAATAAAATATATAAATACATAAACATAAATATATACATAAATTATTAAAGACAAAATGTATAAGAATATAATATGGTATACATTATACAAACAAATGTCATTATAGAATTATTATTAGTTTTCAAATTTTTAAAGAAATGCTCGGTGAACTGTCCTATAAATTTAGAAAGAATGTCATAATCCGTCAACTTAAAAATTTTTTATAAATATTTAGTATTTAGGAGAATATAAATTTTTACAAAAAAATACCTATTTTTTGTATATCCAATATCCGAAAAATAGTAATGAATGTAATTTTTATACACGTTTTTCTTTATGACGGGCAATATGAAAATTAAGTTAAACTCCATATACATCTAATTCGCATAATTTATACTTGATTTTAAGAAATATTTAAAAAAGTTTATTTTACTTTAAGCCCCTGCAAGATTTTTTTCTTAAAAACTGCAGTTTTCTCCAAGAGAATTTTTTGTCATCTTTGAATTTTTTCAATTTTTACCAATATCAACTCTTTGCTATTCAAATTTTAAATGTCAATATTTTAAAACAAATCGCTACCAAATCTGATCGTGTTTATTCTTAACAAAATGTATGAAATCATTCGAAGTAAAATAATTGTGAAAATTTAGGGGACATATATTTAGGGAAAAACGAAAATTGAGAAATTCGAATAAATTATTGTTTTTAATAATGAACCAGTCCATTTTTTTAAATAAAAAAAATAACAGTATTTTTTACTTGTAAAACAAATAAAGCAGATTTAAAACTAAAATCCTGTAATTTTTACCATTCAGCCAAAAAAAAAATTATACAAATTATTATGAAATTATAATTCATATATCACAAAGTTTGGAATTATTTCGTTAAAAATAAAGAGCAACAAATATTAAATTATTTATTTTGTTTCCGCCTCATCATTCTTAAAAATCAAAATCAGAAAAAGGAAAAAAATTTCTAAAAAGAATTATAAACTAATTTGTTTTCAGGAAAAATTCATTATCGATAGGAAAGAAGGAGTTAATCATCTAAAGCGCACAGATTAAAACAAAACTGAAAGATCATTTATAATGCATCAAACATTTTAATAAAACATTATTTAGTCGAGCATATATCAAAAAGGGAAATATTTTAAGCGATGAAAGAAAAATCTGAGATATTTGTAAATATTTTTCTATTATGAAATAACTAAGTCTTACAAGAACATGATGTTTAGACGAAATATTTTTTATGTTCCTTCATAAGAATGTCGTGGAGATTTGTTTTGTTTATTTTTAATAATATGATTGATTGCTCTGATATTTTAAGTATGATTTACTTTTCTGTAAAAATTCCCAATATACAAAATGAAAAATTATTCGTAAGCTCATTTCATAATATAATTACGTGCAAAAATATTCTTCATACAGATTTTACATTTTTATATGACTTGCTCAAGACCTTGATCTTCTTAATCTGTCTTTTAATATTTTTAAAAAATTTTATCAAGATGTTTCATAGCTACAATGACATTTTTTTTTACTGCACATCACTGGTATTGAATTTTTAATCTGTTGTGTGTGTTTCGTTATTAATATTTTAGGGGGACCGGAAAGTAATGCCTTTCGGTGCATTAAATATTCGTTTAGTCGTAAAAACCATTTCATTTTTTTCGATCCATTTCGATTCATATTCGATCCGGCATTAAAAGGTTGTTGCTAACGAGGGTGATTACATTACGAGGGTTGTTATTTATATTTCTGGCCTTGGCAACAGTAAGTGTTGCTAGGCGACCGCAGACGATTTAAATCGAAAGTTTGATATTTTTAAACATAAATTCAGCAGACGATTTACCATTATAGCTTCATTTGTGCTGTTGACAGTAAATTGAAAAGTTCTTCTCTTTCAAAAAATGGAATTGAATCGTGAACATTTTCGTGCCATAATTTTTCATAACTTTCGACGTGGATTGTCAAGACAAGAGTGCTTCGATGATTTTAATTCTTTATTCAGCGATAAAGCGCCATCCTACAGCACTGTAAAAAATTGGTATAACGAATTTAATCGTGGTCGATGTTCGATCCAGGACGAATCCCGTGCAGGTCGTCCAAAATCCGTTGTTGTGCCAGAAAAGATCGATGCTGTGCGTGAACTGCAAAGCAAGATCGTCATGTGACATACCGTGAGATAGAGGCGTCTTTGGACATCAGTATGACTAGCATCAATAAAATATTGCATGAACATTTGAGCGTAAAAAATTTTTTTTCGCGTTGGATCCCGCAATAATCTGACAAACGCTCAAAAAAAGGCTCGTGTCGATTGGTGCAAGGAAATGTTCGAAAAATACGTTCAAGGTACATCAAAGGCTGTGTATAACATCTACACAGGTGACGAATCATGGATCTATGCATACGAGCCGGAAACAAAACAGCAATCAACTGTATGGGTCTTCCAAGACGAGGCAAAACCAACAAAAGTTGTTCGAGGAAGAAGCACATCGAAACAAATGATTGCCTGTTTCTTCGGCATTAACGGTCATGTGGCAACAGTGGCGTTAGAGCAACGCAGGACGGTCAATTCTGAATGGTACACGACCATTTGTTTGCCAGAAGTCATCGGAGAAATTCGAAAAAAGCAGAAGAACAGGCGAATCATTCTTCATCATGGCAATGCGAGCTCTCACACATCGACTCAAACAAAGGCATTTCTGACGGAGCGAAAGATCGAACTGATGGGTCATCCGCCGTACAGCCCTGATTTGGCACCCAATGACTTCTTCTTATTCCCACACATCCAAAATAAATTTCATGGACAACGATTTTCGGCCCCCGAAGAAGCGGTTGATGCATTCAAAACGCATGTTTTGGAGTTACCTCAATCGGACTGGAAAAAGTGCTTTGAAAATTGGTTCAAACTCATGCAAAAGTGTATTGATCATCATGGAGAATATTTTGAAAAACAATAAAACCAATTTCGATCCAACATATTTGTTTTTTCATTATTAGGCCAGAAATATAAATAGCAACCCTCGTATTGATTAAAAATAAAATCTTGAAAACAAATATCAAATGCACCGAAGCGACATTACTTTCTGAACTCCTTAATAATATAAAATATTACAAATTAATAATAATAGAGTAAGAAAAACAAGTTTCTAAAACAAAACTAATTTAGAAAATTGTTTTAGTTGTGGAAATAAAATAAAAAGATAAATCTTTCAATAATAAACAGCAAAAAAGTTTTTTATGTCTTCAGTCTAATCAAATTTAGCATCAAAATCAAAAATTTAAAAAAAAATTTATTATTTAACTAACAAAGGTAAGAAAAATAAAGAAGCAGATAATTTTGAATTTTGTAACGTTGTAAGAAAATGACTACATGGAAATAGCTTTCAACAAAACTACAAGCCACTCAACTATTAAATAAATAAAAATATGTACACAATGCATTAATATACTTAAAAAAATATGCTAGAAAGAGCGACCATTTACGACAAAAATATTACGTGAATAATAACTGCAAAATTTAAACTGCAATTACGTGAACTGCAAAATTTGAAGTAAAAAGAACTAACTATAACACAAATAATATCAAAAGAATAGAGAATTCAACCAAAACACTAATAGAATATAGTGCTAAATTTATTAAAAACATGCGTATCTAATGTTATAATAACGTATAATTAGGCAACAAATAAGAATATTTCTAAATACATATTTATTTTAGACGTTTCAATAATTTCATATTCTCTCATTTTTTTCCCCGCGAATAAACATGTCTAAAAATTTCTAAAGTGGCTGAAAATGCCTCATGACAAAACGATACTCCAAAATTAAAAAACAAATTACATCTGCTCTTTGATGTGAGAGTCGAGAATATAACCAACACAAAATCAAACAGACATTTTCAAACGATATGCAATAACTTGTCATTCACGTTTTTATCAACCTTATTTACAAATTATAATACATTAATCTAATTAGTGTCTCACTAAATAATGCACATAATACTTAGTTATATCATTAAAATAATCGTCTTTCTAACTAACACAAACACTACTCAATTGCATAAATGCAACCATTTCCATCCAAACTAACACAGCAATTACTCAATTACTCATTACAATTAGCAATTACTCATTAAGTAATCATTGCTTTTCACACTAACATAAATACTACTCAGTTACTTTAACCCAGTCATTTTAACTCAAACTAACACAAATACTACTCAATTACATCAGTGCAATCATTTTCGCTCAAACTAACACAAATTTAACTCAATTACAACAATAAAGTCAGTGTCTTATAAGGTAACACAAATAATACTTAGTTTCATCAACTCAATCATTTCTACTCAAATTAACACAAATACTACTCAATTACATCAGTGCAATCCTTTTCACTCAAATTGATACAAATACCACACAGTTACATCAATGCAATCATTGCCTTTCAAATTAACACATATACAGTTCTGTTACATCAAACCAATCATTACCATTCAAACTACAAGAACAAAAGGGAAATAAGAAAAAGAGTCCAGAATCAAATAGATTACTCTTCAATAGAATTCTAGAATACTCTTCAAGTAATGCAGAAAACAGAAACGATATTAATTCTCAAAACAAGAGAAACGTGTAAAAAGACCAAAAGACACTGCGGTGCCTTATCTCCCCTTGAAGCTGAGGCAAAACAAATCTTCGCTCAAATCACATAAATAGAAGGAAGCACGGCAAGAAAAATGACCCCAAAAAAGAAAGCCAAGGAATAACTTTCACGTTTATTTACGTCCGAACGAGCCACAATTGACTCATACTTCTCAATGCCTCCACGTCTCATATCCAAAGGGAAGAGAAGTATCTCCGGCGTTTTATAAATGCTTAACGAAGGAAATTCTTCACGTGGAAATCCCATCTGCCACCTGAATTCCTAAGATAGCAAAGTGGGGGCTCTAAATTTATGAAGTCCAGGTATTTTGAGGAAAGGAGGCGTTACTCCAAAAAAAGACGCGAACAGCAGAATTGCAGAAAGTGAGATGAGGTTTTTACTGCACTCTGCTCCTTCACGGGTGGCTATTTCTTGCCCAAGTAATTTGTTTCCCCCCCCCCTCGAACGAGAACGCATAAATAAGTTCCCCAATTCAGAAAGAATCGGAATGTTATTTGGATCAAAAACGGATATTGAAGGAAACAGAAAATTGCAATAGCATCTGAGAAATATTTATTTTGATTTATATTCCACTGCATTAGATATATTGGGAATAAAATATACAACGATATAAAAATAATGCGTAAAATTTATGGAGAGCTTATATTTTTTTTTTAAATTTTCGCAAAATCATTTTTTTTTTTCTTCTTTTCTTTTTTTTCCCCTTCCAGCCCCCAATTTTACCCAATCACCCAATTTGAAAGTATATTAACTTATCGACTGCTAAAGCAATTACAAAGGTCTAACTCAAAAAATAAACGAAACATTATTAAATAAAAAAAATCTTAAGAAACTGAAGCGGTAAGATATTACCTAATTAAAAACTTCATTCGCTTAAAAAACATACTAATAGGAAATTACAGGAATTACTGCTGAATTCATATATGAATGAAAAATGGGCACCTATTTTTGAAACACTTGAAACATGTCGATTGTTATTCCCTACTTGTCTATTTTTGAAGCGAGTGAAGTTTTTAGTCAGGTAAAACTATCAATATGTTTTCTGAGTTGACAGAATATATGGTAGTCACAAAGTTGACCTCATGTCAGAAAGGTTCCGAGTTCGAATCCCGCTTCGGGAATGGATATAATTTCACTCTCTCCATTCTATCTGTCTTTCTTGCTATAAGGGTGATGTTAATTCACCTATATGGTGCCCAAGAAGAAGATATCAACAATACCGGCCGTTAAGTACCACAATGGCAGATAGGTTCAGATGGCAAAAGGTTTTCGGAAATTTTCCCCAAAAAATCAATGAATGGATACTAGAAGAGAGAAACTTTGTTTTTTAAATTACATCGGGGAAACGGGTTTTAAATATGAATTTTAAATTGAAAAACTACATTGTACAATATATTGATAAAGAACAAAGTAAGAACTTCTTTTAAATGAACAACATAACTAAAAATATCTATAAAAGCAAAATATTTCAGAGAACACTCCAAAGATAATGAAATATTTCATCAGTTTATATTACAAAACAAACATGTGGGTGGCTCTAAGGAAAATAAGATGCCGTTGATTAAAATCAATATTTATCCACACTGAAGCGATTGTCTGCAGGAAAAATCGTATATTTGTCGAAAGTTTTGACAACCGAACAGGCATGTATTTCAACTGAGAATTTCAATTTGATTAGAAATTGAACCTAATCTTTGAATTAAATGGTTTTCCTCCCACCCCATCGCGATTTGAGGGTAAAATAAACACTGACCTCTTTTCAATACCCTCAGGTTAAGGATTATTCGATAACTGGCATAAGTTGTTATTTCGAAAAGTACAGTGAAGAAGAATAACACGAACCCTTTTTATCGATTGTGAAGGAGTTCGATATAATGATACCATTGATATTATTTTTGCTAGAAAATATCATTACAGGGTTTCGGTATTGTAAACTACTTGTCATTGATTTAAGCAGAAAATTTATTTTCAGGAAATCAGGAGATGATTTTTAAAAAAAAAATTTTAGTAATTTTCCGCACAATTTTCCAGATTTTTAGGCGATCTTTTGCGTGATCATCAAGAACAGTGCTTTCCAAAAAAGGGGAATACTCCTAGAGGAGTATTTTATACTTTTGAAAGGGAAATAATGTAAGTTTAAGTATCTTGATTTCTAAAGCAGACCATATCTACAGAAAATGAAATTTGTATCTTCAAAAAATGAATTTAGGGTATACTTTCGAACTCTCTCTTGTGAAGTTAAAATTTATTTCAAAATCCAATTAGGTTCTTTGAAAGAGTTATTAATATTTCGCAAGATGTATTTCTTAGACTAAAAAATTATTCTCATGTAAAAGACACATTTAAAGAGAAATCAGTTAATTAAATTGGGTATAAATTGAGCAAATCTAAAACATAAGTGATCTGTTCCAGAGCTGTCAAAGCATTGTTTCACGTTTACATCGACTTGCTTTTGCGAGTAAAACTTTTTAAATGGGTTACAAATTAAAAATATTAGAAAATATAGATTGAAATTAAAAATTTGTTTTTCCAAACATTATTCCGTGTGCCGATCATCAGCGAAGAAAACCCAAACACAGGGTCCCCATTAAACAAAAAGTGACTAATAACATAATACATAATGTACCAATTATTTTTTTTTTTCGTATAAGTACTGAAGTAGTATTTTTTCAACTTAAAAGATCCTTTGGTTAATGTTTAAAAAAAAATGAAACTATGAAAGCATCGATATATCTAATTTCTCTATGCCTTTGTAGTTAAACTTTTAAAGCATATTAAGAGGCAATCAAAATCAGAATAATTATAGTATGTCTATGGTTTGTATTTCTGAAGAGAAAATAAGTTCTAGATATAGTGAAAAAGGGGGCGATAGATAAAAATAGGTTGGGAACCACTGATCTAGAACAAAAAAGGGTGATAAAGAATTAATTCTTATTATGCTTATCAATCTTATCAATAAGAACTCCAAACTTAGTTAAAAATAATCGCAGAAAAAAACCACTTGAATAGGACATCCAGAAAATACTACAGAGCACACAAATAGCAAAAACAGCTTAAAGAAATGAGTCATAAAGTCATAAAGTTAATAAGATTGCAATTATTATAAGTTTATGTACTTCAACTTATTATGCAAATTACAACTGAATGCCTAATATAATTATTCGATTGTGTCTTGCGACTTTTTTCTTAATACTTCTTATTAAAAACATAAGAAAAGAATTAGGCTGTAAAGGATTTTAATAACAGTTATTGGCAGATGAATTTTTCAAATTTTCAAATGGATCAAGTCTTTGTTATTTTTTATATAACGTTATAAAAAAATATTTTCTAATGACACATTTGTTCTCAGATAACTTATGTTAAAATTTATAAAATAATTTATTAACAAATTTAAAAAAAAGTTACATCTTTTAGCTATTTTTAAACAAAAAGTATAAACGCTGTTCGTTAAAAAAAACAACTTTAAAAAAGCATAAAGTGCTGATAATGACTGAATTTCTTAGCACTTTACTAAATACACTCTTTTCACAAGAAAAATTTTAAAAAATATGTATCAGAACTATAATAATTTTTTTTCTTCATGAAGCTATGTTTTTTTCTAAACGTCAAGTAACACAAATATAATTATTATACAATTGCAGTTCTCGTGTAAATGTACAGAAAGATAACGTAATTTTTGAAGAGATCAGACATGCTCTCTTCAAAACTGCTCGAAGCATGCAAAACATAATTCTAATGCTCGAAATTGCTTGAAGCATACAAAAAAAAAATATTTTTCTATTTCTTATAAAATACCTATCCTGATACTATTTCAAAAAAAATTAACCTAAAATTATTCAGTAAGTAAAAAAAATAATTATAAAATAATTTTAAAATAATTGCATCCTTACAAGTTTAACAGCTTAAGCCTATATAACGAGTGTTGAACTTGTAAATCGAAATGGGATTGAAAATTCTTACAATAACCTTAAATGTTAGGGAATTTCTTTCAAAAAGCAGATCTCATTTAGACAGCACAATCCCCTACGCGTGTACAGACAACAACAATAGAAATGCAACAGGCAAGGAGGAACAGCATCTTGTTAGGGAAAACAACCTCAGCACCTTCCAAATACAGCACTTACGCTTTACCGGATATCTCTTTAAGATTGATGGAATTTCATCAAGCGAGAAGAAAAAGAAAGAAAAAAAAAAAGGGGGGGAGAAAGATTCCAGAAAGAGCAAAACGTGCGACTGACAACAGCAGGTTACTTCTGCTAGCATCTCAAGAAATGAATCTGGAAGAGAGAAGGGCTGGGGGGGGGGGGTGCCAGCCAGGTTTCATTTACAGGTAAGGGAGATTCAAAAGATAAATAAATGAAACGCATGCTAGGGAGGAAATTGTCTTGAAAGGTGTGGGGGTTTGCTGCGTAGGAGTATAAGAGAAAGGGGAAGAGAGGAAAAATTGTTGTCGAAGGTACACATTTTGGATAAGAGCTCAATTTGTCAGATGCTTGTAGCCGAGATGAGGTGGCAGAAATAGTTCGGGCTTTCATTTCCCTGGAGATAGGGATTACTCTGGGAAAATTAATAATAAAAACTGTATATTAAATGCAATGAGAGGAACAAAAGAAAAATAAGACACTAGAGAAGAAGAAGGAGAAAAAAGGTGTAGGTGAAAATAATATGCAGTTTACTTGATTGAAATCCAACACGATCGATAATTTTGAGATATCGAATAGAGCTACTTTGTGAATCTTAAAATTATCGTCAGTTTTACAATGTGTACAAGACAATTTCGACCCTTCATCAAAAAAATTTTATGATTTATAAGAATCAACAAAGCTTTTTGTAAATAAATACTCGTACTACTCTTTAAAATTTCGATGTATTTTGTTAACTTAAACAATAATTTTTCTTTTTTTTTTTGTCAACAAGATATTTTTTTTTTTCAAATAAAGCATAATTATAATTTTTCTTATGCATTGTATTTGATTGGTAAAAGTTATATTTATCCTTTAAATTTTGAGTAAAATTTTATTAAATCAAATTAAATAAAAAAAATAAAATTTGAATTGAAAAACAAAACTAATATCTGTATTTACATTTATAGTTTTTTTTTTTTTTTTTTAAAGGGAGGAAGAATTGGAATCAACGCTTTTTCCAACTCATTCTGTTTTAACCCTTTATAAAGCCATGGGAGTATATTTACCACCAACATCAAGAATTAGTAAATACCGATGGAAAGTATTATTTTACTCCAACTTCATAAATTTTCAAAAGCCGATGGGAAGTATATTTCTTACCAACTTCGTAAATTAGTAAATGCTGAAGGATATTTCTTACCAACTTGATGAATTTTTAAATGCCGATGGGAAACTATTTTCCCACTTATGATTTCTGCAGCCATCTGTTGACAGCTTAAAAAAGCTAATAAAGGGTTGTTGTTTTTTACATAAATGTGGATAACAATAGAAATTATCGAGAAGTCAAAGATAGGCCAAGAGTGGGATCTATTTCCTCTTTTGCATTATGAGCATGCTCATTTGATCATTCCTTATCGAGCTTTTTTGTAGATATGCACACAAAACTTTTAATTCCTTTATCACCACTTAATATTTAAGTTTATTGCCAATACAATATAGAAGGTAAAATTTTTAAAATTCCTGCCGTCCCACCAAAAAAAAAAAAAAAAAAACATAATAATCCTTTAAGCATATTCCTTAAAATAAATAATTTTAGGCAATATGCTTAAAGAATTTTTTTTATATAATTCATTTTCTATCTCACACGTTTAGAGTTGCAATTTAAGGGGAACGTTAACCATAAATCGGTTACTAATCTTTCAAAAATATATATGCTACGGACACTTTGACGTACTTTATTAAAATTTTTATTTTATTTGAAAGAACAAGACAAGTTTTTTAAAAATTACGATTAAGATTAAATTTTTAACTAGGTAATCGTAATTACTGTATTGTATCCTATCGACTTTTTAAAAAAAATAAAACAAATTTATGCAACAAAACCATCCAGCTGATTCATTTGAGTAATTTCAGACAATTTGAAGGTTATGATTTTGAATGTATAAACTAATTTAAAATGTTTACCATCTCAATTGTTAGTATTATAACCCAATTTTAGAAAGCACCCAAATTTCAACCAAAAAATAAATATATATTTCTTGAATTTATTATTATTTCTTAAGGGAATTTCTGATATTTTAAGCATCCACCATCTGACAGAGAGTACAGGGACGCTTATGATTTATTTATGTAGTCTGATCTCTCAACCTTAATCCAATAATCTACGGTCTTTACTACTTGTCAAATCTTTTACCACAGAAGATGAGCAGAAAGAAAATCGCAGCTTACAGATTGAAGTTATTTCTCGTAGGGGAAATATGGGATTTTAGGTGGTCTCGTAATGGGACTATTTTGATCCCAAGCGAAACATATTTTTTCCCCTCTATATCACTAAATTGTGAATAATAAAAAAATACTAGAGCTATACAATATTAAAAAAAAAACAACTTCTATTTGAAAAATCGATTGAAAATGCTTAAAAAGTTGAAACAAAGCGCCTAGAATGAACCAGCAATAAATGATATAAATCTCATTAACACTCCAATACATTATAATTGAAAATTTCAATGAATGAAGTACATTGTAAATAAAACAAAATAAAATTTAAAAAAATTTTACATTCTGAATAGTCTTTCATCATATCAGCGGACTTATACATGCTACAATGGTTTAAAAGGAACTCCTTGAGAAATAAGCAGGTTAAAGTAGCGAAGTAATTTAAGTAGCGAAATCGGGACACAACCCTTTTCTTACGACAGTTTCAGATTTATTTCTCACAAAATAGTCAAAAAGAGGACGTATTCGCAACATGTAAAATACGTTTTCAATTAGTTTAATCAAAAAAGGTGTCGTAAACTTGATCTTTCTTACTTTTGTATCTCCTCCCATTAAGTTCGTGATCGCTGAATTGAATCCTCATGTGTTTTGTGTCACAGTAATTTTTTAAAATCAGTTTATTCAATTCAATAATATTTTATTAAATAAGATGTTTTAGTTTAAAAGGCCTTTGTTTTCCTTTTAATATTCGTATAGAGGAGCCGATGAATTGTATGATAAAAAAATGCTTACAATTAACTAATTTACAGTAATAATTTTTTTTTTTTTTTTTTTTTCAAGGTACTCATGACAGGGACTTGGAGACAGAACAGCCAACTCCTCTTGGGGGATTTGCTTTACCGCCATAATACGATGCATGCAGGAAAACACTTTTACGGAATAACTAACATTTCTGTAGATGTTCATCATGATCCAATATTTTTATTCTTTTCCACCTCCTCCCACTTTTTTTTATACAGATTACGCTAACAGTTTATGATTTTTATTCGAGAAAAATCATTATTGCTTTAAGTATGTCTTATTGCAACATATGTTCAAGGGAATTATGGTTCTTTGAAACTATACTTTTCTTTAATGGTAACAATGTTAGAACGTATTAAACATTAGGTTAAAAATGGAGCTTGATCACACCACTCACTGACAGATTATATGTAACAGACACCACTTCACCGACAAGATAACTCATCCAACAGCTCATTTCGAAGACACGACTATTTCACCAACAAAATCAATTTAACATTTTTTACAGATTTTCTTTACTAATCGTTCAAGATTTTTACTCTGAATAGTTAATTTGCATTATTTAGCAAGAATCGTAAATGTGCAATTAATAGCTTATCTACACAAAATTTGGTTATGGTTGAGATTAGGGGAAACAATTATTATGTTTTAGCATTATAGGAATCGCCCAAATTTAAAATGAAGTACACTTTAATTTTTAAATAAATTTTTATAAATAAAATATCTTTTTTTCGAAAATTAATTCAAAAATGTAGTTTCATTCTGGAAAAATTTGCAAAATTTTTATTATTAAAAAAGTAGTTTTGTTATCGAAAATAATTGTTCTGATGATTTAGAAATGGGGATTTTGAAAACAGTCCAACATATAAATTTTTCATAGTCATGCATATTATTTATTATTCTGTAATTATTTTTACGGTAGTAATTTTCTGTGATTTTTACAGTTGTATTTCGGTAATCATTACATTAGCATCCGTAAGTTTTTTTACAGTTGAAATTCGGACATAATAATATTTTCGTGAACTCTCTTTATATATCTCAAGAACTCCTAAGAGGTAGTCAACCACCGATTTGAAAGGGAAAAAAAATGATTTGAAGTAAGAAATACTATCTACGAAGTTACGTAAAGTGTGAACTTCACGTAACTTCGAAATTGAAAGATTCGCTAATAGAACGATTTTAAAAAGCGATACGGTTCCCTCTTACGTTAACGCTATTAGAATATCATCATTTTGTGGGGGTTCTTTTTAAAGTCATAATTTGCGCTTGCGCCAGCGCAAATATTTTAATACGAATCGCGAAGTCGTAGAGGTGTAGAAAATTAGACAAGCGATACGTAGCAAGCGAAATGTAGAAGTGTAGAAAATTAGCAGGCGTATATAACGTAAGACCAACTCGGCGCAAAATCACTCTAATATCGAATAACATTTCCTTTTATAAAGGTTTTTAAATCAAAAAAAAAAAAAAAAAAATTAAAGCTTAGATTCTATGGGAAATAAGAAAAGGTAAGGCTAAGTTATGATTGTTAAAAAAGTAAATTAATATAAAAGTAGTTCAATTCAACAATTAAGCCAGCTTTGTGATAATTAGTTTTGTTCTAATACAAAATAAAGGAGAAATTATTAATTTAAATATTTATTAAAACCACATAGGAGAGAGTGTTTAAAAACCAGGTAGTGGGGTGAGACCTAATATCTCGATTGGGCCGAAATTTGTTTTGTTTTCTGGTGGACAAACTTTGAATTACACTTCACTGGTCAAGAAGAAGGACCTATCATGTTGGCGTATTGTTGCTTATTAATTCATGGCGTCTGTGTAGACAAGTTTGTTTTGCTTTGTAAACTCTCTAATGTTCTTAGTAGCCTTATTTATTGGTTATTACAGTCTAGGAGAAGTGATCGTGTCGGCGAAGTGGATTCAGCGATATGATCAGTCGGTGAAGTGATTGTCAGCGATATGGCTCTAACTCTTGATAAGGTAGCATTTTTTAATTTTTCAAATCTGTCTTGAAAGCAGTTTTTCGTAATATCTAGAAGAAAAGTATTAAGTTATTTAAAATTTACTTTTTATGAATACATAAAATACAATAATACTTTATTTTAAAGATTTACTATTAGATTAAGAGCTTTTTATATTTTGCATTACGTTTCTTTTTTCTTTTTTTTATTACCGTCGTTGAACAGCCGAGCCAATTTTGACTTGCTTTGTAATTGCCTTGTAATTTTAAACCCAATCCAGAAGACAAGGAAACTCCTGAATCAAGTATTGGGAGAAATATGCTTTCGTGTAGAATTTTTTGATTGAACTAGCCGCGTTACACGGAAAAGAAAACCACGAAAATTTCACACAGTTAACCTAACAGAGAGGGGACTCTAGTCAATGATCCGCCTACCACTGAGGATACTTCCCGTCAGCACTGTAATTGGTGCGAGCAGGTGCAGAATTCGTAATGATGCCATCTCTGGAATTCGTTTCTGGGTCCCCTAAGCCACGCTCTATATACGTAACCATCGCGGTTCTCTCGAAGGTTTACAAATTTTTCGTACTTTAAAACAAAAATTCAGCCAGAAATTTCCAATTAATACTCAAAACATAAACAAAAAAAATCTAACAAACCAGGCAGAAATCTTTATTTTACAAAAAAAACAAACTTTAAAAATTCGAATAAAACCTATTCAAACATAAAATTTTGTCTCGTTTTCATTTTATTTAGAGATAATGTAATTTTTAAAGTGCATAAGGAATTACTTTTAATCAAATTAGGGTATTAAATCTGTATTTGAAAGGCAGAACAAAGTGAAGTCTGATTTTGCGAACCAATAAATCAGAAAATCGCGAACATAAAGGTAAACTAAAATAAGAAAGAAATTGCATTAAGAAACTAAATTACATTGTTTAAGGGCATTAACGTTAACAAATCAACGAGATGGAATATAAAGTAGGCAATTTAAATGCTAATGCAAGTTCTAATTCTTCATTAATACTTCATTTAAAGTATGCCAAGCTTAAGAGAAAAAGTTAATTAAGTATATCGTACAAATATCTAGTAATCATTTGGTAATCTTCCAACTAATGAAAACTCGTTTTTAAGAGGTATCTTTTAAATACTGTTTTTTTTTTCCTCTTTTAAAATTTTTTTTTAGAAAATCTCAAAGTCTAAAACCAAATTAATTAAGTAAATATTTTTAAACACTTATATTCTTAAACTGATGACGGGAAAAAAATACTACTTTTTGAACCTTCAACTTAAAATCTAAAAAGTATATTTTAAAAACCTAATAAATAAAACTTTTCAATTTTTATGAAATATTATGCATTAATACGGACTTTATAGTTAGATTGATTAATGAGAATTACGCTATATTTTTTTTTCAAATAATAAAATAATCTTCTTAATGTAAAAATTCCAAGAAAAAGAGATGAAAAGAAGATTATTTTGCCTACTACAAACGAATATTTTATAAGTGCATGGTTGAAAATTTAAATAATTAGAAAAATACATCTTTGGTTATGATTATTTTACTTAATATCTTAAATTCAAATATCTCGAAAACATGATTTATCAAATTATCTAATTTTATGTCTGATGACCCAGTGGACTCATTCACTTTGAAGATCTCCAAATTTTTCACATTAAATGTCCCCATATCGGTAGTAAAAGCTGGGAGCTATTTAAGAAATTGTTGGAATTTTGTATATTTATTGAATTAGAACATTTTTAATTAAAATATTTTTAATTAAAATATTTTTTAATTAAAATATTTTTTAAATCAAAATATTTTTGAATTAAAATATATTTTAATTAACTTTGAGGTTCCGCTTAACATAATAAAAAGCTTAATACATACATACATTTTCTACAAAATCACATTATATTTGGTTTTACGACATTTAAAATATAGAAAAAACATTACTTCAACCTTAAGCCTTTCAAAAATTATTTTAAATAAATGCATGATCATATGATTGTTATTTTTTCATTACGGAGATCAATAAATAAAAAAAAATTACAAAAATACATAGCTTGGAAAAGCTAATTCATATTATGCTTTAAAGATGTCCTGAAAAAGTTGTTTACTTTAGTTATAAACAAACACTCGTTTACACGAAATAAAAAAGTAAATAATCAACTAACTGTCATTACATACATTTAACTAACTGCGCTACATCTTACGCAAAAAAATTTTAACAGGTTTAAATAATTTGTTCATAAAAATGTAAATAAAAAACTGCTAAATAAGAAGCGGGGTGATTAAATAACATACATAGCCAAAATTTAATCATAATCAGAACAAAACTGCACTTATAATACCTATTTCTTTTCTGTTAATTTCAAAATACATTTTATTACATTCTTAGTAGATCACTATACACTTTACACTAATTTCTTCTTTAGACAATTTTCTTTTTATTATATAATGTATTAGTCTATTTATTTTAATAAATTATTTTGTGCACTAGAAATATTATTAGCATAGGCTACTTTAATTTTATTACTTTAAGATTTATATTGTCTTAGATTGCAAAGAAAAGAATGTAACTGTTTCACTTTTTCTTTTTCTTTCTTTTTTTTGTGATCTTCAAATAACATTAAAAACTTACGACACGGTCAATTTTTACTTTGAAATCACTTTTTTTCTCAGTTAACTTTGAGGTATATGAACATATGAAAATTTTAAACATATGAATATTTAGCATATGAAAAATTTAATACATACATACATTTTCTATGAAATTAGATAGTCTTCGATTTTACGTCATTTATAGTATTAAAAAAGCATTACTTTTTACATAAAATTTTAATTCTATTCAGTTTTAATTGCTTCAAATCATAGATTCTTTCATTGAGATTTATTCAGCCAGATGATTAAATAATCAAATTCGGTTAATATTTTATGTCTTTGTATACTTATTTTAATAAATTATTTTATGAACTAGAAAGATTACTAGCATAAGCTTATTTTATTTCATTATTTTGAGATATTTTTATTGTCTTAGATTGCATAGAAGACAGAATGTGTATGTTTCGTATTTTCTTTTATGCTCTTAAAACAACATTAAAAACTTACTACACAAACATTTGTTACCATTAGTCCATTCAAATAAAGAAAAAAAAAACATTTTTTTCAGTTTTAGAATGAATCGTAATTAACGCATTTTTACCGTGTCAACTTTTTCATTCGTTGCGAATGAGAGCAACTTCAAGGGAAAATAGCAGCTGGTGTAGCAAAACGTATGCTACAATCATCAACATAAAAATATATTTCATCTTTTATGCTTCGCATTTATTTCCTACTGTAGTTACAGGGAGGGTTGCTTTTTTTTTTTTTTTTTTTCCTTCTTAATCTTGAAAGCACGATTATTTCTATAAACTATGGAAGCAATTTGTGATTTTGTACTTCGGCAATAAAACTTTAGAAATTTCTCTCAATTTACTTCGCGACTCTCAACGAAAATTAGAAAAAGCAAAAGTTTGCTTTAAATCTACGTTTAGACGCGGTAAATTAGAAAACATTTTCAAAATTCGTAATGCAGAGCAAGTTAAACTAAGATTTATTTTTATTTTCAGTATTTGTATGTTGATTTAAATTTTCTACTCACCTGTACGTATTCTTATTATGCTTGAAAGGGGGGTGGAGTATGAAGAATGCTCAAGGGAAAAAGGAGAGAGATGAAGTTGATTATCATCTTCTAGAAATCCTCCACCCTCGACCCTTCTTCATTTTGTACTGTTTTCTTTTCCATCACGGTTCTGTGTTTTCTCCACAACTTGCTTTTTTATATTTTTTTCTTTTTTTGTTTATTTAATATTTTATTCGAGAAAACCCTACCATCATCTCATTTACACGTTCGAGACATTTTTTCTTTGCTTCGGCTCATTTCATTCCACTTTTTCTTTTTTTTTTTTTTTATTCTTCTTTCTAGTATTCTTCTTTATCTCTGATTCCACGATTTGCCTTTGCTTATTTATTTATCCGCGCTGATTATAATACCGACCTCATGTTTATGTATAACTGAGTTTTTTCCCCAAAAACGAGTGCATTCCTCGGAGGATGTTCATATTTCATCGGCAGATGGGGTTGTCAGGTGTGCTGTACTTATTTCTTTCTTGGTGAATGGCTGCGGTTATGGTTGCAAATAACAAGAAGAAAGAATCTTATATTAGAATTACGAAGGAGACTCCATAACATCTGCTGAGTCATTTTCCTTAAAATTAGCGTTATTAACTTTTTAAGAAGAAGAGATTGAAAATGCAATTGAAGGTTATATGGAGAAATGAATTCTAAAGTAAGCTTTAGACGAGGGAAAAAATATAACTTATGAAACAGTTTGCTTTGTTGGAATTACTCTCTTACTTTTATAAGATGCTTTATATATATTTTGGTTTTATATTTTTTCTCTCCATTTCTCATTTTAACGAAACTGCTTACTTCTTTATTTATAGTTAAATTTAAAAATTATTTTACTAAAATGAGTCACTAAATTACTTTTTTAGACACAATTTGTCGATTAACAAGTAGTGATATTTCTGTAAAATTCACAAGAGAAAATTCACAAATTTACAAGAAAAAAATTGCAATTAGAGGATTTTTTTCTTCCTTTTTCTAAAACCTGAGATAATAAAGATTAAGAATACATAGTTTTATAGATGAGCGAAAACTTTATAAATAGCTTTTTTAGACTAAGTTATATTATTTTCAATATTTAAATCCTAAGTCTTTTGATTTAAATTTCAAAATTCAATCTTTTAAAGTGAGACAAAGAATAACTTACGAAGAATTAATATATTTTCGATAATGCGGCGTTTTAAAATATAATTTTTTTTACCCAATACTTGTAAAATATTTCTATTTTGTTTATTTCTGAAAAAGATTCTAACAATTTTATAAATAATTTATCGTTTAACGACAATAACAAAACTTAAAAAAACTTGAGTCATTTAAAATATATTTATATTTAAGGGGGAGGACTGTCGTGGCAACGAAACTGGCATTTCTCGCATACCTTTAATTAGGGGGGGGGGGGTCGAGGTGTGATTCCAAGCTTAAAATATATTTATTACAATTTCTTAAAAATTATACTCGATTCAATAGGGCGAAGGCAAGCTTCTTTTAAAGCTCCTACATGGGTATTATCTGTATATGTGTTTTACATATATTATTACCTATTCAGAAACATACGAAGAAGCAGTTCATAACAGACTAGCGCACCTAGCGGCATATGACGTCAAAGCATGGGTACCTATGATGTGCTCTAACGCCCAGAAAGGTTTGTAGCAACATATATGCGAATAATTATCGTACAAAACATTTTCAAAATTGCACATTTCGACAAAAAATTGACTAAAAATGTCTTTAAAAAACTATAGCTTGTAGAAAGAAACGGATTGCAGATTTGAAATCAGCAATACGAAAGTATCTAAGATCTGTTAAAAAAATACCTTATGCAACATAAAACAACAAAAAAATTGTTCCATCGCGTTGTTTGTTTTATAAAGACATCTCCTAAATTTAGGTTGCACAGATCGTTAAATGTATCAACTCAATCGTGTGTAACGATAATTACGTGCAAAACTTTTTTTAAATTAAACCAATTTTATTAGGGGCACACATACATGTATTAAAATACATGTCGAAGAAATTCGCCTATACCATTTTGACACATATTATTCCTTTCTGTTTCAAACTCTGGCAGTTGTGGTCGTAAAAATATGCAGAAATAAGACAATTTAGTTGAACGAAATGATTGAATAATTTTTCAAACAATTTATCTTCACAACTAAAACTGGTAGAGAAAAATTTCGAAAACTGAAACATAAATTATTCTCGTATATCTTTTCGCTCGTAGTAGAAACTTAACTGCAGACGGGAGAGCAGTGATAGTGAAGTAGAAGAGAATGATTAATATTTCTAGAAAAGATACCGTCACTGAGAGAAGTTTAAATAATGATTAAAGACCAAAGACCACCGCTCTACTTGCGTTTGTTACACGTGAAGTGTGTAAATGAATGCATAGTTATTTAACAGACACTAATACTTTGTGTTTTATTTAATGAATGGCATTGTAATTAAAGCAGGATATTAAACACAGAAAGTTAAAAAAAGCAAATAAAATGCGTAATTAATGTTGTCCCTAAGCTTTTTTAGAAGGGCGGCCCGCCATATCTGGTCTCTGATCCCTATAAATGCGCCCTCTTTTTTTATTTTCGTAAAATGAAGCCGCCATCCCTTAAAAAACTGCCTCTTTATTCATATTCCATTTAGGAAAAAAATTATTCCCTGTTTAAGTAATAATTACACACTAGTAAAATTATTTGTATCCATAGGTTTAATTTCGATTACTATTACTAATATTTATTTTGTTCGGATTATTCTCCCCTCGGTGAATTATTAGAAGAATCTTTTTTTTTTTCGGGGAAGGGGTTTTAGGAAAGGGATTTTATTTTTAAATCTTTAATGATATTAAATTTTTAAATAAATACCTTTTTAAAAAAATGCACCGATAGTGTTCATTTTCTCCAACTTTTCGTTTAAATTATTAAAAAAAGCTTTCAAGTTGTTTATTAATTAATCATTTATTTTAGTTTATTTTTTTTATTATTTTTTAAAAAACAATTACAGGTCAGGAGCTTATCTTTCAGCATGTCTTTAGTTATTTTTATAAACTAAAAATGTTTCTCTTATTAGAATAATGAGAGAAAATTATTTTTAGAAATATACACGTAAAGTAACATAAGAGGGTGATTCAAAAATTGTTGAGGATCACATTCAGTTACAACATAATATTACACATTTTGATACATTTTTACTCTGGTTAGCGACTGCCATTTCAAAACTCAAACTGCCCTTTTTTATTCAACGATATTGTCAAATTTATGACGTAAGTAAAATTATAATAAAATTTTCTTTTTTGTTTCTATATAAAAAGAAGAAATCATATTTAAATAAATATAAATTATAATCATTTTATATATAATTAATACTTTTTTTTTATGTAAATATTATTTCGGGCATAGGGTTAAGAAAAGTAATCTCTACAATTCTTCAAATAAAGTGTTATAATGTATCAATATAAATCCCCGAAACAACTTTTTTTAATCTAAAATTAGTAGTGCGTTGTTTTAGTTTGTTTTCGATTCTGTAGTTTAAAATGTATATTTAAATCAACATGAATATATATTAAAATTCTACTTGATTAAGTAATTAATATAATACTACTTCACATTACTTTTTGATTTAAAGTGCATATAAATATATATTATAAAGTGCACTTTAATTAAAGTCGGATTAAACGATAAGGCAGCCCAAAAAACTATTTACATTTTTATCTTATGCATTACTTGTGTTAGTGCTCAAAAATATAAATCATGAAATTCGAAAAAAATTGATTTATGCACAAAAAAGTATATTAGCATATTTAACTTATTTTTCTGTTGTTTACAACTATAAATAAAAATAATCTTAATCTGTAAATCAATTTTGGGACGCAATCATAGACACAATAACCAATGCAATAACCATTCTTTAGATGCAATAAACCAATATATTTTTCATACTACAACAAGTACTAAATATTTTAAGTATTAGTAATATTCTGTTAATATTTAAATTCTTCAGTAAAAGGAAAATGGTTTTCGACAATTCAACACAATTTTTTTACACCTGCGAATTATGCAAGACTAAAAAATGTAAACGTTATAAGCACTAACATCAAAATTAGTGGGAAATATCTCCAAACTTAAAAAAAAAAGTAAAATTACTTATGACAATTTATTAAAAAATATAACTGTCAATTTTTTTTAGTTTTCGAGACTATAGTTTCAAGTTAACAATAGTTTTCAAGGATTCATCACAGCTTTTAAATCTTGCGAATTATACAAGTACGAAAAGTTAGAAACGTTATAAGAAAAAAAAAATCAGTTTTTCCAGTAAACTTTTGGATATTTTAAAATATCTGGTTTGCTTTAGAATATACAAAGCTCAAAATTAAATCTTCTACTTCAAACGTCGTTAATTTTTATACCAAACTCAATCTTCTGTTCATAATAACTGAAGTATTACATTTTAATGAACATTACATTTGAATTATAGTAACATTTCGTAAACCTGTACTATAAATCAGCAAATTATAATTTTTTTTAAAATAGCATTTATTGCAACAAAATACGAGCAAAAGTACAAAATTATATCGCAGTAAAAATATATACTGCAATACGCTATCTCTTGAAAGACATCATCTTGATAACAAGACAAAAATAGTAGACATATTACAATGTCAACTGCATTGTTAATTTTAATACTAAATCAATTTTTCGTTAAAAATAACTGAAATATCAAATTTTGAACGAACATTACATTTGAATTTTAGTAACATTTTGTAAACCTGTACTATAAATTAAAAAAATTATAATTCCTAATTTTTTTTTTTTTTTAAATAGATTTATTATAGCAAAATACAAGCATATGTACAAAGTTACTTCCCTGTTAAAATATTTACAGCAATGCACTATCTCGTGTGAGACATGCGTCTTCTTGCTAACCAGACATAAAAACTAATACCATCCAGAAGACTTTTCGTGTAGACATATTACAATGGCAGCTGCATCTCTATGACGAATAATGCAGCGAAACACTTAGATCTGCTTCATACACAAACATATTCTTTAATCATTTCTGTTGACACAACGGAAGAGAGCCTCTCTACTAGCTAAATACCCTGAAGGACCACGAGTACGCGACCTGAGGGGTTCCACGCAGAAAATCCTTTCATTCTTGTACTCGAAAGTGTTCCAGCCAAATATGTCCCTGGACTCACGCCACTAGTGCCCTCTCCTCCAGACATGAGGATGCGCCATGGTAAGAGCGAATGCAATTTGTAAGACTTTGACAAGGCTTCGAGTTGAAGATGCGGATGATGCATTGTCGCTTATTCCTCCTCTCCTACTTACAGACAATTGCATACAAAGTTAGAGACTGTTGCTTGTATTGGAAAATGTCTCGCGTAAGTTATTGATGAGGTATCGTATTTTTCTTTATTGGAATTTATTGGGGAAAATTATCTGCCTTTTCTTTTGTTAAATTTGGAGTGATAAAAGAAGAGTTTTTCTATCTTCCTTTCCTTATTGAAGCAAAGTAGAAAATGTAGATTTGAAATTAAATAAAATTGTGCGACGGAAAACATGAATGAAATGGTATAAAAATAAAATGTATGCATACTACAAAATACTTTTTGAACATTTGTGCAGAGTTTAATCACAAAAGCTCTGGAAACATCTAAAATGCGCAAGTCACCAAAGTCATTAGATATGCAATACTACAAAATGAAACAGTGTTAATTCGAAAAAAACAGGAAGAGATAACACAGCAATAAATTAAATTAAGATTATTATAGGTTTTAATGGTAGAACAACGGAACGCGATTTTCCATTTCAGCGGCGTTTAACGACCCTCTCTCCTGTTTTTTTATTTTGTTAAATACGACAAAACTTGATTCTTGACCTTTTTTTTTCGTTCGATTGATAAATTTTAAAAGAATTAAAAGCTTGTATTATAATTGCAACCAATTACAACCAAGAGGAAAATCTCCAAAAAAGAGAACGAATTGTTAAAGGTCGCTGGATTGTAATGTAGCCGAAACAACTACTACATCAAACATAAACTGCAATAAATACTCTTAGATTAGCTGATAAAATGGTTTAAGAGATTTAGTTGACGAAAGAAAAAGTAGGATAAAATGAAAGAACACCAAACTAGAAATGAACAGTTTAAAAATTAAAAAAACTTTTTCGGGGAAAAATTGGAAACAAAAACAAAAAAAAATCGAGATTGAAAATATGTCAAACAAAATCTTTAAGAACATTTAAATTACTATACTTTAACTAATCCTTAACCTTACAATAGTAGTAATTCGTTTGTGAACAGTAGAATTCATGATATCTAACTCATAGTTAGAAAGTTACAATAGCTTCAAAATTATCCGTAACAGCTGGATTGTGAAAGAGAAAGAAAATGGAATAGTTATAGTACACTAGGCGACTCTTCTCTAAAATATCTTTTTCTTCCTCCGTATTGGGAACTTTTAGCTTTCTCTATGATTTTTATTCTAATTTTAATTTCTTTTTTTAGTTTCATGAGATGTTAAGATATGTTAAAAATGAGGTTAAGATATGTAATTATTGATAATTTTACAAAAATTCAATTGGTAAAAGTTTTATTTTTAATTATTTTTATTAACATATTTTTTATCACTAAAATAAATAATTTCATAATAATAATTATAACCTTTTTATTTATTTATTTATTCTTTTTTGTTAATTTAATGGAATCTTGAATTCTTTGCGATGGGATCTCGATAGATGAATGTTTGCGTCGATGGCGTTATGCACTCAAGACTGTACTAAAGCTCCGTGCCCGATGTCAATGCAAGATTCATTCATTTTTTGACCGCTGCCTGCAGAACTTATCACGATATTACTATCAAAGAAAAATTTTATCAAAAAAAATTTTCAGACCGAAATTTTCCCTTAAAACTGGCTAGAACACTCACATTTAAACGGAGGCTCTATGATGAATTACAATACTATTTGCAATCATTTCACGACCGTTACCAGCAGAATTTACCATGAAATTAATGTTAAAGGAAATTTATCACCTGTCTAATTTCCACCCACTTTCTGATTAACTAGAGTGCTCACGTTATGAGAGCACCACTACGCTTGACGACAATCCTTTCCAAAACAATCAAACTTAATCACCATATTATTGCAAACTAAACTGATTGCAGGTAAAAATTTTGTCCACTTTCTGAAAAACTAGAGTGTTTAAACCTGATCTGGAGATCCGAGCCGGCAAATTAAATAATAATTATTCCCTGGTAAGTTTATCACAAACAAAACTTATAGCCGTTTTATTTCTACAATAAATTTATCGTCAATCGAAATTTCAACTACTACTACTACCCGTTTAGCTAAAGAGCCTACATTTCAAGTGGCGCTCTGATATAATTTTTCACTCTATAATACAGAAACAATATTGAATAGCAATAATAAAAAATACTACACTATTCAAGAAATTCTAAAAACTAACACTCAATAGAATGCATAGCGATTTAAAAGATCTCTATCTTTACATCACGGAATACATACTTACTAAATCTAGCTATTTATTTTCAATATAAACTAAAAGTAACTTACTTTTTTAATCAATAATGCATGAGTAACTTATAAGAAAACGACATATTTATTTTCAAACATTAAAAAAAATAGGCATTAAAATCAGGAATTGCATATAATCATTAAAAAACCCACTTACATTTTTATAAAAAATATACAATAACCAGTAAAAGTTAATATTTCAGCAATAAAAATGTCGCAAGCACGTATGTCGTAACCCCTAAAAAAGTTAGATGGAAGTTACTCTAGCGAATAGTAATGCCTTGTTCCACATAAACTTGATTATAAGAAAATGTTCGGATTGTTATAATATATTTAGTTAAAAAATTTTAAAAAAAGAAGAAGAAGAAGAAGCAAGAAAAGAAAGAAATGTCTTGTATTTCCACTCCCAACGCAATAACCTGAAATACTGCTTCAACATTTTTTTCTTTAATCAATATCAATATACTCAGTTTCTTTGAGAACATCTAAAACATTTGACAACATATGCAACTTATCAGTCAGTTTATCAATTCGCAGGTTATAACTAGTGTCATCATGTTACACAATGCACAATCATCCTAAAATTGGCAAAATTGTCATTACAGAAGTTTTTCCTTACAAGTGGATTATTTTTAAACTACCAATCATGTGCGATAAATAAATAAAAAAAGTAGTAAACTAGCATAAAAAAATATGAAATAATTTTTACCATATAGATTTTATAGGTATATAGTATGATTTTATAGCTTATAATAAAAATATAAAGTATATAAGAAATATAGGATAAAACATGCTTATTATAGATATCATGAGGTCGAAAAATCCGTGTTTTCTTCCTTGTTAAAATACGAGCTTAGTAAGAATGGAAGAAGACCGTATTGTGAAAAAGATTTTTGATGCCCGGCCGACAGGAACACGTAGAAGGGGCAGGCCAAATCTCAGATGGCTAGATACCCTGGAGAAAGATTTATCTATATTAAAAATAAAGAATTGGAAGTCCATTGCCAAAGGAAGGACAGCTTGGAAAAAACTACTTGAGAAGGCCAAGGCCCATCCTGGGCTGTCGAGCCAATGAGGAAGGAAGGAAGGAAAATACGAGCGCCAAAAACATATATCGTTAGAGGCATTAATTGCGATTCATAAAAAATTATTTACAGCACTTACACTTTAACAATAAGAATATATCTATGAATTAATTTTCGCATCTTTTCAATGCATTTATCCTTAATAATGATATTTTTAGCAAGAAATTGATTTTAATTTGCTTAGGTTATTATTTATTTTCACCAAGTAAACATAAAAGAAAAACTAGTTATACTTGCCTTGACAGCAAATAATGAAATTTCCCCTGAATAGAAATATCAGCTTTAATTATATTTTATAACACAGACTCGAAGCAATTTGTAAAAAAGATAAATAAATACATTTTAAACACATTTTTTAACAATTATTTATTATTTGCATTATAAATAAGCAAAGAGCTAAAAAGTATATTTTTACTCTCTTGCGTTTATTTTCTTCCGAAAGAAATTTTCCTTTCATTAATATTAAATTAAATTCTGCCTTACTTAATTGATTGTACTCGAATGATTTTACACCATCGCAAACTTATGAAATTCATTTCAGAAAATGAAAAATAAAGTAAGGGAGGAAATGGTTCTCACAGTATGAATAATAAAATGACAAACTGTTTTTAAAATGAAAAAGCTAATAAATTAAAAAAGAACAGGAAACACTTTCTTCGCAAGAAAAGGGAAAAGTATTTGCGTATAACTAGATTGCATGAAAAAGGCAATTCGCAAAGAAAAAATAATTACAAATACAAAATAAGTAGAAACTACTTTAAATAATAATCATTAAAGAAACGTTCTGTCTTTTTCCAGTGTAACTATATAACTAAAAACGCACTGTGCACACATAAAGGGCCAGTCATAATAACTTATGGTCTAATCATCGGACGTTCTATGACTCAATCTTAATGGTTCGAGGAGGTAACTTCAAATATGCTAATCAATTAGGGCGGACGATAATTTAAGTTTCGAAATCAAATCAAGACACAAAAACGCACATTCTCCGAACAAACATACCTTTTTTTTATTGACAGATACGGGTTCCAAAATATAATCACAATCTGGGAAATGTATACACTTAAGTTGAAAATTTTCATAAACGGAGTTAAACACCCGATTCAATTCTAGGATTATCGCTATCAATGTTCAACTCCGTAACCTTGTAGTTTTGAACCCAACCCAGAAGAAAAGGAACTCCAAGATCAAGCATTACATTATTAGAACTAGCCTTCGTGAAGGACTTTCGACCAGCATTTGCGTTACATGGAGAGGAAACACAACGAAAACCTCCAACGGTTAGCCGGCGGGGAGGGAATTCCGACCCATGATTCGTCAACCACTGAGGATATTTCATGTCAGCACTGTGTTCCGTGCGAGCCGGTAACAGAATTCGTATCACCCAGTCACCGTTGGGATTCTAACCTAGGTCACATCATGTAAAAGACGAAGAACGATCTCGATTTATTTTTAAGTAAATTTATATTTAAGTTTAAAAATACCTGTACCACAAAATGTTATATAGCGTAGCGCAGAAATAGAAAACTAGATGCATGAGCCAATTATGTTAAAAAGAATAAATAAACACTTAAATGCTTCTATGGAATGAAAGAAAGAAAAGTCTAAATAGCTAGACCACAGCTTTACTAAAATTAACGAGTTGAAGCTTCATGAAAATTGCCTAGACCGACGAATACCATGACAAAATTTCCTTCATCAGAAAAATCATCATTCCAATTCGGATTTTATCAAAGTTAAAAAAAAATAATAATAATAATAATAAATAAATTACTTTAAAACAAAGCAATTTTCCTCAGTCCATGAAAATTAAGTTGCTTAGAATCAACACAACTTAAGTACTTAATTTCTTAGTGGCATAACAAATTTTGCTTTAAAAACAACATCGGTATAAATTATACAGAAGAAAACGTAAGCATTAACTGAAAAGAAAAAAATATTGTGTTTCTATCTTGTTCTTTTCTTTAATCTTCACACAATTTATAAAATTTAAATAAATTTATTCACTTACTCTGCTACTTTTAGTATAACAAACCACACAAATATAAAAACGGTAAACGATAAAAGACCGAAGATAAAAGACATGCTTACAGCTTCAAAAAGCTTTGTTTAAAATCTATAATAGTAAAAATGTGATATATCGCATTTTCTTGTTTCTCTTTACATTAATCATAGATAATCGTCTTTTTGCCATTTGATTTAAACATGAGGTTTTTTAATATGAAATTATTATTTTTACATCTTTTGATGTTATGAAGCTTTCTCCAATAATTAAGATGAAATTTCATTTTCAAATAAAATTTTAACGATAAAAGTAATTTGAAGACAGACGCTAGATATTAATCTTAAAAAGTAAACAATATAATAAACAATTACTCTAAAGATAGAAAATCCTAATACAAAAGAAATAAAAACATCTTAAGAATAAAAATAATGCTACTTTCGAATACTCATTTGTTTAAGTTAATCCTTGTGACAAACATCAATTCATTTATTTCCTAAAAAAACTAAATAAGTAATTATGCCCCAAGCGAAACTCAACGATGTTATCCTTTCATTTTTCATTGAATCATGAAAAAAAAGAGGGAAGCTTTTTCGCTAATTGACAGATATTGCAGTTAAACATACAGATACAGATTGAAACAATAAGAAGCTTCTTGACGTATAAGTTTTTTATTTTACTCAGTTTAAATAAAGAATGCAAAATAATAAATTAAACTGAAAGAGCTTAAAAAGACATCGTTATTCATCTGTTCTCGTAAGACAATTTGAGAAACAATTTTAATGATTCCGTAAAGCTTAGGATTAGATCGGAGAAGGTTTCGTTTGAGACGAAAAAAATAAAGAACAACTAAAATTTAAAATGCATGCTTTGGGAGGGGGGGGGGGCGAATATGTGAAATCCTAAGAAAAGAGAAATTCGTAGAATATTGAACTAGTTTTACTTAGTGAGCAATAAAATAAATTTATTCTTAGTAAACCAGTAACGTTTTTCTTACCGATTGTATATTCTTTTTCACTAAACCAAATTTAATATCTTCGGGGCTTTAAGTTTTTTTTAATAACTACTATTTTTTACTTCAGTAAGGTCATATACAATGGGCCAGTTTAAGTTATTTTAAAAATTAAACATGGAAAAACTCTAAGCGTTAAAAGCTCATAAGCAATGTATAATTTATTAAAGAATTGAAGTTAGTTTTAATAGATAATTTAATTTGCGTATTTCACCTCCCCCCTTCCCCTGAAATTCACAACTTAAAATAAATTAGTGCACTTATTTAAGACCTCAAATGGGATGTTACTCCAATAAGTTAATCACAAACTCAGACGAAATTTTGACTATTGTTTAATTTTATTTTTGAAGTTTGACTGTTTCGATTTGAGAGAATTTAAAACCCCTTTTTAAATATTACCAGATTAAAAACTTCATTCGCTATAAAATTTATATAAATAGGAAATAACGTCGATATGTTTCAAGCAATCGAAAATAGACGCCCATTTCCAAAACTTGCAAGGCGTGGATGAGAAGAAACAAAAGTGATATGAAAGATAAAACATAAAGTTTCAATGAAAAATTGGGAAAAGGTTTGAAACAAAAACTAGAAAAACCGCGGTAGCCGAGAGAGAGAGAGAGTAACAAAAGAAGAAAAACAAAACAAGAAAAACCACCGTGGTCGAGAGGGGCAAGTCACTGTAAATTGTTTTTCCTCGCTTTTAAACTATTACGGAACTGGTTAGTTCAACGACAATTATAAAAAAGGTAACAAATTTTTTATTTTATGAAGATTAGTGAGCCAAATTTAGGGTGTAATAATTTCAAAATTAAATTTAAACTACAAAGTTTCGAATGACAAAGTACAAAAAATAATACTGAGATAAATGGTTAGTGACAATTGCTATTTTAAAAATACGACTTTTCAAAAAAATATTTTTTATTTCAAAATTGAAGTAAATGTAAGAAATACGTGTGTGTTAGATTTCATAATTTAAACGAACACACTATTTAATTAACGGCATGTGTTTATCTTTAAACCAATACATTTTAGGATGCTAAAATCTAATTTTAAAAAATCACGAATTACTCAAATATATATAGTATAAGATTAATTAAAATAGTTTTTTTTTTTTTTTTTTTTTTTTTTTTTTTTTTTTTTTTTTAATTGTAACGATCTTTAAGCTATTGAACTGATTGCTAATGTGAAAAATAGGTAATCATTAAAACATGTATTCCTGGTTTTAAATAACATTTTTAGTTGAATTGAAAGTTTTGTTTCTCACCTTTACTTTTTTTATTTTTCGTTGGCAACTTTCTGTTTTACATTTCAAATCACTATTGTTTCTTCTCATTCACGTTTGGCAAGACTTGAAAATAGGTGCCTGTTTCTGAGCGCTTAAAACAAAAACGACTGTTATTTCTTGTTTAAATATTTTTGAAGTGAATTAAGTTTTTAATCGGGTAAGTATCCCTGGTATTCCTTAAAAAAAATTTTCCAAATCATCGCCATTAAGAGCCTTAACATTTTAAACTATATTTTAAATTATAAATCATATGCTAAAAAAGTTAACTACGTGCTCAAGTAAATATTAAATATGTGAAACAATTATTTTAATTTAAAATATACGTTTGTAAAAATCATTTCAAGACAGATTTTTAAATCACCTAATACTCACAACACAGAAAAAAATAATCTAAATCTAAACCAAAAATGTTTGCAATATATATTTGAATAAAGGAACAAAAGGGAAAAGATTATAACTTAAATGCTCCGTGAAATGAGTTCATCAAAAGTGGAAAGTTAAAAAAAAAAAAAAAAAAGAAAGAAAACGAAAAAACTCAACAACCGCGTCGAAACAATTACTTTGAAATTACCTAGATCCCCAAAGTTGTCCAGAATGCATTGTTGAAAGTACTTAAAAAAATACGTCAAGATTCATTAAGAAAACTTTTACCAAAACTTTGAGACTGCATTTACTTTTGTAAAGATAAATGATGAGAAAGTTTAACAACTTTTTTTCTTTCTGGATCTCATTTATTGTTAACTCAAGAAGAATCAGAAACAACTGAAAAAGTTCAGGTGCATATTAATTTAAAATTACAACATTCATAAAAGAAGTAAAGTGCAAAAGAAATATTAACAAATTGCAAAGAAAGAAAAAGACATTCAGAAAGCGTGTCTTTATACCTAAAAATCAATTGTTCTAGGAGATACATTATTTTAAATTAATCCTTTTATAAACAAATTAGCTCTAAGTGTGCCATTGTCATATTTAGAGGACAGTTTTTCTTAAAGAAACAAAAATATTTAAACTTAATCTTAATATATTAATGATAAAAGATGAAGATTAAGGCTACCCGTATTCAGAAGTACAATAATCAATATAACATTAACAAAATTCACATTAACGCAATTTCAATGAGTTTTACTAACTATACATAGTATTAATAATATTATGCAATTTACTAATAAATGAAAAAGTAACATTTAATTGCCATTGTTTATCGAATATTCGTTACTAACGACAAAATTTCAAAACAATCGGAAGTTAAGGAAATAAAAACGTTTTAACAGATTATTAACATAATTCTCAAAACCGAAATATTTAATACTCGACTTTAAGACCGTAATTTGACCACGAAATCGTAACGATGCGGATAAATCGTAATGGTTGGCACCACTGCTTAATGAAAAGTAATATTTTTTTAAAATCTTTTTTTACCTAAAAGGTGCCTTAATACCATCTAAAAATTTAAAAAATAGCTAAGTACTCGAATTTCGAATTTTTACGCGGCTACTCGTCATCCAGTGCATGCGTTCATTTTTAGAGAACTTAAAATCATATCAAAGCACATTTATGTATAACAGGATTCGGTCTTCATTTACATCATTAACTTAGGACAATTTATAAATTATGCAATCAAAATAATTTGTACACATTTTCAAATACAAAAATAATTTTTACGGTAAGTAATTATTTTTTTTTTCAAAAAAAGTAATCTCATTTATCAGCATTACAATTTTATAAAGTGTCACAAAATAAAATAAAATTCTGAATTCATTTTTCAAGGCAAAAGCATGACACAATGAAATAACGCAGTTTAAATATACCAACTAATTCTTAGCTTTTAAATGCCATCTCATTGATAAATAGAAAATCCGAAGGCATTTCAAAGCAAATTATATTTTTGAAACAAAATCCTAAATGGTAGGTTTCCGCCTCATACTTTAACCATCTTATCGACCAGTTTGAAAAAATAAATAAAATGCTGAATCCTTTTTTAAGGCAAAAGCATGACACACTGAAATAATGTAGTTTAAATACACCAACTAATGTTTAGTTTTTAAATGCCATCTCATTGATAATTAGAAAAGTCCTCAGGCATTTCAAAGCAAATTTTAATTTCTGAAACAAAATCATAAATGATAGGTTTCCGCCTCATATTTTAACCATCTTATCGACCAGCTAAGGGTGTCGATAATCAAATAAAATAAAAGCTAAAGTGCACTTTAAACATCTTAAAATGGGCTCGATTCCAAAATCAATACTCGACATACCACCGCAAATTATTATCTTGCCCAATATTTTAAAGTCTTGAGCATTGTTCAAAGAAAAGCCCTGAAAGCCCTCAATAAAGCTCTTTTTTTTTTTTTTTATCCGGAATGCTCCTTTCCCAAAAGCGACACAGGACCTCTAATTAGGTTTTAATGATAGAGGAATTCACTTGTTTTCAGATCTTTACCTAAGCCTGCCTTATCAGAATTACTGTTTGGTAGTTCTCCTTTTTTAGAGCTTTTGTTTTTTCCCGTTCTCTTATTTTTTGTTACAAAGGAAATCCTTTGTTCAAAAAAAAAAATGTTTAATATCGTACTTGCCGCCACATCCCCACCGACTCCTGCTTATATTCTCATCAGGAACGATTCTGCGGCTTAATTTATTACCCCGTTGATAAGTTTTAAAATTGTTTTTGTAAGCAGAAAGATCATTATTTTTCAAGAGAGGGATGCATTTGGGATACACCGTTTTATTTTGTCTTCTTCAAGGAATGGTATCTGAAAGGAGCAAATAATGAGTTACCCTTCAGATAAGGCAACTTTAGAACAGGGCATTAAGATAGGGGTATTAGGGTTTTTGCATAAATCAGAAAAAGAATAGTGCGCCTTATTCAGTTATATTCAAAAATGTAAACAAAAATAAATTAATTAACATAGGTAAGATTTATTAGCGTCTAATGTAATTTACGTTTTCGTATAAAAGGGGGGAAAGAAAAAAAAAGAGAGCAACATTTTTTAAGCAAATACAGTCTAATGTAATCCATAACAATATTAATTCTTAATAAAACGAGCTTAAAACGCCTAACAAATCATATAAAGTCCCCGGCCATGTAATATTGAACAGTACTATCTATGTTTATTACTATAATTGCGATTTATAATAGTAAAATTCAGAAACTAATTCCTTGTGTAGCCAAAAAAGAAAAACCATAATAGATATTTTTCCCGATTTCATCACAAGGAAAAACTCATAAAAAGAGCAGATGCATTGCTTAGAACACAGCAAAAATCTTTTGACCAAGAGTCCTTTCTGTTTTTGCATTCAGCTACCACTAATGTCTCAGAGCAATACGAAAATACCTGCAGGGGTCAACCCAAACTTTTTCCAAAATGTCCTGTTTATAAAAACCTATCCTTAATTTTGAGAAAATAGGGTCCCATTTTTGCTATTTTGAAAAAGCAGTGGATTTAAATATCTTCAAACTAGTCCACTATGCAGGACTATGAGGTATAGAGAAGGATATAAATTCTTTGAATATGAGATACTAGATCTATAGAACAAAAAAAAATAATAATAAATAACATAATTTAGAGAGAAAGTTAAAATTTTTGAAAGACAATATCTTCAACTTAGTGCACAGATAAAATTCCTAAAAGAGAAAATATCTCATTCATTTAGGCAGTTACCTAAAATAAGCGGATTGCGTGACTATTACTGTGGATCAGTAGGAAAAAAAGGTATAACGCAGAATGTCATTATAAAGCTAATTATTGGAGATAATAAAAAGAAGAAATTCGATTAAGGTGGCTACACAGCCTGGCCAATATTTCAATCAATTACGATTCATTAAAAACGACATGATGCCCTCTAACTTAGACAAGCCTATCGAACTACCAGAGTAATTCCATACTCCTCCCACGCAGAAAAAGGGCCAGCTGTCTTACTTCTCAAACCTGGAAGAAACGTTGAAACCATCTTCTTCCCCTGGATAAGATTACATTATATTCCTATTTTTCGGTGCAAGATATTCTGCAGATGAAACCATAGTATCACTCTGTTTCGATGTATAAATGAAGAAAAAAATAGGTGGAAAAGGGGGGAAAAGGAATTCTCGTTCGTTTTAATCCACTTAAGTTATTCTATCCAAACAACTACCGAGGAAAAATGATTGCAGCCTGTTCTAAAACTATTTCGGGACTTCCATCTATTGAGAACGGTGGAATTGCTATGTCAAGGGCTTAAAGTGCGAGTATTCTTATGCTAATCGAAAGCGATATATCTGGGGGTAGATTCTTTTGGGTGGTACCCATTTGCAGGAACTTTTAGTCGAAATAAAAAGGCAAACGATTTAGGAATTCGTGTAATGTTTCCTAAACAGACGACTTCATTTCAATGCTCTTTTTTTCACCCTCGTCAAAAGATATGTTTTAAAGTTTTGTAATAATAAAAGAAAAAAATATTTATTTTTATGATAAGTATTGTTCTTTTAAGGAATAAAAAGGAAAAACCGACCTTTAATCAATCCTAATTGAACAAAACAGAAAACCTCATAACGAAAAAGCATTTTTTTTTTTAACTCAAATGATTGTGAAAACTGATTTTAAAAAATTATGTAATGACTTCGTGAGCTTTATAAACTGAAATAGGAATTAGATCAGTTGTAAAAAGTATCTCATTACCAACACAATTATCATAACGACTTATTGTCGACGATTACACCTTGTTTTTTAGAAGCGATAGAAGGGACTACAGCACCGACACAATCTTAGATGAGCAAAATATTTCCACCCAATATATCGGCCACACCCTAACGAATATTTATACTCTAGATTAATAATACTTAGATTTTACAAATACTAGACAATATTAGAAAAAAAATCACCCTTATTTGCACAATAAAACTGGTACAGTAATAAAAAAAAAATTTACAAATTGCAGAAATTTTTCCTAATGCACGAATATAATATAAAAGATACTTATATCAAAGTTTCCGATTAAACAAAAAAGCCTTAAATTAAAGTAACCTTCGTCAGCAGAATGAATTAAGCTTGGCGATATATTCAAGGTAAAAATTGTAGTTTTTGATAATTTATGCCTAATTAATTACTTCGACATAGAAAAAATAAATTTTATAAATGATTTAGGAACCTAAAATACTATCTGTAAAAGAATTATGAGATCTATCAGTAAGTAACCATTTGGATACCTCCCTTCTACATATTTAGGAAATGAACTCAGCTCGAAATGCGTGATGAAGAAAATGGACTTCGCACTTGATTCTCTCCTAAAAATGTCCTTTTTTATAAAAAATAAAAAAAATAATAAATAAATAAAATAAATTAAAATAAAGGATCCAAATAAATCGCAATGTGATGTCATCAATTTGCCTAAATTTGATTTTCTCATAAAAATATCCTTTTTTATAAAATTAAAATAAAATAAAGGATCCAAATAAATCGCTATGTGGTGTCATCAATTTGCGTAAATTTATTAGCGCATTTTTTAAAATTAGTCGATTTTTAAATGATATTAAAAGACAACAGTTCTTCTTAAAAGGTTGCTACGTGTCTTAAAAATCTAAATTGATGTTGTAACAGTATAAATACTTTAAAACCATTGTATCGATCAGTGTATTATATACGAAGATATGTCAGAAAAGTTACATCTGCAATATATCCAGCTCTCTCCTACCCCGAAAACCTAGATTGCATACGTGAAGCAAAGTAATGCAATCCCGAAACAGCCCGTTGTGGGTCAGGGAAGTTAAGTCTCAACAATTTTGTGACCAGAAGCATGATTGCGGCTATGTGGTCAGCTTTACGCACAGGTCACCTTTAATTCCCAGAAGAGCTGGTACCCGACAATCTGAAGCTGCGCGAGCTTGAAACCGTCATTAAGAATAATTATGTACATATTAAAACGAAATCATATTTATATTAGCTTAAAAATAAATTTAAGCTCTATACTGGTAATTATTTGTATAACGATTTTGAAATTCCACCATTTAGCAATGCTATATTTGCAGACTTTCGAAGCAGATAATTCATTTAACAAAAACTAAAAGTATGTAATATATATATATTTTTTTTTTTTTTTTTGATAAAATAAAAAAAAAAATTTATTCCAGTTTAACTTTGGCTTTAAAAAAAATGAAACTAAAAACTGTATGTTTCGTCTAAAACAGTCAGTTTTTGAGTTCAAAAAAATTTTTACATTTCCAAAAGTTAAAAAAAAAAAAATAAAAAATTACAGTAAGTTTTAACGGCACCATAAAATATAAATGCTCTAAAATTTAACTAAGAACTGATTTTATTTATGTAACTACGGAAAATAAAATATATCTAAACTAGTGCGCGCATAAGCTTTGAACTTGAGGTAACAAGGCGTAATTAGGCAAAGCTTATCGTAAACAGTGATGAGCTTTTAAGTTAAACCTTATTATGCTTAAGCATCAAACAACTGAAAGTTTGCTCCAAAGAGATAATTATTTTCAGTAAACAAGCTACCCAAATGAGTAGAAAACTAACGCAGTAGAAAAGGATTATTATGCACGCAACAATTAAATTAAAATCTATGAAACAATTCATGTAATTTACTTAAATTATATAACAGCTTATGAACAAATAAAAATGAGAAAGAATAAAACAGGTATTAAAAACAAGCACTGCGGAGATTTTTCCCAAATTTAATAATATATGCGACTATTTTTAGACTTGTTGCATAAAATTTTAACAAAATAACTCATTAAAACTATTTATTAAATAAAGTTATTTTAAGAAATTCATTAAGTTTTTTTGTTTTAAGCTTTGTGTTTTTAAATTTGCCATGTATAAAGCTTACATTCCTGTACGGATGCTGGCATCACAAAAATGCAGAAAATATAGAAATCAATGAAAAATGATTTCAAAGAATTTAATTTGAATCTTCTTTATTTTTTTCATCACATGAGCACAGAAAATCATATTGATTGAGAATTGTAACCTTTTAGAAATTCACACGTAAATTTTAAAAAGAATCCTCTTCAAATGTGCAGCGTTAGAAATTCATAAGCAGACTTTTTTTCTTCAAAAAAATCATCATCAAGTAACATCATATATATCAGCTATAGTTTCATCAACAATTGAAAGTTATACCTTTACATAAGTTATACTATATTTTCACAATCATAATACCATCAACAAAATATGCAGCTATTTATAGCCAAACTTAAGAGCACTCTAAAATAGAATTTACTGGAAATTTTTCTAACCAACAATTCCGTTTATTGACATCTCGCAGATTTCGGAAGCATTTAAAGCATTAGACAGGAAGATATCATGTTGAGAGAATTAGCTTACAGCTTGCATAGAGAGATAAAAAGGATTAAAATGAAAATTACAGTTCTTAATTAAATTGTGGGTAAAATAAAAGACGGAGAGAATGTGATGAACATCAAATTTCCTTGTAAAAAAATGCTTCGCAGAAAAACAATTATAACCTTTTGCAGATATTGCGTTTTTAATTTTTATAAAGAGTGCTGTTTTTTAAGTCCGCAACGTCATAATTTGAAGAGCTTATTAGATGAAAGTTCTTCGTGAGATTTTAGTGAATTTAGAAAAATCAGTCTTAAGAAGTTGCAACAGCACAGGAAACTGTTTACAAAATTTACGAACCACCTTCTCCCTTTAATAAACCTCATATTTAATATACTCGCAGGAAAAAAAATAATAATAAATTAAGTTCTTCACAATCATAACATGTTTTTAAACTCCAAGTCTTACGTTGTTATTGAATGTCAGTAATAAACATCTCAGTTGCAGAGAGCAAAAGAAAGAAAGAAAGCTTTTATTCCCTACATAAACAGTCTGATCACAATTTTAGTTCAGAGATATTTTCTCCGTCTTCTACCAAAAAAAAAAAAAAAAAAAAAAAAAAAAAAAAACTTATTTTATAACGCAATAAAAGGATGCAATAATAATGCATCCTGCATAATAAAGGATGCATAACTGCACAATAAATATATACATACAAATATATAATATATACAGACCAACTAAAGTATTCAAATACGTGTGTGCTATTTAAGCACAGAAGCAAGCAAATTCAAAATTCACTTAAAATCTTCACTGTGTGTTTTATAACAATTGTGATAATTAACGTGTTTTATAACGAGACTTTTTTTTTTTTTTTTTTTCAAATTATGATTTTCAAGACTTGAAATGACAGGTTCTCAAATGACGATTCTTTTAAAAATTAATTTTTAAACACAAATAATAAATCAGGGAACAAATACTACTCAAGAGAATACTATGCAAGAAATACAACTCAAGAGAATCTCAAAACATAATGATCACGTTGTAAGCCAAATGGCTTCAAAATACACCAGAAACAGTAACCCGGAAGTATAAGCAGTAAAGGGTTAGCGGTGCACTCTATTATAGATAACATCATCCATAGAAAGAAGATGTCCAGCTATTCAAAGATGCACCTAAAAGGACTATTCTCTCTGCTCGCGATTTTATTCGCACATGAGAGCATGATTTGTCAAAAATATTTCCCTGGGAAAAAACTCGCCAATCAGGTTCTTTTTCGCAAAAAATTGAAAGTCGCATCCAGTTAGAATGGTCCTCGAAAAACTGCTCAATACGGGTGACTGTACCAGAAACCAGCTTACGAAGAGAACTTCAGCGAGTTGTGCATAAGAAGCAAAATTACAGGAGCTACGTCACCTGTATTGGTTGTTGGTTGGGTACACTGTCTACCACCATTTCATTATTTCCTTCTATCTCATGTGATAGCAGATGTAATCTATATGGATGATATAAATAAATTCTTAAAGAACAATAATAGAACAATATTGTTAATAAATAGGGCAAAATTGCAGCAACAGACCAACCATAAATAAAAAGAGAAAACATTCCTTCACCTCCCCAATCACAGTAATCGTTGGAAGAGACGAAGGGATTGCAAACTCGTTTTAAGAAGATCCTCTGCTGCTCTGCCCCAAAATGCTCCTTTATTCTTTATACACAAAATCCATAACAGTCCTGGAGAAATCAGTTTAAATTAGGTTAATGGAAACCCCTATGCATATTCTTTATTCAAGCCACCTCCAGGAATAGAAAACCCGATCACCACACACTTTAATGGTTTTCGTGAAATTACTAATCTAACGATTATCAATCGAAAACCATAAATTTAATTAACAAAACCACACTTTAGTTACGACATATTTGATCCACGAATTTCCACAGAAAAATCATTCAATCGAACACATAAAATTAATATTTTCTTTTTTGCATCACAATTTCATAAAACTAATAAATTACTTTTAAAGGAGCTCTGTCAAAAAGACGAGAGGAAATTGAACAAAATGCAGCAAGCAAACACTTATCCAGCCCCTCCGAGTTTTCGATTTTCCAAGAGAAGATCGACGCAAAGGGATATCACTTATTGTCTCCGTCCCTGTCGACCAGGGACGAACCAAACAATTTCGCCAAATGACGAAAAGCCTTCTCCATTCTATTTCATTTCGATTTCTTGGACACAACTATCCGGGAGATAACTTTAAAAACAGAAAGAAGGATAAAAAAGAAATACAAAAGCAACTCCCAGACTTTTTCCATTTTGTATCCACCGAAGGAGAACCGCTGGTAGCCACGGCGAAATATTATTTCGCGCCACTCTAAACCCGCTTTTGTCTTGACAGTGACGGAAACCAGCTGCAATCCAGAGATAAAAGCTTTATGTTATGTATTAAATTCGACTTCCGGATGTGATACAGAAAGCGCCAAAAACCATGTTTCTTAAAAATTATAATTCTCTTATCGCCCAAGACCACACTTAAAGTTTAAGGCGTTTTTAATTAAAAGCGGGAATGTGACAATGAAACGGGGAAAATTCCGATTTTTTTTTCTTTGACAATAACCACGGGTGATCTCCACAATGAACTGGAATCTACACAAAGAAATTTAAGAACTTATTTGAATTTCAAAAGAATTTTTTTTTCTTTCTGTTTTTTCTTTCTCGTCATAATATCTTTGATAAAAATTTCCCTTGATGTTAACTAGAGATGTAATGCTAAAACACAATGCATCAACCACTATATGAATCTCAACTCTTTATAAAATCAAGTAGTTTTATTCATGGCCACACTGTTTTCACTTTGCTTGAAAAGTTTCTAAAATTAAGTCGCAACACAAAAGCAGACAGTGACTCCGCAGTTTCAAATAAAACTCACGGCTATGTCATCTTGGAATTATAAAATTAAAAACGTAATTTTATAATTAGGTGTTAATCTGGGTAAAGTGAATTAGCAATTGTCGTTTTTATTTATTTATTTTTTCGCTCACCACGACGCTATGATAACCGTTGATTTCCGATTAATGAATTCGTGTATTAGTGAATTAGAGTGATGGTTAACACTGGTCACTAAAGTTTCGGCGTTAATTCTCAACAAATAAGTTTAAAAATATTTAAGAGTTAACGGCCAAAGTAAACTACTAAGAAATTAAGAAAACAACAACAATACAAAAAAAAAATCTAAGCAAAATTTAATTTCGGAAAAAATGATTTCGATCTAGTTATATCTTCAATTAAAAAGCATATTTATTTCTCATTGACAGTAGTTTATATTGTAAATTTATAAGTCCACAAAAAAAAGTTATCGCTTAAAAAATTCAATAGTTGTGAGTTATTTTGTGGTCATTCCTGCTTCTTAACGAGCAATTGAAAATTAATTTTATTAAAGTTGGATGTCAGTAGAATCTATAAGTATCTATTTCTTAAAACAATTAAAAAAAATTCATCGAGTAGGTTTATGATATAATTAGTTACAAGAGAAAAAGGATCATAGGAAATATTTGTTAAAAAATATCACTAAACCGGGAAAAGGCTATAAACTCAATAGTTGTGAGTTATTTTGTGGTCATTCCTGCTTCTTAACGAGCAATTGAAAATTAATTTTATTAAAGTTGGATGTCAGTAGAATCTATAAGTATCTAATTCTTAAAACAATTAAAAAAAATTCATCGAGTAGGTTTATGATATAATTAGTTACAAGAGAAAAAGGATCATAGGAAATATTTGTTAAAAAATATCACTAAACCGGGAAAAGGCTATAAACTCAATAGTTGTGAGTTATTTTGTGGTCATTCCTGCTTCTTAACGAGCAATTGAAAATTAATTTTATTAAAGTTGGATGTCAGTAGAATCTATAAGTATCTATTTCTTAAAACAATTAAAAAAAATTCATCGAGTAGGTTTATGATATAATTAGTTACAAGAGAAAAAGGATCATAGGAAATATTTGTTAAAAAATATCACTAAACCGGGAAAAGGCTATAAACTCAATAGTTGTGAGTTATTTTGTGGTCATTCCTGCTTCTTAACGAGCAATTGAAAATTAATTTTATTAAAGTTGGATGTCAGTAGAATCTATAAGTATCTATTTCTTAAAACAATTAAAAAAAATTCATCGAGTAGGTTTATGATATAATTAGTTACAAGAGAAAAAGGATCATAGGAAATATTTGTTAAAAAATATCACTAAACCGGGAAAAGGCTATAAACTCAATAGTTGTGAGTTATTTTGTGGTCATTCCTGCTTCTTAACGAGCAATTGAAAATTAATTTTATTAAAGTTGGATGTCAGTAGAATCTATAAGTATCTATTTCTTAAAACAATTAAAAAAAATTCATCGAGTAGGTTTATGATATAATTAGTTACAAGAGAAAAAGGATCATAGGAAATATTTGTTAAAAAATATCACTAAACCGGGAAAAGGCTATAAACTCAATAGTTGTGAGTTATTTTGTGGTCATTCCTGCTTCTTAACGAGCAATTGAAAATTAATTTTATTAAAGTTGGATGTCAGTAGAATCTATAAGTATCTAATTCTTAAAACAATTAAAAAAAATTCATCGAGTAGGTTTATGATATAATTAGTTACAAGAGAAAAAGGATCATAGGAAATATTTGTTAAAAAATATCACTAAACCGGGAAAAGGCTATAAACTCAATAGTTGTGAGTTATTTTGTGGTCATTCCTGCTTCTTAACGAGCAATTGAAAATTAATTTTATTAAAGTTGGATGTCAGTAGAATCTATAAGTATCTATTTCTTAAAACAATTAAAAAAAATTCATCGAGTAGGTTTATGATATAATTAGTTACAAGAGAAAAAGGATCATAGGAAATATTTGTTAAAAAATATCACTAAACCGGGAAAAGGCTATAAACTCAATAGTTGTGAGTTATTTTGTGGTCATTCCTGCTTCTTAACGAGCAATTGAAAATTAATTTTATTAAAGTTGGATGTCAGTAGAATCTATAAGTATCTATTTCTTAAAACAATTAAAAAAAATTCATCGAGTAGGTTTATGATATAATTAGTTACAAGAGAAAAAGGATCATAGGAAATATTTGTTAAAAAATATCACTAAACCGGGAAAAGGCTATAAACTCAATAGTTGTGAGTTATTTTGTGGTCATTCCTGCTTCTTAACGAGCAATTGAAAATTAATTTTATTAAAGTTGGATGTCAGTAGAATCTATAAGTATCTATTTCTTAAAACAATTAAAAAAAATTCATCGAGTAGGTTTATGATATAATTAGTTACAAGAGAAAAAGGATCATAGGAAATATTTGTTAAAAAATATCACTAAACCGGGAAAAGGCTATAAACTCAATAGTTGTGAGTTATTTTGTGGTCATTCCTGCTTCTTAACGAGCAATTGAAAATTAATTTTATTAAAGTTGGATGTCAGTAGAATCTATAAGTATCTATTTCTTAAAACAATTAAAAAAAATTCATCGAGTAGGTTTATGATATAATTAGTTACAAGAGAAAAAGGATCATAGGAAATATTTGTTAAAAAATATCACTAAACCGGGAAAAGGCTATAAACTCAATAGTTGTGAGTTATTTTGTGGTCATTCCTGCTTCTTAACGAGCAATTGAAAATTAATTTTATTAAAGTTGGATGTCAGTAGAATCTATAAGTATCTATTTCTTAAAACAATTAAAAAAAATTCATCGAGTAGGTTTATGATATAATTAGTTACAAGAGAAAAAGGATCATAGGAAATATTTGTTAAAAAATATCACTAAACCGGGAAAAGGCTATAAACTCAATAGTTGTGAGTTATTTTGTGGTCATTCCTGCTTCTTAACGAGCAATTGAAAATTAATTTTATTAAAGTTGGATGTCAGTAGAATCTATAAGTATCTATTTCTTAAAACAATTAAAAAAAATTCATCGAGTAGGTTTATGATATAATTAGTTACAAGAGAAAAAGGATCATAGGAAATATTTGTTAAAAAATATCACTAAACCGGGAAAAGGCTATAAACTCAATAGTTGTGAGTTATTTTGTGGTCATTCCTGCTTCTTAACGAGCAATTGAAAATTAATTTTATTAAAGTTGGATGTCAGTAGAATCTATAAGTATCTATTTCTTAAAACAATTAAAAAAAATTCATCGAGTAGGTTTATGATATAATTAGTTACAAGAGAAAAAGGATCATAGGAAATATTTGTTAAAAAATATCACTAAACCGGGAAAAGGCTATAAACTCAATAGTTGTGAGTTATTTTGTGGTCATTCCTGCTTCTTAACGAGCAATTGAAAATTAATTTTATTAAAGTTGGATGTCAGTAGAATCTATAAGTATCTATTTCTTAAAACAATTAAAAAAAATTCATCGAGTAGGTTTATGATATAATTAGTTACAAGAGAAAAAGGATCATAGGAAATATTTGTTAAAAAATATCACTAAACCGGGAAAAGGCTATAAACTCAATAGTTGTGAGTTATTTTGTGGTCATTCCTGCTTCTTAACGAGCAATTGAAAATTAATTTTATTAAAGTTGGATGTCAGTAGAATCTATAAGTATCTATTTCTTAAAACAATTAAAAAAAATTCATCGAGTAGGTTTATGATATAATTAGTTACAAGAGAAAAAGGATCATAGGAAATATTTGTTAAAAAATATCACTAAACCGGGAAAAGGCTATAAACTCAATAGTTGTGAGTTATTTTGTGGTCATTCCTGCTTCTTAACGAGCAATTGAAAATTAATTTTATTAAAGTTGGATGTCAGTAGAATCTATAAGTATCTATTTCTTAAAACAATTAAAAAAAATTCATCGAGTAGGTTTATGATATAATTAGTTACAAGAGAAAAAGGATCATAGGAAATATTTGTTAAAAAATATCACTAAACCGGGAAAAGGCTATAAACTCAATAGTTGTGAGTTATTTTGTGGTCATTCCTGCTTCTTAACGAGCAATTGAAAATTAATTTTATTAAAGTTGGATGTCAGTAGAATCTATAAGTATCTATTTCTTAAAACAATTAAAAAAAATTCATCGAGTAGGTTTATGATATAATTAGTTACAAGAGAAAAAGGATCATAGGAAATATTTGTTAAAAAATATCACTAAACCGGGAAAAGGCTATAAACTCAATAGTTGTGAGTTATTTTGTGGTCATTCCTGCTTCTTAACGAACAATTGAAAATTAATTTTATTAAAGTTGGATGTCAGTAGAATCTATAAGTATCTATTTCTTAAAACAATAAAAAAAATTTCATCGAGTAGGTTTATGATATAATTAGTTAAAAGAAAAAAAGGATCATTGGAAATATTTGTTAAAAATTATCATTATGAAAAAAAAAAGTTCTGAGCACAAAAGAAATAAGATAAGAGTGCCAATAAAGTATGAAAATTGGAATCCAAACTACAATAACTTATAATAAAATGGCAGATAAAAGTGATGCATCTTTTTTCGATCTTATGCAGCAAAAGGTCACGAAAAAATGAATGAGCTGGAAGAAATTTTGAAAAGAATAGCTTTGAATATTCACTAGAGTGAAGGAAAGGCTGGGAAGATATCTTACATTTTTCCATCATCCGCTCTCAAGAATTACTTTTTGGCAAGAGGAGGGATCGAAATCGGTCGCATCGGAAAAGTAATTACAAAACCTAGTGAGAACAATGATTCGAAGGTGGCGACAGACAAGGCGATGTATTATTATCCAGGATATTGACGAGTGTAACAAAGTCAAGGAGGGGAGACACCATTCTTTCCCTAAGCCTGATAATAGGAGTTGTCGTTTGGAACTCGATAAAATTGGTCGCCAACTTCGGTGTCTCTCTAAATCAATTGCCAACTCGGTCAGAAAGTTTCTTCTTCACTTCTTGACAAGAGAGGAAAGAAAAAAAAATTAAGAATTATCTTTTGAAAGAAGATCTTTTCATGAAAGAATTTGACATTTCACTACAAAAGAGAACTCGTGTAAAGCAACTAAATGAATTTGAAAAATCTAAGTTTTTAAAATGATCACGTAAGTTTAATACCAAGATTTTTAACAATAAAAAGTTCAAAGTACATTTTAAAAAATACTCATGTTCCAATTAAGCAACAGACAAAATATGTCATGAATCAAAATTTTTCACAATTGGCATAAAACTTAGATAGTCCGAACTAAATTTTGTACTCGCTCATTTCCTTATACTGTTTGTGGTAATGCTAGAAAAGTTTTGTATTGATTCCGCTGATTTCTTTTTTCTGTTGCAGGTGGATGATGACTACTCTATTAGAAAATTCCACCAAAGGACAACGAACAGTAATCCGATACCCGAATTCTTCGTAAATTAACATCAGTCATGTTTCTGCAGACCCTCCACGATGGAATTTTCTGTAGAACACAAGATTCTTTTAAATTAAAGTCTGTCGACAGTTACTTTAATTTCTTCCATAATGAGTTCAACGTAACAATGAACTCTTGTCAGGTTACGATGATAAAAGATTATAAATTTTTGAATCCGTATTCCCTCCAATAGCTCACTGCTTGTTGTTCTTCGGGTAAAACTTCTAAAAGAAGCAAACTTCGAAGAAAGAAAAATGGAGGATAGCAATAACAAAGCAGTATAGCTATATAATAAGCAAGCACAGAAGTCCTTAAACACAACGTGAAAACTGTTAAGTCAAAAAAGTTGATAATTTTTTTATTTTCAACAGACTTCTAACTTCTTTAATACAAATAAATATACAGGATAGTTCAATAGATGAACAGTGGCAATATAATCAAGCAACTCAAGTTAAAGTAAATGCAGTTCGCTTCTAAGTGCTTAGCACAACTCTGTAACAGAACATGTGTAAGATAAGATGGTGCTACAAATTAAAAATTCATGTGATTTCTTTCATTAAACTATGACGACGGCAAGTTTTACGTGTAACTCCTTAACCACACAATCATCGAAAAGTCTCTGTTCCTTAGAATTAAATTTAGAACAATATCACACATTACAAACCCTACACCTGCTATGTAAGTACCTGCTATGAAAGCCTGCTTATCTTCGCTAATTACGCATATACGTATTATAGGTCTGTAGATTTTACAAACAAATAAAAATTCCTTATAACGCTTCGATAATTATTTTTTTTTCGTATACATATGAAACAAAATTGCTTCCTAAGGAAAATAAAATGAATTTGAATGATGCATATCCTTGCATATTAATATCAATGATGCATAACCTTGACGAAGCTAATTAGCACAGTTCAAGAACCTGAACTGATACGCGTGGCAAGCGATTTTAAAATACGATTTAATTTCGAGTTGTGACGATCTGACTTTATGCAATAATTACAAACTTTTAGTACCGAGTCGTGGGGGCTCAAGAGATAGAGCATTCGTCTTCCAATGAGGTGAACCAGATTCGAACCCCAGCAATGGCTGGTCTATACGAATTCCACTGCCGGATCGCACCGACCACATTGCCGAAATAAAATATCCTCAAGAGGTAGACGGATCATAGGTTTGAGTCCCCTTGAAGTCAGGCTATAATAATCGTGGGAGGTTGTGGTTTTCCTCTCTATGAAACGCAAAGTTCCATGGGAAAAAGTCCTCCAGGAAGGCAAATTTCTCGCAATACATGATCCAGCAGTTCCCTTTTCCCCTGGATTGGGTTCAAAATTATAAGGTTACAGAGTTGAACAGTAGTAGTCGTAAACCCAAAAGTGGGTCGGCTGTTCAATGACCGTAGAAAACCTTCAGTACCGGAATGGACTATGAAAGGTTGTAAACTCGATTCGATTCGCGGGTTGACCGGCCATTTGCGGTGACCATGCTTTTTGTACAAATGTATCGGAAAATAGGGAATAATTTTTAATGTAATTCCTGTTGTGTCTTACTAAAATAAAGCTTTTTCCTTTCCTTCAAACAAATGACTTTCAAATAATAAATTAACAAAATAAAATAAAAGCGACTGAATTAAGCTAATTAAACAATTTAACACGTTGAATGTCATGGGGGGTCACCGGTGGCCGGCACTGAGTTAGTTCGCAGCGCCACGGGGGTCACCGGGAAGCCAAGATTATTAATAACACATAATTCGAGTAAATTTTTAATGCTTTTAATTTTTTTATATTATTATCGTTACTAAAATGGTTCGAAGAAACGAATACAAAACATACTGAGAAAATCATTTTGGCCAGACGGGCAAGACATATAAAATTAGAGTGGCATTCAACGTTTTAAACGTAAATCAAAACTATAAAAATTAAAGTTGTCAATAGCAAATAATGAGATAGAATGAGAGACTTGCAAATTTAATATGTTTTACCAGAAATTAGCACTTTTACTTATGAGTTAACATAAAACAAAAAGAGTTTTCTCCTTAAGACTCAACTTAGAATTGCCACACGCCTTTTGTAATAAATTAAACACCCACTGCAAGTTGCAATCGTAGCCCATGAACGTGTCTCATTCTCAATAGATGCGGTTTCCAAGGATGCTATTGAAATGCACGCGCGCACATACCAGCAGATTGAACCGACACGTTAAGTCGAGGATTCAACCATAAAGCATCACGCCAGCACGTGCGTCCCTAGACATAATCACATTCACACATAATCACCTCGTATCGTAGGAAACACTGCGACCACCCAATGGGAATTAAAATTACCAAACTCTCCCGGTCTTTGCCTTGTCTAGCAAGGAAAGGACGAAACAGACATTGTCCGGGTGGGAACAAGGGACCGAACGCCCAAAAGGGAAAGGGAAGATGAACGAGGGTAGGGCAGAAGTTCTCTGGCTTCGAAAGCCCCGACATTAATGAAAGGATTCTCTGCCAAATTGCCCTTACAAGGGCAGAAGCGTCCGAAATTAGCAGGCATTCACTGATCAGAAATAGGGTTGTCTCTCAACACAAGAACAGAGTTAGGCAAGAGGAGATGATTGAATTGTGAGAGCGCAAGTGTAGGTGGAATTAAATATTGCTTTAAATGCAAAATGGAATCGCTTTCGATGGAACGTCAATGGCTGCTCTTTGATTTAACAGAAATTATCTTAGGTAAGGAAATAGCATCAATGAACAAGAAAGGATCGTCAATCAATGCCGTGGAATTACAAAAGGGAAGTTATTAAAATTAGTAAACAATAAGAAATTCGAAAAGGACTCGATTTACTTAAAACGATTTCAAGTTGCAACTGTTTATTGACTGCGGAAATTGTTTTAAATTTAAACATACTACAGCACTGACGGAAAGAGTACATAGTACATAATTTAAGTATAACGAAGTAATCTACGAATAAGTTTAGAAAAATTAAAAATTAAAACGGAGGTATTCTTTATTTTTACACTAAAAATAAACTGCTGGAATGGGAATTGAAAGTTTTAAAAAATTACACTTTATTTATAATTTAAATTTCATACGTGGTTTTGAAACACTAAAAGCCATAATAGTAACTAGAAATAGTTTTTGCGTCTATTGTTGCAATTAAAAGTTTAATAGAATACCTACATTTAAATATACTGTTTTGTCAACCACCAATTTTGGAAAAATTCCCAATTTTAATGAAATAGCAGGTAGATTTGTAGTAAAAACCTGAAGGGTTGATGTTAAAATGAGTGCATTTTGTCACTTTAATTACTTATTTGCGAAGAATTGAATTAGTGAATCAGTCAGTGGATAGATAAAGTTATACTCCAATAAATAAATCGCATACTTAGGAATTTTTGCGGAGATAAATTGTATTAAGTAACAAAACAAGGAAATAAAAAATTTCTTACGCACTAAACTAAAGTTAATCAAAACTTCGAACAGCTTTTGATAATTTTTTTTTTTTTGAATGCATGGTGCATTGAGCAAAATAAAAAAGTGAACACCTTGAACAATAACTTTTGATCCAATGATACAATGAGAACAGTCCAAAACTTTGGACAAACTAATTGACTATTAGGACCATAATTTCTAGATTTAGGCTACGCCCACAAGTTAAGAGTCAAAAATCAGAATACACAACAAAAAAAAAGGTATGCTCATTCAGAGAAAGTACATTTTTAAATCTGTTTTCAGAACTCAGAATGTCGTCTGGACTAATTAACTATCATATTTGAGGTTACCACTTTTGAACCATTAAGATCGAGTCCTGGTACGTGAAAATACGATCATTAGGACAAAAGTTTTTCGGAATACAATGCGTAAAGAATTCTACGAATAAGCCATATGTGTGTATAAAAGAAGATATTGGTTGAATAGACAAAAGATATCATTTTAAGAAGAAAGAAAAAGACTTATGTAAAAAAGACTTTGCAAAAAATAAAAAACGAAAAGCAAAGTGTAACATTTATCAAATAAGAAACGCCAAAAAATGCATCTAGAATGGATATAGTAACAGAACAATATGGCTTTCATTTTTACCATGGTCTATGCCTCTACTCTCAACACTTTACGCAAGGGGGAGAGAAACAAAATAGGAGAGGACTATGGCCAATGAAAAAAAAAAAAAAAAAAAAAAAACAGAAACGAAATAAAGACAATGATGGAATAAAATCTCACTATTCTCAAGGCATTCGGAGAAACGGTTGTGTTAGCACAGCAACTTTTTCGCAAGATTTGCTCCAAGATGCATTTTACATTGAGGCGTAACAAAAATTGAATTTGCATTGCAGCTTCTTTACAGCAATACTCTACCGTTCTTGTGGAGGAAAAAGAAAGGGGGGAAAAAAACAAGTTACTCTTGAAAAAGAGAAAGAAATTTTTATAAAAAGCAAAAATATCCTTTTTAAAATCCGAAGGATAAGCATGGAAGGGGAAAAAACAGGATAGAAAAACAGAAGGATATGCTAAAAAAAAAAGTCACAATTTATTACACTAAAGGATAAGATGCTTTGCTTTTTTGTATCAATATGTAGGGGTTAGGAAAAAGTGCATCCCGATATCGCGCCGCAATATCGCATAAAGAAAGGCATAGTCAAACAATAAGGCAAATGGAGATTGAAAAGGAGAAAAGTTTTCTTTTTCAATTGTCGAAGGAAAGAAACGGAAAGAATGCATAGAATGGCAAACTAGACTAGTGATTTCAGCAGAAACGATATGTGACCCCTGAATTGAATCTTTTCCAACAAAAATAACGAAATATTATTTGATTCAGAAGAATAGTTGAGAGAAGAATGAGGAATAAAGAGAGAGAAAAAATAAGCAGCAAGTTACACTTTAAAAATAACTCATGACATATTCAATATAGAGAAAATCGCATGAAATGCAATATTTCATTTTTAACATTTTATTAAGAAGTGTCGTCTTGAATTGCACAGCGGAAAAAATAGCATTTACTAGTTTATCATATTGTAATTATTATAGATCACATAACAACGTATACTAATATATATTTCACTTTTTCTATTTTGTTTATTTATTTAGAATAACAAAATATTAATACTCATTGATAGCTGAGCAGGTTGTAAAAGAGAAGATGTCTACAAGTTTAGTTTTTAGTTTTTACTTGAAAAAAAACTTTTTTTAATTCATTATTGATGATTTCTAAATAAAATGAATAAACTTAAAAGTACTTCCCTAGTTTGGTTAACATCTCTCAACTAATTATCTGTACAGAACTTCGTAAAGCATCCTGTAAAATGCCCAAAAAATTTTATTGCACAAACAAAAAGAGACCTTTAACACGATATGATAAGGTTACTCAACACCACGTGTATATGGCACTACGAGTAACATAAAATCCACAGTAACGGTTCCCATATGGTGTTCCACGGAACCATAGGGTTCCACGGAAGGGTCAATGGGATTCCGAAAATTAGAAATATTTTTAACCAATTATAATTTTTGAAACCTGCAAATAAATTTATACCCACTAAATAATCCATTAATTATTTAGTATCTCCGTTTTTTTATGAAATTATTTAATTGAAATATTTGTGAATTAAGAAATTTCAAAACAATGGTTTTCTAATAATGCATTTGTTAATGCATTTGTGAAAATTCCGTACCCAATATCATGGAATAAAAATAACCAAATTCAACAATGAAGAAGTATGTTTCTCTGATAACTTTTCTCAAAGTTCATTGTCTTCCTCTTCCATTTTTATTTCAATGGAAACTTTATCATCCCTTTTTTTTAAAAGTTTATGCATGCAATAAAATAAAACTAAGAACTAGACAATACATGCCACTACAGATCAGCGAATACATCTGTCTGACGTAAAACCCAATTTCAAGACTAATATTGATGAAACGATATGATGAAAAAAATTCATTCTTCATTCATTCGCTAAAAATTTTCACAATAACTAATAATCACTTACTATGAAAATGATTAACAGTCTTTCTTTAATTAGAATGTTTACATTTGTTAATGAAATTAATTCATTAGGATTTAGGTTTGGGTTTTCCACCAAAAGAGTGTCAATCATTTAGGGTTCTACAGCCGACAAAAACTTTAGAACCGCTCATATAGAAAATATTTTTCAAAAAAAAAAAAATAAATAAATAGAAAAAATGCATGAGAAAGAAAAACAAGCAAATTATTTACTCACAAAATTTATTCCATGATATGGTAGAACTTCAAAAACTCATGGCAATAAAGAAAGATTGCGAAACATTGATTTAGACAAATGCAAATGTTGCATTTTTTTTCCAACTAAATAAATAATAAAATCAAAATGATGATAACTTTAAAAAAAATTTTCTTAGTTTAGAAAGGATCCCTACGAAAGTTCTCATTCCTTATTATTGTAGTGATGGATTTAAACGCTACCAGTTGGAAAAAAACGCATTCAGTGTATCATCAATTATATCAAATTAAACTTACTTCCCTGCTATAGTGTCCATCGATTGTCTTCGTCTTTGTAATAATGAAATTAAATAAAAGGATCAACAAAAGTAGTTTAACAACAAATACGAGAATCTTTTAATAAATTTAACAATACAATATGCATTAGGTTGATATAAACTTAAGTCAATGTCATGATACAACAGAATATAATAGCAAAACTACGCTTTACTCTGAAGGATATATCAGATTCCATCTTCACTCCCCCACCTGTCACATTCCATAAAACTTTTCATAGTGACATTTTAATGCCTTGCTATAGATTGAGTTACTTAATTACTCTAGCAACTAGCAACACAACATAACCGTTGAAAAATACAAATTCCAAGTAGAAACATAGAAATCAGGGATAACAATAACAAATAGAAATCAGGGAGCATAAATCCGTATATGGACTTGGTAATAATATTTTCACACTTTCATGGTCTAAGTGGACGAAACTGTTGAAACCAGCCGTTTTATAGTCTCGTAAATAAGTTAATACTCGACCGCACATTACTGATCAAAAGCCGTAAAAAAAGGAATGTGATCAAACATTTTTACGGGGAATAAAAGTTCCGGAATGGTATATAAAATAAGAATTCTCAAGCTGGACTCAGATATATCATGATTTTTTCTAAATGTTTTAAAAAGTAAAACTTTAACTCACTTTACAAACACAATTTTAAATCTCAAAAGGAAGCAATTTACACCAAACTATTTCGTTATAATTAATAATTTTTTGAATAATAACTAAGAAATACTTACCTTCAGTATTGGGCAGAAAATTTATCGTAACGTTACAACTCTAATTTTAAATTTAACTCAGAAGACGGGAAAATTGATTAAACTCTTTTTGACTCTTTTCGTTAAGCTTTCTCTTAACGAAACAAGCCTACATTGAGCTTTCATAGAAATCAAAACCTTGAAAATTTCACAGGCTTAGCACCAGTGACTCAAAACTAAGGTCAACTTATCAATGTTAATTTTTCATATTTTTAATGCGGTTCAGTACAGATCAACAGTATACGGATTTACTAACCACCATACCCGTGGTTTGAACTTCGATCATTTAAAAAAAAATTATTTTCGTTTTGAAAGTTAGGAAAAAATATATTTTTAAAAAACATTATTTTTCATAATGTACAAAGAAATATTTTTGATATAAAAAAAAAATGCTGTGAAAATTCAAAAAGAAATGGTTTTAAACCAAGAAAAAATAAATAAGATAAAATTGAAAACTAAATCAATTTTACCGATACCAAGAATATACAAAATCTCATTTCTTTTCATTTTGCAAAGATAAATTTTTTTAAAAATTGCAGATGTTTCTAGATCCAACAAAATGTTAAGTAAACGCTCCGAAAAGTCACAAACTTGAAACTTGATGAAAAATTGATCCATCGTATCATTTTTTGTAAAGAAAAGAAAAATCAATTTTGAAAAAAGATTTCTCCAAGGTAAACATAAAAATGCTCAGCAACAGGATGTGTGATAAACTGAAGGAGAGAAAAGTTGGATAACTATTCGTATGTAGGGAATACCAGCAAAAGGAGAAATTTGCTATAAATAAAGGAAAAGAAATAAAAATCAAATATATTCTACATTAACTTAAAGTACAAATATCTTCACTATTTAGTCAATTTCACAGAAATAGACAGTTATACTAAAAAAAATAATAATAATAAGTTCAGTAATTTTTATATTAGTAGAATAATGCAAAAAAATTAAGCAAAGAACACTGATTGCATCCTCCAATATATAAAAAATGGGTATAATTATATTAAGGATGATTTTTTAATTCACGTAACATATATAATTTACCATAAAAGCTCGAAAGCCGTGAACAAACACACTATCTAGCTAATCTGCAGATCAATTAGGGTGATTTATTACATGACGGAATTAAGAGTTTTCCGCACATTACCTGTGCAAAGTGCAGCACATTAACGATCTCCGTAAGATCAAAAGTTTGTTTCTCTCATCCTATCTACTAGTTTGTCGATTAAATAAATAATCCCAAGAAACTGAATCGGAAAGATATTATTTGATTCAAAAACATACAAATCGGATATAACAGTCGATATTTTTAAAGCGCTCAAAAATAGGCGCCCATTTTCAAGACTTGCAAGACATGAATGAGAAGAAACAAAAGTGATTTGAAAAATAAAACGTAAAAATTGAATCACTTTTGCTTGATACTAATGAGTGAAAATGAAATACTAATGAGAAGAAACAAAAGTGATTTGAAAAATAAAACGTAAAAGATTAATTACTTTTGTTTCTTCTCATTCACATCTTGGGCGCCTATTTTTCAGCGCTTGAAACATGCCAACTGTTATATCCGATTTGTATGTTTTCAAAGCAAATGAAGTTTTTAATCAAGTAATAAATCGTTGATTGTTTGAATGCATTAATGTTTTAATTAATCAGATATTGGAAAATAAATAAATGGCATTATGTTAATTTTCTTACCTGTTATGATAGTTTAAACTGTTTTATTTTTTGTATTGTATTTTTTAAAGTGATTGATGATAGATTCCATCAATTAATGCAGTGATTGTTTGATTGTAACAACTTGATTTTTCAGATAAGAAAAAAATAACAATAAATAATATTATGTTAATTTAAGCACAGGGAAAGTTTTTGTTGTCCAAGCAAAGATCTTATTTCCACTTCAACAAGTTTCGAGTGGGTAATGTGCAGCTTATCTCATAAATTTGTAGATTAGAAATTATTTGAGAAATAAAAAAAATTGCACTTCAACTGATCACCCTAAATAATCTATAGAAAAACTGATGTCTACACTTCAACGGAAACATATATATATTTTTTCTTTTTTGTTTTTATGCTAAAATTATTCAATTCAAAGATATTGGAAAAACACTGCCCAAGGAATTATATAAAATAATGCAATGCAAAGAAAACAACTGATATTTCGGATATCAAAAAAAAAAAATTTTATTTATTTAGCTGTAAAACGTCAAAATAAGAAAATAAGCATTTTATTCAAATGTGGAAACCCTAATATCTTAAATTCAAATATTTTGCATTAATTATTAAATCAAGTGATAAAGTCTTAAACAATATTCCAAAAAAAATTATCACATATTTTAACTATTTTGTTTAAAAAAGTGTCAATTACAGTTATTAAAATCAGAAAGAATATTACAGGAAACTCAAAACTGTAATGCATTAAATTATTGTATTCAATTCACTAGCACAAAAACTAAGACAGCATTTTTTTCTAAATTCGGTGTACATACTCTCTCAGATTAAATAATTTTTTTTTAATCAAAATGTTTGATCTTTAATTTCCCCAGTAATCTGCAAACATGAAAAACACTGTTCAAAACACAATTTAAATTAAGCAAAAGTCTATGTCATCTATATGTACTATAATCAAAATTATATTTGATCTATAAGCTCAAACTTTGAGTAACTTATAAAACCGCAAACTAAGAATTTGACTTTTTAAAGCTTTGCTATAAGATTATGTAAAAAAAAATAGAAAAAAAAATTTTTTTTAATGCCGTTTACACATAAAACTTCTCTTTTTCACGCTGAAGTGCCCTATAATTAAATTAATAGACATATTTTGACAGATATTTTTTAAAAAGTTTTGACAATATCTTTAATGCCTGGCATGTTTTGTTATTAAAATATTTTTGTATTTTATTAATAAATTTATTTACCTAAGAAACAAAACAAATTAATCCTTTCAGAATGCTGTTTTTATTGAAAACTACTTTTTTTCAAGTTGAACTGTACCATAATTAAATTAAAGGACATATTTTGACAAATATTTTTAAGAAAGTTTCTTCGATATTTTAATGTCTAGGTACTTTTTGCTAATAAAATTTTTCGTATTTATTAATTATCTTTTGTATTTAAGCTAACAAAAAGATTTTTATAACATTTCAGAATGTTGTTTTTTACGTAAAAAAACTTTTTTTCACATTTAAGTGTTCCATAAAGTAATGGCGGGGGAAAAAAAAGAAAAAAAAACTTTCTCACTATCTGAACCCTTAACGCAGAATTTTTTTTAAACTTATTTTTTAAACTCTTATCATCACTTTGTATTTATTTAGGTCAAAATAAGTGAAAAAATATTATATTTAGCATTTTAACAATTTATGGTTATAAAACACCGGCGTCATTTTCTGCATAAAGATAAAATCTTCCAAACACGGCTCACTTCCAAACAATAGTTTTTTAAATTAACAGTTATTTGCTGTTATTTAGATCTAATAGAAACAGTAGTTCATCATTAAAATCATTCATTCATTGAAATCACTCAATCATCATTCCTTGATTTACAAAATAGATAATTGATAAAACTTAGAATTGAAAAGAAAAATTCTGAATCCCAAGTTTTAGCAAAAATATAATTCTGATAACATATCAGATTACTTTTTTCGATTATTAAAAAATACCAAAATATATTTTTGCGTGTAATTGAAGCATTAGAAAAAAAATATACATATATATATATAAAAGGGGCACCGGTGTTCCATCAGCGTCAAAAGATTAAACAATGTCCAGCGTGTTTTGTTATCAATATTCTTCTTATTTTATTAATCAAGTAAGTAAAAAATTTCTAACACATTTTGTAGTTTGAAAATAACTAAGTGGTTATCGCCTCCAGCAATATAAATATTATTCTAAATATTATTCAATATAAAACATTATATAAAATATTATATAAAATATTATTATATAGTATAAAATATTATACTATATAATATCAATAAATAGTTACATCAATCACTATGATAGAAATGATTTCCATAATAATCTCTATCTCAAAAAAAAAAGGAAAAAAACTCCATTAGAAATGTAACTTCTTTTCATACCAAAAAAGAAAAATCACTAAAACTAAAATACTTTCATCCACTAACCAAACCTCTCAAGAGCCATAGGATTCCACACAAGTAAAACAATATCCCCCCCCCCTCTCCCCTACCTACATCACCAAAAGTGATTGCTATCTCTTCAAGATAATATCAGTTCTGGATAGAAGATAAGGTAGGGAGAGAAGAAAAAAATCGTAAGCGATATATCGGATAGAACCGGAGTGATCATTTCGGCACGTGTCACGAAAGGAGGGAAATGAAATCATTTACGGAGAGACCCGGAGATCACCGGATTTTTTGGAAGTCCAAGATTAAGGGGTGGATGAAGGCAGGCAAAAGAGGGCCCCTGATAGTTTTTAGCCGGGAGGAGAGAGGACATAATGAAAAAAACCCCGGGGAGAGATGTTATAACTCCCTAGGTTTCGTAATCAACATCAAGATATTACAAGAGGAAATTCCCATATACAAGCTACTGGAATATCGAGATGATAAACGGAAATGTGCCTGCTCAGAATTCCTATTTTGGACCATTATATGGAACTGTAGTTGCCCTTAAGGACTTATCTTTCGGCTAAAAGCAAGGATAAGATATTTATGTTTTTTACACGTTTCAACTTGTTTATGGAATTTATCGGCAGCTCATCAAAAATAGTATACATAAATGCCAAAAAAAAATATCAATGAATATAGATTTTTAAATTTTTTCAAACTGTGCATGAGTGGAAATGTGCCTGCTTAGAATTCCTATTTCAAACATTTTCTACTTGGAACATTTTATGTAAGTGTAGTCGCTCTTAAGGACTTAACTTTCGCTTGGATAAGGAATTTATGTTAAATGTTGTAAACTGAACAATTAGTTAAATAATCTCACCACTTACTAAATTAATCTTCTTACTTAATTGTCTGCTTATCTGCACAATTTGATCATTAAACTATCTGCTTACATGCACAGTTGTATTATTAATTGTGTTAAGTTTCTCGCACAGTTTAATTATTGAACTACCTGATCACTTCCACAGATTTACTATTAAACTGTCTAGTTAGATCATTAAACTATCTGCTCACCTGTAGAGTTTAAACTTTTAACTTACCTGCAGTTTGATTACAAAATATCTGCATATTCACACCATTCAATTACTCATTAGAAATACGAACAATTTTACATCCAATAAAAGATTAATTAAATGCGTTATTAAATTTTTTTTTCCAAAATAATATAGAATATAGTGATATTTAGTTATTAACATTTACCTTGGTAACGTAAAATTTTTTGTATCTATCAAATTAGATTTATAATAAAGTAAATGTTGAAATAAAATTACATTGATATTCTTTTTTAAAAAAAAAAAAAAAAAATTCTGTAACAGCTAACAAAAGAAAATATTTTCTTAGTAAGCATAAGTACTTTTTTAAATAGGGGTATTAATACCAAATAAAATCCAGGCGTTAACAGATTAAATACTAGAAGACGTGTTTTACATTTTCCGGATATTTCTATAACTTCCAAAAGAAGACTTTCCAAATAAATACTAAGTAGTAAATGGAAGTAGAATGAAAATATAAAAGTATAGAATACATAAAATTTAAAAAAAAACAAGAATAGATAGAAAGCAAATATTAAGTGAACATATATAACATTAAAAGATTTATAACGACAAATAAAATTATAAAACCACTAACATTAATAAATAAGTGTTCTATTCTACCATGAATAAATAGATTTGCAAAAGTGCTGTCGAATAAACAAGAAGCAGAAAGAGAACCGTTCATTTCCTCAACGATTTGTTCACAAATTAACTAATAAATAGATTGCAGTTCGGAATTTTCAAAGAGACCCTCTTACAAACATAAATCATTTACGCCAGAATTAAGCCGACGTTTCACGTGAATTGAACTGAATTAAAAGCATCGCTCTTTCGAACAAAAGAGCTCCAACAAAGTTTCATTTTAAAACTGAATAAGAACGCTTCATCTTGATTCTTCGCATAATTTGTTGAGTAGTTTTAGATAAGTATTTGTTACAATTGCAAACTGATAATGCGTTAATGTTAAATGAAAAATGGTGTTCAATACAATGAAAATAACAATTAAATTATTTGTTTAAGTATTGCCGGCTGTAATTAGAATGCGTAAATAATTCATTATCAATAAGTACTGATTAACCCTAACGAACCAGATTAAATGACTTATATTTCAGAAAAGTATTTTAAAACTTGAAATATATGGATTTTTATGAAAAATTTGTGCGTTCTGAAAGTCTTTTTTCCACAAAAAAGGAAATTAGAACAAAAGAAGTGAAGATGATTTACATGAAGATCGACATAAATTTAGGACAATAATTAAAGAAGGAAAATTCATGAAATTAGTAGTCGAATCAAAAACGGTTCTAGTTCTCTTACGAATTCCTTTCTTTATGGGGGGGGGATTTATTATTAATCTTTCAATTGCCTTTATGGAATTATTTCAAGTAAAATGTCAATAAAACAGAAATAAAATTTTTCAACAGGAAATATAATATTTCTAATAGCAATATATTGAATAAATTATGAAAAGAGCAAGCATTTATGAAATATCGCATAAGTATATCGTATCACACTTTTCAAATCAAAATAAAATAAAATTCTTTAATAAAGAATATATTTCTCTAACATCCATTTTCAACGTTTATAGCAGTTCTTTTATGTTTTTATTTAAAAGTAAACCATAATTCGGCCTTTTTTTTTTTCTTTTTTTTTCCCAGCTCATTTATATACTACAAAAACAAATTCATATTTAGACTAGACATAGCACACGGACTGCAAATTTAACTGCCGCACATTAAACATAATTAAGATTATTAATGATAAAACGAAGAAAAATCTTCATTCCTCTAATTAAATAGTTTAAAAATGTTTTTTATAAGTTACAACATTCACAATTACCTTAATAAACTTTATTTATAATATCAGGGTTCTGCTAAAAGAAAGTGAATTATTTAGGGTTCCGTGGCCAAAATACTTTGGAAACCGCTGGTCTAAAGAGAAAAATATTTAATCAAGTAGTTAAGCGCACTTATCTATGGACAAAGACTTGAAATCTCAATAAATTTACGATGACATCGAAAGAACTGAAAGTTTAAAATGTCAATAAACGGACCACATAGCTCGAAAAACTGCATATACTGTCCAAAAAAAATTTAAATTGTACTAAAAACTTATGATTTAGTACAATCATAAGTACTTATGATTTAGTATAATCATAAAGAAGGAATTATGATTTAGTACAATCATTAAATCTATAAGATCATTTTTAAAAATTAGATTTTCCTATTCTATACTTTTTGAAAAGCTAATTCTATATACTAAAAAAATTTTTGTTAACCATTAAATTACGAAATAGGACGCTGTCGAACACGGTTTGCCTGCAAGGCAGAACGACGAAATAAATGACGTCAAGTGATCATGAGAAAGTTCATATTAACTCCTTCAATATACTTAAGAGTTTTGTTAGCGATGGAGAGAAATAGCTCAGTTAATTTATTCGCTTGTAAATACACTATCCATCACCTTCTTTTATTTTGTTAACATCTCAACTCATGTGTCGTACCGTTTCCTCGAATAAATGTAAAATGTCACGTCTATTTACTTCTAAGTTTTCTATTCTTTTTAGGCCTGAAAATTTCTAACGTCGCTTACCCTGAGAATTTTTCTCCTATTCAAATAAAACCACACAAGTTAACATGGCTTTATAGATTTTTAAAAAAATTAAGTTTTCAAATTAAACTTTGTTAGTATTTTGTTCCTATTTAGTGAAAGAAAAAACGAAATATTACTTCATATTACCGTATTAAACACTTCATTCGCTTCAAAAATATGTAAGTAGGAAATAAAATAACAGTCGACATGTTTTAAGCTCTCAAAAATAGGCGCCATTTTCAAGACTTACCATACGTGAAGGAGAAGAAAGAAGAGTGATTTTAAAATTTTAAATCAATTTTCAAATTTCAAGTCTTGAAAATTAGAGCATGTTTTTGAGCGCTTAAAATATGTCGACTGTTATTTCCAATATGTATATTTTTGAAGCGAATAAAGTTCTTAATCAAGTAATATCTTATTCGTTCAATTTTATGGAATGATCTTTACATGTTTGGAAAATTAATGCAAATTAATCAACTTTATAAATAGTCAACATTGTACATTTAACATTAGCTCATCTCATCCAGGCATTTATTTGATATGTGAAAGGTAGATAGGTACTTTATTTACATCGTACTAGAGCTGTACAATTGGCTATTGGCGACGGTCTGGGAAACCTCCTTGAGGATGATCCGAAGACCGCAATTTTGATCCTCAGCAGTGGCTCCCCTGCTTTAGTAGCCCGACGATCTGCGCGCAAAGTCGAGCACTTTACGGGAGAACAGTTTAACGAAGACTGATACAGCGAAACCTCGGTCCCTACGCAGGCTGATCAAAGTGGTCACCTACCCACTTATTGACCGCAGCCAGCGATATGCTTGACTTCGGTGTTGATATGTGAAAATCTGATCATTATATATAAGTAATAAGGCGTTTTATTTTTTCCTTCGTCTATATACTTGATTCTGCAACCTTCCAACTGGTATTACTAGCAATAAATTAATAAAAAAATATGCAATTTTTTAGACGAGATCAATGACATATTTGTTGCTTTCTACAAATCTTTTTAACATTATCGTCAAGGAGGAAAAGTAAAACCGAAAATGAAATTAATTCCACAATGGTGAAATGAGATAGCGAGGTTATTGTCTCGCTTAAAATCCTTCCTTTGCTCCCTGCCCCATCCACAATGAATTCAAGATTAAGACTTCATGTTGCTTCATATGATGCCAAAGAAAGAAATTTCTAGAATTCGTATCCAGTAAAGAGAAGGAGAGGATTTCAGAAATCCTACTACCCCATTTCTGAAAGAACAAAAAAATCCCTAAAAACCACCCCCGCTTTGTGAGTTCGCAAAGGTGAAAAGAACACAAGCACTATCACCTGCCATCTTATTCTCTTTTTTTGCGGAGAAAAAAAAAAAGGATTTTTCGCTCTATTGGTTCTGATAAAAGAAGCTATGATGGGGAAGGGGGAGAAGGAGTGTATACAGAAGAAGATGGCGATTAGCGTACAAGTTTTCAAGTCTTTTGTTCTTTTCATTTTAAGCCTCTTTCTTTTTGTATGTTCGTTGGTGGGATCTAAAAGTGCCAGAGAGCGAAAAAAAGACCAATAGAACGCAGGTGAGGAGAGGAAATGGAAACACAAAAAACACACTTGTATGAATTTTTTTACACAAATTACTATGACTAAAAGAAGAAGAAAAAATATTTTAAAAAAACTGTTTTATAATAAAAGTGCCTAAATACGGACTTAAATTCCAATTAACAAAAAAAATAGAGCTTCGCTTTATGTAGCATAAAAAAAAAAAATAAAAAAAAAAATCATTTCTACAATTAAGTTAAACGAAAAACAGAGCAAGATTAAACAAAACAAATCATTTTTCGAAAAATAAAACTTAAACTTTAGCACAAAAAAATTACAGTAATGCAGTAAATTTAATAAAGAAAAATAAATAAAATAATATTAACGATGTCAACCATCATGTATGAAAAGATACCCCAACATAGAATCGAGTTAACATGTCTTATATACCAGTGAATTGGAGTTGAATTATTGTAGCGGTAGACACGCTACATCATCAATTAACGGTGAGCAATTAGCCATCTAAGGGTTAAAATTTTAATAAATTATTCTAAGTCAATAAGTTTATTCTAAATCGTAAAATTAAAAAAAAAAGGAGTTGCGAGAAGGATCACAATTCAAGAAATTTTGATTTGGAGAGAAGGAAAACAAGGATACCTACAAAGTAAATTAAAAATGACTCGCTAAACTTAAAAATCTACTAGGCAGAATGGAGGAACCTTCAAAGCCTAATTAGTACAAAACCTACCGAGACACATGATATTTAAGTTAGGTAACCAAAAGAATTTCAGTCCAGCCTTGATGTTTGCTTTGCTTAAGGAATTATTCTGACAATTCTAAACTTTAAAAAAAAAAAAAAAATAATAATAATAATAATAAAAAAATGGAGGCTACTTAAATATTTTTATTGAATTTCAAAATTAATCACATCGTTTGTCAACAAACAACGCTGAACACTCGAAGAGCTTTCAAACAATGTTTTCAGCTACATACCAAACCATTTAAACTAAAAATTAGTTTAAATGGTTTGGTATGCATCTATTAATTATTTCCAGAAACGGCGCCATTTTATCGCTGTAAATGGGTTATTTTTAAAAAAAACACTGATTTATAATTTTTTTAGTTAGCACGCCGTCTGTTGACAAACTTAGTAACTAATTTTTAAACTTTGTGAAAATAAATAATCTCATTCCCTAAGTAAAGCGCAGCAAACCTTACATTTCTGCCTCCTTTCTATTTTATTTAAGCGCTTTTCCCAATGATATGTCTCTTTTAGAACACCCGATATATCTCAATGTTATTTTTATTATTTAAAGACGTTAGATTGAAATTTAGTGTGATAGATATAGGCATGTGATATGAAAATAATGTCTGAACTCAAACAATGATTTTATACTTTATTCAGTATGTGACAAAAACCCGTTCTTCAAAAATAAGCAAAGATTTCCCAGACTGAAATAAAAAGGTCCCGGGATAAATAAACACAAAAGAATACACACCACCAAATATATCGTCCGCGTATCTATCTCTGATATAAGTGAGGAGGGTCACGGAATGTTCTAGAATAAAAGCAAATGATAGTGGAAGGTTATAAAGGGAGAAGAAAAGGGACGAAGCGTTATACGAGCCAAATGATAAGCCCAGACAATATCGCTGTGACATAATGAAAAAAAAAAGCGTAATAAATGGTATAGTTGTTGCAGCTATTTGTCCTCACAAAAATGAAAGCGGTGATGATAGCAAAAGAGATGGGCAACCCATAAAGAAAACGCGAGCAATATAAATACTCCACCCATACAGCGATGCTCCATCTTTACTACCATTGAAAAAAAATTCTTGCAAGCTGGTAAGAATAACAAGCATGGAGATATCCAAATAATAATAACAACAGAAGTCGGAGCTTGACAGACGAGATCTTGTGTAGCACGCAAAGTGGTTTTTTGTGTAACACACAAGTAAAATTCCAAATCACAGAGAAGATAGTGGGAAAACGGAACGAGCTTGGAAATAAAACGGAGAGGTTGTAATAAGTTCCGTAATAAGGACATCATAAATTTACAGTTGTCAGATAACCTGACAAACATCAGATAGTTTTTTTCCAATGACGAGAATAAACGTTCTCTTAAATCGAGAAGATGTGTCTCTAATTCTGACAGAAAGTTTGTTTTAATAAAAATCAGACGTAAAGATAAAACTCGACATAATTTATTTGGAATTCATTTTAGGTATATTCAGGGGGTTACAAGAACATATTATAAAAAATGTCTTATCCATCCTAAGCAGTTGAAAAATATATATTTTTTTATTAGGTCAGTTAGCGAAATTGAAAAAAAAACATATATTTAATAAATGCAGAAATTTCATGAGAAATATGAAGCATTTCTTTTCCTTAAATATATTACATATAATATAAATACACTATAATATAGAATTTCTATTACAATCGCATTTTTGCCCTCTTACTTTTAACTCGGTTTAGTCTAAAAGAAAAAAAAAAAAAACTCTATGGGTCATTTTCGGGAAAACAATCATTAAGGGACTCAAAAAAATTAATATTAATTAAATATTAAAAAATTAATAGAGAATAGTAATTTATAATATCATTGTAATTTCTAATTAAGACAAGAAATGTTTCTTCTTTTTATAAAATAGTGACAAATCTATTATTAAATTATAACAGCAGTAGTTGCTCAATTGATTTTTTTTTTTAATTATTATTAACATACCACATGCAAATATGTTAATTTCAAAAAATCAACTTATTATGTTCACTTCTTAAATTGTGCTGTTTTATTACTGTTGCTGTTTATTTTACGTTTATTTTAAGCTTTTGTTATGTTTTCATTTATTTGCTTTCGTGTCTATAACAATCGTGTCTACTGCGATTGAAATTTTGGCCACTTTTTAACGAGCTAGAATGCTCACATTTTATCAGTAACTCTGCGCCCGATGGCAATGCAATTTTCAATCGTTTCTTAACACGGTTTATCAGGAGGCTCCAACGCAGCAAACGAAATGACCTAGTTATAAAATATACACGAATGTATATAAAATATATACGAGATGTTATAAAATATACACGAATATGCAGATAGCATTTCTTGAAAGAAGATTATGAAGATGATATGAGAAATCGTTTACTTGGACGGCTGATTAGACTGATTTTAAAATCTACTGCAATACCAAAAGTAAATTTACTATTTTCTTTTTTTCAAACAAGATTTCTCTCGGCAAGAAAGATTGAATAAACTCAGAGTGTTGGTTCATGCATAGGACAAATTGAAAACTCTAAGCCCAAAGAAAAGCAATTTGCATACTATTAATAAAATATTTTTAAGTACAGCAAATTGTGCTAAATGCTTTAAATTAGAAACAGAGGCTAAAGTACTGAAAAAGAGAATTGAAACTTCAGAAAAGATGTAAAAAATGTTTTTACAAAAGGTCAAATACAAGCTTTAATGAAGGGTACTTCGAATGTAACGTGGACAAAAGAGGACATTTCACGATGTATTAGTATACGTTTTCTTTCTTCAAAAGCATATGATTTTTGGAAATTTAAAATTGGCCTACCTCTACCAAATGCTATTAAAGAGAAGGCGCGCAAAATTATCTTGTGCTCCAGGCTAACAGGAAGATGTTTTAAATTTGATCAAAAACTGTGCCGAATATTTAAGAGGATTACAAAAAAAATACTTGTATGTGTCCTAAGTTATGATGAAATGCATGTTTCCTCACATGTTTGCTATGATGCTGGACTTGATCAAATCCTAGTTCCTTCCAAAAAAGTTCAACTGGTTTTGATAAATGGACTGTGTTCAAATTGTGGTCATAAAAAGCTGTGTTCAAGGTCATAAAAAGCTTGGAAATAATTCAAATCGATGTAAAAGCATTGTTTTAGATTTAAGAGGATGTGGAACAAGGAGTTCCTAATTTAGCATAAAATTGCAATATCACATAAAGTGATCATATCAGTTACTTATGTCATAAGTCCTAAACGATCGACTTTATAAAAATAGTAAATAAATTCTTAAAAAATAGCTCCACTATTGCCATTTTTTAACTGATTTATTAGAAATTCCGGCAAAAAGATTACCATGTTTCGTTACAATACACTTCATTTTTCTAAACAGGTATTGTAAAGGGTTTAAAAAAAGTTTATCATCTTAAATTTTTGTTTCAATTTTGAACCTTTGTTTTCGACTTATTTTCACGGAAATTGTAAAAAGATATAAAATGAATATATAGAATCATTTTAAGCATAAAAGCCCATCAATTGAAGTAAGTCACAACACATTCATGTATTTCAAGGAAAACATATTCACTAAAAAGACACAAACCCCAAAAAATTTTAACACTGGGGATATCAAACCAGTAGGCTGTTATTTCTAACTCATTATGAAAATAAAATTACATTACGAATAAATAAAAATGACGGTGGATCCGCATGATTTAACAAGCAAACGAAATTCCAATAAATCCTTTTTCCTTACTACATTATGCAGAGGTTCCATTAAATTATAATTCCACATCCAGAAAGAAAGAAAAAATTCGTGAAGTAAACAATACATTTAAAAAAAAAGAGGCCATAGAAGATGAGTGGAAAAAAAATCACGTAACAGATATAAATGCGACAGAAACAAAGGTTTCATGTTTTCTAAAGGCGAACTTAGTGTATCTTAATTTACTGGGATTTAAGGAGTAACTAAAACTAAGTTCGGTAAGAGGGAGGAAAGGAAACATGCCCCCTTTTTTCCGTTTAAATATTTCCGGCTCATTCGCTGCCTTAGAGATCAAGGCAAAAGGAACGTCATTACTTTTATTTGGAGTCTTGAAGTAAGTAGCTTAAAGATCGTCGACGTTCTAGAAAAACTGGATTCAGGGAAATTTGTTCCGTACAAATCGTAATTGGACGATATTAGACGACTGGGAGCTCTCGTGGAAAAAAGAAGCCTTAAATAAGCTCCGCTGGGAAGAAATAAACCGGTGTTAAGCAATTGTACGAAGCAAAATAGTTGTTTATGTAATAAAAGGAATTATTAATAAAATTAGTAGGACAGAAAAGTGAGAACAAAATAGTTTAGAAAATAGAAATTGTAAAAAGAATTGTGTATAGAATTGTTTAGAATATTAAATTGTAAAAACGCAAGGCATTATTTGTAGAAAAATAAATAAATAAACAAGACCTAGATCAACCGATCTATGTAGCTATTTGATTAACAGAATTTTGAGTAATAATGAGAGTTCTAGATGCTTATAAAAGATCTCAAGATTGCGATTTGAAAAACTGCAACTACTTGCAAGAAAGTTATTATTAGCTATATCAGGGGTCTGTCCAGACATTTTGTGAAAGGTCCGTTTTTGTAAAATTGTGAAAAAATTACTCGTAATTTGTGAATATAAAATAAACGTTAAATCACATTCTTTCAACCAGGGTCCGCTTTTGTGAATTTGTGAAAATAGAGCCCGTTACTGCAAAAAAACTTTTTCAATGAGTTTTTAAATTGTTAAAACATACAAGGTTATGCTCAACACTGTAAAATTATAATTAAAAAATTTAAATTTTAAAAGATAAACAGCAAATGCAGCTACTAAATTAGCGATGCAACATACAAATATTTGGTATTTAGCCTATACGGCTGAACGCAGAATAATCATTTCGGACGAATGATGGAAGAATCGTCTGCCGAAGACAAAACTTAATTCGTTTACATCCGTCTTTCCTGTTTTCTGCCCTGAGAAGGGTTTATTCAATTAACTAAACAATAATGATGATAAACAAATTTGTGAAGGGTCTGATTAAAAGAAAAATCATTTTGTGAAGGGTCCGTTTTTAAGTTAAATATTTTGTGAAGGGTACGTTTTTATGAAAAGATATTTTGTGAAGAGTCCGTTAACGGACCCAAATTTCTTCTAAACAGACCCCTGTATATGGATAATGCACCACTAATTTATAACACCAGGATAGTACAGTATTGCCTTCTGATAACTCATTCATACATGCATTCATTCATTTATCCAACCATCCACTCACACACTTATTCATTCGGCCAACGTTTCATTCATACACTCATTCGCTTCTCTTACCCAGGCTCATAACAACCATCCAACTATAAAAGTAGAGTGCCGGACTTCAAAGTTTTCTGTCGCATTAAAATATGAATTGGATCTCAGTTTATATTCGCGAAAGTGAAATTTAAACCGAAGTAAGCTTTAAAGAAAAAATGCTTATTGCAAAAAAAAAAAAAAAAAGCAAGTTAAAACCGCAGGCAAAATTTTTTTTTTAAAAATGCACCTAGATTTTCAACTAAGCAAAAGCATTTTACGCATCCATTTATTTATCATAGCTTTTCCGGGATGATTATCGATCAAAAAACAATATTTCAAAACACTTATTTTATTTCAAATACAACCCTCTATTACCTGAAAAACAGCGGAAAGCAGAGGGAAGATAAAAAACACAAATCTCTTTTTACAAATGTAAAAGGAGGATAACAGATATCATTATTTAAAATCCTCTTATCTCTTCAGAAAGAAAAAAAAAAAGAAGAAAAAAAGAGTAGAGGGTTAAAAGAGAACAAAAACCACACATCAATGATGAATGAAAGCTTTGGGTGTGAAATAACGGCTAACTCAAGAGAAATAAAGGTAGAAAGGGTGAAAAAAAAGTAAATAGCAGTGCTTACAAGATTAGGATAACACAAAAAATAAGTATAAGATATGGGGGTAATTTTGGGTCTTATCCAAAGCAGGCTGAAACCCAGAGTTCATCGAGGTAGGGTAAAGGAACAGTTCTTTTTATATGATTCCGTTAAACTTTTTGAAAGTTCGCAGGCTCCTCGCTAAGGAATATTAATGATTCTCGAACGCTATTTTACAAAAGAGCGTTGGGTTGTGAAAGTTTGCGTCTCATAAGGGATAAAATGGAAGGGTATGTTTATTTGGATGGAATTTTTATGCAAAACATAAATAATAGCAAAGCGTGTATAAAAATGTTAATTTTGGATAAATTATAGGGTTGGAAGATGTGTACATTTTAATAAAATAAGAATCTTGAGTATTGATTATTAAAGTGAATATTCATTTTAAAGGAAAGAATCATGAGTCATAAGAATCTTGAGTATTGAATTTTTTTTTTTCAATTCAATATGTGTTTCCTGAACTAAAATGAAATCATATTAATATGGTCTAAAATTTGTTTCCTTAAACATGTCTATTGTATAAGTTCCATTGCAGCATTGCATTTTATATGATGAATTCCATCAAAATGGAAATGAAGAAACGTTTCTGTTTTGGTAATAATGAACACGAAATTTTAAATAAAATACTCATGGCAACAAACAAGATTTTCGGACACAATCAATGATGATAATAGTAAGATCATTTTACAGAAAAATGCTTAAATTGACTAATTTTTTTATTTATATATGTACGAAACCACGGTGGCTCAGGGGATAGAACATTCGCCTCCCAATGAGGTGACCCAGGTTCGAATCCCAACGTTAGCTGGTTTATACGAATTCTGCTCATACTGACCACAATGCTGATGTAAAATATCCTCAGAGGAAGATGGATCATGGGTTAGACCATGACCTTCGAGATATGTCTCGAAGGTCACGGTTAGACTCCCCTTGCCATCGGGCTTACTGTGGGAGATTTTCGCGATTTTCCACACCATGTAAAGCAAACACAGATTAGTTCTATCAAAAAGTTTTTCACGAAAGCTAGTTTGTCCCAAAATTTGATCTAGGAGTTCCCTTGTCTTTTGGAATGGGTTCGAAATGACAAGGCTATGGAGTTGAACATTGATAGTCGTAAGCTCAGAATCGGGTCGGCTGTTCAATACCGGTTAGAGAATTTACATGTAGGGAAAAGAAATTTCTCTTAAACGTAAAAATAAACAGAAATTTCTGGTGACCTTAATACATTAAAAGTCTTAAAACATTTATCGATCTCGTTTTAATGTTCAACGTGAATTTCCAAATTTCACTAAAGGCTTTTAAAACTGGAACGAAAAAGCACTTAAAACTTTTCTCTCCTTCCAAAGAAACAAGGAAAAAAAAATTAATAAAAAATTTAAAATAAAAAAAAACACAATAAAACGACTACCTGGACCCATGCAAGGAGACGGCAATTTCGGAACATCTTCGGAATCTTCGTAAGGGACGCAGTACATATCTTCTTCTTCATTCTTCGGCCAAGGGGACGGCGTTACGTCGTCCACAGGTGACATATACAAAGGATCACAGTCATCGTTTTCGTAAGTATTGTTAGTTACAATTTCACGCAGCAAGTCTGCGGGCTCACTGTAGTTTTCAAAAACTACCAACTGAAAAAAAACAAAAAATTATGTTATTAGAAAATTAGCATTGATCCAACTTCATAGCCATCAATCGAAGGAGGTACACTCAACATAATTTAAAATGTAGCACAAGATATCGTACTTTAAAAAACGAAAAAAAAAAATGCAAAACATAAAAAATAGACACATTTTTATTTACAGTGCAATCCTAAAATTAATTTTAAAACAAAAACACGACTTTATAGTCGAGTTTATTCTCCACTATATTGTCATATGTGATAATTATAGTGAAGTTCTAAGCTTACCAAAATGGCAAAACATACCCTTTACATAAATCAACTTAAGCTTGTAATGCATAAAAAAATCACCTATTTTTCATCATTCTGCTTAATTTAGCTTAGTTTAACAAATAGCTTTGTTATTAATAAAAAGAAAGCAAGATAGAAAAAAAAATCATTACTTATAAACTTTCCGTTAACGTCTAAATTCGACTTAAAGAATAGATATTTTCACCTTCAATTTTACTTACACAAAGCATTAAATTAAGACCTATTTGATAAATGAATACGACACAGTGAATTGCTTTTCTCAAAGTTTTGAGAGAAATGAAAGCCAAGAAGAATGCAACTGTTTCCTAATTTGGCCAATCAAAAATGGATTTAACGAAGGAAAATTAATTATTCGCAAACCCTTGAGTTTTCCCTTTATCTGATATTCAGGAAAGGGGAAAGTTTGAAGACAAGGGAAACCAGGGGGGAATTTAGTAAGTCTTGGAAGGATTTTCAGAACTTTAAGACTGCAAACCGAAAGCCCAAAGGTTAATCATTCAAATTAATTGAAAGATTTGTAAAGAAGTGTTTAGAAAACTAAATGAATCAATATCTAGAATCGGAATGCTGACAAAGCTGTTTTAATTAGTTTCAGAAAGATACGCGGAGAGAAATTTGCATACCCCTGATGGAAATACGATTAAATTTTTAAGTGTAAAACAAAATGCATGTAAAAAATCATTTTATAATTATTCTCTTATTAGTAACAAAATAATTCTTATTTAATTATCCAAACTAATTATGATTTTAAAAAATGAATTTTGAATGATTAACGCATTCAAATTCCTACTCCGTAATCTACGTTTGTAATAAATATTCATTAAATAAACAATAATTTCAAAAATATTAAATCTAGTACATGTCGGATTTTTTAACTTTCTTTGAATACAACTACAAATAGTTTCTATTTTTAGAATTATTTATTTATTTGAACTCTTTTTTTTTAAATGAATGGAACATAAAGACATTTAACTTTAAAATTTGATTTATTGGATTTTTTTAAAATTTATTTAAAACCTAATAAAGGAGCGGTGGGAAATAGGACTAAAATAAATAAATAAATGGAAATAAAATTTATTCGTTTACATTCCCCACACACTATGAATATTAATTAAACAAGAAATTCATAAAATATGCGACACAAAAAAAAAAATTTTATTAAGCACAGATTATACGACGGTGGAAAAGCACTGAAAATTTTCAGTGCTAGAACACGCAATTTACATCGACTTATACTTTTTAAATAATACAAAATTAAAAAACTTTAATTTCAGAAATATTATATTAAGTAAATAATATTAATCTGTAATAATCGCCTGAAACTCATAAGTCTATTATAAGAACATATAACTAGTTTTTACAGGGAGGAAATTGAGCAAATCGGAAGGACCAGTGACAAAAAGATATCATTAGTCCGTACACATTTTCACTGATCCGTTTACAAAACTCTAATAAATATTATTTTAAAAAAAAGTTTAATTTAAGTGAATTTAAAAGAAAGATTGCAACACAGAGAATGTGTAATGTTACGATTATGATGAAATATGTTATTTTGTAACAAAAAACGCAGACTAAAACATAAAACAGAACATCAAAATACCAAAACAGCATCCGCCCCTTCTCAATTGCTAGTCTGGAGAAACACTGATATTTCATAATGGTCCCAGTTAAATTTTAATGGTCACGGACCAACTGTCCATCGTTCATTTGGAGCTCAGTTTTTTATACGTAACCAGTCTTTAGTCTTAATTCGTTTTATATAAATATATAATCAGCGTTGAACAACTAATCAGTTGTAGCAATGATCAACTTCTGATTTTATTCTTAAACCAAAAGAAAAGGAAGCTGATGGATCAAGCATTAACACTAAAACATGGAAAACCTTTTGAGTGAAGCTAACTTTCGTTTATGTAGCATTGAAGAAATTATGAAACCATATTCCACGGTTAAACTGGCGTACTGAAACTCAAACATATCATCCATCTGAGGATATTCTTTTGTAAAATTTCTGAAAATAAATAGAGTCTATTTTAAATGAAAGCTTTAAATAAATTTTGGGATAATTTTGGAAGAAAATATCTGCTATTATCAATTGAGTTTGTAGAAAATTAGTATTATTTAATAATATGCCATCTATCGTTTTTTCTTTTTCTAATCAAAAATGACTCAAAATATTTTTTGAAGGAAGGCGATCAGCATAGAAATGCTGACTCGTAAGAGTTTGGAGATAAAATCTAAAATTACCCTACTGTATGTTTGTCAATGGAATTTTTGTGGTGGATACAAATCTCAATGTACTTCTTTAAAAAAATAATTTATTCTGGCTTAGTGCAACTTGCGAATCTAAGTTTATTATTACGAAAAGTATTTCCTCGCGTAAGTCAGAATGAAATGCGTAAATTTTCTATAACTTTACGGGGAAAATCCCTTTATATTTAAGAATTGTTTAAAAAAAAGCAAACAAGGGGGAAAAAAACATAAAAAATGTTTTCAAACCACGTCTCGATAAATCTTTTTTCGCAAATCCATCGATGGACCAACACCAACTGCAAACAGATCATGCAGGCATTACTGCAAACAGCGTTCGAGAATATATCGCCAACACCACAAGCAGAATTCGAGCACGGTCAGTAGATTTATTTCGGGATCAAAAAACACACACTCAACCCTCTTTTCTACACGTAAATAAACTACTCGGAATATAAACTGCAGAACGCAAATATGAAAGAATAAAATATATCTTTTCTATCCACATGCTCACACGAATTTTATCACCCCTATCCATATCCAAATTTCTTTTTCTTTCAGGTGCTCCAAGAACCGGGATTGCCATGAGTCAGTTTTATTTATTTTTTTCATTCGAAGAATGTCCACAAGACGAAAAAGGAGAAGAGGAAAAACTCTGCGAACAGCATCGGATAAAAAAACTAAATCCAGATATACCGAAGCACGATATACGGAAAAGGATATAGAGAAAGAGAACTACATGAGTCGCATGTATAAGAAAACACGAACTAGCTGTTGTCCATTCTAGTGTAGTAGGGAGGAAGAAAAATCCCCGGATTTTCGATCTTGGGGATGGCTGACCCAGGGGACAACAAATAGACAGAAAAAGCTTACTGTAGCCGGAGGAAACGTCTAAATCTAAATCAAACTTCAGCTATAAAGTTTGAAGGCGAAATGCTGGGCTTTCTTCTCAAACTGGTAGTTACCGACCCTTCTTCTGCTTTGAGCAGTAACAAAGCAGGTTAAAAGAACATTGGAAACTCGTAATGGGAGTTAAGGAGAACTTCTGCTGTAAAAATAATCCCTTTACAGCCAGGAAAAAAAATAATTTCCCATTTGATGGGGGGTGGGAGATTTGACGAGGGGGAAAATTACTGTATTCACCAATGATGAAAATAATATAATGTATAGTATTTTGATTTTATAACATCTTTGTAACATAATTTACAACAATAAATTTAGTATTGTGTACAATGCACATAGATATGTAAATAGAAGGATTACATAGTCTAAAAAACACACACTAGCTGAGAATACAATCGAAACACGGAAAACTTTTATCGCGTGTATTTTGACCGAGAAAATGTTCACACATTTTAATAAATATAGCTAGAGGGAGGAGCTAAAAAAACATAAAAATAAATATATAAATCTCAAAAGAAAAATTGTGGACAAGAGAGTGAAAAATTGAAATTCTTTCAGAAAAAAAGGCACAGGAATCCTTGAACTAGAAAATATAAAATTAAAATAATGTTACTATCATTAGACGCATATATTTTTCATTTTAAAAAACACGTCATTAAAAATTGCTCTATAGTAACCGGTAACGTTTACCATATGAATGTTGATATAGGGAATGAACAAAAGAACGAGGGAAGAAATGAAATGAATCAGCGTATAGGTGATTCGGCGAATAAAAGATTTTATGCGTAAACTTTTCATGAAATTATGAAGTTTAAATTATATTTTATTTATAGATTAGTTCTTTCTCACAGACTAGAACTTGTGACTCTTTTTTTATAATTAAAGCAACACTTCGCGTATAAATCATCTTTAACTTGTTAAAAATGTAATCTTCATTTATAAAATGAATCCTAACTGCCCAGTAAAATATATCTTTTAGATACCGACTTACCATTCATTTTAATAAATAATTGAGATTTTAATAACATCGTCATCAGCTCTTATGATTACCTATGCAATCAATATATATATATATATATATATATATATATATATATATATATATATATATATATATATATATATATATATATATATATATATATATGTATGTATATATATATATATGTATGTATGTATAAATGACTGTATGCGAAATTTTTCTAATTAAAATATCTCTTTGAAAAAAGTTCTCTAAATTAAAATGTATGTATAGAAATTTCCCTAAATTCATATATGACCCGCTGAGAAATTTCCTTAAATTTAATTGCTACTACAAGATTTTTAGAAATGGATCGCACAGATTATAAGATAGCTAAAGATACTTTTTTAAAACTAAATTAACTCAACTCACATAGCAGTGGAAGCTGTGTATTAAAGAAAAAACTGTAACAATGGCAGTAATGAATTTCTTTACTTAATATTGTACGACAAACGATGTGCATTTTCAGAGTGTTTTATTAAATCACGTGCTATTACAATTGCAATTTATGAGAAAAAGAAATTAAAAAAAAGTACCATTCTAAAGGCACTTTTATTTCTTCTGTAGAAAATCGAGGCAAATTGGTAATCCGACTCCATTATAGTAAAATTCTAGGTATATAAGCAATTCTTTAAATGGAAGTCAGAATTAAATTCCTCTTCGACTTTCATTTCTTACTGCAATAACAGAAAACGTGATGCGATACAGTAAAAAAGGGATTTTACGAACTTCGGAAAAGAAAAAAAAATTCCTTTTTTTTCATATATAAAGACGGAGAGGAGAAGTTCCGAAAAACAGGATTAAGCGTTGGTTCATCTTTCGAAGGCGTGTAGGGAGAGAGAAATTTAATGCTGCTCAACAACTTCTAAAGTCTAATAAGAAAATACTTCCAAATCTCTCCAGATTCGAACTTCGGAATCACGTTTCGTATCAAATTTCGCTCAAGTATTAACTTCAATTTTTGCTTGTGAAGGAAACGCAATTATCTTCGTCTATTCTGGATTTTGATTCAAAAATTGCATTTTTTCCAATATTTCAAACAATACGTCTGAGAAGATAAAAAGCCTAAAATTAATTTTTAAAAAAGTAGAAAATATTTATTGAAAAAGAATCTTTCTGTCGATAATAAAAGCATTTATGAAAAAGATTCTATCCATGTCGTCAAAAACTATTTCAAAACAAATAGTAATACTGGCATTGTGCAATAAACATTCCTATATGTATAATTATTTTTAACTCATCAAGAAGATTAAGAAACTCTTTAACGAGTATAGAGGCAAAGTCATCTCCGTGTAGAACAAAATCAGTATTTTAATCTACAATGTTGAATCAAAATACCAATTATTCCCACTTTAATCATAGAATCAAAATACCCCACTATTCCCACATTAATCATTGAATCAAAGTACTCCACTATTCCCACAGTAACCTTTGAATCAAAATACCTCACTATTCCCACATTACAGTAATCATCGAATCAAAATACCTCACTATTCTCACTGGAAATTATTAAATCAAAATACTCCACTATTCCCACATTAACCATTGAATCAAAATACTCCACTATTCCCACACTAATTATTGAATCAAAATACCCCACTATTCCCACATTATCCTAACGCCCTCCACTCACATAATCTTTAAAAATAATAATATCTACAAACAGTTTTATAATAAATTTAAAGTAAAAATTTATTAATATTGTTTAATAAACACTTTAAAAAAAATTTCGGAACAAGATGCTTCAAAGCGAGTGAGCGGAAAACAAATCAAAATAGTTATAAAAATCGGTTCAAAAATATTGCTTTTAGCGTTTCCGTTTACTTGAAATCAACATTTATTTCTATATGTGGCAAAACCGACTCTGGCTTACATTGACATAATTTTATCTCAATTAAACGTCGCGGATCCCAAGGAAGTTACTCAACGTACAATCGTCGGTTTTGATCATGCAAGTGGCTAGCTAATTTGTCGATACAACATCCCCCTGAAGATATTCCATCAGATATTCTATTAGATACTTTAATTTCTCTTAAGTAAATATACGCTCTGGATGCATTTTAACAATATGTCTTTCTTCTAACTTCTTTTTTTTTCTTCCACAGGATTCAACACATACGACAAAAATCAAGATACACTTTCAGATTTTTTATTTTTATTTTATAACCGTCGTTGAACAGCCGATCCGATTTTGAGTGCACGACTACCAATGTTTAAATCCGTAACCTTGTAATTTGAACCCAGTCCTGAAGACAAGGAAACTCCTGGATCAAGTATTGGGAGAAATTTGCCTTCATGGAGAACATTTTGATAGAATTAACCCATAGGCAGAGTTACATGGAGTGGAAAACCACGAAAACCTTCCACAGTTAGCCTGACAAGGGGATTCTAACCCCAGATGCGTCTACCACTGAAGATATTTTGCACCAGCACTGTGGTCGGTGTGAGCAGTGTGCAGAATTCGTATCAACCTGCCATCACTGGGAATAGAACCTGGGTCATCTCATTGAGAGGCGAGCACTTAATTCCCTGAACCACCACAGATCGACATGTTCTGATTAATTTAGTTGTAATTAAATTAGTTGCAAGTGTAGTTATTATAAGTCTATAGGGTTTCGCACACTGCTCGTCACCACTTGCTTAGCCTTACCAAGTCTTCGTAATCAGTTTTGTTTTTCTTGATGATTAACAAACTTATAAACCTAACTTTAAAATTATTGAAATAAAAAAAATACTAAAATATTTTTTTTTACCCAACACAGATTTGGTTCTATAATTTTAGTTACTTATTTTAGTTACAATTTTAGTCCACTGGAATAAAAATTTAAAAATAATCATTTTACGTGATTACCAATGCTACTTCATTCTTCTTTTTTCAATTCCTATTTAATATTCGTTTAACGCCTTAAATGTTTCTTTCCAGAGAGATTTATTTATAGATTCAATTAATTTAACAATCACGCGAAAAGTTAATTCTTAATATTTCTTTACAACTTTAATAATTGTATTACATAAATACAACTGTAGATGCTTATATTGTAATGATAAATATAATTGACTCTCCACAGTTTTACATAAAATAAGTATAACACATCGAAATATAACTATAAATTCATTGTAATAGGGACGATTATGGACGATTTTAATATACAGGTGCAAAATGTTTAGTTTTTAGGATTGAACTTTGAAAAAGATCGATTTTTACCTTCCATTTTTTATTAGAAAAAAGAGAAACTGTTTTAAACCATAATTGTTTTACGTTATATAAAGAAATTATTTTAAATCTTTATTAAAAAATACGTACACACGCTATCCATTTAAATAGTATTCCTTAGTCCCTCTCTATGATTTGTTTCGCTATTTTAAATTTCTGAAAAACGTACATCACAGCGGGGAAAAAATAGTAATAAATAAAAATAAAATATTTTCGCGGCATTAAAACAAAACAATTAAAAAAAGAAAAAAAAGAAAAGAAAGCTGCGCAATATATTGCATGCTTTCATGGAAACAAAAAACACAAAGATGTTTCATTTAAACAGGTAGACACTTTTTTCCAGGATTTATAACTTTTTCTAACACCTACAAAACTGGTTTGAAAAAAAAAATTACATTATCAACCACTTTACCTGATAAAATATAAATAAGTAAATTTATAACACGAATAAACTAATTAACTAAAAATTAATGAATAAACCATGTAAACAAATTGAGAAAGAAACTAATAAAAATAAAAGATAGTACTATTTATCAATATAAAAAAAAATCACATTCAAAAAGTAAGCAAACTTTCATTTGCAAAATATAAATAAATATGTTTATAAATATCATCATATTTCAGCTATATCATCATATTCAATCGAAATAAAATTGAAAACTCAATCAAACATTTTATATTTAAATTAATTTAGCTTTTTGAAATTTAAACAGTCGATAAATAAATAAGGCACACTTATCTTTCATGGGAAAAGAATAAAAAATTCTTACATTTTTTTTAAAAAACACTGCAATTAATTTAAACTCAGAAGTTATAAAAAAAAAATCAACTATATATGAGAGTAACATATCATATAAGGATAAAACGTTAAAACTTTGAGCCAAACATGTATATATTTATAAAGAAATAAAACGTATAAATTTATTTCGATTGAGCATCGGAATAGGAGGATGTTTTAAAAAATTGGGGGGGAAAGTAGGGGGGAAATCAATTTTTCAAAAAAAAAAATGTCATGGGGAGAAACTTTAGGGGGAAGTTGAAGAAATGCCAACGCACTTGTGCTTTTTGGCTAGAAATTGGTTTTTGATGGTGTGTGGAGAAATGAAAGGAACTGAGCTGTGAGCAGAAGATATATATATATGTGGGAGGGAGAGACCAGCAATACTATTCAAGTGGCCAGAACCAATTGCACAACGCCATATCAAATGAAATGGCAGTTACGTCAAATAATACAACTATTTTTAATGCATTTCAGATAGGTTTTTGATAAATTGAAAATGTGATGATATTTTTAAAATTTATAGGGGTGGTATTAGAATGTTATTCCTAAATTATATGAAAGAAAATAAAAAAAATTTCATCATTTATTTGTCTCTGTGCGAAAAGGAATGCGCAATGTTTAAAAAGAATCATTACCAAAGCGGCAATAGTTTTCGAAAAATGAACGAAAAAAGTAAAAAATTACCTAATATAATAGAAATTTGATCTAATTTCACTAAATTACCTAATATAATAGAAATTTGATCTAATTTCACCGCAGGAGATTTAGGCAATTGAATCGATTTTTTATTTTTTCAGAAATGTTACAAAAATTTCCAAATAGAACAAAATTGGAGATTGTTACATTAAAAAAAAATTTGGGGTGTCTTTTGTGTTGACAATTATTTTTTATTTATTTATTGCAGTAGTAATGTAACGGTTGATATGTATTGTCATCTGACAGATAGATCCAAGTAAGACATAAGTATTCCAACCAATAGAAAAGTGATTGGAATCGATCTACGATAAATTCCTTCTAGCGAAACAATTAAAATTACAATAAATTCTGCTTCTAGCAATCAGTAAATGATTGAAAATTGGATTGTCATTTGGCACGGAGCTCCAGTAAAGGTTCAAGTACCTCCAGCTGATCAAAAAGTGGATATCCCAGCTAACTCGAAAGAAGATAAATAAAATCGGAAAATAAAAAATATATAATAAATAATAAACGTAAAAAACTGATTACTAGCAAACGCTTGGTTTTACTGATGACAGGTTTAACCCATTTGAGCACAGCGTCCTCTTAAAAACATGGATCACTTTTTAAAAGAAAAAATAAGTGGTAGCATAAGTGTTTCATTATTTAGATTTAGTGGTCTCTTGCCGTTGGCTGAGCTACAAGTAAGGTTCGAACCCAGACTTTCGAAATGATAACTCAATGACCTTTAAGCAGTGAGCCACCACGGCGCTTCCTTCCCCCACACATTAACTCACAAATACCAGGACGGTTTTCTTTGACTATTATTATCCCTATAAAAATTTCAGTTATGCTAAGTATTAAATAAGATGAATAACCGCCAAACATTCGCGAGAATTCGAAAAGATTAAACAATTTTCACTGCCTTAGCGAAATTTATAACAGATTTTTAAACTTTACACATCACAAGCTGATACTAAAGATCAAACTATCATCTATTACCTGTAAAAAAAAATAATAAATAAAAATAAAAAAAGAATTACAAACAGAATTGAGCGTCTGAAATCACAAATTTTATGTTTCGCAAATTTTGTACCTTTTACAAACTCTTGAAAGTTAAATATGGCGTGCACTTCCAGAATTATCACCCAATAATGAATATTATTTCTTAACATCTTCCTCCAATAGCATTTCTACTTAAATGTTTAAAAAATTTGAATAAATCAGCATAATAAATACCAAACTACTAATTCCAAGACATTTCACGATAGCCTATCTTACGAACAAGCTTTTAATTTAAAAAAACTAAAGGAGAAAAAAAAATATTTTATAATAGAAAATATGTACGAGAAAACTATTTTCCACGCAGAGTTTTGACGCATTCAATTAACTCTGAAAACATTTTAATCAACAGCTTCATAAAACACTTTAGTTAATTGCAACTTCAAACAGTACTTATACCTTGTTTTAAGAGCCTTTCAAAGCATGAACTTTACAACCTAATAAAACTTAATAATTCAGTTCCGTCATCGCAGGCGAAGATATAAAGCAACAGATGCCTAACATAACTCCCTTTACGAACCGAATCGAGTCACTATTAATAATCTTCAAAAAGTTATAAAATTAAAGTAGCCTTTTCGGATGCACCAACGAGGCAAATTCAACTAAGAGAGTAAAATAACAAATTTTGAAAAGGGGAATATTAAAATAAATACCAGAAAATGTATTTATAACAAGGTTACTGATACTTATATATGATACTTACAATCATACTTTTTATAGTAAAAAAAGTCCGTTCGAAAGATTTGGGCATTTTAATAAGACTACATAGAACAAAATTTCATACAAGGAAACATTTAAAAAAATAGTTTTATTTGCACAATAATATTTCAGTTAGAAACTTAACACGATAAAATTTGAATTTATTTTAAGCTCATTAAGTTGACTTTTTTTTATTTTTTTCAACTTGATAACTTGATGCCATTTTCCAGGAAGTAGCATACTTCCTTGTTTATAGGATCTGTCTTAATTAGCGAAAAACTGAGCAAAGTTCTGATTTATATGTTACTATCGAAGAGCAAAATACCGGCATTGTGCACAATACTAGAAATTTTCAAGCAAAATATAATTTTCCTGAGCAATGCATACAATGAGAAAGTAACATATAAACCTTCTTTAAGAAAAGAAAAGATAAACCTACTAGTTGTGCAAAAATATATTTTTAACTAATACTAATAAATTATAATCATACTAATTAAATGTGTAAAATAATCATGTATCATAACCTAGTGTGTTTATCATTTAACATTGCATACGATGTGAGAAATTAATTATTTTCAATTGTTTCATTTTGAGACTAATGAGGTTTCTTGAACTATAATATATCCATTTCTATTCCTTTATTGGTGCTTTACTCATGCTATTTAGTTTTATTAATAAGGGCGTGGTGGCTCAGGGGTTAGAGAAACGGTGTCCGGTCCAGAGAGACTGCCAAGACCCACCGAGTACATGCGATATACGTGCTCGTAAAATCTGTGGAATCGAAAATCATGAGGTCGGTCGCTGAGCAGTTTTCTTTTCGACTTGTCCTTCGCCAGCTTAAAATCTAACCCCCAGAGAGTGACGTCACAACTAGAGAGTAGAAACAATATTTCGGCTTGTACACCCTATCCAGGTGGCTTTGGCAGTACCATAGGTACAAGGATCTGCAGAAAATTTTCCTTCTCCTTTAGATCTTTGTCCAAAATGAGAAAGTGGCCTCGCGAATAAATGGTGGTGTCCTCTATCCATGGGGCTTTGTGCTAAAACGTACTTTCACCCTTGTGGTGCTCTTTTGCCAAACAAAAGACGCACCTTCTTGACTTAATTCGCAAAACGTCGGACGATCCTAAATTGTCCAAGTGTCATTAAGAAACAACAATAGTTTCATTAATTTCGTAATTTACCCATATTTTCAGCATCCGCATACTCTCTCCCAAAATATAACTGTATATGATGCTTAGGCACGAATTGGCAGACTTTTTCCAGCATTATTGATTCGTACAAAAATCACTATAATCAATTCTTTGAAATAAAATAAGAATATTGGAGAATAAATTTTTAAAAAAAGATCTTTTCAGCACCAAATCTTGTAACATTATTAAATAAGCCTTTCTTTCGAAGTCATTGACAAAATAATCCCAAGAAAGGAAAAGTAATCAAGCAGGTCTCTCAAAATTCAATACAAACCATTAAGCTCCCAGATTAAGAAACAACGTTATTAACCTTCTTAGCAACACTCACCCACTATCTGAGCTGTCACAAATATTTTGGCCTTGTCATTTCCCCCCTTTTTTTTATCATCCCCCTTCCAACCAACCTTCAGTTTCCTAACGTTTCCGGTCTGACGCTTCAATTTTTCTTTCTTTTTCCCAAAATTTCTCTCTCTTTACTTTTTTTATTTTCCTTTTTCCTTCTTTTGTGTCAGCAACGTCTCCTAAAAGTGACATATCAGGAAAGATGCTGTCCAGATGCTTTTCTATTGACAGGATAAGCTCTTCCCACACAGCCTTTCAACACGGTTTTTGTTATGCCCACCGATTGTGTCTGTTTCGAGCTTTTCCAGAACTTCGAACAGAGACAGAAATGCTGGACAGCGTCTTCATATCAGCTTTTTGCTGATGACCACAAAGCGGAAATGTTTTGTCTTCTTCAATAATGATCAAAGCAGTCGGGATGATTCGCTGTGATGCGATGCTTTTACCTGAAATAATGAGAGCTTCCATATTGTCTAAAGAATGTGTTTGATTAATAAATTAAACATAAGGGAACTAAAATAATTACGATTATCGAGAAATGGAACGTTCAAGTTTTTCTAATACGTCGGCGAGACAATTATAAATTACAAATGCATACAGACCTTTTTTATGAATGTAATTAAAATTATTTTAATCAATTGATATTCCGTATATTTTAGGCATAGATCCATACTTAAAAATTATTGTTTCCTTTTTTTTAATATGTTAATTTTATGCGTCACGCAAACGTGGACGAGAAGGTTAAATCGCTCTCTATACTGCTTTTTAAACATATTATTAGACAATTTAACTTATGTTCACGAACGAAACGAATATATAACGAAATTCCACGACTTTTTACTTTTAATAATTTGTCATGCTACGAGGATGATATAATAATTTTTACAAAAATTTTAAAATGATAATTTCAATAACAACTAACAACAATAAAAAAAATTTAACGACAAAATTTTTTTTAAAAAATTTTTTCGAGAAAAAAGCAAAAGAACAAAAAATGCAACACAATGGTTACACAAAAAGATAACCGGAGAAAAAGAAAAAAATATTTGCGAACCCTTGTCATTTCATCCTTTTCGTAATATTTTAAATTCCTGTTAAAATGCCTTTTTAAAAATCAAAATGTCATTTAAAAGAAGTTCGTTCAACACTCATGTGCTTAGCGCCTAACTTTATTCTCAACTAACAACACTACTTAACATGAAAACATTGTCAAAATCTAAAACAAATAAAAACATAATAAGCACAAGCTTATAAAGCAGATCGTTTTAGTACTAAATCTGCCTGCATTAATGCCGAGATGAATAATTTCTTTTGTAGATCAGCACTAAGGTAACCCTTTTCATTTGAATACTAATTTTTAATGCATTTAATTGAAATTTATTAATATTGTAGACGTTCTATATTATACTTTTTAAGAAAAATTAAATTAGAAAGTAGAAGCGGAATAATAACTAATAGATGCTAAAATTATCAATCGAGTAGGAATTTTTGCGCATTTTATAATTTATTAATAAATATAACGTTTGCTAGCAACTATTTTTATTTATTTTCAATTATTATTATAATTAATCATTTCTTTTCAAACAGGCAATAACTTCATGTAAGTGGGACAAAAGCTTATATAGGTTTTACGGAGGAAAAGTACAACCTAAGTTCGCGTTCATAGTCATCACCAACGTCTCAGAGTATTACATCCACTGCGCATGCGCTCTCAACTAGATTTTTGAAAACTTACGTTTTGCACTTGCGCACAGAACGTAATGCGCCGAGACATTAGAGAGCTTTTGCGATACGTTACGGTTTCCCGTTCACACTAACGCAAATGCTAATTAAGCTTCACAGCGCATGCGCAAAAATTAACGTAAAAAATAACCCGTGCTTTTAAATACAGCTTTTGCATTACGGTTGGCAAAACCTTAACGCTATTTCTCAAAAGTCGCACATTCTAATGTGAGTGTTAATTTGATTGCGCTGTATGTCGTTGGTTTGCGTCTTCGAAAGCTTTTCTTTTCTTTATTTTCATTTATTTCACTTTTTCTTTAATTTCATTCATTTCTTTTTTTTTTTCCTTTTTTTTCATTCATTTCTTTTTTCTTTTTTTTTTTCTTTTTTTCATTCATTTCTTCTTGGTTTTTCTTTTTTTTTTTTTTTTTTTTCCATTATTTTTTACTTTCACTATACTTTTTTAAAAATAATTTGTTGAAATCTGCGAATTACGATGGTATAAAAGATAAGTGAATAAGAGGAAGAGTTTTTGCTGGAAATGTCACAGTTTCAGTAAGAAGTGGATACTCCGTCAAAGTGGATTTTCTTTGACGTGAAAGAATACATTTTTTTAAATTATACAATTTTATTTTAACTATAGTTCGTTTTTTTTATTCTTATTTTAATATTTTACTATTTATTACTTAATTTTCGAATAATATTAAAATAAAAAAATAAGAAATGTGCGTCGGTAGGTAAAAAAAAAAAATTGCTTATTAGCATGTTGAGTTAATAAGCAATAATAAATAATAAGCATAATAAGTTAATAAGCATAAACTTTATGTCAAAACTCAAATCTTACGTTAAACATATTAGTTGTTAAGATATTCTTTTATTCACTAGCTTATTCTGTAACTTTTTAAACTAAAACAAATAAATGCTGAAACTGAAAAGCCTTGGTATAGAATTTGGTAATAGAAACTCATTGAAATTAAAGAAAAATAAGCTATATACTAAAAAGCATTGACTGTATTTTTAAGTATTTTCTACCAACGCTCTGAATCTTCATAAGGATCCGAAGCTAAAGCTTCTCTGAGGAGAAATATTTCGTCGGTTATATAATTTTTTGGTCTCCATTTTTAAAATACTTACGTTTAGTACTTACGTTAACTATTTATGAGATAAAACACGATATTTCTGAGCATGCGCAGTATCGACAAAGCGTAGGAAATAAGGTTTGCATGCCCGCTAACGTAACGTAAACATAACGCAAAAGCTCTCTAATAATGTCGTCTCTCAATGATAACTCACCTCAAGTTGTAGCTGTAATAACTCTATTGATGAGTGTTCTCCCTAGCGATGGTATTTACCATTAAGAAAAATTTTGTTTTGAATAATTTTAATCAATAATATAAATACGACGATTGAAATGCTAATTGACAAATTATTAGTTTTGGTCATTAAGCGCGACTAACAACTAACTCGTTACTCAAAAGCAACATTAGACTCTCTCAAACTTAAAATGATATATATATATATATATATATATATATATATATATTCTGCAGATTTGGTTAATTTTTTTGAAAAAGTAACTTAATTTGTAAAATCTAGAACTTAATTTGTAAAAAAAAGGAACATATTCTTCGAAATTGAGAAATACTTTATATAGAACTTGATTTAGAAAAAAAATATTCTTTAGAATAGGCTTGATAAAATAACACATTCTTCGGAATTTACAGAGTCTTTTTTTTTTTTTCGTGTTTTTTAATTAAATTTTCTGGCATAAAAACATTTTTAAATTTAGCACTTTGTGATCTTAAAGCAAATAAATAAATTTGATTTTTTAAAAAAAGGAGTTCATCCATAGACTTTACAACTGAAGTTTAGATCAAAAGAGAAAACCAAAAGAATTAATCCTCAAAATTTTCTATCAGAAGCATTGAAATCAAAGGTATAATCAGTGCGGAACAGCTGAGTTAATTTTGCATAAACATATGCCAATCAGGCTGATTAAACTTTCAGAGGTTACTCGAATATCCATATAGAGTGGCTGGCAGAAATCCCACTTTTAAACACCAGTAATATCGCGGAAGTCAAGAGGATAACAGGATGCTCCATCAAAGTAACGAGGGAAGTTTCTGATTCTTATTCGCGTGATCTGCAGTTGGCGATGGGCAATCTCAGCTTTGCAGATCTAAAATTCTCGAGTTTCATATTAGGGCGGCATATTTGCTTACTGGCCGTTACCCATCCCCCCATACCTCCGCTTTTACTCTTGTAAATGACCGCAGGGTTCAGTTCACGTCGGAGAACGCCTTCACGTTTACGCTAAAGATGATATTTACTCGGAGGGACAACCCTGTTTGAGTTTAAAATTTCATGCGGGAAAATGTCCTCCCATGTATATCGGAGGGAATCTTATGGGCGAATATTAAGGACAATCTGAACACCCATGTACTCTGAGGGTTTAAAATTGTTGTTGTGTTACTCAACATTTGCCTCCATTTGAAGCAACATTGCCGGAGGAATAGCCATAGAGATTGAAATTGTAGTCTATTTGCTTTGATCGTGCTTCCTGCTTTATATGAGTTCCTTTTACTAATTTAAACAAAAGTTTTAACTCGGGGGAAATTCTTTTACAAGGATCCTAAAAAAGAGTTGAAGTCTTAAAACTATTAAGCATGGTTTGGTAGTAAAAAAAAGACACTCATACAATGAAAAACAGTTTACAAATCCATTAACTCTTGGACTAATAAAAATTTATATGAATCAGTGATTCGCCAAAGTAAATATTAAAAAAAAAAAACTTACGGCAAAGCTATAACTCTAAACTATTTTTACCATCTTGTCGTAAAAAAAAATAGCTGGGTTTTAGAACGGGCCAACAACTTTAAAATTTATTAAACTTTATAAAAAAAAATTTTAAAAAAAATTTTTAAAAAATCGCCAATTTGGCGATTTTTCTACCTACTTGAAAATTATAAAAAAAAAAATAAATAAATAAAAAAAAATATCAATTCTTGCAGTTTTCAAAAGCCCAGATAATGCAGTATTGGAGAAACTTATTAAATATTAAAAAATTAGATCACAAAAGCTGATCTTTTTCGCAATACTGTAGCTTTTCTTCATATTAACGCTTCGGCCCATTTTTTAGATTAGCATGTAAGGCACTAGCTAAAGATAGATTAGGCTAGATCTAACAATCATGCAAACCGACAACAGTTATGAAAATAGCATATTATTCACAAAAAAAGCGTTACGTGGCGATAGGGCCTTCGAAAAACAGCCTGTAATAATTTAAGCAACGGTATTTTTTCCACTTCTTAACCTATTAAATTTTAAAAACACTTGACAGTATTCGTTGCTGACCGGAGAAACATCGATAAAAAGTTTATCATAATTTTTTAATTTATTTCCTCTCAAATAAATCACCCCCTTTTTTTCATGCATTTCAGGTTTTTTAAAAGCAGTATAGTTTGCACACAAAAATAAATCATAAATATACCATCTTTTAAAGTTGGTTCATCCACCTTATAGCTATTATTATAATTTAGACAGCATTAACTTGTAGAACTGGTCAATAGTACTGGTCATTTTTAAATCGGTCGAGATCACTTTTTCAATGTTTTCTTCTTTTGTTACTTTTTTCCCCATTTTTTCCTTTTTCTTATTTATTTCCTCTTCACTCACGTTGCCTTAGGACCATGTCGTTTTCAGACTAATGATCTACGATCTTTGTTTTTCTCATATTCTTATAGAGATATAATTTACAAAAACCAAATAAAAAAAAAGCTGCAAAATGTAACGGTAAACTTTGTAAAAATATAGGACTGAAATTAGAAACTTTCCATTAGATTCAACTTAATATACATTAAATAATTCAACAAAAAGGAAAAAGTGGTTTTCAAATTAGATTATGATGTTTAAAGTATTAGACAGCTCTCTCTTCTCTACCACAAGCCATTTCACAATTCGATGATACTTCTATAAATCAATATCATAAAATCAATGTACCATAAACTTAATATGATACCTTTATATAATACAACATGCTGAAGCATCTAAAAATGACAATTATTCGAATTTCACTTGAGAATGCTCTTTCCATTTAGCCATATTTGATTTTTTTTTTTTTATTAAAAACAAACAACGTCATATGATTATTAAAGATATATTCAATTGCAGAAGCAAAGAAAAAAATTTAACAATACAAATTAAATTAAGTTTTTATTTAAAACGAGCTTCATAAAAGTGGTTGCCATAAAATTGGAATTCATAAAAGAAAAAATAGAAAAACAAACTTGATTTATAAGAGTTGTAACGGCTCCCGTTTCGGTAAAATGGAGCAAATTAATCACGATTAATCCAACAAAAAGCAATAAAAGATAAACGTCTCGATGGCCGAGAGTGTAATCTCTTATTTCGATGAATATTTAATAAAAGCTTCAGACAGTTTCAAAAAATTAAGTGCACCTACTGTTTCACAATGATTAAACACAAGCCGCACTATTCCCCTCAGAGATTTCGACATTAAAGACGATAATAGCGAACTAAAGAGAAAAATAAAATTAATTAACCTCCCTGAAGAATGTATTATTGTACATAAGTTTACGAAAATTGATGCCATAAATATGGCGATAAAAAAATAAAGCACTTTCACTATTACTCATAATTAGTTTCGAGTAACCCATCGAAAAAATTTGAAGTTATGCATGCTATAGGATACTTTTAATGGATGTATCGTGTTTCGTAAGTAAAATGAACGGAATAAACTCTAAATATTTTAATTCTTAGCGTAAAAAGGAATAAATAAGACAGAACACACGATTTTGGAGACATATAATGTATACTGCAATTACGTGCCTAAGCGATAAGCAGATAGTATTTCACTTTCATGACTTCGAGGCGTTGTTTTTACGGGACGGACGGGTATGTTTTTTATAATTATTAATTTTCTTAATATTTTATTACTTTAATTCATTTATACTTTATTAAGTAACGCAAGTAACTTTAAAAGAAATAACACCCTAACCAATCTAATGATTAGTATTTCACACAACAAGTTTCAATCTTAATGTCAAGGAAGGATTAAAACGACTGATCAATGATAGCCTAATAAAACAACCGATCATCATTTAATCTGAATTAGTTCTCTTTTTATAATAAATTTGAATTGATTTTTTTTTCCTTTAAAAAAATAAATAAATAAAAAAAATAAAAAATAAAAAATAAAAAATTTGGCGGGGAAATGCGAACTTCCCGTAGCAATAGTGCCTATTGAATTGCATTGGAGGATTTAAGAAATTGGATGAGGATATATTGTTCCAAAGTCAAGGAAGAAAAAAGAGAGAGAGAGAGAGAGAGAGAGAAAAGAAAATTACGATAATTCATATTTACGGCAACAAAATCAACCGGGGATACGGGAATAGAAACTATGTCTGATCAAAACGAAACAAATGGGTTTATTCAGAAAAAGCTTAACTGCTGCAGAAATGATTGTACTCCATAGTACAGCAATATATCTGAATATATATGCCCAGCTTACTTACTCTAACACAAATTTTAAAGGGTTGATACGAATGACTGGATAAAAATATATGCTATCCCACTAAATTTCTAAACAATTTTGCCAAAATTTTTCGCATTTGATAAAAAGTAATTTTTAACTTACATTTTAAATATTTCAATAGCATATAAATTTGTAATTTAAAATTGATTCATAAGCTCGTAACGTTTTCTTGCAAAAAATCGTTCCTCTACCTTTTTCTTTCTATCGACTTAGGAATCTACGCAAGAGATAAAAAGTTTTTTACTTCAATTTTTACAAGTCAGAGGAGGACTAAAAAAAAACATAACTAAAATTATTTCCTTTTTTTAACAGTTTTAATTTCAAAAAAATATATTCATAATTAAAAAATATACTATAAAGAAATAAATAATTTAAGATATATATAATTTAAAATATATATAATTAAAAATTAATTAATTGAAAGATTTTCAGATCGGATGGAATCATGATATTATAATTGACCCAATAAACTTGAAATAAGGCCTTCGAATTTCAAAACCAGCCTAAAATAATTATTTATTTTTAAAAATTCTTTTTCTTTTCAAATTTTTGAGGCTTTCATGTCTTTTTTAGAGAAAAAAAAACTCCATTTAATAAGGAAACATTAAAATGAATTAGAAATAGACGAAAAACTCAAAATGATTCGTAAAAATCTTAAGAAGACAATTATAATACTGCGTGAGAAATCCTTCATGGCAAATTTTGTTTCGACAACATCTGTAATTTAAAAATTAAAGTTAAACGAAAACCGAGTTCAGATAAACTTAGAGTAAACCATAAAGTTTTAAATGCTGAAAAAAATGCTTTCAAAATATCAAAATGCAAATAAATTATGGCAGGATTACTTCCCCTCAACGCAATGCTGAATAATCCTGGCATAACTTTGGTTTGCATTTGCATATTTTGAAAAAATTTTCAGCATTCAAAACTTCATAGTTTACTCTAAGACTACCTGAATTCACTTTTCTCTAAACTTTTATCTTTAAAAAACTTATGGATGTGAAACAGAATATGGGATGAAAATTTTTCCCGCGGTATACCGTCCTCTTAAGAGAACGCCATACTAGGGGAGAAACTTTTTGTCGCAAGTTCTCTTTCACATCCATGACTAATTTAAAATTTAAAGTACAGAAAAAGTGAGTTCAGACAAATCTAGAGTAAGTCATAAACTTTCAAATACTGAAAAGAAATTTTCAAAATATTAAAATAAAAATAAAGTATGAGAAGATAACTTAGGATTAACGGAGAAATTCTCTTCCAATAATTTGCTTGCATTTTGATATTTTGAAGGAAAAAAATTTCCGCAATTGAAACATCATGGTTTACTCTAAGTTTTTCTGAACTCACTTTTTCTTACTTTTAATTTTTAAACTCGTGATGGAATTTAAAGATAATCTCCGAAGAAAAATTTTTACCAATGTATACCGTCCACTTAAGAAGCACAAAAAAAATGGATTTGTCCTGGAAGCTTCATTGATAAAAAAAAAAAAAGCATACGATTATACAACTGCACTGAGACTTAACAATTAATTATTGCTGGCAGTGGTAAACTGCGCTGAGTAATTGCTTCAAATATATTATAAATAAAGAACTCCTAACACTATGCACATCGCGCTTCTAGTTCTCTTCATCGACATGTAAAGGGGCAATTTATAATAATTAAGCACTATTTTGGCGAAAAGTTTCTTCTTTGCTAGGAATAAAAACTATATTTAACTATCTATCTATTATTAACTATCTATCTATTAACTATATTAACTATATTATATGCTATCGAAACATTATATGCCATGATTAAATATGAGTTATTGGAGTAAGAATTATATTTACAACTTCTAGAATATAATATGTTAACTAATTGTATTGAATTGTATTTACGTATTATGTAATTGTAAGGCACGTAATATAAAAAAAAAAAAATCAATGTTGGATATACCTAGCAAATATATACCGGGCAGTGATACTTGGTGATAGATAAAATTTAACCAAGCGGCCTTCAAATTAATCACAAATTTAAAAGCCCTTAGTCACCGTAAAATAAAGTAAAAAAAATTTATGCTTAAATTGTCGGAGTTGGGTATCCCAAGAAATAGCACTTGACTTTTAAAAAACATCAGTGTAGGTTATACCTAGCAAATGTATACCGGGCAGTGATACTTGGTTACAGATAAAATTTAACCAAGCTGATTTGAAAGCCCTTTGTCACCTGAAAATGAATTTTGATAAAAATACATTGTTTAAATATAGTTTTTATTTTAAAAAATAGAGAAGTAAAAAATAAATAAATGAAAAATTATTGAAAATTGCTTAATTGTAATGGAAAGTTGATGTTTGACTGTATAATTGAAGGAAGATGGATAGTCACAAGGGTTGCTATGAGCGTCTGCTTCTCAAGTACGAATAAGGTGTTAGAAGAGTAGTCCATAAGGTTTTAGAAAACCATTAGCCCTATCCACTATCATCGATTATTATAATATTAATAAAGGATAAAAAAAAAATTTCTTTGAAAATAACTTAATAATCGTTCATGGGGCATAAAAGTGAACAATATATTTGAAATCAACACTTCAAAATCTAAGGGAAAAGTTATATTTGACATTAAAAAAAAAATTCGACTTGAATCCTGATACCGGTCAGCGGAAAAGGAAAAAAAACTTCGAAGGTTTATTATAGAAAATGGACTTCCAGTCACCTGAAATAGCATTGTTGCTTTAATGCCGTATTAAACAAATTCGAATTGATTGGGTTCAGATTGTTTAACACTGTACCAGTGAAAAAATGCATTTCCATACATATCATTTTCCACCGGTGTCTATAAAACAAAATTTGGAAAATCCAATTAGCATTTCATATATATAAAAAATTTCATATTTGATGTTTTATACTTACATCATTACATATTTAAAAGAAGAATTTGCAGTTCATAGAAAGAAAACTTTTACGAAATCATTAAAAAAAAAAAGATTAACGACGGTCTAAAAACTTAATTCAAATTTAACGAGAAAATTTTAAAAGCAACAAAATTAAATATTACAATCTTTGAAACACGAGAATTTCATTCCTTTTTATATTACGTAAAAGCAAAAAAACTGGAAAATAAGAAAAAAATAATTTTCGTAAAAATGCTAAAAACGAAGTATTCTAGAAATACAACATCCAGAATGTAATCAGCAAACACGAGAAAGGCGTATGACGTTGAATACTTAATTTTGAACAAAAAGGAAAGAAAAGTCCTCTTTTCGATTGTAATTCCGCAAAGAAATAAAATTTTTAAAAAAATTAATAAGATGTCGTATACAGTTCATTTTATGACATAGGAAGCAATTTAAATGTAATCTTCTTTTAAAAAAATTTCAGACGGTTATTTTTTTTTATCTCTTTTAAAATATATATATGCATTTAAATAAGTTCGAAGTCAAGAAAAGGTCTACTTTCAACTTTATTACTGACAAATATTATATACTAGCTGAATACCCATTCTTCGTACATGGTAAAAAAAATAATGAATGATCAATAAATCAGTATTAATTGCTACGAAGTCGTGCGAAAAACTGATAGGCATGTACCAACGCAATTAGTTAAGCTAAAACGATGTTTTTCTGTTATTTTCATTATTTGTTGCCCCTCCCAGTGGCTTTACGTTATCAGATTAAGCGAAACATGTTTTTAGAAGTTCATTCTTTTAAAATAAATACTATATTCAGTGTCATACAGCATAATGCAGTTGCTTGCGGTCAACTTCTGATAGTCAAAAATTACCCCAGAATCAACAGTTTTTTTCCTGCACAAATCCATTTCGATGAGAAGCCTATGTCAGAAACGAGCGCTTTATTTTTCGAACTCTGTTGTCTTTATTATTATTTTTTTTAAAAAATGAGCAAAAATTAAAAAGTATACACAACGTCACAATGTTGTTTCGAAGTCTCCACTGCTCTCTAAAATTAAGCACTCCCTTAACAGCCGGTTGTAGGCCATGCAGGTTAAAATTCCACGATTTCAAGACAAACAGCATGGTGTGGTCAGGTTTGCTCCTCCCTACCTCTTCAATAATCATAAAAAAGCATGTTTTTTAATATTCTGAGAATGTATGACAGGGTTGTGAAACTGGACATAAAGTCCAAGATATTTTCTAAGATCGAAAGTTCGATTTTCTTTTTCACTCATGATAAGAGCCAAAGATCTCACGTTCCAGTAAAAATGTTCCTCGGGGTAGGGCTAAGAGTGAATATGGCACTTTCTATGTAAAGCAGGTAACGCCAACGGCATACTGAACACCTCCCATCTATCGACAAGAAATTGTTGCAAAGGAGGAGGTGGGATAATACTAGAAGGGAATTTTTTTATTTTTTTATTCTTAGTCATAAAAAATGAGAACTTTATATCATAGTTTTTTCCTTCTTACTGACGTTATGAAATAAATTCTTTTCCAATAGAGACGTTAAAGCAAACAAAAACAAATTAAATAATAAATAAAATTAAATAGATACTTTAAAATTCATATATTTTAAAAATACTGAACTCGAATCACAATATTTGTTTGATCTTATTTCCGACATAAATTTCATTTCTAAAATAAATTATTAGGAATTTTGTAGCGTAAATAAGAGTGAAGAAGTTTTGTTAAGCTCGTTTCGAATTATTGATTAAAAAATTTTTTCCTCCTTTTTTCCTTAGCTCTTTACTCTTATAATAATCTTTTTAACTAACTTTATTTCAAAAACAACTGATAACATATCGTTTTTTGAATTTATGAACAATGCAAATAATAAAAAGTGTGTAGGAAAATAAAGATTAGGAAAAATATCTTAAATAAAGATATTAAGATTGAATTACAAACTGTACTATATTTCTTCCAAGGTATAAAGAGGCGGTTACTTAAAAAAAAAAAAAAAAAAAAAAAAAAAAAAGGAAAGGGAAAGAAAAGAAAGAAAAAAAGAGAGAAACAGAAATAACACAAAATTACTTTTCATGCAACATTTTTATTATTTTTTATAAAAAGCATTTTCTCTTAAAATGTTTTTTTTTTTTTTAAGAAATTTTTTCTCCTTTTAAAAATATCGAATAACACAAACATAAAAAGTGTTTAAAATGTGATAAATTAAGAAGAAAACATATACAAAATATATTTAAAATTGAGTAAACTTTTTCCAGGTTAAAACAAAACGAGAACATAATCACACAATAAACAAAAAATGTATAAGTTAGAATACAGATAAAGGTGTGAGAATTTTGCACAACTTTAAACACCTATACCATTTTTTCGATTTTGTATTGTTAAGTGGCACTAACAACTTGAGTACTGCAACCAATTTCACAAACAATTAAGGTGACAAAATAATATAAAAACAAAAATTTGAACCCAAGAACTCATATTTCGGAAGATACTTAGTTTAACTCTTTTGTTACTAAATAAATTTAATTTATTTGTTAGAACTTCTTAGATAACCACTTAAATAAAATGATGGTTAAAGCAGATAAACAACCATTAATAGTTTAAAATCTCTTTCACTTTAACACAAAATTAAACCTTTTTTACAATATTATTCCAATTCCTGTTAAAGAAATGTATTAATAGATCATATGTTTCGCATTTCTTGTTAATAATTATCATAAACTTTTTTTCCCTTCAGGGGGGACCCCACCCTGAGATGGTAAAATATTAACGTTTGTCTTGAATTTTTGTTAAGTAATAGAGACAATGCAGAGACTCCTTGTTTTTTTTATGTTATTTAGCTACAATTTAAGTCTATTTTTAAAAAAAACAATTTTACAAAATGATAAAAAATAAGTTGGTGGCAACTCCGTGTGTGGCTGATCATCAAAAAGTAGCCCCTCAATGGCCTCATGGATTTAGAAGTCCTGAAACATAGGAAAACGATTTTGTTTAGATTTTCTGAAATATAAAGTCATTATCTAAAAAGTAGCATAGCGGTTTTTTGATATTCGCAAAATTGCCAAAATGGTGGCAACTTAAAAAAAGAGTTAAGTGTTTCATTAAAAAAATATTCATTAAAATACTAATATAAAAATATCAAAAAAATCCTTTGCTACTTTCTAAACAATATATTTTTACGTAATTTAAAATAAAGAACAGCTTATTTCGTTGTATAGATCATGAGAAAAACGTTAGGCCAGGTCAAAAAACAGCGTTTTGAGAAAAACGCGTTTAAAGTTTTGACTTATGGTACGGGAAAACTTTTAATTTCATATATAATGGTCGATAAATGAAATGCCTACAATAAGTTTCTATATACAGTCAACAGAATGGATGAGACACAAAAAAGAATGTCGCCCTTCCTAATCCGGCCGAACGGGCCTTTCTACTTGCTTAGCGATGACTCTCTATTTTCCGGAATAACTTCCAAACGAAGTTAGGTACTGAGAAATCGTTTTAGACAGACATTAGGAAGGGTACAAAGATTCGAAAAATGCAAAAAAAAAAAGAAAAAACAATTTTCGAATTTTTGAAATATTCAGGGTGGGGTCCTCCTTAATGCATCTACATACAACGAAGAAAACCATTCCCAAAGTCTTAATTTTTTTCCGCGTGGTTACTACATAATTGGGGATATTGTATCATCTTCCCTAGATAATCCCTACTATAAAAAGTGAATATGCTCTAGTTTTGAGTGCATTTTTTCCAGGCTCTGACGCTCTTATACAACAATAAAATGATTAAATAAGGAATCTTTTGTTGACTCGCATACCATGCAATCTCATGTTATATGGATTTTTTTTTTAAGTGCAAATTTTTTTTCTTTGCACTCTTGATATTGAAACACTCTGAATATATAAAGAACTGGATACACAAGGTCAGAAACTTTGCTTTAGCTCTATTTCCAGAGCTGTCATTTTCAAAATAGCAATCTTAGCAATATCAAGATCTCTATAACCATTTTCTAAGTTTCATAGCTGAATTGGAAAATTACTATACAACATATCTAACATACAACATATCAATACAACATCTGTTATTGTATGTCATGTAACACATTTGTATATAAACATTTAAACTTATAAGGTTTAGTTCAGAATTAAAAACTTAATTTACTTGAGCAGGCTTTTCAGTAAAATAAAATAAAAAAATATTAAAAAATTCAATCAGTAACAAAACTACACGAGTTTACACCTAACGGGACATGAAATAAAACAAGAAATTGGCAGCAAAAACCATATTACAAAAAGAGTTTTAAGGGAACGTCAACGTGGCACGTACATGGCAACACATTGAGATGGAACGCATATCGAGGGTGTCCGGCAAAATCGGTAAAGATTGCAATCGTTGGCGTAATACAGAAACGGAGCTATTTATCCGACGTAGTACAAAAGAGCATGATCATTGGTCTTCGAGACAAGGGAGGAAGCATATCCGAAACAAGCTTGAAAAGGAAGCATTATGGTCTGGTGAATGTGTTAGTGGCATTCTCTAGCTGCGCTTATCATTGTTGAAGGTACAATGAATCAACACAAGTCCGTATCTGTCCTTGCAGACCATGTCCACCACTACATGCGAACTATTTTTCCTCAAGATGATTACATCCACATCTAACAGGATAATACGACGCGTCATAGAGCACGCAGTATACGTGCGTGGTCTCAAAAAGAGGTCCTACTGTGGCACCAGGATGAGTATACGTAGACTTAACTCAATCGAGAGTCTGTCGGACAACCTCTATTGGGTTGTTCACGCCATGGACCCTTTAACCACATAACCTAGATATGGCATTGAAGTTGGCATAGCTCAATATTCTAGTAAACAGCAAAACCTAATTGACTCTCTTCCTGCAAGTCTCACAACAGTTCGCTCTGCGAAAGGTGGTTATTCTCGCTCTTGACAGGTGGTCGCATTCATGTGACTGAGCTGTGTATAAAAATGCCCAATAAAAAACTTCATTATTTTTTTTAAAAAAATTCTAAACCAATATAAAATTTCGTCACATCTTGAAAGCATTCTTTGTAAACTGTAATGAAGCATTCTCTAACAGCTTAAAAAGCAACTGTCACTAACAAATTTAAAAAAAATTAATAAACCGAAATAGCGTTTTTAATCCCTAATGAATAAAACCATTGTCTGACCATTCAACGACAACAAAAGAGGGGTTTTGTTTCAACCACAAAACACAGTAATTTGACACGGGGACCAACAAAAAGAAAAGAAAGAAAAAAATCGTGTAACAAGCATAGAAAGAAAGATACAAGAAGTGATGTGAGGGAGTTAGGGAAAAAATAAGGGGAAAGCCACCTTGTTTAGTTGCTTATACCAGCTGACACCTCCTTTTGTAAAATAAAACTTTACTCCCCACTTTCCATTCTTTTTTGGGGGAAAAAAAGGACAGGGAAAAAACTGGAATACGGAAAGAATGGGTGAATATTTTAAAGAACAGTTCGCTAGACAATGCCTTCAAGAAAGAAATAAAAAGAAAACGATGACGCACCATGCCAAATCCTCGTGATAATAATAACAACAAGATAAAAGGCATAGAGGAAACAAAATAATCGATAGTTGTGTCACCTGCTTATAGCTCGCTAACCTCAACTCGGAGGAAAAATTTCTTTTTCCTCATTTAGTGGCTCCCACTAACGTAATCACCTCACAGCTGGAGCGCAAAAGGAAGTTTGCGGTAATTAAAACGTAGTGGAAAAGAATCACAAGGGGTCTTCCAAAGAGCGAGAATGAAATTTTGCTATTTTCTTGATAAAAAGAACAACAGCGAACGCTATTATGCTTCATAAAAAAACATGCAATGTATTTAAAGTCGTTTATCAATGTTAAGTCCTATTAGCCAATCAGTTTCTAAGTCACGATTAAGCTAAATAGTTTTTCTTATTTTTTAATATAGAAGTCATTAAAATCTTTCAAAAAAAATGCGCGATAGGGGGTTATAAAATGTAGCAAATTAATGAATCTTTCAAGTTTAACATCGATTTCCAACGTTAAAAAAATCAATAAGTTATTTTAATGTTGTAAAATGCATGTCATGTAGTGAGCGCAGAAAGTAAATATGCACATATCATTTTATCCCTGTTACAAGTATTTTCTTACGCCACTTTTGCATTTTAACAATGGTATCTTTCAAACAAACATGGTTATGGTCTTCTCAAAAGGATGTCATTTATGTATGTACAGGAAATATTTTTACAATCTATAATAGAAAATGGTTAGGCAGGTTTAATATTTGAAATGCAAACAGCATTTAGTTTTCATCGTAAAAAAAGTCATTAACGGCATAGTTCATTTAAGGGAATAAAAATTAGAACCTTAAAGCTAGAATAACTTTTAAATAAAAAAAAATTAACTGCGAATCAATATCCAAACTTCCATAATTTGAAATAAATCTTATATTCATAATTTTAATCGGTTACCAATTAAGTTTCCCGAATAATTTTTATACCGATTACGATGATTTAAACAATAAAAATTAACACATTTAATCCCAAAAAAAAATTACATTTCTTAAATGATATTTAGCAGAAAGATTGTTGTCAAAGGCTTTCCCGCCTATAGACTGTTACTGCAGTAAAACAACTTTTACGGAAATATAGTAAGTGTTTACGCATCGTTATAACAAGTTAATCCACAATTCCTTTTGGTTTAAAAAATCAAATTCGATTAGCATTATAGTTCCTTTAATAATTTTAATCAAGGAATCGATTATTTAAGCAGTTAAAATAGATATATTATTTAAGTCAAAGAACAAGTTGAAATCCTTAAATGAATGATACTTACCACAAAGATATTTCTCAAAGTCTTTCCCTTCTATTGACTGTTACCGCAGTAAAACAAATTTTACGGCAATAAAATTTTTTACGCATCAATATCGACCACAATTTCATTTGGTTTTTAAAATAATAATTTTATTAATGGCTAGGTCAGAGACATGTGGCAAGCTTGAGACTAAGTGGGGCATGACAGGTATTTCTGTAGTACACAAGGAGTACGTATTAAATAAGACTATCACTTGTAGAATCAGAAACAAATACGATCACTTGTGGAACCAGAAACAAATCAGAAACATTTTCCATGACGATATGCTGATGATAATTACCCCTCTACTACTTAAGTTCATGCTGTAAAAAAAAACTTTTTTGGAAAGTATGTAAGTGCGATGAGATGTAGAGAGATAAAGCAAACTAATTTGCAAATTTTGCACAATGTTGCCAGCAAGTATTTTGATAGTAAATTTTATAAAATTGGCTGAAAAAAACACCTTGTTTCAGAGTTAAGTGAATCTTTGAGTGTTGTGAAAAACATAAGTCATATCGGCATGGATCAAAAATTAAAGATCATAAAAAACCAAACATAAATGACAAAGCTAATATGGTTCAGAAATAAGTGTCATACTATATAGAATTAAAAAATGTATGAAGATTTTAAATATAATAATGTAAAAAAAAATGTTTACAATATTAAGTATATTTGAAAAGTAATATATTATTAAAAAGAAGCGTTTTAAAAGGGATCCGTTTTTAAGCGAATAAAAAATTGTATTGATATACTAATTTTTCATCCTAGAAAAAGTTACAAATATTTACCATTAATTACCTCAAATTTATTTTATTACTTACCTCAAAGGGTTCTCGCCTTAGAATATTTTACCTCACTTTTACCCTGGTCATATTAAGCTAAGGAAAATATTATACTAAAATATTTTTATAATTCTATTAATTCGATTGCGAGTTAGCGAAAGTCAATGTCTAAACAGCAAATATAGTTACACCGTGTAACTCAATGGTTTCAAATCAAAGTTCAAAGCCTTAAATGTTTTTGAAAAGAAAAATAACAAATGGCACACTCCTAAGATCAGAAAATTATTTTCAAAAACTTTTTTTTTTTCTATCTCTTAATATAATATTTTGACTGAATTTTTTTAAAGAAAAAATTTAAAACTTTTTTAATTTTCTGCTTAAAAATCGAAGTGTTTTGTGTAAAAAGTGAAGTTTGTTGAAGTGTTTCATAAATATAGAGGATTAGGAGTCATTAGTTTGAGAGTCAAACAATATCAACGTTGGCCGTTTTATCATAAACATAATCGCTTGCATAGGAGCAAGTAACTCTCACTAAAGTACGAGTACTTCCTTCAAATTGATCAGCTAGAACTTTTTTATTTATTTTAAAATTAATTATGGAAATAAAATATTTTCAACCTTGATAACTAAAAGCCAATCTAAACATTCTATACCGTCAGAAATTCTACATTGTCAGAAATGGAGAATTCAATCAGGACTACCAATATTTATTTTTCTTTGAAAAGTGATTTTTGACATTCTGTTAAAACATTTTTCTGTTGTGATCTTTATTTTAAAATAATTTTCAATTTAACTAAACAATTCAATTAATTTTGTTTATCGAATAATTTCCTTTAATCGGGGAATGATTAAATCAATTATAGGTAACACATTAGATAAAATAAAATAGAGGGAAAAGATAGCATTGCTTTAAAGGAGTGTCATAATTTCACTCGAAAAAAGTAGAACTCTTCCTTTTGATACACAATCAAACATTTTTAATCAAGACTGGGATAATTTGAGTCTAAACAATCTATGATGACTTATAAAAGATTGAATTAAAATATTTAATTATAAAGATTTCGCCCTAGGAACAGTGAAACAACGTGTAATTTCTATTTTGACTTTTAACGGCAAGCTACAATTATGTTGAGTGCCTGCTTTGGTAATTATGCTAATAACTGCAACTGGCAAAAGTAATAATTCAAATAAAGTGTCTTTAACACATAGATAAGTAACTTAGTTTATTTTACAGACGCCACAATTCAAATAATATTTAATTATCAGAGGAATTTACTTAGATATTATATTTAACTAATATAATAGGCGAATTACAAACAGTAAAATGTGCAAAAAATAGAGAACGCCTTAATAACTTTGTATCTAACTATCGGACTTACATGTTCTAGTATTCAATGTCAATCGTCCGAGGGAGATCTACTTTAAATATGCTAATTGATTTGTGCAAACCGTATTTTAAATTTCAAAATGATGAATAAAATAATTTCTCTGTATAGAAAATACCTTTTTTTCGGCAAAATTAAATTCGTGACCCTCGGGAAGTAGCCAAATTTTGAAAAATATGGTCCAATAGTTAAAACAAAGGAGCGGACAGAAGCTTGGACCCCCCCCCCTTAATCACTTTTCACTTAATATCTTTTTGAACATTTCACTTTTTTGTATATTAAGTACTATTATGTATTGTATATTTCGTTTATTTTTTCTAACACGATTCCCTTCAAATTTTGGATTTTTTTTAATTTAAAACTACACAGATTAACCTAGTGTAAAAAATTTGTACCTGTAAATTTAATGTATTCTCTTTTTTTCGCACTGATTTATAATATTGATAGCATTTGTTTGATTTTTTAAGCGTCATTTTAAGTTTCACGTAATAATTTTAGACATTAAATAAAATGAAATAAAACAAAAGTAAAAATAATTTAAGAAGATTTCGAGGAAGAGACTAAAAATTTTATAATAAGATTTAAACTACCAATTTTAAATCAAATTTGTTTTTTTTTTATTTAAACAAATTAAAACTCAAATAAGTGTCACTTTTAACACTCAATTAATATTTTTAAAAAACAATACAAGAAAGTTAGAAAAACTTAATTTACAACCTAAGAGTTTATAAAAAATTTTACATTCTCGATTATATAACATGATAATTGACAAATAGAAAATACAAATCTATGTTTTTCAGTAAAATAATCATGGGCAACGATAACAACACAAAACGAGAAACTCTTCAAGAATTCAACAACACCAAAACATAATTAAAATTCCTTTGTTTGCTGCTCCCAGGCGGCTAACATTTTCCATTAAAATTCCTAATAGAAAATCCCTATCTTTTGGAAACCGGATGTCAAGCAAATATGCGGACAATAATTTAAAAAACTGCAAAGCAAAAGATTTTCAGAACACTGACACATTTATCGCAAGCTCGCAAAAATAATGAAGCATTCTTTCCGGAAGAAATGTAAAGAAAGTGACGGCTAAATAGTGCTGTCAGTTTAAGTAAATTGCGGTTATTTAAAAATTGAAGAAAAAAAAAACGGGAGTGCTAATTATAAATACAATTATTTGCGTAATTAAGCCTGGAAAATGAATCTTGAGACATGTATTTTATTCATCCTCTGTAGAAATACAGAATCTGTCGTTTGTCTTTAATAAAATGTAAATAGTAAAATATTATGGTATATGTTTTCATAAGAAAACCTTATACGTAATCTTAACTATTTATTTCAAATATACACTTCTAAAAACATATTTCAAACGTTTTCTTATGCAAATAGTACGTTTAAAAGTAAACTTTAATTCCGATAAGTGCAAAGATAAATTTACGAAAAATGATTAATAATATTTACAAAATCACCCTCTTAAAATCAGAAATAATAATCTTCTTTTCAAAAAATTTAAAATATATAATTGATACCAGTGTAAATAGTGAAACTTCATATTAAACAGCTAAACTTTAATTAAAATGAGAAAATTCAGTTTAAATCAGAGTTAATGATTTAACCTTTTTTTATCTTAAATAGATTTATCTGATTTAAACTAGATCCTTTTATTAAAAACCATGACTTTTTTAATTTAAAATGATTTTTAATATAATTTTTTTAAATAGACTATTAGTACATAATTTAATTATTTATAAGTACGTAATTTATTTATATAAATTATTATTCTTGCATACATTAATTTTAATATATGTTTCATTTTGAAAAATTGATAATAGAAAATTTTATTAATATAAATAGCAAACAGTCAAACCACGTTCAGACAAGTCGAAGTGTTACAGGTCTTTTTGTTTTATCCAAAATTCGTATTAACCGGTAAAACTGTAAAAGGCATTTAGGATGATTTTAAAAAAGAAATAACTCAAACAAAGATATTGAATAAATTAAATGACATCTGTAGAGAAAAAAAATATTTATAATGTTTTTAACCATTTAGAATTGCGTTTTCCATCTCTTTCTTCTAATACAAGAAATTCATTTTTCCAAAATAAGTAGGAGTATTTTTAGTCCTTGCGACGAAATATCCAAATTAAAAAAAAAAAAAAATTTCTTACAACAAAATATAAAAATTAGTAGGAATAAAAAAAAATTTAAAAAACAGTACTCGTATGTTGCAGTATTAAAACATGTTCAGTTTATTGAATTTTAAGTATTTTTAAAATGCTATCATACTGAGAACGTTTTCCGTATAGACATTTCAATTCTTTCATTCTGTTTTTAACATCGATTAAATTTAAAAATTTAACGCGTTCAAAAAATTGTTCTTTATCAAATAAAGTTGCCCTAATACTTATGAAAATTTTGTCGATAAATCGTATATGGAGGACTTTAAAGCCTCAACATTAATAAGTGTGTTACAACGTTGCTTTTGTACATGAGCTCTTCTAAGAACAGAACCTCGATAAAAAAAAAAATAATAATAATAATATTTCTATCCAACGACAGAATGTAAAGGAATTCCATACTACAGATGTAGCAGTTATTACAGAATATATTGATCTGGGATTTTATCCAGATGATTCAGATGAAGGACCAACTACTCATACGCCACTTCCTCCCACCAGCACCAGGATCCCTCAGCAGCAGATGTCACCATTAGCCTCTGTCCCCAACATACTAAAGCACCCCCTGGGCGGAGGGTGGGATGCCGTAGGATTTCCTTTCAGATCTTTAGCTCCTATGCTTCTTTTACTTCAGCTTGTTAGTAACTCTTAACAGCTTTTTCATGCACCCCAACCGGTCCATCATCAGTCCAATAAGGAACCAGAGGAAAGGCTGATTTATAGAGCACTCATTATGGTTGCAATCTTTAGCACTTTATGGGCAGAGAGAGGATCCATCTTTTTCCACGAGAACTGATTTTCGGCACAATTAGTCAGAAGGTGCAAAAAATCACCGCTCTATGCTTCTTTTTTTAATGTTACGCGTCCCATCCGCAAGGCAGAATAAAGATATCCCATTATTTATAGGTCTCTTGTGTAAAGAGGGAGGGTGCGATTTCACGAAGAATGCGTACTTTAAAGATTTTTTTTTTTATTTTTTATAAAAGATTCATAGATTACTATTATTTTTTTATGGGAAATGATGAACAATCTGTCAGCATAAGGAACATTTCTATGAAAGAAAATGAAGTAGCAACACCAACATTTGGAAAAACGATTGGAAAAAAATCGCTTTTCCAATTTTCTTGAAGTGACAACACAAGAGCATGCAATAAAAACCACTTACATAGTCAAAACTAGATTGTTACTTTAATGAAAAATACTACATTGTTGCCTTTAAAAAATATATTATAACTTTTTATTTAATATTTGCTGTTATTAATGCTTTAAAGTAAAATAATAATTTAAATCGAGACAAAAACATTAAAATGTTTATGAAAAATTTCTAATAAGAACTTCCATTAACTTGAAGTCTTACTTCATAACTTTGTAAATATTACTTTTCTTATTTAGGATTGTTTAATTTCGCATTACGTTTGTTATTTACGCTTTAGTTTTTAGTTCCTTATAACACCGCCTACCTGGGCCTTTTAACGCAGAGCTGCGTGACAAAAGTATTTTAAAAGATTCATTATATATATATATATATATATATATATATATATATATATATATATATATATATATATATACATATATATATATATATATATATATATATATATATACATATACATATATATATATATATATATATATATATATATATATATATATATATATATATATATATATATATATATAAAACAAAATAAATAAATACCAAAAAAAAAAAAAACAGAAAAAAATTAGGAAAAACAATAAACTTGCTTCGCAATCATGATGATAATATTAATTTCAATTTTTTGGATTTGGGTATTATAAAAGAAGAAATATCTGCTTTGTTGATTTATACGATAAAAGAAATTATTTTAATTTTAATATAAATAAACTAATTACTTGGAATTCTAATGTTTCTAGGAGCATCTATTTAAATACTACTTTTAATGAAATTAATAGAATTAAAAGAATATGTAGTAATATTTATTTATCCAAAAAACAAATCGATAAACTCTTTCAAAATTTGATAAAAAAAACAATAGATACCCAACTAAAGTAATAAAATTCTATATAAAATCATTGAGTTAATCGCATATTTTGTAAATATATTTACTAAAAATTTTCTTTATTTATACAATTTTCCCATTTGCAAATCCATTTCGGGTAAATCCGTGGCCAAAAAAAAAATTTTTTTACTAATATTTCTTCCTTAATTTGTATAATTTTTCCTTGTGCAAATCCATTTCGGGCAAATCCTTGGTCAAAATTATTTACTAAAAAAATTCCTTTACTAAAAAATTCCTTTGTTAATTTATAATATTTTTCCATGTGCAAATCCATTTCGGACAAATCCGTGGCTAAAATTATTTACTAAAAAATTTCTTTATTAATTTATACAATTTTTCCAAGTGCAAATCCATTTCGGGCAAATCCGTGGCTAAAATTATTTACTAAAATAAGTTGTTTTTCTTTTTTTCTTTTTTCTTTGTTAATTTATATAATTTTTCCACGTGCAAATCCATTTCGGGCAAATCCGTGGCTAAAATTATTTACTAAAAAATTTCTTTATTAATTTATAAAATTTTTCCATGTGCAAATCCATTTCGGGCAAATCCGTGGCTAAAATTATTTACTAAAATAAGTTGTTTTTCTTTTTTTATTTTTTCTTTGTTAATTTATATAACTTTTCCATGTGCAAATCCATTTCGGGCAAATCCGTGGCTAAAATTATTTACTAAAATAAGTTGTTTTTCTTTTTTTATTTTTTCTTTGTTAATTTATATAATTTTTCCATGTGCAAATCCATTTCGGGCAAATCCGTGGCTAAAATTATGTGCAAAACAGGCAATTCATGTTTCTTTCTCTTTTCTATTTTATTCTTAAATAAATATTTATTTTCTAAAATTATTTATAGTCAACTTCTTTAAACTATCCAGTATAATTTTACCTCGCGCACATCCGTTTTCTGACCCATCCTTGGTAACTAAGAAATCAAACGGACTTCAGTAATGCAGCAAGAACGTACTTTAAACTCCTCTAGTTACACTCAATTTGCGCTTTTGTTTTCATAGTTTTCATATTTTGCAATCTGGCAATCTTGTTACGTAAACATTTTAAATCATTCTTGAAAAATTTCCCGTTCATGTAAGTTCGCTTTATTTCACTGCTCGCTTTATAGATTTTGTTTTATTCTGCTCTTCCTTTATATTTTATTTTGTGTTTTTACGTGTCATTTTTACTTATTGTGTTTAATTTTTTTTGTCGTAATTTTTGTAAAAAAATTTTTTGAGTGCTCCTCACACTATTGTATTGATATATTTTGCTTTGGCTATATTGATACAATATTAGAAAGCACTCTTTTTCGGATATAATTGTGTGAGCTGATGAAAAGATTATATCTTTTATTTTCCGGTTTTTTAAAAAAACTTTTTTTTTTTTTTTTAATTAATTAATTTTTTTTCTTTCCCCAGTTGTTTGTAATTTTTATTTTTTCCCCTCTCCTTTTTTCATTTGTCTGTAATTTACCTTTATTTTATCTTCATTTTAAACTTTTATATATATATATATATATATATATATATATATATATATATATATATATATATTAGTAATAATTTCCTGTAAATTTATAAAAACTGTCCATACTTGAGATAAAACGAATTATAAAGTTAAAAATAATAATGCTCATAAGAGCAAAATACGATAAATAAGCATTCCAAGCGAATAAACAATTTCAAACTCCAATAATTCCTCCAAAAAAAATAATTATTATTTTTTTGTAATTTTTTTTTCTTTTAAGAGAGATACGAAACGGAAGACAGATGTTACGTACTTAGCTTATCCCTTAATTCGGAAATCTTTTTTAGAAAGATTTCGGAGGAAAAAGATAACATCGATTAAGCTGAATATATATCGGTGACCAAAGCAGAGAGCAATTAATACATTAAATCGGCTGAACGATTTCTTAAAACGAAAAAAAAAGGTAGTGAACCAATATTCTCAGAAAGATTTTTAAAAAAAAAAAAAAATCAATTTCTCTTTTCGTATCTTTATGGGCCTTTAATGGTGAATTGAATGCTGAAAGGAAAGGCGAAAGACCTGAATGGGGAAAAAAAGTAAAGCTGAAAGTTGAAGGAAAAAATATTTTAAAATACTTTCAGAGAACGGAGACTTTTTTAAATAAAATAATAAAACATCTCTCCTTTATCCCTTATCTTTTAGTGGTGCATTGGAAGATAAAAAGACCAGCAAGAAATATTTAGTCTAAGTAAGTGCAAAAGGTTTTAGGAAAAGATATAGGGCACCCTAGCATTATTTTTAAGAAGAATAGGGGTAAGAGCATAAGCGACAATAACACTAATGTTCAATTTGCCCCATTTCTATAAAAAAAATAATTAATTAAATATAAATTCTTTGTAATTAGTGCATACGGGTGTGTTTTAATTCAGCACAAAACATTTATGGATGCCTTTTCTTTTCTTTTTTTCTTTTTTTTTTTTTTTTTTGATTAAAATATGTAGTAATAACTAAAGCTTAAAATTTGAATCGTTAAGTACCTTCAACAGTGTACTCAAAATTTTAAATGGCTGAGAACCTACAACATCTACAGGATTAAATTTCGTGAAAATTTAATACAGCCCAATAAATGAAGAGCGTTCAGAAAGAGCGCCAATGAAGAGCGTTCAGAATGTAAAGAAAAATATTTCGAAAATATTTCACTTAAGAAAAGAACCGGAATAAAAAAAATACCATGGCCAACCACAATTTTTAATAATTTCTAATATATTTACTTTTATAACTTAGAAAAGATGATATATAGTCGCAAAGAAAAACTTCTTAAATAAACCACGTACGAATTTGTGCTTCATTTTAAATGCTATGAAAATAAACAAAACAACTATGATTTATCAAAAAAGCAAGATGTTTAACAAGAGGGAAAAAAAACGGAAAAAATGCTCCGAAAAATTATTCTGTAAATTAATAACAGAAAAAAAGGAATAACAGAAAATAGTGGCAGAAATAAAACTATCGAAAAAGAATAATTTCGGTTAAATAAGCTCTTTCTTTAAATTAAACATTTAATATGGCCGAAAAGGAAGTGTAAATATTTTTGCAATACACATTGGGTTGGATGTGGATAAAACCTTTACGGTAATCCAAAAAGCATTATACTAATACTAATTGCATTCAGAGCACTGATTGTATTTTTATCAATTAAAGCTTTATTAATTAAATACATACAATATTTCTCTTAAAAATATGGAACAACTTTTACATTATAAGCTTTAAATATAAATTATTTTAAATTATCAAATTTATGCTTAATTTTAAAAACGATCATTTCCACGTTTTATCCGAATACTGATTTAATCTTTATTATTATTCTTGAGTACTGTTCCAATCGCTACCGTTGGTTCCGAGTGTTTTGTACTCGAATATTGATTTTTTTTTTTTTCCTCTCTGATTTTTTTAAATGGTGCTTTAATACTTCTTTTTCAAATTAATTTTAAATTTAGCATTAAAAAATATTTTTTATCGGACAAAAATCTTTTTACACAATAGTAAGTTTCAATAAATTCGAGAATAATTAAAAAAATTTAGATGAAACATTATACGCTTAAAAAATCGCTTATTTTTATTGATTAATTTCAAACTAAATACATTTTAATATCAAATGTCTCAAAAAAAATTCTGAAAATGTGCCAGTAACAACCAATTTGCGAAAATACAACTTTTGATTTTTAAAAACACATTTTTAAGCTATTGAAAATAGTTTGTTGACACTGAGAGACTCGAGTACTATTAAAAAATATATATATAAAAAAATATTACCTTTAAACAGTTCTTTCAAACTCTTCTGCAAAGTTATGCAAAAAGAATAAAGAAAAGTTTTCTCATGAAGAAAAGAGTTAGTAGAATTTGTAAACATATTTCGAAACTTTCGAACTTTCGATAAACTTTTTCACAGAAATATTTCTATCGATATCGCAAAGAAACAAATATAAGTCGCTACCCGAAAAAGTTATCAGAAAAATGCAAATCTGAAAAACGCTATTGTCATAAAAATACCAAAAAAGTTTCGAGTTTATCATAAAAGAGTTGCACAGAGAATGAGTAAGAAGTTGTAGAACTTAGATGTTATAGAACATAATCTTTCTTCAAAGTATTCTTTGGAAATACGTACTGTAGCGTGTGGTTTTAAAAGTTGAAAAAGTCCTGATAAAATAATATCGTAAAAATAAAAATTTAATCAAACACGTAAAAAAAAATAATGATAGTTTCTAGTACGTATATTATCTTCAAAACAACTTTTATTTGAATATTTTTGAAATGAAAAATTCAGGGCCGGCACAGCCTTGTTTGTAGGACGTTGGGCTCGTGTTCGTGAGAACGTGAGTTTGAACCCCACAGGCCGATTCGATTCAAAAGAGAACTTTGATATTAATATCAAGTCAAAGGATATGTGCCAATATTTCTTAAAACATATATACATATGCCAAAATAAAAAATATTTATAATTTTTTTTTTCAATCTATAAAGTTTGCACAGGTCTCGTTAAATTTGATGATGATGCAATTTTGATATGAGGAGGGCAAAAAAATTTCTGTGCAGTATAGATTTTATGTTATTGTCTATTTCTTTAATAGGCATTGTTCTTTCTTTCCTAATTATTAATAGCTGCTTTTAGGGTGGGGATGGCCTAGTTGGTAGGGCACTGGGCTAATGTCCAAGAGGTCGTGGGTTCGATCCCCGCCTGCCGAATTCTCCCCGTTTAGTAAATGATGACTGATGCACGTGAAATCTGTCACGGTTACAAAGTCCTCCAAGTTCTCATAACAAATCAAACCTCTGGGGGTACTGAGTTGGAGATTAATCGTTCTCTGGTTCAGATCAAAATTACGATCAATGGATAAATGAATGGAGTACGATTGGATTCTCCCTGTAAAACGGGTTATGCCGTTTGTGTGGCCGAAGTCATATACTTGGCCATAGATGGCACCACTAAAAAATCAAGAAACGCGCTCTGTGCCTTAAAAATTCACTCGATTTCAGGCAGGCTTGCTGGTGTTGCCAAGTGGCATAAGTAACAACAACAATGAACAATTCAAAATCGAAGCGTTAGAAAGTTTTGCGAGGCTAAAATCATTTTGTTATTGCAAACAAAAATATTACAGTAAAGAAGAAAGGAAATGGGTTTTTATAAATAGGCAAAGTAAACTGTAAATTTTTACAGAAAAATAAAAGAAAAAAACTGAAATTCTATAAAATTTCACACAAATTTACAGCTGTTTTTTTTTTTTTTTTAAATCCAATGCTGAAGATTAGATAATCACTAAATTATTTTCGATATAATTTATTTGCTTATTATTTTTACATAGTAAAGTAACAAAAATTTAGAACTATTCTTACTCTTATTGTTATTATTATTATACATAATTCAACAGTACGCACATTTCAGAATATTTTCTTTAAAGTATAAGTTGAAGCTCATATAAATTTAAATTATGCAACTTTTTTTCCTTAACGTTCGTATGAATGAAATCAGTAATCGCACACTTTTTATAGACGTTTTCTTATGATATTTTTCACGATAACTCTTTCATTAAGACACGATAACTCTTTCAATTTCCCTCATATGCACATAAAAATTTAACAACAACAACTAATGTGTTTCCATCGAAAGTGGGATTCATTCGATTACATCGGGATTTATTCCTTCACAGTTTTTGATTTGATTATTTAAATGATATTGTTTTGTTTTATTAAAAAAAGGGGTTTAATAATTAATTAATAAAAAAATAAAAATCCTACCTGCAGCTATATTGGTATCATACAAGTAGTTATGTTATACACATTATTGGATAAAATATATAACATATGCCTTGGTTATCAACATTAGACCTGAAAATTTAAATTTACAGTTAGTAGTCCGTGGCCGGTAGACTCTAATTAGTTAGTAACCACTTTTTCATGAAACCTAATGAGTGTGACCGATATCGATAAATCCTTTTCATTTAAAAGGCAGTTTTTGGAAACTTTTTTTGCTTTAATTTATATTTTAAAAAAAAAAAAATTCATATTACAATTATGGCCAAAAAGTGTTAATTCAACAATAAAAAAATATATAAATATGTGACAAAGTTTTTATAAACATGCTGAATTTAAAAAACTTAATGCAAAAATATTTAAGAAATAAAATACAACATTTAATGTATACATAACAAATTTAGAATATGTGAACTGTTAAAGAACTCTCATTGAATCTTTGCCCATGAATCTTTCTACTGAATTAATCTACTGAACTGAGAAATTAATGTATTCTGTATTATCTTGAATGGAGACATGGGACATTTTAATCAGAAAAAATAAGGAAAAAAAACAATGGGGGAAAAGCGACAGATTATATATTTCATTTAAGTCACCACTCTCTCTCTCTCTCTCTCATTTTATATATATATATATATATATATATATATATATATATATATATATATATATTTGCCACGTGGGGTGTGGCGAATACTTGTTTTCAGGTATAACATACATATTGCTAAATTTATAAATACAATTTATTTTCAAATATTTATGGTAGGCATGGACAATTCGACTCAACAAAAGCTCATAGATTCTAACGGATGTTGAATTTGTAATTTCAAAGGTATACTGTGCCATGACAACAAAGTATCCCTTTGAAATAAACCAAGTATGGAATTAACCGATAGAAAATTTAAACAACATAACAAAATTACCCCAACCCAAACTGTCAGCAAATGACATATGGGATCTTCTCTAAGGTATTAACTCTCGCTTGCTTCACGAAAATCCTTTTCCCGGAGCCCAAATCCCAAACATTGCAGATGCGGAACAGAACAAAATGAAATTGAATACAGCGTGGAACATACACCGAAGCATTGATAATTGATATTAATACCCCTGCATTTTGGATTGGGAGTACTCAAAACGGTAAACAGAGGTAGAGGCTGTTACGCAAACCGAATTTTACTCCTCAATTACTGATATATCAATGAGGGGTAATGTGGTGTAGATGCAAAGTGCAGAAAGTTAAATGAACTTTTGAGATTAGACGCATTAATATTGGAAACGCAAAGGAGAAAAGTGAAGCAAAGGTACTAAAAGAATTTGTCAGATTTTTATGTTTCATAATGATATTGATGTAATTAGATCTTAAGCCATTGCCGTTTTTTACCTTTCTAAACGACTTTTGCTGACGATACGAGTACATCACTTTTGAAGAATACCTAGAAAATAAGTACATGGGCATTTCCAGAAATAGTGTCATGTTCGTGTTTTAAATACATAGATGAGGATTATCCAAACATTCTTCATCAAAACCTATAATAAAATTTTGTAACCGAAGTTTATAAAAAAAATTGTTGAACGAAAACGATTTCGAAATTCATTTCTTAAATTCAGCAAGCGATTGTCCAACATATTAAGCAAAACTAGATCAGTTGACCCATCTAGCAACTGATATATTAGTTGTTGTTTTTTCTTTGTTTTTCGTTTTTTTAAATTTTTTTTTATTATTGTTAATCGCAACGATGCCTTTTACTTATTAACTCTTGTTGGTAGTAGTAACTTATGTCGATCACTTGATGCATGGTTGAAGTTAGCTTCAAATGATATTAACAAATGATAAACATTTCTCAATGACGTAATGGCGCTTCAAATAGCAGAAAAATACCATTCCTTGCACTATCATTTTTCATAGAAGAATCTGCGCTTTCATTCGTGCGAGTAAATCTGCATGCAGTCAGTTCTTATGTGATTGTAAGATCTCTTAAATAACAGCGATATATAAAAAAGAAAAGTCTCAAATCCTAGAATTGGAAAATTACATGAAGTGGTGTCTATTTAATAAAAAACAAGAAAGAAATTTGTAATTGATCAATGAAAATTAGTTAACTTTAATTTTCAATTATTTGAAAACTTTGAGAAATTTTGTATAATTTTGAGTACTGAAGTCAGAGAGGTCCCGGATGTTTCGAATAATCGTAAATCTGTTGTATATAATACTGACACTTTTATGTTAATTAGGAGTTGTTAGCACAAAAGACAGTTGTAGCTATATCTTAGTTATAAATAAGTTTATAAATTAGAAATTTTAGAATGTAAAAATTGTGTACACAAAAAAATACCTATAAAACTTTAATATTTACATAAATTGAATGACATGGTTACATTCCTCAGAGTTAGAAATTATTTATCCTGGCACTACTAATCAAGAATCTTTGTTTTCGAAAATGTTAGAACTCGAAAATTTAATAATAATATGTTACAGCTGCAGTACTGAAATACAAGTTATTTTCCTGGAGAAAACAGGGAAAGGTGAAATAGTAATTAATTATTATAGAGTAAATTCAAGTCAGCATAAAACTTGAAAAGAACAATTTTTAAAATTCAAAATATACAGCAGGAGAAAACAAAGTTTTTAATGCTTAATTTCAGTCTTTAAAAAATCATGCTAAAATGCTTATTTAACAAAGAATAGAAGGTAAGAGTTCAATTTCACAAGACTGTATTAAAAATATTAACGGGCCGGGATAGCCTAATTGGTAGGACCAAGACCAAGTAATCGTTAGTTTGATCCCTGCCGGCCGAAGACTCCCCGTGTAGTAAATGGTGACTGGTGCTCACTAAATAAGGCGGGTCACAAAATCCTCCATTTTCCAAAAACAAATCATACCTCTGAGGGAGGGAGTAAGAATTAGAGATTGATCATTCAGATCAAAATTACGATATGTGGATGGATGGAGCATGTTTGACATGTGTATGGCTGAAGTCGTAATTTTGGCCATAGATGGCGCCACTGAAAAACAAGAAACGTACCCACTGCCTTAAATTCGCTTGGTTTCACCAACAGGCTTACTGGTATTGGCAACTGCCATTTGAAACAACAGAAATGTTAATTTGTACGAATGTAAATTGAATATCTCATTACACGGTTAAAAGCAGTTTTAAAGTTTTATATTTTAATTTCAGAATATCCTCAAAGAGTATTTCGTAGATTGATTTTCCAATTTCATTGCAGTGCTGGCGGCAGTTTCAATTATTCATTTTTCATTCGTATTAAAATTAAATGATCAGATACAATTTTAATCTACACTTGATATCAAACATATAATTTAAATACTTAAACTGATTTGTTCTGGATTATAGTATTAAAAGCAGCTTTGAATGTTAAATACTCCATCTTGACTAATACGGATGGTGAGGTTTTCATAACTAAAATTAAACGTTTCTCTTAAAACTAGAGATTTTTTTTAAATGTCCTTTCTAATCCATTTTTTGTCGACATGTATAGGTTTAAAAACATTATATATAAGAGTGGGATGGCGCAAATGTTACGACAAATTTCTAAGGGAATTAGGTCACACCATCAAGATTAAAATGCCCTGAAATGTCGACGTACGCAGCTTAGGACGCTTTCTTACCATAACCTATTCAGAACCACACGTCCGTAAACAGTCCATAATAGAAAAGCGCCCCTAACGGCGTAAGGCGACATTTCTGAGCATGGGTTCGTATGCAATTTAAAATTTGTTTCTTTGCTATATATAACGTATTTAAACTTGTACATTTCGACGAAAAATAGCCTAAAAATATCATTTTAAAAAAACGGTGGAAACCCATTGCAGATTTAAAATCAACGACGTGAAAATATCCAAGTTCCGTTAAAAAAATCACATGCAACAGAAAACAATACGATTATATCCTCAAAAAAGGAGTGCTTTATAATATTGTATCAATATATACAAAGCAAAATATATCAATACAACAGTGTGAGGATAGTGAAAATTTTTTACAAAATTTTGAACAAAATTTTTATCAATACAATAGTGAAACATTTTTTACAAAAAAAACTTAAAACAAATAAAATAAAACACATTAAGTAAAAATAACACATAAAAACAGAAAATAAAATGTAAAGAAAAACAGAATAAAACACAAAACGAAATCTATAAAGCGAGTAGCAAATTCAAATGAACTAACATGAACGGGAAATTTTTCAAGAATGATTTATATTTCCGTAACAAGATTGTCAGATTACAAAGTGAGGTAAAAGCGTAAATAGAGGAGTTTTGTTTTACAAGGCGTTCTTACTGCAGTACTGAAGTGCGTTTGATTTGTTAGTTATCAAGGATGGGCCCGAAAATGGATGTGCGCAAGGTAATATTATAATGGATAATTTTATACTGGTAATATTGTACTGGAAGTACCTAGACTGGAAGAAGTTGACAATTAATAATTTTAGAAAATTAATTATTTTAGAAAATTAACTTTTATTTAAGAAAAAAAAAGCGAAAGAAACATGAATTGCCTTTAGTCAAAAAATGGTAAAAATTATATAATTAACAAAGAAGTTTTTTAGTAAATTTATTTACAATAATATACAATTAACTCAATGATTTTATATAGAATTTTATTACTTTAGTTGGGTATTCATTGTTTTTTATCAAATTTTGACAGAGTTTATCGACTTGTTTTTTGGATAAATAAACATTACTACATATTCTTTTAATTCTATTCATTTGATTAAAAATAGTATTCAAATAAATGTTCTTAGAAACATTAGAATTCCAAGTAATTAGTTAATTTATATTAAAATTAAAATCATTTCTTTTATCGTATAAATCAACAAAGCAGATATTTTCTTCTTTCATGATACCCAAATCCAAAAAATTGAAATTAATATTATTATCATGATTACGAAGCAAGATTAATTCCTCGGGGTAAATATTATTTATTGAAATAGTATGATCTTGAAAATTAAAGATAATTAAATCATCAATAAATCTAAAAACAAATTTAATATTGTATAATTTTTTTCATAATAATGCAAAAATAAGTTCGCTAAGAGAGATGAAAAATTAGATCCTTGTGGTATTCCATCAATTTGAAGAAAAATATCTTTTCCATTGCAAAGATAATTATTAAAAATACAAAAATTAATTAGAATTTCCCAATATATGTAGAGAGAGAGTTCACTCAAAAGCTCAAAAACAATAACAGAAAACGGGATTAAGATTCCACAAAATGAGTAATACCAGTTTTCTCCTGAACAAACATCTCACGTCTGGAGTTGCGATATAATTTGCAATCCGTATATTCTCTAAACGCCAGGGATAAACTTGATATCCAAGAGCATTAATTTTAATATAGCGATGTACACCGGGGGAGATCAGGACATTAAGACCGAGCAGTTAATTTATATGAAACCGGTTGGAACACTACTCTCACACCATTCCTGGATATTTCTGGAATGAGAATTAGTTCCTGAGAACAGGAAAGACCTCTGGGACGCTCATTAGGGGTAACACTAGAACCAAAAGGCATTTCCTAGAGTCGACATTTTAAATAAGACAACAAAACTAAAAGCGAAATTCATCACACTTTTGTAGGGTCATTCTTTGAACTTTGAAGAAAATTTAATACTGCATGACAAACAAAGGTAGCATTTCTGCGAATAATTGTCATGAAAATATATTTTCTTTTGAAAACTTCACATTGGTTTTAAATTTAAAAAGTATACTTTTTAGCATTGTCGAAATTAAATTTATGTCCACGATTCCAACAATGTGCAGTAAATTCATTTTCAACAAAGCCACCACAGTAACATCTGCTCACCTTGATGCCCTAGAATCTTGTTTTATTCATATGATTGCTGATTCCCTTGTTAACGATATTAGCTCCTCACGACCTCTGCATCACGCGTGGAAATGCATTTAACTCTGATTTGGGCGTCTCTGTCACTATGGTTTTTCTTGTTCTGATTTTCATCTTTTTTTCTCTTTCACGGCTATTTTGATTTTTCTAGTTTGGTTTCTCATCTTTATTGTAGGGTTGGCAAGGTTTAAGGCAGAATGGATTAATCCACGGTTTAAACCCTGGTTTAAACCGTCCTGTCCAAAACCCCTTTGTCCAAAACTGTCTTAAACTGTCCAAAACCCTTTTACTCAAATTACGTCACAATTTTATCTGAACAATATTTAAAAGGTAAAATAAACATAGAACTTATAGCATATTTATAATTAAATCTACTAGAGAATATTTGTTTTTTAGAAGTATAATGTTTTATTAATATTGTTTGACTCTTCAGTTTAAACATTAAACAAAGGAAGATTAATCAGTAATCAAGTTCAATTGGTCCTCTCATTCAATAGTAGGGGAGAGTCGGGTAGCCCCGCCCAATGTCAATTTCATATGTATAGAATATTTTTTCAAGTGAATGGGCCATCGGACAATAATTGTTATATTAAAAGAAGATTATTTTCAAAGTTTCAAGTATTTATGCAGCTGGTAACATGGTAAACAATAGTTCTGAAAATATGTTGAATACAGTTGTCATGATATTAAGAAAAATTGGTTGAATGTTTCGATTAAACTTCATTTTAATATTAAAAAAATAATTTTTTCTATACATACAGCATTAAAGTATGTAGTCTTAAGTTTAGTTTGCACAAAGAACGAAGTTTATTTGTGAAAAATTGTTAGAGTAATTACAAATTTACAAAAAATTGGATTTCGGGTAGCCCCGCTCACATGAATGTTAGGTATCACAGCCCACTTTTATTTCGTCGATAAATGTACGGTTCCAAAGATTTACTTAAATTAAATTATTTTCTTTAAATATTTAATATAAATATATATTCATATTATAATATATTAATATACATTATTAATAATAAAAAATATAACATTTGTTGTTAATGAATGATAAAATTCACTAAAAGTATATAAATATGTAATTAAAAAAAATAATTTTGTGATAAAAATGATAAATAAGGTTTATCTATTGTCAATACATTGATCATTTTCATTAACACCTGAAAAAACAATCAAAAAACATAATTTGTGTAACTGAGCGGGGCTACCCGACACATTTTGAAAAGAGCTGAAAAACATGTTTTTTTAAATTTCTATTTTTTTAAGTTAAACTATTCTTTTTTTGGTTTATTCTTTTTGTATTATTTAATTAAATGATAAAACAATAGAAACATACAAAAATCTTGATTATTACTCAATATTATACAGAAATATAAGCAATAGTCCTTAAGTGGGCGGGGCTACCCGACTCTCCCCTACATAACTAAGTTTGACCTTGCCATACAGGTTAAGCCAGGGATGAGCAACACGCGGCCCGCCAAGCATTATCAAGCATGAATTTATTTTATCGACTTTCTCCCATCGTATTGTAATAAAATTAATTATAATAAAATGGTAGTGCATACTGAACCGAAACAATTTTTTGTGACGAGTTACTCACTTGTCGGCGACTTGTTCAAAGATGAAATGCGCCGCGTCTGTGCTTGTGTTTGCTTCTGTGTTTGCTTCTGTGGCGGCAGCACTTGCAACCACCTCTGTGTCAGGGGCTAAAAAGAGTATACAACTTAAAAAGCGAAATAACGAACGTGTTCATGGATATGAAGGGTTACGCCTTTCCTCATTTTGGTAATAAAAAATGGATGTGTGATTTTGGGTTTCTTATCGACACGACTCATCATCTCAATTATCTTAATGTGGAACTTCAAGGCAAAGGACAGTTTATTCACAATTTGTATGATAAAATTCAGGGCTTTGAGCGCAAATTAAAATTGTGGAAACAGCATCTTTTGCAGAATAATGTGTCTCACTTTCCACATTTAGAAAAAGAAAACGTTACTACTTCTCAAAAATACGCACAATATATAGACATTTTAATCACGGAATTTCAATTAAGATTTAAATGTTCTAAGCTGAGAAGACAGCGGTTTCCATGAAAATGTTTTCCTTGCCATTTAATATCGATGTGGATACAGTTCCCGTAGATTTTCAAATTGAAGTAATTGACAGGGAGAATAGTACCGATTTAAAAAAAGTGTATTTTTCTCAGTAAACATCGAAAATTTTTATAAATCGTATGTGAGCCCTGAGAAATTTCCGCTTTTGACGAAAAATGCAAAGCAAATGATGTCTCTGTTCAAAAGTACGTATGTTTGCGAACTATTATTTTCAACCATTAAAATTAATCAAAAATGACCACCGATCAAGACTGAGTGATGCACGATTAGAAAGCTGCGTAACGTGTAGCTACCTCATCAATTCCGGCTGATATTGATCACCTTGAATTTAAAAAAAAAACAGTGCCAAATTTCTCATTAAAAATTTCAAGTAAATTCGTTTTATTGTTGTTTACTTGCTTGTTTTTATTTTGCATTAAAAATTGTATAAGAAATCTTTACTTTTTTTAAAATTTTATATTTTTTTATTCTAATGGTCATTATAAATAAAGTTTTGTAAATTATTAATAAGTGTTACTTTATGTGCGGCCCGCCAGAAAATTTTAAAATTTTAATTGGCCCATTGATTAAAAAGGTTGCTCACCCCTGGGTTAAGCTATTAGGGACTAAGTCCTTGGATATCAACAGGTTCATTTATCAACTAGTACTATTCAAGAATACTTTTATTTCATTCATGCTCGATTCTTTTAGCATAGTGGTGATACATCACCATTGTCAGTAACTGAAACTGATGTTATGCCCTTCAAAACTGTTAATACATTTTTCAGTTATTTTGTATTTCCAATTTAAGCTAATATATTTATATTTAAAAAAAATTTTTTTTTTTTTAATAGATGTCTTTTTTATCATCCTGTGATGCAGAAATTATAATTTATTTTTTTTAAATATTGTGAAAAAAAAAAGGTTAATTTTTAAACAAATTTAGTATTTTTTAAAAAAATTTTTTTTTTTTTTTTTTTTTAATATTGCATTATTTATCCTTATGCGAAAGCATTATTTATCAGTATTAAAAGCATATTTGTATTTAAAGGATTAGGTATTCACTTTTGTTATTCAATGAATTATGGAGCTTCAAAAATTATAAACCTTTTCCTATTATATTATATTATTTTCCTTTAATAAGTTAAAGTAAATTTTATAAAAAATACCAAATATTTATTGATACATGTAATTATTATGTGTACAATGGTTACACCTATAGAATTTTTACCTTTTACCAAAGTTCATGGTTTTAGGCACTTTAAGACAGTTTTATTCAGTTTAGGACAGTTTAAGACAGTAAAACCCACGTGTCCCGTCCAAAACCAGTTTAGGACGTCTAAAACCCCAACCCTGCTTTATTGTTTAATATTTCGTTAGCAACTTTACATTTTAAGTTTAAAATCACTTTTGTTTCACGTCTGGCAAACCTTGAAAACGGGCGCTTATTTCTGAGTGCTTGAAACAAGTCGACAGTTGTTTTTTTCCAATTTGTATATTTTTGAAACGAATGAATATGAGTAAAAAATGTGTATTTTGATATATAACAATAAGTGATCAAACGTGAAACTCTGGAGAGAAAAAAAAATTTATATTTGAATAGTTGCATCGAAGTTTTAATAAAGTTAACGAATGAACTAAAAAATAGATTGCAATTCTGCGAAGATCATTTATATAAATTAAGATCTGAAAAACCTTTCATTGCAACAATTACAAACAACTTTAATAAAGGTAACAAAAATATCTCGTTCGATTTCCTTCATTTTTTTCATAATCATCGTGCAATCTCACATCTGTCTGAACAACGCTAACGTTTCACGTCTCTCATAACATTGCTAATGATGTAAAACGACATGGACGCGGCGAGGCTCATGAACGAAGATAGATGTTTTCATATCTCTCGCCATCTCATCTCTTTTTTTTTTATTATTTCATTTATTGTTTCTTTTTTACCCCGATTTACGTATATTTCTCTTTAACGGGAAACCAACCACTGACTATGCTCCTGCGTTCCCTGTCATCCAGGATCATTTTTCTTCGTCCTCATCCAGAAAGGAGAAAGGAAAAAAAAAAAATCGGGAAAAAAGACATGTCGCCAACCGGACGTGACAAATGAAATCGTGGTGCTCGTAATTACAGGGAGCTTTCTGCCAAATGGCCGAAGTTAGTAAGCGTGGACGTCCTATAGAAAAGAGTGATAATTAAAGTCCTGGGGCTGCATGATTGGAAGATGTCGCCAAGAAGAGGACTTCTTTCATTTGATGAGAGCAACTTCTTTGACGTGAAATTATAGACATTGATGGATGAAAAACAAAGTGCAAATCGTTTGTGAAGTTGGACTTCTGACAAAGTTTGAAATCGTATAATCAGTAGTTAGAGCGATGCTTGTCTTAAAAAAAAAAAAAAACTTTATATAAAATTTAAACCATAAATGGGGTTGAAATATTATTTAATAAATTTAATTTCGACGTTTAAAAAAAAATCCTTATTTTGGGATAGAGAGCTTATTAAAAAAAGTATAGTTTCAAGAGGAAAAGTAGAGGAAAATGAAAAATACTTTTACAGAAAAGTGAAAGAAATACAGAAAAATGTATGAATTCTTTAATAAATGAGTATGCTTTGTTTTAAAGTCATTCGAAAAATACAGATGCAGATCATTTCATACTAAAATAAATTGGCCCACTTCACAATAAAATTTTCGGGACCTTCCCAATTTATTACTTTAGAAAGCATATACGCATGTGCTATCAAAACTAAATGCTATTGTTCGTATATGTTATCTAAATTAATAAATTTGAATTTTCGTATTTATCCATCAATTTAAAGTATTAATTAAATATTAGTAATTATTTTTATAGTGTTTATAATGAAAAAATATTACCACATACGTTTTTTCTTTTCTTTTTTATTTTCTTGTTAAAATTAGAGTTGTTACGCATAAAATATTCTATTAAAAATTTTTACTTAAAACATATTTTAACCATACATTTTTTTTAATTTTTTCCTTACATATATTTTATTTTTTATTTTTGCGCTTTAAATTGAATAAAATGAAAATATCTTAACGTCAAAATATCCATTATAACAAAAGCATTTAATTAATTATGACTACTGAAATTAAATACCATAACTAGACTTAATTGATTATTTATTTGTTGAGCTTATACTTCTAAAATATAATAGGTACAATACCATCACACCAATTACAAGCTGCGTTTAAGGGACGTAAAAATTTAAATATCTGTCACACAGTTTTAAAATACATTGATCAAGAAATTTTAAAAAGAAAGGAGAAACTTGCACAATAAAATAGCACTTTATATTCAGAAATGTTTTACATAGAATACTCTAACTTTGAAACAATGAAAGGAATCAAAATGCAACTTATCAGTTCAGAACAACAGTAATATTAATTGAATTTTATAACTCTCAAATTATTACAGTTTTAACGTTGAATCATGGGGTTGCAAAACGATATTCAAGAAAACCGACTTTATATATAACGTTTATTATAAGGTATTTGTGAATGTTATAACCTGTACAAGACTATTTTCAAAATATTTAATTATAGGAATGAAGATTATTCATTATTTTATTATTAATAATCTTAAATTCGGTTTTATGTCTGATAGTAAATTTTGCAGTCTTTGTGCTGTATCTTGTACAGTTATGGATTTGCTATAAAAGGAAAAAAATAAGCCAAATGACGGTTTTCTTCTAAATAAAGTTCAAAAAACTGCTATAAACGTTGAAAATGGTTATGAGTGAAACAAATTTCTTTATTAAGGAATTTAGTTACTTTATTTTAATTTGAAAAGCACGGTAGGAAATAGTAATGCAATATTTTATAAACGCAATATTTTAAAAATGCAATATACTATAAATGTTTGCTCTTTTCATAATGTTCACTTAATATAATGTTATAAGAAATGTATTTTATTTTAAAAAATGCTATTTCTGATTCATTGGCATTTTGTCAGAAATAATTTCATAAAGGCAACCGAAAGTTTAATTAAATAACGACTTATGGGGGTTGGATCTAAATATAATCGGTGGAAACTGGTTATAAAAAGTACTAACTTACGAAATCCCTTTAAATCATCCATGGATTCCGCGGAACAAAGTTTGTTAACCGCTGGTGTAGAGCGTACATTGAAACAAGGACAAAACAAGATAGAACATCACGATTCTTCCGAAATCCTGAAAACAAAAGTGCCCAACATGACAAACTTCCCAATAATGTTTGAAAAATGCGGGAAGTCAAGATTCCCAGCACATACTAGCCAATAACAAAAAATGTCTACTATTAAACAAAAAATGCTCACAGCTAATATGGGAGGGGGGAATTCAAAAAACAGCGAGTTTCACTATCTCTTATCTTGTCGTATCATAAAGAAAGGCAGAACATTTTCAAACGATAGTGGTTACTTTTTGTGGATTTTAATAAATAAATTTGAAATGCAATTTTAGACTTTTTTGCAAATCCATTTTGATTTTAAAATTTCGCCATCTACGCCTATATAGTATATCCCGTAGAATCATTTAAAATAATTTATAAGATTTTACATCAGATTGGAGATCCCTTTAAAAATTAAATATAAAATTAGCTTCCTTTTTTTTTTTTTTTTTTTGCGAAAATGTTAAGGAAAAGTTTATTTTTTTAATCCCTTAAAACCTTTAAAAGTGAAAATTCCAAAAAGGATAATTCAACAAATCCTCCAAAGAACACATATAAAACCCGTACTTTCGGTTCATTTTGAAAGATATCCCATATTTTAACAAGTGTTTAACTAACCACAAAACTGCAAATGAATATAAGGAATAAAAAAGTAACTTAAAAACGGAAGGAATAAAAACGAAATTACCCATTGATTTTACGGTGAATCTATATTTTTGAAAGATTTCCCATATTTTAACAACTATTTAATTACGCACAAGCTAACTGCAAATTAATAAAACGAATAAGAAACTAAATTCAAAACTAAGAGGGGGAAAAAAGAAGAAAAAAAAACGTATTTACTCATTAAAACTCAAATGTTACGGTGAATCCAAGCAATATCAACAGTTTAATCGCATGAACAATTTAAACGTTTTCAAATGTATGTTGAATCACGCATATAGACAACAGCAAAGTGTTTTTCTCCCTCAACATAAAGAGAACTTGGTCCCTGGCGGGCAGGTTTCTAGTCGCTGTCCTCCCTAGAATGGCCAAGATAGCCACTGAAGTCTGCTTCAGTATTTGCCTGCATCCCACTCATGTTTGCCCCTTCTGCATCGATGTCCCTTCTATAACTTAGGCAAACAGAGCCCGGAGAGGAAACGACGTAGTATTTGAGTATTTACCCTCATTCTTCTTCCTTATGCCCGAAAGGACACTTCACCTTCTCATGCATCGGCAAGTGCATCACAATGTGTACAGAATGACTTTGGAATCCCCCTACCCACTTTTGATTGAATTCTCAAAAAGAAAATGATTATTTTTTTCATTATCTCCAAATTCGTTGTATTCACACAAAATCAAAAAAAAATTTTTTTATCGAGAACTTTCGTCAAATTTTATTAGTTTAACACTAGAAAAAAAAACGAAGAAACAATTTAGAAGTTGTGAAACGAAAAAATAAAAGGCCAGTCACTGTCATTTAAACGTTTTAATAATCTAGGTAAAACGCTAGAATTAAAACGCTAAGTGTTAAAATTTGTAAATTTAGAAATTAGGAGTGAAATGGAGAGGGAGGGAAAAAAGGGGGGGTGTTAAAACTATCATCTTTTTAAAATTTAGCAATCGACTCATAAGGCGCTCTGTTTTAAGTGACTTAAGGTTGAAGTGGAGTACTATAATTTTTTTTTTTTTTTTTTTTTTTTTTTTTTGAAGAGTTGAGCCAATCTGATAGCATTTTTTTTTTTTTTTTAAAAATCAGTTTTACAACTTATATCGTAAAAATGATGTCCCATAAGTTTATTAGCAGGAAAATATCCTTGAACTCGAATTTTGAATTCTTGTTCAGTCACTCTCTTGTCCGCGTGCAACCAGAAAAATTTAAAAGCGTTTTTTTTTTTCTGTTCTTTTTTTCCTAAATAAAAAATCTGCATTTTCAAATCCGTCAAAATAGAATTTCCCTAATTCTCTTCCAAGTTAAAACTGTATAATTAAAATATATATATTTTCCTGCTCACCATTGGATTGGCAGAAAAAGCCCTGGTGGTGCTCTAGAGTTCAAGGGAGAATAGGACCAAACGGTAGTTTCATGAGGACAACAATGTATATATATACAATACAAATTAAGATACATAATGCATCAAAATTGAAAATTAAAGAGAAAAAGAAAGCAGAACATACAATTTGCAATATACATGGTTGTTTGCGGTATTTTAACAGCATAAACTACTCTTTCTTTCAAGATCCCCCCCCCCCTGATGACGCTACTATGCATTGCCTCCACTGCAATTTCCATTTTTGTGCTTTTTTTTTTTTTTTTTTTTTAGTGATTATTTACTTTTGAAGTTTTAGAGTTTAAATTATTTAAGTATTCCTGTTATTGCTTTTCGGATTATTCCTGTTTTATTTTATTTTTATTTTATAACCGGCGTTGAACAGCGACCCCATTCTGAGTTTACGACTACAAATGTTCAACCAACCCAGAAGACAAAGGAACTCCTAGATCAAACATTGGAAAAAACTAGCCTTCGTGGAGAACTTTTTTTATGAAGGAACTAACCCTCGTTTGCTTTAATACAGAGGAATACCACGAAAGCTCCCCACGGTTAGTACGACAGCAAGGGACTCTAACCCTTTGATCCGCCTACCACTAGGGATATTTTTACGTCAGCACTGTGGTCGAAGCGAACTACGTGCGAAATTCATATCGACTAGCTTCAGCTCGGATTCGAACCTGGATCACCTAATTGAGAGGCGAGCGCTCAATTCCCGGAATCATCACGGCATAGAGATATTTAGCAATAAACATTTATTTCATTTAACTAAAAAAGTTCTCGGATACTAATTAGTTTGGGATTGGTGAAAGAAAAAAAACGATAAACACGTTATAGCAAATTGAAAACATAGATGAAATAACATGGTACAGCATAGACTTTCATTCTGAAGTTCTAACTCTTCTAAAAAGGGAAGGAAGGGAGTAGAAACCTAAATCAATAGAAATTAAACGAGAATTCATTCTTGGGTGAGTGAATTTTCGCTTGAAAGGAAAAACTTTTCTAAGACAGCTGAAATGAGTGAATTGAAGGGATAAGTTTTTAACGCTCAAATTCCCTTGTACTTGTCAAACATAGTGGAAATGCATTTATTTTCCGAGAAAGCTAAAGGGAGAAAAAATGACATGCAGATAACTAAAAATATTCGTCTCCGTCATTTTAAATGAGCTCCCAAAGCAAAGTTTGAATCGCATTCTCCGCATTCTTTTGAACCGTAATAATTCGTTATTTTATGAAGTAAGGAATGACTTGCAGTTTCTTTTATTTCGCCCTTGTCGTTTCTAAGATTCTGTATATGTTACCCTTTAAAATCCGGAAAAGGAATGAAATGCTTAGAATCTTTTCAAAAGTCAACGGAGGAATTGAATACTAAATAAAAAAATACTGAACATGTATGCTGAAATCGGCATTAAAAATCAGACGATGCTTTAGATATAAAAGCATGTTGCCTTGCTTCTTGTTTAATTTAGGTAAACCAAAGTGTACTTTAAGATAAATTCAACTAAGAGGCTCTGTCCCCTGCTCGATAAAGCTGCTCTCAACCGCTTCCATTGGCAGTTTTTTTCAGAGAAAAATGCAAAAAAATAAACATTTTTTTTTATTTCATTAATATATACAAGGAACTAAAACAAAACATAATACACAAGTTTAAATTAGAAATTTTAATTTTTTTATGTGTAAAAAACATTTAATTTAGCATCAGTTTACAATCCCGAGCTATCGCGGGCAAACGAAAAAGTTAAGTGCTAGTCTTTGTATGATAGTTTTTAAAACAAGGGACGGACAGCACAAAGTGATACTTTCCATACGCCAGTGAAGCGATATGCCAATGTAAATTCAGCAACCATCGTATATACAATCGCACAAAACACGTGTGAAGTCCTACAATCCAACAGCTTAACTCCCTAACAAAACTTAGCAAGCTTCCAATCACAGAGGTTTTTTTCTTTTTTTTTTTTTTTTAAATTCTTGTGTAAAAAAAAAAAAAGAAATTAAAAAATGCCCATCAAAAATCGCAAATTAATATTTTTAAAAAAGTTTAAACTCTGACCAAACACTATTGAAGTCAGGATGAACAAAGGAGGGATCATTCAAAACTATAGTTTAATTTTCTATTCGGGATGGAAAGCGTTATTTTGCTAGGAGAAATAAACATTGTCATTCTGAAATTAAACATTGCATGACTTTAATTTCACTTTTGCAGACCATTTCAAGAGAAGACGGCTGTTTCAACTTCGATAAATATCAGATTCGACATTTCTATACCAAATAAACGTTACATAAAAGCCATCTCTGCAATTTGGTCTCTTTGTTTTCAGCTCTCCTGATTATTAGAAGTGCACTAAAATTCTAATGGATGAGTTTTTTTTTGTTTTTTTTTTCTTTTTATGATTTTTTTTCTCAAGTTTATCTGCCATAGTAACATTTTTCATTTTAGACCACTAAATAAATACCTAGTTAGTCCTATTGGACTACTAAATTTTTATTGCTGGTGTGAACACTAATTATTATTATATAAATGCAAAACTATTTATTATAATTCCTTAGCAAACCACTTTTCCTCTTGAAAATTAAGAACAACAGATTTTAACACTATAATAGTTCTAAAAAAATAATTAGAATATTAAACTTTAACCTTATTAAGAACGACAAACAACACATAATTACATTAAAAGTAAGCTACTTTGAAAATAAATGCACACAATAGTAAGAATATTTTCCTCAGCTAGTAAAAGTGCAACGAAAAATTTGTTATCGGATTTATTTCAGGCCTAGCAAGTTGCTCTATTTTGAATAAAAGCAACGTGGGCAATTAACGATTCAATAATATTTCTTCCTATCTTTTCATCTAAATGTTCTGATAATTCCCTAATGATGTTTCATTAAGGGAAAACGGACGCTAAAATCCAGAGATTTCATTAATATCTCCATTTAGAAATTCCCCAGTCGTTATCGCTGTGTTTATGGCTGATTTAACAATTAAGAACACGTAGAATATTAAGATTTCAAATGAGACAATTTTTTTTAATCGAAAGATGCCATTATTTCGAATGTTAATGTCTCACGGTAAACGGATAATTAAAAATAATCGAGAATTCCTGACTCCGAGTACCTTTACTAATGATAAAAAATTAATTTTAATCATTGTAGCAAGTCTTATTTTTTTAAGTTGATTAATGTAGCAAGATTACTGTAGAAATTACATTTTGTAAAATTTCATTTCGTGTTTATGTTAACTCATTAAAAGCGTGCAATTCAGGTCTCAAAGCAATAAGTCTAATTGCTTAATAAACATGAAATAGCTGCAAAAAATTAGCAAAAAAAAAAAAAACATTCATTAAAATTTTGCAAACAAACATAAAAATTTTACGGAAGACAACATAGAAATAAACATTTTTTTTTCTTATAAGCTAATTTTTTAAATAACAGAAAAAAGATTGAATTATTTTCCTACAAATAATAAGAAAACAAATTATACTTCAAATCAGCAATAATTAGTACCTTCAACTTAATAACTTGAGCAATTTGTCTTCTTGTCTCAGTGAAAAATAATTACATGCTTTTTTTTTTTAGCTTTTAATGTTATAAGTCCAATTTTGAACATGATATTAGAATGTCAGGTTCACATTAAGCTTTTCACACAAATTAATAAAATAAGCATATAAGCAACACGAAAGCCCCTAAGTAAAGCTGCGGTATATGCTCTTCGCCATTTTCTGCCATTTTTGTTTACTTCTTCATTGATAACCATTTTTCATTAATATCAGAATTTTACATTAATAGAAACAAATATGGTAAATATTTACTTTCTTCTTAATTGTTGTTTAACCTAAATAAAAAAAGCAAAAAAAATACGTAAATTGTAAAAAATATTTTATTGTTATAATAAGTTTCATGAAAACTTTAAAAAATAAAAAATAAAACAAAGTAATAAAACTTTTTTAGCAGCCAAATATTGCGAATGTTTATTAGTATTAACCCTTTTTTTAATCTTAGTTTTTCCTTAAATAGTAGGAAAAAAACTATTGAATTAAAAGAAAAAAAAAGAAAAAGAAATTCAAAATAGCACCTTTAAAAAAAAAGTTTCCTTTCAATAGATTTTAACTATCCTTATTAATACATTGAAAGCGGGTCACGAAAAAATACGTTTTCGAATTTTCTGCAATCAATCCATACAAAAGTTTAAAAAGTGGTAGCAAAACTACTTCGTTTCGGCTCTGTCTTTGAAAGAAATTATCCATTCATGATTATCACAAACATAAATTATTCAGTATACATCGCTCGTCGTAATTTAATTTTTAAATTGAAGTTGGAGCTATAGACACAAGCTTACTCCAGCTTTAATGAAATCTTGCCAACTACTTTTTTAAAATATTTTAATCCCTAACAGTTGTAATACATTTTTTAGAAAAGTTGGCCACATGCAATGTGTTAATAAACCTAGTTCAGGAATTAACGGCTCTTTCCAACAGAGTGTTTGCGGAATTTATTATTACGTATTATATAGTTATTCAATGAAAATTTACGTCACTTTTTTAATAACTAAATAATATTTTAAAAGTTATTTAGTTTATTTCAAATAATGATGTCTTTTCTAGCAGAATTAACTTTTTCTTGAGAGGAAGGGGGTGAATTTGAACAAGAACAACCAGTATTCAATTAGAAGGAAAGTCTATTCTGAAATGGGAGGAAAAAAATTTCCCGTTCGTAACACTAAAAAATAGGAAAAATATATTATATTTGGTTTAATTTACAAACTCTCAAGTCACAAATCATCAAGAATGTTTATCAACTCATAAACCTTTATTTTACACACACCCTTCCCTACCTTGCACAAATTAAATGCAAACCAATACCTTATATACATTACCCTCACCCTGAAACATGTCTTTTAACAAAATTTAGATTTAAGTCTACACAGCTTACGTATTGTTCTGACTCAGTACCGTTTTTGGCATAAACTAGACTTAAACTTTCCCCTTACATATCACTCTTGACTTTATTATTCTCGTTTTGATTCGATTCCATTGGCTTCTAGTAGGTGTTGGCAAAACCCAATATCTTACTATCATTCACTAATCAAACCATTTTTTAATTGTTTATTTGATAATTTAAAATCAATTAGTGGTGAGCTATTGCCACTTACGAATCAAAACAAATACCATAAAAGAGGTTTTTAAGGTAAAAAAAAAAAGAGGGGCAGAAGGGAAAGAAATCCACCACTGCATCAATAAGCAGCCATCTATCGCACCTGGCTTACAAATAATTGCTACCGAAAGTGCTCCAGAAGAAAAAATAAAAAAAGTACATAAAGAGGGGAAGAAAGCCTAGGATGAAGGGAAGCCTCAAAATATGCAGCACCAGCTTTCGCTCCACCCATATAAAAGAATAGTACATAATCACCATTTCGAATTTTTTTTTTTTTTTTTTTATTTTTTTTTTTTCCCCTCTTCGGCAACTTTCTTCTTCTGGAAGAGAAAAGAGGAGATAAATAAAAGTACTTCACGACAAATCGATAGTCGATATGGCTTCGCATAACTCAAGACAAGAAAAAGCACGAAAACGCTCAACAAATGCGTTCGATGAAGGAGATTCTAGACTTCAGCTCAAACACTCGGCCGAAAAATCCACATGCTAAAAGATTTTTGATGTGAAAATAAAAATGGCGTCGTTTGAAATTTTTTCCCCGCTATTTATGCTTAACTTATCGTCTGCTTTTTTTCGTTTAACAACAAGAAGGTAGCCATCTTATTTTGATGCTATTTTTATGATAGTCTAAGACATTTTAGGCGATAAAACTCTCCCAGAAGAATATGTTTTCCCGCTATAAGAATTTTTTTTTCACTAAAGAATTTTCTTATGAAGCAATAAATCAACTCTTGTCAGTGAAATCTACTTTTACTTCGACAATGAAGCAGATAAAAAAAATACTTTACTGCCCACTTTGACCAGCATAAATACGTATAGAAAAACTGTGCGATGGGAGTAGATTTTATGAATACAAAAATGATCTATCAAAATGTCGTATCAATTATACTATTCTTTAAGCAGATTCAATAAAATTTGTTTTTCCAACCAACCTTATCTGAATTGCGGAACCTCTCTTCAACAGCAAAAAAAAAAAAAAAAAAAAAAGAAGAAGAAGAAGAAAAAAAGCTGGCGGTGAACTAGTTTAAAAAAAAAAAAAATAAATATGAACATGAAAATGAAGCTCTTTTTCTTTTAATACTCTTACTGAATTTCATTTAATAAAAATAAGTGGAATTAACCACAATTTACATGCCTTTAAATAAACAAAAAAAAAACTAAATCGTATTTGTTTGGAAAATATTATCTATCAATTCTACAGCAATATAATATTTTTAGACATACTTTTTCCATATACAAACTTACTATACCTAAAAATAGATACTTCGATTTCCTGAAACGAAAAATAAATTAAAGAAAAATGAAAGATAAAAATTTACGATTTATTGGGTTCTGTTTAGAAAACCGAAATTATCTCTCACCAAATTTTAAGATGAGAAACAAAGTTAACTTTAAATGAGTTTAAATGGCCATTCTGAATACAAAACTATAAACAATGTTTAATGCTACATGCGAAACTATTTTTACTGAAAATGATTATGCGGGCGTTTGCTAATTTTATACTTTACTGATGGTTGTTATTTCGTAAAAAATTTCTGAGTTAGCAGTTGACGAACTTTGAAACTGATTTTGAAATACAATGAGTGAGTGAAATATATATAAGTATATTACGGCAGTCAAATTCAAAGACAATTCTATACGAAAAATTATTTTTAATAATTATTTATTATTTTCTATTATTTTATTTAATAATGGTAAAAAAAACTTTGAACCGCAAGGTATGCAAATTTTTACACCGTTTTTAAGAATGAATTTTAAAAGGCAAAATGCAAAATTTGCATGAAATCGATCGAATAGTTTGTGAAAAATCGAATTTCAATAACATGACTTTTAAATAATCAGAATTTTAATCTGATTAATCAGAATTTTAAATACAGAACTATCAGATTAGCGAATGAAGCGATCCAATACCGCCTCCTCATGGTCATCCTGATTGCCTCTTTTTTAACAATTTCCGTAGATTCACATTATTATTATTATTATTATTATTATTATTATTATTATTATTATTATTATTATTATTATTATTATTATTATTATTATTATTATTATTAATGTGAATAATAATAATAATAGCAGAGCCGCGATGGCTCATGCGATAGAGCGTTCGCCATCCAATGAGGTGAACCGGGTTCGAATCCCAGCGATGGCTGGTCGATACGAATCAGCATCCGGCTAGCACGAACTGCAGTGCTGACGTGAAATATCATCAGGGGTAGACGGATCATGGATTAAGATCACTTTGCAGTTAGGCTAACCGTGGAAGGTTCTCGTGGTCTCCCTTCCTTGTAAAGCAAATGCGAGTTCGTTCCATCAAAAAGCCCACCACAAAGGCAAATTTCTCCCAATTTTTTATCCAGAAGTTACCTTGTCTTCTGGATTGGGTTCAAAATTACAAGGCTACGGAATTGAATATTACAAAACTTAAACCCACAAATTTGGTCGGCTGTTCAAAGACGGTTATGAAATATAAAAAAATAATAGTAACAATGCTATACGCCCTTCCTCTGCAATTAAAATTTAAAAGTTCGCAATCCTCAAAACAAAAAATAATAATAATAAAATAAATAAATAAAAACCTGAAAGGTTAGTCGATTATTTTAAACCAACCTTACAAGATGGACTGGCATAATAACCGAAAAATGGCACTTTGATACTATTAAGAATAAAATTTTACACAAAAGTCATGCGTAATTTGCGGGCAAAGAGAATTTTTAAAGCAAAATTTCCACTCACAATCCACGAAAAAAATTTCCAGACCTAATGCTTATTCCCTTATTTTAAAATAACATTATATGAATTTTAATCAAAATGCGACAAACTATCCTTCGCTGAATCCTTTCTTAAGTCGCTTTTATTTAAACATCAAATTCGCCTCGCATCTGTCCGAGTGGTTATTTAAATATAAAATACAACATTTGGCATTCAAATCGTGTCTCCTGAGCCAAAATTCGTTTAAATTGCTTCCTCCTCTCAATGGGGGTGTTGGGAATAGAAAAAGATATCACAAAGACGAAAAAGAAAAAAAAAAACGTAACAAACGGCATGTTGGAGGAAGTAAATACCACATTAGAATTCCAATGCAAAACCCAAACCACAGCATTGTCTAATTCCCAATGCAATTCTTTATTTCCTTTCCATACTATAAATACTTTTTTTTAGTGTTAGAAATAAAATTAGACGATCATAAACTAAATTTTTGGAAATTTTTGAAAGTAAAAAAAAAAATAATAATCACGTAGAAAACGCGAATGTGTTAGTTCTCGATTCAAACAAAAATGAGAAAAAAAACATAAAAGATTTAAGATGGAAGAAGTAGAACTCTCTGGGGTGGTTTTAAATTAGACGGAACATAAAAAGGTAAAAACTTCTTTATGTGAGACTCTTAACTCGTGGAAACAGAAAATTAAGTTATGCAAATTAAAGTCGGTCAAAATAAAAATAAAAAGAATGAAAAAATAAAATTGAATATCTTCTGTAATGAAACTTAAAATAAGAATCGAGACTGCGACGGTGTAAAAAATAATCGAATTTAAGACTTTCAAAACCAATTTTCAGGGAAATCAATAAAATATTAAAATAAAATTTAAAAAAGAGAATGTAAAATAGTTTCCACGGAGGAACTTATCACATCTATTTAAATTTAATTAAAAATTGACATTTATTAGAAATAATTTATTCTTTTGTTCTATAAAAAATCCAACATCTATGGGTCATATTTTTTTTTAAAATTCGGTTTGGTATTTTTTCCTGTTTTAATTTAGGTTAGCAGAATCACAACAAAGAAATAACATCACAAATAATTTATTCTACGCTAAATTTTGTAAGAAAAAAAAGTTTTAATTTAAAACATATATAGAGTTAGATAGGTCTTCGATCATAGCTAACGTTCTTACTCTATTTTAGAGGCTATATTAGGCTATATTATATTAGAGGCCAGATATTTTGCCTTTCTTTATACCAGTGGTTTCCAACTGGAGGCCTAGGGGCCGCCGGTTGGAAAATTTTAAAATTTTTAATGTTATTTTTATTGCATTGCCATGTTTCAGATTCATTGAGTCGAACAAATGCAACATTAATATGAAAATTCTAATTTTTGTGGAGTTTGTTATGTTTCTTTGTTTTTCCAGAATTTATTAAGAATAGCAGAACAGCTCCTAACTCTGTTTAATCTATTTAGTAAATGTTCATTAGTTCTTCCTTTGTTGTTAATTATACTTCCAAGATACGTAAAACTATTTACCTCCTCTAGTTCGTTATTTTCTAAGAATATGTCATTTAGTTGCATAGGATCAATTTTTTAAATATTAGTTTTATTTTGGTTGAAAATAAGCCCCATTTTCTTTGCCTTTACGTTTAAAATATTTGTGTTTGTTTGCATTTCTTGAAGAGTGTTGGTGCATAAGTCTTCTGCAAAATCAAGGTAAGAAAGTTTTTAGCAAGGTTCGATCTTTTCACCACTTTTATTCTTTGATACCCTCTTCAAAATTAAGAAAAGATTTATTTTAGTAAGATATATTTTAAAATATATTAAGATATATTTTAGTAAAATGTCATCGAAATGCCATGTTCTGAAAATGAAAGAGGAAGAATTTTATCGATGTCATCTTTATAAATGAGACAACAAAATTAATGTTGAAGAAATGGATTGAAACCCAAGAGCTTTTTAAAATAAAAATGCTAGATTTAGACCTTTAGGACTTCGTGTACTTTAATATGCTGTTTCGACAAATTTAAACACTAAATCGTTTAGACTACATAGTACAATATTTATATATAATTTCTAAAATTCATAAAATAAAATGGTTGCAAATTATCAAGATATAAAAATTTTAAGTTTTAGAGTTATAACATTCAATGTCACAGGTGTAAAAAAAACTGCAAAACATTTAATCGACAAAAGGTGTAATACTGCAAAAGGTTTAATACATGTTGATAACTGTCTATCAACAATATATCAAAGAATCAAGGAGTATAATTTAAATAAGAGTTAAGTAAAGACTCTTAGATATCGTGGAAAATAAGATAAAAATTATAGTGCCTAAGAATTAAAAATTTCAAAGAAAATTTTGTCCGGGTGCGTGACATTTCCTTCCCCTTACAATAGTACGCATACACCACCGCAAAATGCATCCTAGAAGGTTGCTGGCGACTTGGCTAAAAACATTCAAGGCTGTTTTTTAAATGCTCCGTCGTCATATGAAATTATGCTTTTTTGCGAATAATATGCTATTTTCATATTACTATTCACAAAACTATAATATAATATGATATTTTCATATTATTCATGAATGTTAGGTCATCGCCCTGTATGCTTGTTCTGAAAATGGCACAAAACGTCGATAAAGAGAAAAGCCACGGTTTTAAGAAATTTAAAAGCCTTAGTGGTCTAATTTTTTAATAATTAAAAACTTACCCCAATGCTGTATTATCTGGACTAAAAAAAATGAGAATACGTCATTTATTTTGATAATTCTCATCTAGGTGGAAAAATGTGGCCAAATTAGCGATTTTTAAAAAGTTTAATAACTGTTGAAATGTATAAGTTGTTTGTCCTTATTAAAGCCCAGATAATTCTTCAAAGCAAGGTGGCATATATAGTTTAAAATTATAGCTCTACTACAAATGTAAAGCACTTAAACTGCGGGTGTTTTTATTTTCTTTGGTGAAAGAGTTTCGAAAAGCCATGTTAACCTAAAATTTATCCCGCACATAGTTTACAATAAAACAAAATTAATCGAATAAAAACTAATTGGAAAAGATGAATAGCAATTGGTGGTTATCAAATTACATGAATACGAATTCCGGTGAATTGTTGAAAAAACAGTCGTTTCAAACAATGTCTTTTTTTTATTATTTTATGACTATAGTTATGACACACTTACATGCTATCCACCGACATACAAGATATAACACGAGGTTATTTTGTTATTTAACTTAATAATAGGAAACACATATTTTCAATACTTTTATCATAATATAATGATTCAACTCTTGGAAAATTACTTATTCATAAGTAAGTCAAATCAATTTCAATTTTCGACATATCTCTGGAGTTCTGGATGATCGGGGTTATGTTCTATTATATACAATTTTAAACGATGAAGAAAAAAAATCGACAATCAAGGATAACTCAAAAACGGAGGAAATAAAATATTGTCATTAAGATATGTGTTAATATTGCGCACATTAAGATAAGACAACACATTCGTAATGATATTTTAAAAAATATATATACTGTTTGGGATAAGTTATTATCACTATTATTAATAAAATAACAACGATTTGCGCAGTTATTTTAATAATAATAATAATAATCTAGGAAGGGCTAAGTGTGAGTTCATTATTTTTTCAAGCTTTTAGTAAGATTGTCTCTAATTTATTTTTCCAAAAACTTATATATTTAACAATATATTTAGTTCTATTTTATTGAATTAGTAAATAACACAGGTAGCCATAGTATTGATCGAGAGAAAAAAATATTTTCATATTAATGCAATACAATTTGTTGTAGAGCTGCTGGAGAGACACAAAAAAGTTGCAGTTTTTATACTTTAAATTATTATCCAAATTTTATGCAAATATTTTATAAAATTTTTAAAGTTTACTTTAGATTAACTATTTTAGGATCCCTGCATACCAAAAATAAAATTAAAGTTTTAATTAATGCAATTTTCAAAAAATTCGAACCCTGAAGAATACCTTAAACAAACATTGAATGGTGTTTTTCAAATTTAGAACAATTAATCAGGTTTTAGTAAAGAAACTATAAAAAAAGCAGAGCAAGCAATAATGATAATTAAATTGGGGATTAAAATAAATATAAAATGGGAAGAAATAGCACACAAAAAAAAAACATTTAGCTTCGTAACAAAAACATCCTTTTCAAATTCCATATGAAGTCCCAAACAACTTAATTCTATAAAAAAAAAGGGGGGGATTAAAAATAAAAGTAAACAACATTGGGATTAAAAAAAATTATAGAAAAAAGTAAAATAACTTACGCCTAACATTTAAAAGAACATAAACAAAAAGAAGATTGCTTAGATACACGATTTTTTTTTTTTTTTACCTTATCAACAAATGTGCCAAATTAGAATTATTTTTTTTCTCCAACATGTACAAATGAACTACTGAACAAGAGATTTTTAATGAAATAAGAAAAAGATAAATACTGCTATTCTTTCTCGTGAAAAATATCTCGAAAAAAGTAATGGGGAGGGGTTCTTACTTATTTCTGGTCTCCTTGGATTCCGATTTACCGTAACTCAAATGCGATTACATCGAAAAGAAATGCAGGGGGAAAAAAAGATAAAGCATGGAAGGGTTCAGAAAAACTACTATTATTTAAATGTAGAAAAATAGAAAGGAATGTGGTTTAAAACAAAATAATAAAAAAAAGTAATGCGGCGTATAAGTTGAAACTTAAACAATTCAATGTATTTGAATATTTGCATAGAAGAATAATCGGATAAAACAAGAGACTTCATAATATAGTCAATTTTACGTAAAACTACTCCGCGGGGGAAGAAAAAAAAATAGAGAGCTAAATTTTAAATAGCCATAATAATGTGGAAAACTCCTAGCAAATGTTTATGACAATGCTTTTTAAAATGCAGTTTTTTCTATCAACTCAATTAACTTTCTCTATAAATATAAAAAATAAAAATATATATAAAATAAAAAACGTAAGCCACTGTTTTGGATGCTCAACTTAACGTTACATTTTGTTTTGCTACGCAAAAACTTTAGATACTTAAAATCACGATGGTATGTAGAAAAGACTATAAGAAGTACAATAAATTTTTTAAAAAAATTAGAATTCGACAATTAGTTCAAGATTTATTCACTGTATAACTTGTAAAGAAAAATACCATGTTTCCTCGATCTGTAGCTCGTTGACATGCAACTACAGTGTTAAAATTCGGTGTGATGAAAAAGCAATTTTTATTTGTGAACTTAAGCGAATTTCGCTTCGAAATTTTTATTTGTTCGAAAGTTATTGCAAATTTAAGTGTTTTTTCATAATTTTATTCAGTTTTTTTTTCCTTTAAATATTGACTATTTATCTAATTGTAGAAAATTTATTTTTCCCTCACGAGATCTTTATTTCTTCATCTTATAAGTCCACGCTCGATTAGATCCCAATAGGATACCTACAAGTGACGTAGTGTGGGTATCTCAATCATGATTGGTTGTTGAAACGTGGCATTTGTTTACGTTAGCAACCGCTCTTTCCTTTCTATTTCGAATAAGCCAAGCCAAGTCAAGTATCAATTCTCTTAATTAATACATTCTAAATTCTTCCACGAAGATTCTTTCTCAAAGATTTCAATTTTTTCACTATATATTTACACAGAGACTTAACACGAAGACAAGGCACAAAGAGATATGGAATATAAACAAACTAATTATGCATAGAAGTTGCCAGGTACACAACACAAAAATGTATGACGGTTACAATAGAATACCTAAACAAATAATAAATCTAAGTTAAATAAAAGAAGTAAACGAGAAAGAATTATTTTTAACTAATTCGATGTGTATTTTCGGCTCTGTATTTAATTAATTTATCGTTTATTAACATTCTAACTTATGTAGAGAAACTTAGCTCATATTTAATACGCTATTTTGATCATGAAGATTAGCTGGCACTGACATCACAGGTCACACGTGTGGGTATGGGAGGTCTTCTTGAAGCGCAAGTACACAATTAAAAGCAGGAAAAAAAAATTATCATACTTATTGCCGGGAAAAAATCTATAAAACCAGAAAAATCTATTAAACGTTGTTAAATCTAAACATGAATAGTGAAATTTTTAAATATTAAAAGACTTCATAAAGAACGAAGAAAAACAATTAGATAATTAACGAGAAAAATTACTCCTCATTTATTTCTTCGTTTTGAGTTCTACAATCTGTATTCATCAGGTTAATTTTAAAGTTTTTTTTTTTTTTTTTTTTCTTATAGCCACCTACATCAATATGCTTTTAGCAATGAAGACAACCATCATTTTAGTAATCAAATTTAATCACAGAAAGTGTTAAAAGCTAAGTTAAAACTTTTATCTAAACTGACTGAAGGTAATGAATAACGAATTTTTGTTATAAAAAGAAAAAAAACTTTATATTTCTGATGAAAAATTGAGGACAAGATCACCTTGAGAGCGGTAGAACAAACCAAGACTGAAAAATTCTCAAATAGGAATTCTATAAAAAGATTCCTATTTGATTCCTAAAAGATTCCTAATGTGCAAATTATATAATTGATAGAAAAAAAAATGATTATATAATAATTATTATGCTTAAAAATCAGCAAACAAAAGTTAAAATAATAATAATAAAAATTAAAATTTAAATAATAAAAATAAAAATTAAAATAATAATAATAAAAATTATAATAATAAAATAATTAAAATTAATAATAAAAATTAAATAATAATAAAAATTAAATAATAATAAAAATTAATATAATATAATAATAAAAATTAAAATAATAATAATAAAAAGATTCACATCCTAAAACGTTATAGCTTTATTATTACTAATTACTAGTCTTGTGTTATTACTTATTAATGCAAATTCTCGTCATTTTACAACCATTTTTTATATTACTGGAACGCTCAGCCCCGTGATCGCTTCGCTCACCAATCCCAGTGAATGCTTCTCATTTCTTATTGGGTTTTTTTCTCCCCCTTTTCCTTTCTATTTTCCATTTAAAAAAATACTTACTGTAATCTCATGTAAGAACATTTTGTTAATATGCTAATCGTAACAAAATAAATAATTACCTGAAGTTGAAAAATAATCAACTTTACTAAAAAAATAAAAATAAAACGAAATTTAATCAAAGAAATACAGATTCATGATTCAACAAGAAAAAAATTATGAGTAATTTTACGCATTAAGAAGACTTATATCGTTATAACAGTTCGGTTTAGATCTCTCCTGCATATTTCATTTCGTTAAAATTTCAATATAAGTGTTAAGATTTTTATATGGCAACATGTTATCTTCGCACATTTTCATTTTTTTCTATTCTACTTATTCCTCCTTTTTTTTTTTTTTTTTTTTTTTTTTTTTTTTTTGGTGGTGGTTACTTTTAACATTAAGTCAAACGCGGACTAGTAAAATAAAGATCTCGAGATGAGAGATAAATGCTTCTCTGTCAACGGATAAATAGTCATGATTTTTAAAAAAATTATAAAAAGTCACATGACGAAGCACATAAAATTGTTGAATAATTATCGGACAAGTAAGAATTTAGCAAGATAAAAAAACAGGCTACGTTTATTGAAAATGGTCTTTCAGCGAGTCAAATTTTAATCCAGTTGTTGCATTACAACAGGCTGTAGATCGACCAACACGGTTTTTTTTTTTTTACAGGTATAACAAATAATTCTCGGCCAAATAATTGATTTTTAATTTTTTTGTTTTCATTCCATCGCACTTCCAGTACATTTTTCCACGCATAATTCAAACACCTAATTTTAATTAATAACACGTAATTTTAAAGTTTCCATGCCTTATTTTTCTCTTTTCGTTCTTTTTTTTTTTTGCGCTGCAGCAAAAAAAAAAAAAAAAAAAAAAAAAAAAAAGGTAACGTAAAGTTAAACATTCAATTACACTTACGATTTTTTGATATAGGGAAGAGCCTTCAGAAATTATCTTAAGTGTAAGTAAGAACAACTACTAAGAACATTATTTTGTTTCATTTTTATTTATTCGTATATTACAGGAAATTTGTATCAAACGGAAACGTCTACAAACTTGTTTCATGTTTCAATATAAATATTTCATTTTTTTTTTTTCTTTTCTTTTGGCTCGGGAAAGATATGAATGACACAGATTTTTTTAATGTTGAACAACTATTTTTGAAAACAAAAACTAACAAAATAGTTACCAACCCTGAAGTTACTCGCAATATTTAAATATTAAATCAGAAATCAAAACAAATTTACTACCATTTTAGTATTAAGAAAAATTCCCCGTTTAAACGGAAGAAGTTGCAATCTGGAATAGTTTTCTTATTCACAATGCTCAAATCCGGATGAAGATGCTCTTGACCAGAATATTTATTAGTTTCACCAAAAGTATAAAGTATTCTAAAACACAATCAAGTTACAGAAAAAAATAGGGACAGAGAAAACCCGTACATCTGATGAATTATTTCAAAAATTGTTATTCTCCGAGGAGAGTAATAACTTTTACTTGCGTTGTGGCGCCATCTATAATTGTCTTTTTAAACTGTTCGTCTATAAGTATAATAAAATAAAATTTTATAATAATACACCTTGGACCTAAATAATTTTTTAATATCGCTTAGTAAAAACTTTTAGAAAATTTCTTTCAAATATAAAGTTTTCTTTAAAGAAAATTCAAAACTGAAAACAAACATGTTACTACACTATCAGAAACGTTTCTTAATATTGGAAATCATTTTACAAATAATTTCAATTCGGATATTCTCTAAATCAATCATTTTCAAAATAATGTAGAGTTCGTGGAGTACAGGAAGGAACCTAGAAAGCACATGCAATGTTCGTATCAATCGTCGAAATACATAAATATTTCAGTGTTTCTGATTTTAAAGAATTTTTTTTAAGTAATTTTACAATTAAAGACGTACTTCACTTAATAAATAAAGAATTCTTTTTTACTCCTTTACACTTATATAAATTATCTAATTTAAAATATTTAATTTTTGTAAAAAAAAAATAGTTTTAAACGATTTAAAAAATTTTTAAAAAAAAAATGCTTCGAATAACTTTTTGACTCTGGAAATTCACCCTTTGAACAGTTCCACAGTTTAAAAAAAATAGATATATTCACTTTAAGTTTAGTAGACATAACTCAATATTTGCACCTTCATAATTTGTGTACTCAACATTCAGATACAAAAATTTTAATATTTAAAGTGACAATGTATTTTATAGGTGTCAGTGGTAGCTGAAAGACGTCTCTCGAATGAAAAATGTTAAATATATTGCATGAAGAGTAACAAAAAAATATAAATGTGTTTAAAGGAACCAATTAGAAAATGACTGATAAATCACACAACTAAATGCATTTACGACACTCTATATAAATTTTTTCTTCTAAAAAAATAGAGAATACACTAAATAAATTGGTGAATCAATCTAATTAAACGTTAAATTGTAAGTTAGAAAACTTTCTATAAGACATACGTTAAAATTAGTTTTTGATATTTTTTTTTTTTTAATTAACAAACTATTATTATTGAAAGAATTACTTAACGAAAAGAAAGTCTTAATATGATCCTATTACAATAGAAAATAAAGATTTAACACTAAAAATTAGGAAGCCATTTCAAAATTCTGCCACTTATAGAATCATTTGATAAAAGAAGTGTTCCTTCTGTCATGCCAATCCATTGCTTTTATAATAAATAAAAGCACACCAAGAAAAACTTTTATATGTATTATATTATTGTATAATATTATTGTAAATATTATTGTATAATATTATTGTATAATATTATTCATTAATATTATTGTATAACATTATTGTATAATATACATGTATTGATAGAAGACTAATAATTTATATTAATAATTAAATACAAATTTAATTTTAAAGGCTAGTTTTAACGTATTTCAAATCGAAAACTCCTTATTAAAATTTTTATTCTCGTCAGAAAACGCTTATTGATGTTAAACATTAATAATCCTATACAAGTTCTTTCCTTAAACGAATATGTTCGAATATGAAAACTGTTGCATCGCACACTTATTATGAGCCCGATATTAAGTGCATGAAAAATTATGTCGTTAACTTTCACATTATGCGCTTGCTATGCTATTGAAGCAGCTTTGGAGTCGAAGGAGTTGGCGTCACTTGCTAGACTCCAATTATTTAAAAGTTGGGTTGAATAAGATGATAGTAAAAATACCATTTTATGATCTAAATAAAGTTATATAGCCAAATATTTTTAATTATATGAAAACAAAAATATTATTTAAATGAATATGATGAAAATAATTATTTAAAATATGACTAATGAATTGATTATATTTGAATGTTTTTGAATCTATGCATGATTGAAGTTTTGAAAAACAATACAGAAAAATATGAAAATTATAGAAATATCATATTAATAAATGAATTCTTAATAAGTTATCTTTTGATTCCTAAACTCTACAACCAAATTAATTTAGAATAACAACAAATGAATTTAGGACGTTTTTAATGTTTTTACAGTTAATAAATTTTCACTAAAGAATCTTTTTGCAATAAACATGTTTATATATATCCAAACGTAACAAATTTGAAAAAGATAATTTTAAATTAACATTTAATTAGCAATAATATTGAGATTTTTTTATGATTTATTGAAAATTTTAAAATAGTAAATATCAGAGTTAGAATTGGAATCACGTTTTCAAAAAATTCCACAGTCGGTATCGAACGTTGACTGAAACTTAAACTGAAAAAGATGCCATGGGCCATCAGCAATTAAATATGTATAAATGTATGCATATAATATGCATTTTAAATTTTTTTAAAAACTAATCTGATTTCTCAATAACTGTTTGACTGATTTTGTTTTTTGCCCTTTAAAACTACGTTATGAAAAATAATATAAAAAATTACATACATTACATTTAAAAATTTTTAGACTGTTTTTAATAAAATAATAAAAAATTATAAATAATTAAAACTTATTTTTCGCAGAAATTGTTTTCGGGAGAACAAATTTTTAAATTACGTGCAAACATTTTTCGATTAGTTTAAAAAAGTTCTCTCAAAAAGTAAAATAAATTTAAACGGTCCAAACTTTCGACTGCTCCTTTAACCAAACTATTTGGACTACATTTTCCAGATTGCAGCTACCCTCCATAATTTGAGTGTAAGAAATCTATTATAGATTTCTTATATATATAGACTATAGACTATATCTATCGGAAAAAGGGTACTTTTTTTTTTTAAAGAAAGTACGTTTTTGAGTCGAATTTCGTAATTTAAATTATCGTTTGCACAAATTAATTAGCACATTTAAGACTATGCCTTCAAACCATTAAGATTGAGTATCAATACCTGACTATACAATCAAAAGTTATTTAGACTGTTCTTTTTTTTTTTTTTTTTTTTTTCTGCGCACTGTACACATAAAAGCATATTATTTATCTAACAGATATGTTAATGTAAAATAAAACATTTAAAAATCATCTTTGGCTTCAATTTTAATTGCCACCCATCAAATCGAATAAGTTGATTTCGATTTGCCATGTAGGCGTTGAAAGAAAACGCCGTCCAATTGGGGACGCGAGAAGGGGAACTTTCCCCAAACTAAATATTCTTAATTACCGGCATTCATTAAGGCAAATATCCTCTGAGAAAACTTCCTTCCGGATTTCCGAAGAAAAGAAGGAAAAAGGGAATCATCCGAAAAGTCATTTCGGCTGGGGCAAAAAGGAACACGAGAATTCACCAATTCCCACACTAATCCCCAAGAGTGAAACAGATGCTTTTGATACAAATCTTAAGAAGACTGTAGGTGGGCCCATCTTTGCAAAACTAACAAACGCTGCTCTAATTGGAAAAATACTTTCAAGCGGAATCGAGAATGAAATATTTTTCAAACGATTCCTCTACTAAACCATCCGGGAGCCACTAAATGAAATTCGATTTCGCCAAGTTAATTAGAAGATAGTCTTAAAAAGATCATTAAAAAAAAAAAACACACTTCAAATAAATGAAATCCTCAACTAAGCATTCGTGAGATTATAGGAATACATAACAAAAATCAAAAAATAAACATTCCTCGAAATTCTGTTAGCTTCAAGCTATCCAACTATTTTATAATTACATTTTTTTTTTTTCCCCAACTTCTTTTGGACAGAGTAGTTTAAAAGAACTAGTGTTAAAAGTTTAGAGATGAGAGCAAGAATGTTGAAAACTTATTGAAAATAAAAGTTTCGAGCTGCAATTGTACCTTAAGTCCTACTAATTGCCTTTTGAAATAAATAGAGGATAAATGAAATCGTATCAATTCCATAGGCAGGTTTGTTCATATATATTCTAGAAATTTTTCAAAAGATTTTCGTTTACTTCCTTAGATGCTATGAAATTAAAATTACAACGAAATTAAAAACGAAATTAAAATTACACACCCTTTTCGTTAAATACTAAGTTTCTTTTAAATTTAAATCAGCACAGAAAGAATATTATATTGCGATCTGTGTATAATTAAAAGAATGTCTTGCTATTTATAGAAAAATAGTTACAGAAAAAATAAAATAAAAGTTTTTTTTTTTTTTTTTTTTTGCAGCTCTACAGACTGTTGTAGACCAAAGCTGACTCAAAAACTTTCTTCCATTGGGAATTAAATTTTTAAAAAATGAATAAATAAATCAGATCAAGCTCAACTTGACATAAGTATACTTTGATTCATTAATTGAGTTGGTTGAACTGTTTTTGTTGCTGCGTTGCATTTTGAAAAAAAAAACAAAAATATTTTTATTTATTTTGTTATCAGGGATCGTAAATATCATATATACGGAAATATCAAAAAGCGTGGATACATGGATGATCTATCCGATATCATTCACGTCAAACATTTTCAAAAGAAAAGTTAACCCCTCAGTCATTTAATATTTTAAGACATAGCATTAGAAACAGAACATAAAGAAATCCTTTTATATTTTTAACACAAAATCTTTGAATAGCATAAGAGATCGCTGCATTCATGCAAACAAAAAAATTTATCTGATATCCCTTCATAAATAAAGAATCCTAGTTTCTTTTGTTGCGATCAGAATAAAAATTAATACAAGTTGTGAAGGTTTTTTTTTTTTTTTTTTTCACTAGCAAAATATTTCTTTATCACCTATTCCCCAGACGGTATTTACTTTTTTTTTTTTTTTTTTTTTTTTTTTTTTCTACTCATTATTCGTTTGTGGTATTCTTTGGATTTGATTAATATTCAAAATTTAAGGCTCAAAACTAAAAGTGTGTTTTATAATCCATTTATATCACATTAATACGCAACACATCATAATAAACATATTAAATATGGTACAACTAATTAACCGTTTTATAATTTATAATTATCAAAACAGTAAATAAATTTTCCTTTATTTTTAAAACAAGCTTTGTGCAAAACGAGGTCCAGACAGCATATACATAATGATTACATTATAAAGCTTTATTAGGAATTGAATTAATTTTTCGCAATATATATATATATATAACGAATTTTTATAGCAACCAAAATTAAAATCGAAACTAGAAAATATATAATAGATGAAATTGCAATAGTAAGGGATCAAAGGGATTGGGTTTAAATTTTAACCCAGTTGAATTGGGTGCTAATTCTTTGAAACTAAATCTGAAATAAGAGGCCTTTCATAAATGTTACGCTTGGAGGGGAGGTTGTGAAGTCGTGACTAGGGAGTGAAAAGGTAATAAGAATTTTTACGACACACATTTTGGTTAGTATTATTACAATCAGCAAATATTTTTTTTTTTTCATCAAAATAAGGACAATTCGATCATTTAGGGATGTCATGCTTGCCAATTTAAAAAACATATAAATCAGTTTAAAAAAAATTGCAGTTTTAATAATTTTTATCAAGTCTTTGTATCATTTTACACTTACTCTAATTTTTAACAATTTTTCATTAGTTTAATAGTTTTTAAAAAAACTCAAAATTGGGTCTTACGGATGTAACCTAGACTTTCATTTAAAAAAAAAATATCGAATTTCTAAAAATTGAAGTGAAAGTAAATGACTAAAAGATTTATTTTCACAAAGAGTTTTAAAACATGCTCGAATTTTTTTTAAACTGAGTTATACGCTTTCAGAGACTGCAAATTCGACATTCGTAACAAATGAAATCACCCATAAATACACATAAAATAATTATTGTTGCTATGTACACAAATGTCATTAAATTAAAACACAAAATTTAAAAATAAAATTTGAAATTTAACCTTTAAAATAATGCTTTGTTCCTGAACTGCTAGAATATATTTATGTAATATAGCGTGTCATGTTACAAAATTAATACCTCAAACAAGCCATCTTTCATTTCTAGAGAAATTTGACAAAAACCTGTACGAAAAAAACGCTAACGTAATGAATGAAAAAAAAATCACAGAATGAGCAGTAATTAACTACGATCTAATAAAAGGAATGGGAATATCACAAACTAATCTAAATCATTATTTCTAAAGCTGAATGATTTTATGAATGATTCGTCCTAAGATCAAGTTCGTTTAATTACTTAGGAGAATTGTTCAACAAAATTGTTATTTTTGACAGAGTAAGAGAACCGCGAAATGTAACAAAAGGTAAGAGGACAATGAGCAAGAGGGATCAAAAATATTGAGAAAAAATGTGAATAAAAGATGGACAGCTCCTAATACAATAGAACATTTTGGGACCTTTCAGTAAAATATTTTGTTTTATAATTATTATTATTTTAATTAAGGTGTAACAATCAGTTTATCATCAAAAAACAAAAATAAATTAATAGAAATCATGCCAAAAGTGAGCAGGAAGCCCTAGTGTATTGCTAAAACATTCTTTCATTTAAAGGAAAAAATAGTACAAATATATATTAATTGCATAAGTCATTGATAAATAAAAACATCTAACACATTTACATAATATTATAAAATCACTTCAATAAATATTTATTTTTTACTATGTTAAAAATAAATAAATAGACATTTTAAATTTGTTTTGTTTTTTGTTTTTTTTTTTTTTGTTTTTTTTTCCCCTTGCAATAAGCAAGGTATTTCAAAAATAAAAATAAAGAGGTTGGATGAAAAGGCGTCTTCACGTAGCCACGATTCGCATCGTCAAACATCCGTCTTCCAAATGATTTCTTCCACGAAAATTATTTTTAAGGGGGATCCCAAATGACTTCCTTTTTCCACTCCTTTATTTATTTAGTTTCTTCTCTAAGGATTGAAACAAATCTTCAATTTCACTTTCGCAAACAGAAAACGTCAGTTTCAAAAATCTGCTCACTCTAAAATGGTACAGAATACATAATACTATTTTCGATTTTATTTAAAATATATATATATATATATATATATATATATATATTAAAATTGATCGTTTAATACTGTAGTTCCATAATGGTGTTCAGAGGAACCCTAGGATTCCTAAAAGGATCACAAGGGTTACACAAATTAGTACTTTTATAACCAATTAATTCATGATTCATTTTTGAAAGTGATGAGTTTTGAAAGCTCTGATGATATTTAGATACAACCTATTAATTCATGATTCATTTAATCTTTTGGTTGCCTTTATAAAATTATTTCAAGTAAAATGCCAAATAAAATAGAAATGGCACTACTTCTTAAAAAAAATATATATATTTTAATTCAAATAACAATATATTGAATGAATAATGAAAAAATGAGCCTTTATAATTGCATTGCATTAGTATTTCCTATCGCGCTTTTCAAATGAAAATAAAATAATTAAATTCTTTAATTAAGGAATATGCTTCCATAAAAACCATTTTCAACGTCTAACACAGTTCGTTTAAGTTTCATATTGAAGTAAACCATGATTTGGTTGATTGTATTCATTTTCAGGTTATGTATGTACATCAAAAACAAATTCAGAACTAGAGTAGAAGGTAGGTAGGTACTTTATTTACGTCGCACTAGAGCTGCACAATGGGCTGGACACCCACCCACTTACTGATCGCAGCCAATGTTGCTGGACATTTGTGAACTAGTCTAGAAATTGCACAAGGGCTGCAAATTTAATTATCGCACATAAGACCAAATTTAAGATTATTAATGATAAAACGGTGAAAAATCTTCATTCCTCTAATGAAATATTTTTAAAAAATATCGTGATACATGGTTAAATTTAAATATTTTGTGAATATATCGCGATATTTAATATCCCTTATTGAATATACAGTCAACCCTTATACCATAGTTTCATTTTTCATTTTTCCCGTAAGTCCCGATTTATTTAAACAGTCCCATCACAAATGTAATAACGTTTACAATTACATTGACAAACTTTATTTGCAAAGTCGGAGTCCTGCCGAAAGTTGATTAGTTAAGGTTCCGCAGCCGAAAAGAATTGTGAATCACTGGATTAATATTAGCATTGCTGCATTTTTTTTCCTTCATATTTTTACTGTATGCATACGTAAGAGCTTTCCAAAAAGTGTTCCTTGAGACACGTAAAATTACAAAGGATGACCCCTCATAAACTCTTCAGATATTTCATTTAATTTTATCACTTATGAAATAATACTTTTAAATTTATTTTTCTGTTTCTTAACCTGCACAAAGAGTTTGCCTGTGTAAAAATATATAATTGGACTTACCCTTGTCCGTCAAATTTTTTAAATACAATAAAAAATCATAAGAAAGATAAGAAATTTCATTTAAGTAGCCTTTTGAACAATTTTAGGGCATAACATTTAATTACTTGAGCATGGAGGATTTTGTTTCTCCACCACCAAAATGTGATGAAATCTCACTAGTGCTTTACTTTCATAACATACAATTATATTAACTGTCGGTTTCAGCAGCTACACAGAGTGTTCCATAAAAAGGGTGTTCCTTAATTTATGATCCTAGCCACTTTCACGAAATGTAAAGATACGAAGGATCATTTACTCAAAACTTACGTTACTGGATGGTACATAAAACTATGAAGTCTTCCAAATAAAAACTTTAAGTTAGTCGTTAAATAGTATTTGTTAGACATTTTATCCAGGTATAAAAAGTTCCACTTTAAAAACCCGAAAATCAATGTCGCAATAAACCAAAAGATATTACTTTTTGAAGTTAAAAGTCAAGAAAAAAACGTATTGATTATGAGAATTCACCTAACCTGTGCAAGTCTGTGCAACGTGCACAGTGGGAACAATATAATGAGTTCAAATAGCAGTGCCTCGCAATGAACACTTAGAACTGAAAATACCTAACGGAGTTTGGATTTCAAATTATTATTCATTTTGCGAATCAGAGAATATGAACGATTCTGGCGCCTCATTCAAGTTCAACAAGTTGTTGAAGTAATAGTTCATGTCTCCATATCGAATTGTCTTCATGCATGGTCTGCAACCTTCAAGCTTGAACAGAAATGATTTCGCTTTCTTCAAAGGATGACCGGCCTTTTCCCTTTTTTTTTTATTGTTCTTACCTAAATTGTTATACGTTGAAAAGCACATACAATCTATCTTTATACCTCTTTTTTTTTCGTTACAGAAAACGGTATGAAAGAAAAGAAATATTTTCGTTAGAGGAAACCCAATTATTATAAATTATAACCAGTCGATTATAATCATAACTCAAAAATCGATTTGTAGAAGAATAGTCTGGCCCTAAATAGTACACAAAATAAAATAAAAAGAAGGAAAAAAAAGGTGTCAATCAACATTTAATCTCATGATTGAATTATCACTTACTAGGACTGAATGAAGTTCGAAGGCCTAACCTGAAAGAAGCTAATTAAAGCAAACGATTATCGAGTATTCATAATTAACAACATTTGATTTGAAAAATTAGGCAATTTGAAATTCTGAATTCAATATGAAATAACCTGCAATATGCTTATTAAAGCAAACGGTAATTTAAGTTATATAATACAGTACTTTACGTACTTTATCCAAATAAATATGCATGTTGTCGTCGGATTTTGATTTTTGGCCATCAAAATATGGGAGATCACCGAAATCTGGAAAATATGATATCAATAGTTGAAGCAGGATAGCAATCAAAAATTTGATTCCCTTAATATTAATTTCGCTTCCTTCGTATTTTGCTATGCAATTAAGCATCAATTATTTTGATTGTGCTATTTTAACAGCTCTGTAATTATAAAATTAGGTTCCATTATATTCTTTCCTTTAACAATGAAAGGAATTGCAAAATTCCTTGGGAATTGCAAAATTTCTTAGGAAATGCATTACATTTATTTTTTTATTTCCAATTGTTGATTTTAAATTTTCACTTATTAAAAAGAGATATATTAAATAGCTTGGAAGATAATGTTTAAACTTGATTGTAATTATAAACTGCTCTAAAACATTATTTTAATATTTGACATTTTATTTTGAAGAAGTTTCTCCTACTTGGGTTGGAAACCTATTTCTTCCACGCCAGTTATTTATTTATTTATTTATTTTTTTCACGGTTTTTTTCTACTCTGGCTGAAATTTGCCATCCCTGGTCTGAACAATGTAACAGGATTTGATATCAATCAAGAAATTCAATTTTCAAGAAATATCGATATCTTTCAAGGAACCATTAATTCTTATCTTCATTATGTACACTCTTATCTGGTAGAAAGCAAAATTTAATCCTTATCTTAAAATAAAACAACACTGCCAAAAGTGACAGCAAGTATTTCATACTTTGGCTACTGCGTTAATATTCTGAAGAACTATTTTATAAATAAAAATGTTTTTATTATACCAAGTCGGGCTGAGCCTTCTTGACGCATAGAACTGTGTGAACACATCTGAACCTTTTTGTTGTCACGCTACTATAGTTTAACAATAATATTCGTCATTTATTCAAAATAAATTCGTTATTTCATTCAGAATAAAATCGGATTAAACTCAAATTTAACAAAAAAGAATCACGACAAAAACAAAAACTAAAAAAAAAGTGAGATTTCTTAACAGAGATAAAAGAAAAAACTAACAATTCAAATTTCCATTTACAACGATTAAAGTTTCCGAACACTCATTACACAATTTAACCATTACGTCCAGGAAATCTAGTGAGTGGATTTCGCGGGACAAAGCTAGTTTCTTTTATTTATTTATTCATTTTTCGTGTGAAGAAAGTGTAACGAATTCCGTCATAGTCAAGAAATTTGGCGACAAGGACAACCGAAAAACACCGGAAAATAAGACTTGAAAACTAGCCTACTTTACGCAGCGTTGCACTTTTTTTTTTTTTTTTTTTTTTTTTTTTTTTTGTTAGGCTGTTACAACGAGAAACTAGCAGAAAGAGTAACAAAACAAAAAGCATTCAGAACGAAGTTCTGAACGATTTCTTTTTATTAAACTTGAGAACCAGATTCATGCATTATTATGAACTGTTGTAAATCAGGCTAAATTGAGAATAATTTGACTCTCCTTGTCAAGAAATTATATACATTCCTGAAAGTAAACTTCATCAAAACAGAAATGTTTATGCGTCATATTTCAATTAAACCACGTTTTCAGTTTTCGATGAACATCATTCACCCAAGCTAGATAAAGAATACTTTACAAAATAAAGTATACAATGAATACCTGTTTTTCGTACGTGGTTTTGTAAAGAAAATTGTATTTACTAACAGTATGCTATCATGCCAAAATTAATTATTTAGTTATCCATAGCTTTTTCAAACCAACTTAGTTTTTTCAGATTTCAATTCTTTAATACGATAATGTTATTACGATATCCGAATTTCAAAATTGTGTAATCCCTTTTTACGGGTTGGTTTATTCGCAAAATTTTCATCGTTAATCCACGTCATTTTCCCACGGTTTTCTTAGCAGTTATTTTTCGTTTTTACGGTACTTTTTAATTTTTTTTTCCTTTAAAAGGACGATATTTTTAATGCTGTGTAATTACAACACACGAATTTCATGTTTAATCTTAATTAGCAACAAAAATTTAAGTTTTTTTTTTTTTTATTATTATAAAGATTAAGATTTTTATTATTATTATTATTGTTATACGAGTCTTTATAAAAAGTTCTTGTTAAAACTTTAAGGGTCTAAAAGTGCAAATTTTAAGAATAGTACAAAGCTTTCAAAACTATGTCATACCAAGATAATATTCATTCATTCATATTGTAATGTAAGTTATTTTAGTAAAAACTGCATAAATCATAGAACAAAAATTTAATTCCTAAAACAAAATTTAATTTATTTAATCTTAGATATTATTTAAATTGTGTTATTTGAACTTTTATACAAGTATAAATATTTATTAGGAACCATTGTAATATATATTTATTGTAATATATTTATATGATTATGTTGCTTTTTCAGCAACACAAAATTTATTACAACACTTTATCGATCTAGATAAAGAATACATCTTTTTGAATAAATTTCCATAGATTTCAGATCTTAAAATTTTTATGACTAATGTAAGGAAAAAGGAAATGAAGTCACCATCATATTTTTCAAACAAATCCGTTACCTAAAGGTATCAATCACCACAAGGGATAAATCATCAGCAGTACAGGATGTGCTAAATGACATTTAGATATATGATGCCTTATTCAGACTAACATTGACATGAAATAAAGATCCCAAAGCATGTGAGTACCAACCTGATCAGCTAGCAAACACTGTGATGCCATACTTCAATTACATTATACTGTCAAATGAAATGGTCATAATAACGTGTTAGTTCAGAATAATATACTTTCTGGATTTAAAATTGAATTTTTATTGATAAAAAGAAAAACATTTTGTGTCCATCGTTTGTTAGACAATGGAGTATTTAAAATTGTGCATCTTGCTACTATATTTTATATTATCTACACAAAAAGGTCTAAATAAATGTGTAGACTAAATAATAAATGTGTAGAGAAAACAAACTAGTGTAGACTAAATAATAAATAGAAATTTTTTCTACACTTTCAAATAGATATTATGTATTTTATAAAAGAGAAAGAAAAATAATGATTTGTTTAAAATTGTTATTTTAATATTTTTTTCAAAAAAAAATTAAGGGCAAAAGTAAAAAGGAAATAGTGCGTAAACTAAAAATGATAGCAAATTCTTATTGTTTTTATAAGACTCGGCTGAGCAGCACTTTTGACACAGTCTTTAATTTATTTGCAAGTATGGGCTATGATAGTCTAATTCTACTTAGGAAAGCTTTAACATATTTGAAGAAATGCTTGCAAATTTAACTGAGATTTTTTTTTTCAACATACTACAATAAACATAGGTTTCAGCACCAATATCATTTAAAAACATAATTCTTACAAGCCAACTAAGTGCAAAAATAAAAATTGCAGAAAGTAATTGCTTCTGTAAGACACATGAAACAAACAAATGTCTCAATAACATTTCTCATCGCTTTATAAAGTAGTAAAGACACTTTTGAATCAGCTTGTTTTTTATTATGAATATTGGTTACAGGGTTGGCTTTTTGCCTGCAGAAACTGGTTTTTGCCATGCCAGTGGCAGAAATTGGTTATAACCGGTAAAAACCGGCAAAAACTAAAAAACTTCTATATTAATTCTAGTAATTGCTTAATGGCATTTTGTTTAAGTAAACTGAATATCATTTGTTAGCTTATATGCTGCATCCAAAGTATTTGTGATTGAAATTATCATGTGCTCAAGAAGAAAGTGCCAGAATTTTACTCGCTAATATTACCTCAGGTTTTGTACCTTATGTCATAGCTTTGCAAAACAAATCAGTCCCATTTCCTGAAACTTATTTTTCCTTCCAAGTTTTGACAACTACCCCAGCTGCTACATGGTGGTCCAGTTTTAAAAAATATGCAATAGATGAAAGTTTCACAAATCTTGCTTGTTCTGCTGGACTTGAGAGAATCTTCTCAAATTTCTCGTTCGTGCATAGCAAATTGAGAAATTGTTTAGGTTTAGAAACTACATCAAAACTTATCTTCTGTTATTCATTACTGCTAAGTGCAAACAATGTAATGTTTGATTTTGAATGGTGATAATTTTGTAAATAAATTGTACTTTGTTTAACATTTAATTGTTTTTTTTTATGAATTATCCATTGTATGTCAATCTCAGTACTTACTTTTATGTCATTTTCTGAGTTTCTGCCACAAATGTGGCAGAAGAGGGTTTCTGCCATGCCAGTTTTGACCGGTTTCTACCAGTGGTTTTAACCACCGCGGCAGAAACTTGCCAACCTTGATTGGTTATAATAAAATATGGTCATGAATTTTCCACTATCCCTTTTATTGAATCTAAATTAGTTCGATTAATTATTTAATACAAAGAGTAAAATATTCAACTGCATACATTTAATCTCATCTGAAAGGGAAGGATTCAGAAAACATTAACGCAAGGCCCTCATTGTTGCCAATCTTCACAGATTTCATCTTTCAGAAATTTTATAAGCTAATTTCTTTAATAAAAAAATATTGGAGAAGACAGTAGTGCTAAGTCATATAATATTTTCACTTGAGAACATCACTAGCTGTCAGTAATCATAATAAAATTGCATTTTACAAAATCATATTAAATAATCATTTTTATTCCTATAACATAAATATACGAAGTTGTGAGTACCTCAGGCTTCTTTTTCTCTTGAAAAGTAACCTCTTTTTTCTGATCAGCTCCAAATTTAGGAATATTTTCATAATCATGATCTAGAAATTCATCTTTGGGGCATTCTGTAAAATATAAAAAGTCGCTTTAAGAATGTTAATACTTAAAGACTGCTTGCCAATTTTGTGTGGGAAGAAAAAAAAATATTTAATTAGATATTGTAAAGTTCTTAATACATATTTTTTCTTAATTTTAACACAATTAATATCAATTTTAAACAAAGCTTGGGTAACAGATGTTTTCCATTATCAAATATTTTTATTTCTCCTCCTAAAAACAAACTTTCCCAAATAAATACGATTTTTAAATTATTTAATTTTTTATCTACATTCAAAAGATCAGGTATAAAACAACACATTTCTGAAAATGTTTAACTAGCTAAATTTAACTGAATGTTCTCAATTTTCATTACAAAATTTAATTTAATGATCATTTAAACAGACTTCAAAAATAACAAGCAATATTTATTTCATGGTTTTTTATTTAAGTCGAAATAATAAAAAATTCATGCGTAAAGATATAAAAAAAAATTTATAATACAATTTACTGAGATCTGAGAGTGAAATTTCAATTTTTTACTTATTTGTGCAAGTCTGAAATTAAACTTTAGCTGCATGAATTTATAAGTGAACCAACCATTTTCGCATGAAAAAATATTTTTAGTAAGTTAACAAAAATATTCGATCAATAAATTATTAAAAAGTGATATTTTTAAATAATTATTTTCGTTGAAAAACTAATCCAAATAAACTAAAATCTTTTTTTAAAAAAGGACTTACATGAATGCAACTTTCTTTTTAGCTTACTTTTATATTAGCTATTTTTTGAGATTTATAATAAAACAGCATATAGTGCAAACAAAAAGTTTAATGATGAATTCTGAAGAGAATGAAACAAGACACTTAAATTTTGATCTTTTGTCACTTGCAATATCACATGTTCTACATAAATACATGAATTTCTTGATTCTGAACTTTTTTTTATTAGCAGAAAATATTAGGTCAATGTCACTTTTACACATGTTTTTACAATGTTAAAAAGTTTAATTTTGTTACATAGATTTGAACGAATTCATTTATCAGAATATGATGGGTAGATTAACTTTTATCCTTAAAATACCTAATTAAATAGAGAGAAAAATAAATCACAACTATTACCATTACAATTAAGTTTTTCTAGAGGACACTAAGTATAATTTGCTGTTACCAAAAATGCTACATCACTACTACCTACCAAGAACATATTGGATTTAGAAATGAATGCTCCTTTATAGAAACCAGAATTACTGCACATATAAATGAGAAACAATAATAGTTCTATTGAGTTTTTAATTTAGAGGTTTTTAAAGATAATGTAATATATAACTGATTTAGTTTGAACTTTAAAAACTTTTTGAATGAAACAAAATAATTTTAAGTTATTATCGAAATTCAAAACACATCCAATAAAATATTTTTTTAAAAATATACATTAACAGATAAATAATGCAATTTAATTTTAATAAACATGTAAAATACATTAATTTAGCCTACAATTTCCGGTTATCCAATTATATTACTATCTGTGCTATTTCTACAGTAAAGTTATAAGTTTAACTAAGTTTACCATAACTTCGTAAAAATCATTTTGATGTGATGCATCCTAATGTCAAGAATTTAACAAATTTAAAATCGAAGCAGTGAATCACAGAAAATTTAAAGGCTGTTAAAAAAGAATATAAAGATTGAATAAAGATGAAACCACACATTTGTATATTTTTTAAGCTCACTTAAATCAAAATACAGCAAATTCTTTGAAAAAATAAAATATTAAAAAAATGAATTGAGATTGTGCAAGTAGATTTTGCAGAAAACTTAATTAAAATAAAAACTCCCGGCTACTCATTGAAACCATCAACTGGTCATAATTCTTACGGGTTATGTTTGGTATACAATAAAGAAAATTAATTAGATTTGTACTTGCAAGAGATAAAATGAAAAATGCCAGTTTTCGCCTTTATTGATGCAATATCTCTCTTTAATCCAAGAACAATACTTTTCTTTAATCATTTTTACATCACTTTTTAAGTGAAGAAATGCTATTTAAGTCCCTTAAAAAAGATAAATGTAAGATTAACTGTGATCAAATTTCAAAAAAAATTTAAGGATCCAGAAATTTTATCAAATGGTACTTGACTTCTCAGAAGATTTAAATTTCAAAATGTTGAATTAGCTGAAAATATATTTCTAAATAATATTTTGTCAAGTTTTGAAATTTTTTAAATATCCATTACTATTAACAAGTGGAAAAATATTCAATTGTTTTGCTCACAAACTACAATAAATTGAACTATACAAAATGTTCTTCAAGCACTATCAGAATTCACCTAATAACCTTTAACTATTATTTAAAATCTACATAAACCATGAAAATTTAAGTAAATATTTATTCAATAGTAGATAATAGATTCAATTGTAGATTATTATACTTGATAATAAACTCAATTCCACCATGCTACTGACAAAATATTTTTATACTCAATTTCAGTACACTACTGTCAGAGTATTATTGTACTCAATACCAGTATTTTGCTGATAGAGTACTACTATACTCAATAGAAATTTTATATTCATTAATACACTCATTTCTATCATACTAATGGCAGAGTATTATTATACTCAATAGAGAAATTATTATGCCCAATAATATACCCAATTCCAGCATATTATCGCCTAAATACTTCTTTATTGGGTTTATATCACTGCTAAAGAATAAAAACAATTTAACAAAAAAAATCAGATTAATTTCAAAAGTTACACAATTTCATAATATACCTCAGTAAATGTAAATATAATATAAAAATTGTCAAGAAAACAGTACCAAAATAAAATTTACGTGCAAATAATATTCATCAAAAAGATTAATATGAAACCTTACCAAATAATCACATTTTATTTTTGGAAAGAAAAAAGCATAGTTAAGAAATTTAAAAGTCAATAACTTACGCTCTCCTTGATAATCTGGTCTCGGAGGAGCAGGAGGGTTTTTCTTTTGACCGAATACGAAGTGTTTCAAAATTTTAGCCATCATTTAACTAACCTAACAAGTCGAGATCAGTTAACTTGATTCACCTGTCAACATAAGGTGAGAGTCGTCTGGTGAGTCATCGGGGGATTTTTGCTGTAAAAATCGAAATACTGATCACGATGAGTCAATCAGAGTACTTCTTGAAAGAAGAAACTCAAGTTTAATTTCTGTATTAATTACTTGATTCAATTCAACGAATAAATTGCACACGTGTTTTCCAGTAAAAATGATTTATTATTCAAAGATCCCACTATTATAAGCCCATCAAGTTAACAAATTGAAGAAAACATAGTATAACCAAGCAGCTGTTGCAGGTGCAACAAAAACACTGAAATTAAGCTGTGATTCAACAGTAGTTCGGTAGTAGTAAATTTCACCACTAGATGACAGTACTTTGAAAATTTGAAAATCACGTTTGCGTTACGAGGGAAAGATTTACGAAAGTTACGACAAATGAATTACGTAAATTAGAAATCGTTACGGTTTTTGGCCAGCAAGATATGGGAGGACACCGCAATCTGGAAAATATGGTAGCAATAGTTTTAGCAGCAGAGCTGTCAAAAATTTTATTCCTTTAATAATTTCCCTTCCTTTAATAAATTCTTCGTATATCGCCATTGGCGATCGAAATGGGCTACAGGTCATAACCATCTAGAAGAGGTTATGTACAGATGGCGAAGAGCAGAACTCTCTATTTATGACAATACTTCACATGCTTTCGCCATTACCGTATAGAGAGTCATAGGCGAAGGAAGTACGTTAGTTTCTTTCTTGATTTTCAAATAGCGTAAAAAAATTTTTAGTTGGGAAACTAAAAAGAACAAAAAAATGCATAGATCTAAAAGAAAACATTTTGGAAATTTTAAAAAATATTTTTCGAAGGGGGAGGGTCAAGACATGGAACCGGTCTAGACACGAAACCATGACTAGAGAACTTTTTATGCAAACTGAAAAATTTTTGCACACAATTATAAAATTCGTTTACCCAAGATAATTCCCCTCAAAAAATAAATTTCAGTAAATATTTATAATTTTTATTATTTTATTTAATAAAAGCCGAAAAAATTTTGAATTGCAAGTGCAATAGTTTCTAAGAAATCAAATTTTTAGTATACGAATTTTTTAAAATTCGATTTTTCAGGAACTATTCGACAGACTTCGCTCAAATTTTGTATTTTGCCGTGTAAAATTAAATTAAAAATTGTGTATATAACCATTCAAATTTTTTTAAAAAATCTCCCTATCCTTAACATAAGTATAAAATTATCGCGTCCGAAGTAAATTTCTCCCGAAATATCATCTTGATATCTTATTAATAAAATTTACATTATTTTATAATCTTTACTTTTAATCGACACTTAGGGTAGGACTGGGAGTGTGGGGCTCGGGGTGGCACTACATTCAGGGTCCCTTAAAAAAATTCAATTTCTTTGACTTTTCGAAAATGTTTATCAATCGCTTAATAATTTAATTTACATAATTTTCAAAAATTTTAAATATTTTTTCATAAGCTAAATATTTTATGTTTAATTTTTACAAACACTTAATTTTTTATTGGCTTATTTTATTTTTAAAAAACTATTTTTTTTACAAGTTATAAAACTACTTATAACAATTTATTTAAACAAATTATAAAATTAGGTTTGTTAGACCTAAATATAATTATTATCAATAAAATGTATAACAGGTAAGTAGTTTATTGTGTTTCTAAAAGTGTATTTTATTTTTCCTTAACCCTAGAATGTCGAAACACTTTTAAACGTCACTAAAATTATTGTAACCCCAAAAACTAGAAAGTTAAAATCCTGTCGTGTTTTGTTTTCACTCAAAATCTAAATGCCCTGAAATAAAAATGGTTTTTAAGACATAAAAAGAAGCACACAATTTTCTACTGGTGGTCATTCTATCACCTTTGAGGGGCATTTTAACCATTAAGAACTGGCCCGTCAAAAAAAATTTAAAAATAAAACCATTAAGATTTCGAATCAATAAAAATTATTGAAAGGCATATATTCTGGGCACCAACCAATCCGATTGCTTAACAAATTACTTCAGTTTTTAAAAATTGAAGTTGAAACTGAAGAGAGGTTGAATTTAAGAGAGAGCTTTCATGAATATAGTGCTAAGTGTAGTTGCAAGTCTAAAGTAACTAAACTCAGAAAAATTCTAATAGCGTCTATCGGAGGGTAGTTATATATTCTACTCTAGGAAAAATCGTATTTCATAGGATTGTGCTCTCGTTGTAGATTCATTATTTGAAGAACATAGTGTTGTTTTAAAAAGGAAAGAGGCCTGCTTTAAAAGAAGAATTAAGAATTCGTGTGCAAGGGCTTATAAGTTGGTTTCACATCATAAAATTGCCTAACACAAGTTTTGTTAGGTGGGAAGAAAACATCATTAGCGGCGCATAATTTATATAAAGTTCATTTGTCAGCGTAAGAATCTGAATCTGCCTTGAAATTCAAATTCATTGGAACTGATTAAATTTGTTCTAATGAACCAAAATTTACAGATTAGAAAGTTTATCGGTTCCACAAGAGTAAAGGTGTCGTTATTAGTGATTATTCAGCTAAACGGCAGAAATTTTAAATTATGCATAGTTTTCCTTTAATTTATTGACTTTACCTTTTTTTTTTTTTGAAAGACTCTTTCTATAAGTTGATACAAATAAAAGTTTAATAAACAAATTTTGTAAATTTATGTTTTCTTTTCGTAAAAAAAAGAACTATATAAAATTATTATTTATGCAATTAAAGTAATTATTGTGAATAAATAGCAAGCTAAGACTTTTTTTATATATAAGGAATAAAAAATATTAATAATATTTCTACATGTATAGTCAAAATTCCTTTATTAAATTTTAAAAAAATTCAGAACTATAAAAATATTAACATAAAATTTTTAAAAAAATTCATTTTATAATGATTTTTTTTGCTTCGAAAATAAAATATTATTATTGCTGTTGAATTATTATTATTATTAAAGGAAATTGAACTTAATGTAAGTTTAAAGTATAATAATGAAGGGATCATGAAACTAAAACGCTAAAAAATATAAACAAATACTTCCATGTAAATATAAGGGATAACAGAGAAATGAAAAACAAGTTTGTATAAAAAATTATAAAGTAATCTCGCACTATAAATAATAAAAAATATTTCGACCTACCCTTTATAAAAATGTAATCTTTAACCTTTGATTCAAATTACGGGCATAAAAATCACTTTTTATATTTTAATAATTTGTTTTTAAACATCTAATATTTCTATGTTTTTAGTAAATTATTAAAAGAAGTTTTTGACTGCAAATTAAAGGTATGTAAGTAGTTTAAAATTAAGAGAAGTGTTTGATCATATAAGATAAGAAATTTAAAAAAGTTATTCTCTAAACTTTACCGAGTGAGTTACTTGGTAGTGTGCAGCATCAGTAATCTCACTTAGTAATCTCACTTAGTATTACTTGTACTTTCTCCTATTTTAGTTGAGGAAATTTTCATGCATATATGTTACCTCAGAAAGGGGACAAATTTTTGGGATTTCTTCATTTTTTATTTTTTTGAATATCCTCATGAAATTTTTAAAATTATCTGGCTTCTCAATCAGTTTTTTTTTTTTTTTTTTTTTTTTTTTACTGAAAATCATAAGTAGAACAATTATAGTTTTTAAATTTTCATTTCCAGTGAGAAAAAAGTGCCTCAACAAAGTGCTTAAACATCTCTTAAAAAACAAAAAGTTTCAAGGCATCAGGCTATTGTTCCCTTACGTTTTTAATTAAAAAAATCTGTGTCATTTCTCAATCAAGAGCATTAAATATGATGTCTATTTGCAGGCGATTGATTTTAATGATATGATAGAGGACTTCGCCTCTCAAAAATCGCAAAAAGTATTGTTACCTTAAACTTTCAATACAAATAATGCATTAAAGTTTTTATAATAATGTTTTTTTTCAACCTTAAAATAAAATAATTTTCAAAAAATTATTGAAATTTTATAAACTCTTATAAACTAATTATAAACTCCCCCCCCCTAAAATTACTACTAAAGGGGCCCCCAAATAACAACAGGCCTAGTGCCCCTAAGAACACTAACACGGCTCTGTGTCTAGTGGACATCCACTGGATAATTTTGTGCGATATGGGTATTATGGAGAGAGCCACTGTCAGGAATAAAGTGATCACCACTAGCGTGTGGATACTGGATAGTCATCATACACGTAAGTATAATTTTTCTATGAGATCTCTTCAGAAATTCATAATTAGCTGAGTTAAGTGAGGTTAAACTTAAAACTGGTGTCTAATATTTATTCTTTGCAGATTTTTAAATGGAAATTGGTAACGTTTAAATATTTAAAACTTAGTAATGCATTTATTAATTTAAAGCTAAATTTTATTCTCAATCTATATTAGAAAATCTATTAAATTCAGAACGAGAAACTAAGAACACGACTTTCTTTTATCATATCTCCTTATAGTCCAGCCAAATTAGACTTTTTCTGCCAAAAAAATTAATGCCCAAGATTTTTTTTCCCTCGAAAGCTTTCTTATGCCATGAAAATTGATGCCTGAAAACCTTGCTATTCTCCTATGTACACTTCTCATCTTTTGAGGGAAATGGGGTTGATTCAGGAAGGGGGGGAGAAGTGAGTATGGATGGTGTTTTCGATATAAATGTAAACAATAACAATCTCGAGCTCAATACCTGCTCTAGTTTCGTTTAGAAAGTTTGCAACTGCTTACTACAGCTTATTCTGCGAGGCGATATTTTCAAATGGATAATTTTGTTTTCAATAAAATAAGTAAATTAGATAATTTTTGAGCTGAAATCTGCCGTTTTTCATAAGATATTAGTGTTATTAAGTAATTCTGGTGAGTTTGAAGTGAAAATTTGTTTTAGTTATTTATAGATATATTGTTAAAAAAGGTGACATGGTTGTTGGATTTTGAATAACTCGCTTTTTTGGCAATCCTGATTTGGCCTCGTTCCATTTGTTTATTACTGTTTGTTCTTGTTGCAAGCTGTGCACCACCTTACGTTACTGTTAGCACCTTTAGCATTGTAAACACAAGTAATAAGTAATTAAATACCACGTTTGCAAGAATGTCAAAACACAATGATCACGTTGTGAGCCAAATGGCTTTTAAATACAACGGAAACAGTAATCTGGAAGTATAGGCGATATGGAGCTTGCCGCGTCCCCTAGTGTCGAAAACACCATCCATATTTTCCGTGAAGAATATTTTCCGTGGCTGGGTGATGCAGTTGGTTTGTTGTCGGCCTTCTGAGCCCAAGTCTGCGGGCTCGATCCCCGGCCCAGACACCGGATTTTCGGAACGCAGGAAATCCTCAGCGGCCATGTCGTATGATTATGCGGCATGTAAAAGATCCCTGGAGTGCCTTATTGTTTCTTGGCATTTCCAGCAAAATTAAATTCCTAATGCACTTTAGCATCCAAATAGAGTCTCGGTGCTACCATCTAGTGTGGCAGAAACTAGACGTCTAAATTAACATGGCGAACGGTATCTCACCCATTGTGGTGGTCCTGAAAGAGTGGATACCACTTCTGGAGAACGCACTAGGTCTGCTCATCGGCAAGAATGATTGTGTAGCTCATAGGAAATAATAAAAAAAATCCGATTTATATTTCCCCACTGAATTTAGTGAGACCAAGCACAAGATGAACAGTCTAATAGTTTAGAAGTTTTAAGGATTTTCTGTGTAAAATGTACAAATGTGTACTTGAACCTATTTACGCATCTGACATTGCTATCTAAAACAATTAGAAATTGTTTCCTCAGCATTTGTGTATTATGCACGAGTCAATAGAACAATACTTATTTTTTAGATATAAAGGCAAATGTAGTGTAGTATATTGTTCCTTCTTTCAATGAAATTTGTAGATGGAAATTTTCTTAAATATATTTTTTGCGTGTTTTGGTTCAAAAGTATATTAGTTTTTAAACATTTTTATTTGCAATACCTTCATGTTTTTCAAAAATATGCGCGTAGCCACAAGGTTGAAACTTCAGTCTTATCAACAAACTTTTTCTTTCTTATTTTTTATTTTATATTTTTGAATGACAAAAAGTCTTAAAAAAAATGCACTATGAAACATTTTTTGAAGTTTAAACACTATTAAGACATTCATTCTGGTAATATTCTTAAAATTTATTTACTTGATCTTCTTTTGCCAGTCAGTTACAAGCATAATTAGTGCAATAAGTATAAAAGGGAATCAAAAACTTGCCTGATAGCTGAATAAGTTTTAATGAAAATGTGTATGAAAAATGCTTTTTAATTTTGTTTTTAGTTATAATTATTCAATGTCAATTGTGTGATGTATAAAAATAAATCTAATGAACTAAATTGCTGTGTTTGGAAAAGAGTAAACGTTAAATGTGAAATATTACAAAAGGAATATTTTTATGATGTTATTGTCAACAAGGATTTTTTTTAAATATTTAATAAATTGTAATTATTAAAAAATATTTGTTTTTATATTGAAATTTTTTTTGACCGTCGTACGGTTTAACATTTTTAGCTAAATAAGTATTTCATGATCCTTAAGTATGTAATATTAGCAATTTTTTACTTTCATTTTGTTTGCTTTCTCAATTATTTCAAAAGACTTAGATTTTAATTCCATTTGATTGCTTTTCATTAAGTATATAATAGCATTTACTTTTAGAGCAGTACACGTTCACCACTTGTGATATTTTGTATTTTTAATACAAAATAAGACAATTAATGTGATATTTTGTATAATCCGTATAAAAGTTTAATGAGAATTTTTAATACGCATGAATATCATACATTGTGAGTCTCAGATTTCTATAGTGCTCTTTTTTAAAGAATTAAAGATTTAATTTATCCCAAGTGCAAAATTTTCAGAGAAGATAATATTGGTAAATAATTGTTCTGAAATTTGAAATACTGGATTTAAAATAACTATTAATAAAATATTTCAAAATATAACTTAATAACTTCAAATCTAGCACAGATTTAGGACTTACATACATCATGTATAAGAGAATTAAATTTAAGCTTACCTCCCAATATATTATTAAGTAAGTAAATAAATCAATTAAATAAAATAATTAAATAAATAAATCATTTTCACAACAAAGTCTCCCAATTCAAGTGTAGGAATGAAATTATAAATAAAAATTGAATAAAATGTTAAATAAAATATACAATAATTTATTTACAAAAATTGTCTTCAATTCAAATAAAAAAAGTACGTAAAAATATACTAAAGGTTCTAAAGACAACCAGAAAGTTTAAACAAAATTTGAACACATCATAGTAACAGTTTCCTGACTGAATGTTGAGAAAGTGTTTGATTTGAGAGTCAGCTCCTTATCTTCCCTTGTTTTTTTTTTTTTTTTTTTTAAACTTACCTATAAATTAAGACCGTTTTTGAAACACCCTTCATCCACTGGTTACATCTTATTTAAATCTTTTAAGAGGGCCCCCGCAATTCTTAGAAATTTTTCCTGTTAAGCATTTACAATACAAGTTGTTGGAGTTACAAACAAGTTGTTTTCTCCTACGTCCTATTGATATGCCACATTATCCCTTAAAAGTGATCCCCCATAGATATCAAGAGAAATATAGATCAAGCAGAGTAATTTAAAGCAGTAAACATTTTCTCATCGTAAGAAGGAATAGGATAACTTTCTTAGTAAACGACAGACAGGGATGCTTGAGTATCGTTAAGATAATTGCTTTCTTCTGAGAAAAGAACATTTGCTTTATATTCTTGAACAAGGAAGAGGCACATATCATATATAAAATGAATTATTAAGTGCTGTTTTTTACCAAATAAAAGCAAAAAAGAAGCAGATTTTTTTAAACTATTTTTTTTTTAAATGAATAGTTAGAGAATATAAAAAATTGCCATGTGCAATGGGGTGTTTGAATCTCCCTAAAACCCTCCTTTAACCCTGATACAGGTAATAAGAATATCAGTTTCGGTTTTATTTTTCAAACAGATTAAAAATTTTTAAGCTTGGAAACTATATGGATTTTAAAACTTCGTTAAAAATACTGCTTAAAGCAGGCATCGTGATAGTTTTTAAAAACATTTTTGACAATCTAAATGCGAAAAATATTAAGAAATGGGGAAACTTCTCATAAATTCCCAGAAAGGCGCGAGACATAGGCCAGTCTTTTCTCCAGACGACATATTTAATTCACCCACTGTTTGGATGGTTGATTAAATGTAAACAATAACAAGCTTCCTAACGAAGAAATCCCGGAAGAAATTTGAAAAACTTTCTGTGTATCCCTCGACTTAAGTCATGCTTACGAGGCTATGTTTGAACAGGCTTAGTTCCGCAGTTGACGGATCGTTAAGAAACGGTTCCCAGTAGAACACCGAAATCAATTCTCAATAAGTGGGTGGGTGACCACTTTGATCAGCCTGCTTAGGGACCGAGGGTGCGTGGTATCTGTCCTCGTTAAACTGTTCTACCGTAAAGTGCTCGACTTCGCATGTAGGTCGTCGGGATACCAAAGCAGGGGAGCCATCACCTCTGCAGAGGATCAAAATTCCGATGGCATATCTTCGAATCCTCCTCAGAGATGTTTCCCAGACAGTCGCTAATAGCTCGTTGTGCAGGTCTAGCGTGACGTAAATAAAGAACCTACCTATCTTGAACAGGCTTAATATTCTAGTATTTATTATTGTGATTTCTATTTAAATTTACACGTAATTTTACCGTTCATAAGAGTTTTCTGTAATTAATAAATTCTGACGGCTGGTGATCCTAAAAAAAATTTAACAAAATTAGTATTCGCGATCGCAGCACTCGAGTACGCCATCTAGCGGGAGACTGTAAATATCGTGCATTAGTTCCCACATAACCATTGGCAATGACGGACGCCATTTTCTTAGCATCTTTCAAAAAAGAAGCAAAATTTCCCTAAAGAAAAGGTAAAACTTCTTGAAAAAATTAATCAGAACATGCCAAACATTGAAGCAGAACACACCAAGCATTTGAAGAACAACTTCTCAATAATTTTTACCTTTCTATTACCAACAACATAACATGATTTCATGATTACTTGCTGTTACAGATGTGTGTATTGCGGTAAAATAATTTTTCTGTCTTCAATTCATTACAAGTGAAAATGAAGTCAACATTGCTTTCGTCATTCCAATGAATAAATGTGTTCCAATGAATTCCACACAGAACTGTAATAGTTATAGAATATTCTTCTTAGAATAGTATATATTTCTGTATCTACATAATTCAGAAAACAACAATAAAGAATAATCCGAATTACTTGAAAAAGTATCTTTTGTGCTGATTATAAATAAATTTTTTATCGTTTACTTGGTAAGTGTTTTTTTAGTTTTGAAAGAATTTCAACTAGAATTCAGCTATTCTGTTTTTAAGCTACATATTAAAATTCATATCGAGATCTTACAATTATAAAATTTTGATGTGTGGTATGTTACCTAAAAGTAATGAAGGTAAAAGTAATGAATGATAAACTATGTATATATTATTTGAGAATAAAGTTTTCAAACAAAGAACATATCATTTTGGAATTCTCCAGACTTATAAATCAGGTAAGTGTTATGATTTTTATAATAAAAAATTTGCTTGTAAATAATTTTTTTTCTTACTTGATGATCGTTCTCTACAAAATGTTTTTTTTACGTCTGATTAAATACTATAAGAATTAAAAAAAAAAGAAACAATACGAAAGTTTTTATTGAAAAATGAAGAATTTTTAAAATCGTTTTTATCCTAAGAATTCCTTATTTTACGTTTTTTAGTTTATAATTTTTTGATAAAATTGTTGTCAAAATACTTTTTTTGAAAAATTAAATGGTATTAAATTATGTGTTTATGTATACTTCTTGCATATTCTAATATTTGAAGTAATATGATTCAGAAAAGTATGGAAGAAAAATTCGGTACTTACGTATTAACCACAGCTACAGATTTGGCAGATTTTTAAGTGCCGCCAATCTACACTTAAAATTTTTGGAAAAAATTTTAAAATGAAACACTTTGTTTAAAATCAAAGTAGTCAATCTGATTTCGGTGACAAAGTTTCTAAGACAAAGTTTCATGTTATGGACATTGGTACATTTTCGTTATATTTCACTCCATAAAATATTTCGCTCCTAAAAAAATAAAATTGCATTCTGTTTTGTTTTTGGCAAGTCTCAAAGACGCATTTTCGTAACACTAAAAAATGGCGACAAAAAAAGAATGGTTCTTTTTTTTTTGTTTCGTAAGCATTCTTTATTTTACGTTAAAATTTAAATGGGTCTTTCATGTTATACCATTAAATTTAGTAAAACTATTTCTCAGGCACTAGGTTTGAACTCTTATAAGAATATACCTATTTTTTTCTCTTTATTTACAAATATTTTTCCGATGTGTTCTGGATGTTCCTTCTCTAAAAAAAAGAGATACCATTTTGTTTTCGTTTGCATAAGAAAGAAAACAAACATTTTTCTTTATTAAATTTAATCAGCCACAATAAAGATGGAACGTTACAATGCTACATGCTACATTAAAGACGTCTCCAGTGTAACTGAATGACTGTTCATATGGAAATCGCAGGGATTCGGCACATACAACAACGCCCCCTATAGTTCGTTGCGATCGCGAATCACATCATAAATAAAGTGTAAGGTGTGCCATGTTTTGAGTGTTATCCCTTATTTCGCTATATTTGTGAGAAATAGTATAGTGCCTATTGTTATATTTTAGGTAGCATCATAGCAAGCTTGTGGAGTCTTCAAAATTCATTTGCTGTTGGTGTTGTTGAAAGTTAAATTGAAATAACACTTTATGTTTAAAACACTACAAGTACAATAATATTTCATAATGCGTTTTTTCAAGCTTAGGCATAAAAATCTGTCCGAAGTAGTAACCCGTAAATCTTCTGGTGAATTTCGACACCATAGCGCCATCTGCGCTTAGTTTTACACGACCAACCATCCATAAACGTCCTCCCCAAAGATTAAAAAAAGTTATAAGTAAGCAAATATATATATCTTAAGCTCGTCGCAGTCTTTTGTAATCAATCTATCAATGGAATGTCGCACTAAATCTTTTAAACTGTTAACTCTCAAGTTAACAATCTTTTCTAGACTTGGTGGAATAATTTTAAATTTTACGAACACAAACGCATTGGTGCTTTTTGAGTATGAACCATTACCGTCCCTCGCTTTTAGACACACTGTTGCATTGATATAAACAGTTGAAACTAACCTATACTGCGACAGCAGTATTTGTTAATTTTGGTTAGAATTTACCTACCAAATTATTTTTTTAAAATGAGTTCTCTTCCTGGACTATGTACATTACTGGAAGAAATAGATAAGAAAATTATGGTGGAGCTGAGAGATGGAAGAATATTAATAGGTTTCTTAAGAAGTATCGACCAATTTGCAAATCTTGTTTTGCATAGGACTGTTGAGAGAATTCATGTTGGTAAAAAATTTGGTGAAATAGCTCTTGGTGTTTTTATTGTTAGAGGTGACAATGTTGTTTTGCTTGGCGAAGTTGATGATAATAGAGACAGTACTTCAAAACTTATTCGAGTTTCTCAAGAAGAAATTCTCGAGGCTCAAGTTACCGAGCAAAAATTGAAACAAGATAAAGAAAAGATGCGAACCAAAGCCCTGAAGGAAAGAGGTTTTGGATATCAATTGGATACTACGCATGAAGATTTTTAAATTTAAAAACTTTTACTATACTATAAACTATTTTATTATTGTAAATACATTTTATTTTACTAAGTTTATGGAATCACTTTAGATTTCTGCATCGTCATTGATTCGTTTCTTAATTCAGATTTCATGAATGCTGTAATAAAATTTTAAAATGATCAGTAAAGTTATGTTATAAAGCTCATGGTGTTCTTCAATGTTTATAATAATAATTTAAAATACTTCCAACATACCTCCTTAAAATATAATTTTAAAATATGTATAAAATTTTTAAGACAAGGTTGCACAACCTTTGTGAGTGAAGTGCTACTTGAGCAACAGGTCGACCAAAAGAGCAATATGCCCAAGTATTTAGACATCTTGGTGGAAACATTGGTGTTTTTGGTACATAATCCTTAAATCAGCTCAGTATGATAATTGCATGGAATGAAATACTTTTAAATGTGAGTGCTCTTCCTGGACTAGAAGCATTACTGGAAGAAATGGATTTAAAAAGAAATTATGGTTGAACTGAGAGATGAAAGAATATTAATAGTTTTCTTAAGAAACCGACTAATTTGCAAATCTAATTTTGCATAGGACTGTTAAGAATATTTATATTGGTGAAAAAGATATAGCTCTTGGTGTTGTAGCTTTTGATATTAAACTTTTTATTTTTATGAAAAAGCACTTTTTAAGCTACAAGAAAATTAGGAACAGAATTACTTACTGTCAACTCTCAATTATCCTTAACTTTTCGAATTTTGGCTGTTGCAATAATATTTTGTATTAGAATATCAGGATTTTAAATGCTTAGAAGTGCCTGCAAAAAATGTGATTGAAAAACCACTTATGGGATTTATTCAGTATGCTAAAGAGTGATTATTTAAATGAAAAATTTAAAACTCACATGTCTTAATGATACTTACTATATTGAAAATATAAGGATTTTCAAAACCATGTGGAATAGAGATGTAACAAATTTTTGGCCCTTTTGCCCAATATTCGGTCAGCGAAGTATTCAGCAAAGTATTATTTGGAAAATTATTTTTAGACAGTTTTTTTGAGGGAACATTTTAATAGATTTAACACAGAATAATCTAAAATAGTATTTTTTACAATATGTTATTAGAAATAGTTTTTACACATGTTTGTTAAGTTCTATAACTTATTAGTTTATGTTCTGAAAAACACATGAAAAAGCAAAATTTGAAGAATTGAAACTAGATTACTTAATACTGAACCATAAGTTTTTTAATGCTGAATTATTTTTTATTTTTTTAAAATTATGTTCAGGCAAGACAATTTGCTCCTTCTTTCAACTCTTTATATTTTAAAAATTTGAGAACTTTTTTTTTGTTGTTTTATTTCATTTTTGTTAGTTTTTCTGTTTTAACTAAAGCCAAGCATGTTAACTGAGTGTTTCTAATATTGTCACTTTTTTTCTTGTGCAGTGAAACAGATAATTAGTAACTTAGAATGCTGCAATTCTTAACGTTAAAGTTATATTTCAGAACTAATAAAAAAAAATTTTGTTTCTCTTTTGATTTTTTATTATTTAACTTTCTTTTTACCAACGTTTTTATTATGACAACATTTTTTAAAGAGTGTTCCTGATGAACCTTATTCTTTTATATCACTTTTTATCTAAAAATACAGCAATGTGTAAAAGTTAAATTGATTTTAGTGTTAAATCTATTTTGTAGTTAAAAACAATTTTTGTTTTGCTTTCAATCTAGCTTTTTCTTTTCTAAAAACTTATAGTTTTATAGACGTTTTTATTATGACAGAGCAATAAAAAGATCTCTATTAGATTTTAATCTTCACTTTTTTCTTAAAAATACAGTAATTAGAAATCTAAAATGTTTTGCTTTAAAATTTTCTTTCAAAAATTGAGATAAATTTTTTTCTGTTTTGCTTTTGTATATAATCTTTGTTTTTTATAGGCATTTTTATGATATTGCAGCATTTTTAAAAGCCATTTCTGATAGACATTATTTCTTTTAATGTTTTATAGATAATTTTTTTCCTGGAAAATATTATTTTTAGCTTTACAGGTTTGTTTTAAAAATTAAGAGGATATTTTACCAAGTTTAGTTTTTTTTTTTTTTTTTAAACTGTTAGTCAGTTTTTTTTATATGTAATATTTCCAAGTACCTTAATACCTAATTATCTTTATTATCTTAATTTCCATAAAATTTTTTTCCGTTAAATTTCCCGATACCAATAATACAGCTAAATTTTGATTATTTTTCAGTAATGACTAAACTTATTTCTATATAAAAAATATCCATCCATGATTTTTTTCTTTTTTTAAAGAATGTTACTATTCAGCCATTGAATATTTGGTATTCAACTGATTTCTTAGCTGAATTATTTTTTGTAATAATTTATTTTTTAGCCGAATATTTGGCCAAATGACTATTTGTTACATCCCTAATCTGGAAAAGCGAAACAAACAAATAAAAAAAAGTGCTTAACTAACAAACAAAAAAATATGTTTCGTTAAAACCAACAAAAATAATGTGCATCAAAAGTAATAGTTTAAATAAGTGATTCAAAACTTCCAATTTATTTATTATTTTTAAATAATAATTTTTTATTATGTTCAGGCGTTGCTGTGGGCAGTAAGTTGTGCAACAATCTTTTAGGTTTTTAAAAATATTTGATAATGAACTTAATGTTCTCTATCAAAGTTCCATGCCTGTAAATCTGGTATAAATATCTAAAGTATGTAAGTATGAAGCGTTTTCATTTCAATTTTGAAATAACTGATAAGTTTTGTTGCAATCCCCGTCATCCCTTCTTCATTTTTCTTGCTATTGAGGATTTGTAATTGTCACACCATAAACTTAAAGCTTAGTCTTCTTTTTTTTATTTCCTTCTTATGCTAAAATGGAAAATTTGCTCTGAAATCATTAGTTGAGAAATGACTAGGAAATATAATTTTTTTAAATGGAAATTTATCATTTAGTTTGACCTGTAGTGGAATAAATAGGCAAAATAGCTTGTTTAGTACAAGTAATTGTTCATTATCAAATTTGTTATTATTATTATTTTAAGAAATTTAGGTTGTAGTAATTTCAGCTATTTTATTTATTTAAAAAAAAAAAAAAAAAAAAAAAAAAAACATAATTTAAAAATCAAAAAGACAACAAGAAAAAAAAAAAACAGTTGAATTTACTTGTTTTCAGTAAATTTGCATTGGCAATTTTGTCAAATGTGCCAGCAAAACGGAAAAGTACCAAAATTGGTTTTGTTAAAAATAATCACTGACCATTTTAAATTAAAATTATTATGCAATATTAAATAGCTTACTACCATAAAAAGAAACTATTTTGTTTCTTTTAAAGATTGTTATTACATTTTTTACTAATATATATTAGTGTTTTATTTTATGATCTAATTTATTTACAAATTTGCAGAATATTATTTTTTTGAATTTCATTATTGCAATACTCAGATAATACATTACTCGGGAAGAACATCTGTTTCATATCAACAACCTCCCTTTTGTCTTCTGTTCACTTCAGTTATATGTGAGAGTATGTTTCAGGTTTTCAACTTTAACAATACATCTCTTTGTTGGATTATCTTAAATACATTTTAAAATTTACCCATTGCTTACTTTAAGTGCACTGTTTTTTACTTTGAATTTTTTTACCCAGTGGGCGAATCAATTTGAGATTTTAGCATAAACTGTGACTAAAGAAATGTTTTGTGGATTGATCTGTGATGTTATGAGAAACGATAAGAAGAAAAATGAAATTTTATAGAGATATTTGTTGGTTAACACAAATGTACAGTTTATGCTGATTATTCAAATTAGCAAAAAATGTCATTTTTTCAGATAAAAGTGAATTCCAATAAAGGTATATTTTACCCTAGACCAAAACAATATCCATAAGAGATGAAATCAATGAAAGACTGGTGTCTTCTCTCCCACTCCTATAGAAGAAAGCATTTTAATTGTTTCTGGAGACATTTCTCCTTAGAATGTTTCAGATATGTTCTATTGGATCCTTGAACATGCTGGTTAATACATTAGAATAAACTACTGTTCATTAGCTGTGCATGATGTGGCCTGACTTTATCATCTTTGAGAATGAATTCATTTCATCAGTGTAAGGGACTACATTTGGTTTGAAGATATCATGCCTTTAGTACTGAACTATAAGTGTCCCATTTTTCTGATAATGTACAAGCTTGTGCAATAATTTATAGAAATATCAGTCTAGACCATCACTCGACCCCACACAAATTGCCAGATTATTTTAAGTGCCACATTTACTCCTATTGTCAGATCCTCCTTATGTTTGTGTTATTTTGTCTTATTATCCACTTATTACCAGGTTGTAAGTGAAGAGCATAGTGCTCCAATCATCTTGTTCCTACCTGAGATGCTCCATTTGGACACAATATGAAGGTTCCCTGTTAATGAAACAAAAACCATCAGTAGATTAATTCAGGTAGTCGATTTTAAACACTATAGACACTGATAGAGTATTTCTAAACACTGATAGAGTACCAATCCCTATATCCTTTGTGTTTTTGTAGGCCTAGGACCTAGTTCTAATCATTGACAAATATTTAAAACTACCAAAAACTAATTTAATAGCCTGGGAATGACGCTTTGAGAAATTCCTAACATTTACACTACAACCAATTGGGTTTGACCCCCTACTTAATAACTGATGCCACTTCAGAATAAAGTCGCATTGAGTAACAACATCAAGACATTGAAAGCAACATCGTAGTCATTGTCATTTAACAGATGTCTTCCTACAGAAGGAATGCTACCAGTCACTTTTCATCCTTACCTGAAAATGCTTCGTTTTTTAGGTCACAGATATAATTTGCATATTCCTATCTTTATAAACATTAATTTTCCTTTTTAGCCTTCTCTATATAATTTTTTTTATGGCTGTTTCACACTGAACTCATATTATCCCTTAATGGTTTTAGCAGTGAAGTTTCCAAACTCAAAATTTTTCATTGGTTGTGAACACTGCCATTTTAACATGATCACCAATGAAATAGTGTTTTAAAACTTTTTTTAAAAAAAATTAATGAATTTCAGATAACTGAACATTAAAATTGAAAAGTTTGAGTTTATTTTGAATGTTTTATATGAATTTCTCCCTTCTACTTATTTCTAGTTTTCTAATAATCTATTTTTTTTTCTTAGAGTGTAAAAAGAATGACATTTATAAAACTCAAGGTGGAGGACATGTTCATTAAGTCTCTGAACATTTGCATTAGATTTTCCCTTAAATTCTTTTTTTTTTTTTTTTTTTCAATAAAAAAAGATATTTTTTGAACTTTGATATAAAATAACAAATAATGGGTTGCTAATAGAATTTCAAAGAAGGCACTCAGTTAATAAATTAGAAAATTTTTCATAAAGGCACTTCTAAGTAAGTTCTCTAAAAATTAAGTTAAAAATGCATAACAGGTATTTTTTTAAATTTTTTTTTAAATGTTTTATTTTACTTTTCCTAAACCATAAAACAAGCTTATCTTGTAATCCACCCGTAGTGATGTTACAACCTAAGAGAAAGACTGTCAAAAGGCTTTGTACTAAGATTAATTAATGAATTATTAATAATTGGAAGAGCAGATATAAGGTTATCAAAAAATAAATTTATAAAACTATCCGAAAATCAACTTTCATTCATTCCATCTTACTTTCACAAAGGATAGTTGATTTAAATCAACAGATTTTTTAAAAGAAATTACAGATTTAGAAATTCACAAAGTTTTATAATATGAATATTTATTCTAAAAATATCACTGTGTAAAAAGTTTCAATTAGTTTAATTACTTAAGTGCGTTAAAAATTGCAGCACTTTTGAAACGTTTCAAAAATCTTAAAATTTTTTTGGACTTATTCAAATTTACAGAAAAAAAGTGAGAATTTAATTTTAAAAAAATTTTATTCTTATAGATCTATAAAAAACGTCTATTGAATAAAGAATTTTTTGCAAAAGAAAAAAAAAAAAAAAAAATAGTCAAGATTCCACTAATTTTTAGTTTTAAAATATATTCTTAAGAACCACATTTTATTTTGAAAATGCAAATATATTATTGAAACTTAAAGTACCTACAATGAGTATTACATAAAAATATAATATGGCATTAAAAAAAATTTTTCAATGATAAATTCAATTCTTTTTTTATAGGATGATTTTATTTGCTAAATAGTCAAGTAATTCTATATATAAATACTTGTTAAGTTTAAGGAAGCATAATTTATTTTGCTATTTCAAAAAAGGAAATGACAGACACTAATTTAGTTATTTATTTTAGTCCTGTTTTTCAGTAGTTTATAATAAATCAGTTTAATTTTATTTTGAATAAATTTGCACACATTATGTATTACTATAAAACAATTTTGAGCAATAATTAAAAAAAAAAAAAAAAAAGAACTTCTGAAGTATCTAATTTTACATTCATGATATCCCTCAATTATCTTCATTGCTGTACAATTTTTCCTCTTTAAAGTAACCATTCAAGAATTATAAAGCTATTGAGCTTTTTTAATAAAATAGTTATGATTGATTTAGATTATACCAAATGGATAAGAATGTACTGTGAATTAGGCAGATAATGAACACCTAGATATGATATTTCATATTATTTATAAGAAAGAAAGACTCTGTAAATCTTATTAATTAATGTATTGTTAATTGGATTCAACCACAATCATCATAAAAACTCGAACAAGTAAAAATTACAAAACTGGGAAATTTATTTTAAAAAAATACTGACTAGTAGAAAATGTTCCTCTAATTTGAAGATAAGATTTAGTAGTAAGAAATTCAATATTAGTAATTTCAGTTTTGAAACTTTTAGGAAAAACCACTGTGGTAAAGAAAAAAAATAAATAAATAAAGAGATTACTCTAATTTTTCATATGCAAATCGAAATAACAGAAGATCTGTCACTGTATTTGCTAATAACACACATAAGATAATGAAGGAGTTTGTACTTTTTTAAAAATTTCGTCATTAAGAAAATATTGAGTAATATTTTTTCATAAAAATGACTCAAGAGTACTGAGAATCTTTAAAACAACAAATTTAGTAAGATAATAAGAACCCTTAACAGAGCACTAATTTTACAGGGTTTCCTCGATTTAAATCGTATTATATGTATGTATCACGATTAAAATTGTGATATATACATATAATACCAAAACATGCAACTCTTTTTCTACACAACAACTAAAATTTCCTAACTCCATATTGATTAATTGATAATTCTGAGGTAAAAAATTAATGAATATGACAAAAAAAAAAAAACTTAACTAAGCTAAGAAGAAATATTCTAGTAATTTCATAACATTACGAAATTTATAGTAAGGGGAGATCCTTTCTATATCTTTTTGAAGACATATCTCAAATGTCCCTCACAAAATAATGGAAGGCATGGAAAAATTAGAGTTTTGGAGAAGCAACAAAAGAAAAGCAATTGCTTACTTTGAATTTGTGAGAAATTTATTTTGTTTCATGTGCTTAATATTAGTACACTCAAAATTTAGAAATAAATTGAGAAATGGAAAAGCCAGAAAATTAATATTTTTGTACATAAAATCCATGCTTTATTTTTAGAAAATGTTAAAAACAATTTGGTAACATCTGAAGTTCTAGATGTTTTTTTTTTTCCTTTGAAGTTCTCATTACTTTTAATCAATATTACAAAAACATATATAAACATCTTTCATGCTGTTTTCTAAAGATTTTTTTTCTTCAGAAAAATATTTTTTCTAGTTATTTAATTTTACTCATTTCATTCATTCATTTTTTTTCTGATTGTCTTAACCTTGGGAAAAATAGTGAATCAATAGATGTATATGTTTTCTCTTAAACTGAAAAATAATTTATTTTACGAGATAGTCAATTTTATTATGTGATGCCTATTATATTTATTACTTTACATGTCAATTGCATGTTTTATGTCTAAAAAATTTAAAATTTACTAGTCTAATAAAAATAAAGGAAAAAAATCAGATTTAAATTTAAAAAAGCATACTTTTCTATTTTAAACCCTGCTTAGTAGAACAGTATCCTTTAGTGCTAACTTCAAAATTTTGGAATTACAAATAAGCCTTAAAGACATGACCCAGCAATTTCAAGAAAACTGAATTTTACGGCGCATAAAAAAAAACGCTTTGCACAGTGTAAATACTTAAAAACATGCTTTTGAAATTACATATTTAACAGCAATATAAATTAAAATTGGCAGGAATTATTGTAAACCAAATTTTAGAATCATATTCAGCTATTTCACTTAAGTTTATGTACACTTCTGTTAATTGATTTAAAAAAAAAAAACCTAAAGAACTCCAAATTGGTATTTCTTACTAAAAAGCAAGTGAAAGCTCCATTTTTTTTTCGTTTTTAAGAATTGTTAATGAGTTTAATAATTAGAACCTGATATTTTTAATTAAAGATTTTTCTTTATTTCAAATGCAACTAGAAATTTTTTTTTAAAAAAATTTAATTTTAAATAATTTACAATTTTATAAGTTTTAAGTTAATTGAACCAAAAATAATTCAAAATAATGACTTCAAAAATTTTGAAATAGCTACAATCATTCATAGTTTGTTAGATTCACAAGGAGAAAATAGTGTATCGTCCGAAGTTCAAGGACTGTGATACTGATCGATAAACAAAAGTGCACAAAATCCTTGGCTTTTTAAGAATATAAATGTGTGCTGTGCAATTTTAACGTAACCGAAAAACTTCATTTAAGTAATTTCCAAATCATTCCAAGAATGACCATAATATTAAAAAATGAAAAAGAACTACTGTTTGTCTAAGATAGGTACTCTGCAGGCATTCGTCTGGAGCTGTGGCGGTGACTATGGTAACGGGGTATGATTATTTCAAGTAGGGGTGCGGGGTCCCTCTTTAGGACTAGTTTTGGTTAGAGAAAAGTAGACCTCTTCATCGAAGCTACCCTCCCTAAAATGCCCTCTTCTTGTTTCCATAGCAGATTTAGTGGCGGTCAGAGCACCTATCTTAGACAAACAGTAAAGCAAACTACATTCTAAAAACATATTATGGAAGGTAAAAAAAAAAAACTATTTGGGGGCACTGGAAAAGGATACAGGCTTAAAAAAATTTTTTTTGCACATAATTCATATGTCAAGAGTATAATTATTTCTCCCAGAGAATCTACTTTTTATTCAAAAATCTCTAAACAGAAGGGAAATAGTAAACCTGCCAAGAAAAGAAAAACTGAAAATCAAAAGAAATTTTTTTTGAAAATTTTTAATTAATGAAAATTACAAACTATGATGAATGCCCATTATTTGTCACAAGCAGTTAATGATCAGAGAATGGGTTTAAAAAAAAACAGTACAAAGAATTTAAAGCACTATTTAATGGAAAATTTTTGAAGTTAAAACTAGGAAATCTGGAAGATAAATTTATGCCTAATAGCATGAATTTGCTATAAGATTTGTATTTTAACCATAACTGTTTATTATGTTCTGAAAATCGTTAAATTTAGAACAACCTATAGTTTACACTAAGAAGTGCATCCAGTTACATACCCAATTTTCGTAAACTAATACGTTAAATCTCTGGCCAACAACCTCTAACAAATTAATTTGCCTTTTTTAAGAGAGTAATAAAATTTTAAAATAACTGTTAATTATTAAAATAATTAATAATTAATAGTAATAAAATTATCTTGTAGTATGCCATAAATTAATTACAGTCAGATGTCACTTAATTTTTGTTTTCTATCGTCAAAAAACTATTTTTTCTCGTATTAAATAAATAAAATCTCATTTCTTTATAAGTACAGAAAATGCCTAAGCTGTTTATATTAGTTTTATTGGATTGCAACTTTCATTAGTGAACAAATTTTAAATAACAGCTTTCAATGTAGTCACGAATACTCCCTTGTTATTGAAGTTAAAAATAATTATTTTAAAATTAAAAACTATATAAACAGTACATAAAGAGATTCAAGTACCTAGATTTTTTTTAGCTGTTTTTTATGGCATATTTATTGTTCGTCTATGATGAAATACTGTTTTCTTTATATTTTGTAGAATTTAACAATAATAAAAAAATTGGCTTTAAGTAGACATAGTATTGAGAGCAATTTAAAATTTCATATGATAAATTAATCTAAATCGAATAGAAGTTATTTTTTTCTTACAAGAGCTTAAGATTACTAAGGTAACTGTTAATAACCGAAATTCTTCGAAGTTTTAGCACTCCAATAATTAATAATTCTCAATAACATTATGAAAATATTTTACTTATAAGCTATAAAATAAAAAGACAAAATAAATAGGAAACATGTGAAATATTTTATTTTTTTAAAAAATGTAAAGCAATAAAACTAGTTTCAAATTTACATTACACGTTGTTTCGTTTCAATGAAATTTCTATGAATCGGCATGAACTTTGGTTCAGCAATAATGAAAGCTTCACTTATTTAAGACAACTTATAAATTAAGTTACTTTTTAATTATCTCTCAAACAGTAGAAAAACATGTATTCTTTTAGGTCACAAACAAATAAACAAAACACATTAAATACAGTAGGTTAGTTTTCAATATTTCAAAACAATTACAAGTGGGATGAAGCTTTTATTTGGTACAACATGAAAGTGAAAAAAAAAAAAAAACCACTCTACGATTGCACACCCACATTCATGCTTTTCATAGTTTTTGTACAGGCACATTCGGAATGGTCAATTGAAAAAGAAAAAAAATGAGCCATCCATCCATCCAATAGGCATGTGAATGTGTCTCCAATGGACGAGGGTTTCATTATCAATCACAGAGTGCGAGCATTAGTCGCCAAACAGATAAATATCAGTTGTAGACTAAGCAATTTTTATTAGTTCTATAATATTCTTGCTATGCCATTTTATTTACAATAGTCTGATGTAAAGTAGATAGTTGACCAGTCCATTTATCAAGAGCACTGTACCTTGCAGCACCTTGTGTTTTCTTGTCCAACTTCAAAACTTGGTTTTCTTGATCTATACGGCCTTGAATAGTGCTGGAAAGAAAATTACAAAGTTAATATTATTTTTTAAATGATAATATTAAAGTTGCCAACTAAATTCTGAACATTTCTTTTAAATTTTAACATTTGAATTGTAAATTTGTGATATAAAACTTTGAAATTACTTTTTTTCCTATTAATTTATATGCCACTTAATAAAATCAAATGTCCTCAGAAGGAATGCGATTTCATGCTGCGGGCACTGCATAGTTCAAAATACTTTACTTACAGAATTAATAATTTGTTTTTTAATTGGAGAAAAATAAACATGAAGTGCAAAAGTAAAAGAAAAGTTTAACTTAACTATTAGACAGATTTTTTTCTTTCTTTAAAAATAAAAAAGATTTAGAAAAAAAAAGAGGCAATGAAATGCTGTCAATAGGATGAGATAAGATGAGTTAATGACTAAGGGAAAGGGAAGAAAAAAAATCTCGTTTCCAAACTTCTCAGCTGAGAGCGGCTACCAGACAAAACAAAATTATTCAAGATTTCAAGAAAATACTCAAATTTTTATACACTTTTCCAATTTAAATTAGATTTAATTACATTTAAATTATATTATATAAATATATCATTTCAAGAATTATATGTATTCAATTTCAATCACGTTTTAAGAATTTACTATGCAGACATTTTTTTATAGAATTAAATTTTTAAAAAATATAAAAATTTTTTTTTTAATAAATTTATTTATTAATTTTTAAGTGAAAGAAACATTAAACTGGGATGATTGAGACACAAAAGTATAAATCCTTCAAACTTTTATGTGTAAAAATGATACACAAATAGTTCTACAAACTACACATTCAATATAATTTTTTGAACTAAGATTTATACTTTTATTAACAACAAATGCTAAATATAATACATCCTATTTAAGAAAAAAATAATTATTAGTCCTTACAAAAATAGACTATAGGAATAAAATATATAAAAAAATCATATTCCAGCTAATATTTTTCTTTTGTTAAGTTATAAGTTCTTGTTATAACACACAAAATTAACAAATAGCAAAAACATTTTTGAAAACGTTTTTTAATCATGATAAAATATTGAGGGCAATGTTAAAAAAAAAAAAAAAAAAAAAAAAAAAAAAAAAAAAAAAAACGCAATGCCCCTTTTTAACATTTCTTAAACACTGAAATTTGTGGCAATAATTGCCAAAATAGAAATCAATGGCAAAGCCACATGGATTATTATTTTGAAATTATGCTAATGGTACGTCCAAAACTGATTACTCTAATGAGAGATTCGAAATTCGCATGCTGTAATAAATAATATCATACTAAAACATCTTATCATAAAATTTGAGATTGCAAAAATCATATAAAAATTCATAACTGTAAAAAATTTGAAAATATTGCATGGATTTACGACTAAATCGGCACAAATCAAGTAAATTGAATTTCGCAGCTTGTAATAATATCAGAAAATTTAAAAACCACAAGAAAATCAATATCAATAATTGTTGTAAAAATGCCTAAAACATCACATGAAATTAAGGACTTAAAAAAAGCAGTTCTTAAATGTGTGATTTGAATTTGCATATTGGAATAAAATTGTACAAAAAAATATTGGCCATGAAAAATATTAAATTCTGTGGTTCATACTAAAACACCAAATAAAATGAAAAACCATGTGAAAAGCAAAATTCATTTGAAAAATGTTTAGTATTTTAATATTGTAAAAATATAATTAAAATTTAAAAAAAAGAATGCTTGTTTAATTGAAAGTAGAAATTGAGAAAACATTAATATCACTACTTGCTAAATTTTGACAAGATACACATGACAAGTTACATATAAGTTTTAATCTCTCTATATTAAAAAAAAAAGTTACATTACTGCCATCATTACAGCTGTTTTAGAAAATTGTGCAGAGGATGCTACTCAGTGACATAACTTAAACATTATTAGATTGTACAATATGAAATCTTGCATATTTTTGAGAAATGTTTAAAAAACATTCTGATATCAAAATGTTATTGATGCAGTATTTACTTTTTGAGTTATTTTACATCAAAATGGGAGATTTCCCCCCCTTTTTTATTTTGCATAATACCGTTTAGCAAAAACTATTAGCAAAGGTATTTTTTTCGCTACACGATTTATTGCTCGTAAAAGAGTATCCCACTTCACCGCGCTTAATTTTCAAATTTATTTTGGACTAATTAAATAAGTTCATATTGAAGGTGTTTAAGATGTAAAGAGAAAACTATTAGAAATAAGATTATAATTTCTTGCAGCCACTCAGTCTTATGACTGAAGATAATAAAAATATTAAAAAAATTGACTTTTAGCAATGGAGTTATACAATACATATATTTGTTTATTTTTACTTTTGAAGAGAACTAATATAAAATATTCTTTCATTAAAAAAATAAATTGGGTATTATTTTAATTAGGGAGCTTAATGATAATATAAATTAACATAGCTGCCAACATTGGAGAAATAAAATAATGGAGATTTTACTAGCAACATTTTTTAGGCTACGAGTAAAGTTTTGATACATCATGCATAATCATGTAAGTCAAAAAGAGAAATTCAAATTTGGAAATAATATAAGCGAATACATTTAGCAAAGTAAAATTTTTTTATATAAATCTTAATCAAAAGAAGATTTTTTTAAACCATTATTTATAATTACTTAAACTATAAACACTGAACATACTGCAGCACCAATGTAGCTGCATAAATGTCACACATGGATTATTCCTTAATAACTTAAATGATTTTTCTCCTGTAATATTACTCTTTAAAACATACAGCCTGATACTATTTCATACTTTTACCAAGATTAATCAATTAACGCAGATATCTAATTTATTTCTTATTGTATTTATGTCTTGCACTTATTTTTACAATATAAATGTATCTTGGGATACTTACCTATCCAAAATGCAAGAAACCAATAAATTTTCTACTTCAATCACATCAATATTTAGCTCCTGTAATTGAAAGAGTAGAAATTTCAAGGGTATAATAATGATGCTTTGACGTAAACTATGAATACCAACAATAACAGGGTGCATAGCCAAATTTTTCAACAAAAAATAAGCACCTTTTAAGCACTCAAAAAATATTTTTAAGCACTTTAAAAAAAATTATCATAATTAGGCATGGTTGGCAAGTTTTCAACAATTGACGGTTTTAACAGTCATGTCAAATAAAGCTTCTTGACATAGTTTTTAAAAATTGTTGAATAGGAATTGTAGAATTGTTGTAAGAATAATTAATAGCTATTATAAATATGAAATATTTTAAAATTAACATACAAGTAAGGTTACAAGGGTTCAATCAATTATGTTCTTGAATTATTTTAACGAAAAATTCTTTTTTTTTTTTTTAATTACTGTCAAAAAGCTAAATTTTGGTGTATAAAATATCAAATAATTATAAATAAAAATGTGAGAAATTGCAATTTATCCAATCACTTAATTTGTTTAATTATTGAAAATAAAAATAAAAAAACAAATATATTATATTTAAAAAAAAAAAAAAAAAAAAAAAAACACTTAACAATCATCTTATTTATATGCAAAATCAGTTTTCATTTACTTCCATTTTTACTCCTCTTTTCCTCAAACCAAGGGATAACAAAAAAAAAAAAAAAAAGTTTTGAAGCCTTCTCAACTCCTAATTAAATTTTCAGTTTTGTATGAATAAAATTGAAACTTGAAACTATTCTTTTGATTGATGCTTAGCTATATATACTAGAATTCTAACCTACTAAACTATTATAACATATAAAATAACAGGTAATTAGGAAATTTATTCTAATAACTGTACAAAATATTGATAGTAACTTAACTAAACCCTTGAATAGATCGATTTAAAAACTTATTAACTCATTTAAACAAACATTTATATTTTTTGTAAATTATAATTAGTTTACTTATCAGGGAATATATTATATTTATGATTTATTGGAAATATTCATCTACATATAAGCAGGAGTCCAGAAAATTCTTAGTTCATAATATTTCCTCAAAACAAAGTTTTTTTTCTTTTTCCTTTTTTTTTTAAAAAAAAAATTGAAATTGCCCCAAAAAATTTAACATTTTTTTTTAGTTTTCTTTCAGTTCAATAACTTTTTTGAAATATTTTTGGAAAGTAAAGTTAACATAAGAAAATAAATTTGCTTGATTTTATGCAATTCTCGAGTAAACGAGCATATCAAAAAATATAGAAGTTGTAATAATTTATTAAATTAAAGGTCCCATTCATAAACTTAAGGAATTCAAATTAATAAATACACAAATTGACATTTAATGTTTTTTAACAAGGAAAAATTTGCTAAGTAACACATTTTTTAACAAAAAATTTTTTTTTAGGAATTTTTTTAAACTGAAAATTTTCCTTTGGCAGCCTGAATTTTCCTCATAACTTGGTTCGCATGAATAGACATATTCTGCTAATCTACATATAAGTAAACAATAATTAAACATTAAGAATCAAAAAAAAGAAGAAAAAATTTTATAAGTTGAGTTCAGACAATTATGGCAACCACTTTATTATAATTAAAATCAAATTTAGATTGATGATAATTAATGACTCATAATTATTACTTATATTAAGAGTACCATGTGTTGAGAAAAACCAATTAATAATTTAATGATTTTGGCTAGATTTTTTATAAATTATACAAAGTGGAAAATCGAGTATCCGGAATCGGTGGGACTTCCAAAAGTTCGGATATTAGATTTTTCCTTATAATAGACCCCCAAGGTAAACAAAGCTTAAAAAGATCTGAATCTAAGAAGCAAAAAATGAATAAACATTATTTTTCGGGCAATAATGTTTTAGTATTACAATAACATCTAATCAATCGAAAACAAAATATTAGGAAAAAAATATTTACTGCTATTATAAAAATAAATATAGAAAACTAAAAAAAAAAAAAAAATTGACAGTTACGAAAATATTAATTGCTCTCTCTGCCATTTAGAACTAGAATGATTCAAGCAAGAAGGGGAAATTCCTGTCAATCATTAAGGTGGGTAGGTGTAGAAGAAAAATTCATTTCCTCCTTACTTGTCATTCAAGCTGAGCGCAGGGAAGTGACAAATTCTTATTTTCTCTCTCATCATTGGCTATCAGTCAAGCATAAAGGCGTGGCATGCTAATTGGGTTGTTCTCTTTATTTTTTCTTGTGTGACTGAAAGTGATTCCCACTCCGTGTTAAGGTTTGCTGTGTTTACCCTTTTCTACAGTATTTCTTCTTTTCCTAACACTCTAATAAAAAGGTTCCAGAAAATGCCTCTTTTACTAGCCAGTTACATAGGAAAGAAGGGGCGAGGGGACTCAGTTGTGCTCTTTTGAAAACAAATCTCCTCCCTTTCCTGCATTCCAGAGGAGGACTGTCACAAACAGTATGGTCTTGGTAGATCTTCTGTTCCCCTTTCTGTTGATTTATGTATTCAATGCATACATAAAAAGACTTCTTTTTTTTTTTTTAGAGAGGGGAAGATGAAGAAATGTCTGTTTATTTTGAATGTTAAAAAGTGTCTAGGAAATCAACCTTTCCAGAAAAGGGACGTATGACCAGATATGGGACGTTATACTGTATAATATGAATTATAATTATAGTAGTATACAAATATAATAGTTTTGTGCATTATTTAATGCCTAATAAAATGTCCCCAATGTTAATAATTGAATTTTGACTTCAATTGTTTGTAAATAAAATCATTAAGAGACGGAAGTATTTTTGGATGACGAATCTGAATTTTTTTTTACTAAACTATACATTAGTTTTTTTTGCTGCAATAAAAATATTAAAAGCCCTTCACTTCATACTTTTTTAAAATCTTGCCTCGTAACATTATTTTGTGACCTCATAAAAACTTAATACTGAAAATTTTAAAATTAATAACACAATAATAATAAGTACAAAAAAGAGTTATAGAGTACAATAAAATTTCACAAAAATTTTATGCAACACAAAATTTGAGATGAAATTTCGGGATTCTTGACTGCTCTTGACCTACATGACTTGTTCTTGACCAACTCCTTGAGTTTTGACAAACATGAAAATACGCAATTAGTAAATGATCCCCAAGTTCATTTTAATGTTTATGGTACTGATCTATAAATAGAATATCGTGAGAAGGCCATTAGCTTGCCAGTGACGAAGATGATGGCGCATCGCAAACGATGAAATTAACAAAAGAAATCAATTTTCTATCGCTATTAGGGGGACATTTTTACTATGATTAGTTGGTTTTTGTAATCAGTGAAAATTTGAGATTTTTCAGTTTGATTTCAGGAAGCCTAGTAAAATGCAGCAGACTGAATCAAGTTCAGTATACGCACATATGAACCTGCAAGTATTTCATCAAACATGTCAAACGAATGGCGTTTTCATACGTTAAGGACCGACGGTATGCCAAAATAGACTGCAGTTGAATTAATTGTGAAACATGGTAGAACATAATTCATGGTGAAAATCAACATGGTAAAGAATAAATATCTCATTTTGGAAAAAAGGAAAATTAAGTACTTTTAACAATACCCAATGAAAAAAGCACCTTTAAGGGATCTCAAAACATGAAGATCAAAAATAAGCACTGTAACGCCATGCACTCTGAATAACTGCCAAAAATTTTATCATAAATCCAAGTAGGATTGGGGGTTGATCATCAACAATTGATTGCATAATGTACAATTCGAAGTGTGCCGAAAGAATTAATATCATATTAAAACATTGAGATTTTAAAAACCAAATGAAAATCCTTTTTAATAACTACCTTAAAAATTATCGTCAAAACCCAGCGGATTCACTGAGGAATTGTCGGCAATCAAATGGATTGAGAAAGGAATACTAACTAAAATGCATGATTTAGAATTTGTGATATGTTATAAAAGAATATTAAAATATTCAGATTTTAAAAATCATATGGAATTCAATAACAAAATCTGCGAAAATAGCACAACCACATGCATTTCTTTATTATTTATTGAAATTGAAGTCAATTATAGTTTATCTGTTATTTTTTACTAATAAGGATGCTTTGATATTTGTTTACCTTAAAGACCTATTAAGCGGAAAAACCCATTTTCTGGACTGGCCGATGTCCCGACGATTCCAGATATGGGACTTTTTACAGCATTTCAGTTTTTTTTATGCAAGATGCACTAAATATAAAAAATTTAGTATCTATAACTAGAAATGCTCTTTTAATAAGTTACAAGTATTAATTATTTAAATTTTTTATTCGGTTAATAAATACTACATTTTACTCAGCACTTGTAATGATAAATTTACACACAAAATGTTAAGAAAGAATTATCGTAATCAAAATGGGAATAGCATTTTCAAAATGCTGTTTAAGTCTTAATTTTTAAAAACTAGAATTTAAATAACTGTTTTTACAAGTTTGACTTTGTTATGCATTACAAGAAACAATCAACTTTTGTTGTCTATTGATTCATTATCAATAGAAAAATGTTCCCTGTGAGTGCAAAAATATTTAACAACTGTTTTCGGAGTGCTATTCTATAAATAAAAAAAAAACAAAACAATTAAATTAAAACTGTGGTAATCACATTGGAATGAATGGTTCAATTCAGGCATTTTAACATGGTGAGCATTAAATAACATTGTATTGATAAAAGGAGACTTAATGTATTATAACAGAAGAGTCACAGAAACAAGAGAGTGGTACTAAAAAGCATAAACTATATAATCAACACATTATTTGAAAAAATTTGGTACAATTTTAACAAGAATAAAATTGTGTTTGTTTTTTGGCAAAAAAAATGCTTTTATAGAATCATAAATAATTATATTATAAAAATAAAAAAATACATGCTCTTCACATATTGTAATTAGTACAAATATCAGAAAGTCACAAAAGGCACTATTCTTGAAAACTTAACTTTCAATCTCCTGTATTGAGGAAGAAGTTTGTAACATGATAGCCACGAAACAACTTTTAGTAAAAAAGCTGACATAGAGAAATTCAAGTGATAATGTAAACCAAAACATTTAAAAATATGGCATAATTTCAAGTGATTATGTAAACCAAAACATTCGAAAATATGGTATAACTAAGCTTTTAATATAATCTTATACTTACTTTTGAAATAAAAGGTATATGAATCCTAGTATAAGGCTTAATTAGTTTAATAAGAACTTGTGTCCTGATATTCCTAAGAAGATCTGAAAGATATTAAAAATTAAAATAAGAACACAAAATTAAAATTAAAACTAATTTAGGTATCTACTCTACATTACCTTCTATATGCTCCCTAATAAAAGGATCATCCATTATATTCCTACGGTTAGTTTTCAGTATCTTCTCAAATTCATTTATGTCATTATTTTGATAGGCACTAAAACAAGTTCAAAAAAACATTTTGAATTTTTAAAAATAAACAATAATACCCCAGCTACAATTTTACCATGGCCCCAGTTGGGCTCAAAATTAGCTCAATATGGATCCTATAAGAACATGTAACAAGGGAACAATATTGGGATGTCTAGTTTATTATTAATCCCAGGATTAATCAATATTGCTCCAATGAGGGCCCAAGTTATTTTGTTGCTAGGGTACGCTTAATTAGAAATAGCAAAGTCTTACAATTAACTATTTGATAGCCAGGCATGAAAGTGGTCGAAAATAAAAAAAGCTGAACTTTTACAACGCAGAAGGAGTGGGGAGGGGGCGAGTGTTCCATATAATACCTACTGTGATATCGAGGAGATATATATAAAAGAAACTTTTAACGCAACTTTTTATTTTATTTAGTATTTAAAGTGACAGAAGCATTTTTAGACAGTGAAATTAAATTTTTTTAAATATAATTTTGATCACTACTATATTAAAGAAAATTAAGCAATTATAGGAAGTTGCAGCTTAATTATCATTTTAAATTAATTACCGGTCAATCATTTTAAATTAAAATAGTCGCCAACTTTTACCTTAATATCTTCTTATAGATTGTTACTGACAATTTTAGTCACTTTGATTGTTTGACCAATCAAATTTGAATTTATTTTTTTCGGTAGCATCAATTGTACGCACTTCGTGTACGCCTTTTAAATTGACTACCATCGTTAAAATACATTCATGTTACTAATAGCTGCTAACTTGTTTTAAAAATCGCGTGAATATGAATCGCGATATTGGATTTTAAAATTGCGTGAATATGAATCGCGACATTGAATTTTAAAATCGCGTGAATGCGAATCGGGATGTTGTATTTTAAAATCGCGTAAATAAGAATCGCGATATTGGATTTTAAAATCACGTCAGTAAGAATCGCGATGTTGTATTTTAAAATCGCGTGAATACGAATCGCGATGTTGTATTTTAAAATCGCGTAAATATGAATCGCGATGTTGGATTTTAAGATCGCGTGAATAAGAATCCGATGTAGTATTTTAAAATCGCGTGAATAAGAATCGCGATGTTGGATTTTAAGATCGTGTGAATATGAATCACAATATTGGATTTTAAAAGCACGGAAATACGAATTGTGATATTGAATTTTTAAATCGCGTAAATAAGAATCGCGATGCATAAATTTTAAATCCCGTCAATACTTATCGCAACGAGTAATTTTTAAATCGCGTATAAATATGAAAATCGAGTGCGAATCGAGATGTTGAATTTTAAGATCGCGTGAATATGAATCGCGACGTTGGGTTTTAAGATCGCGTGAATAAGAATCGCGATGTAGTATTTTAAAATCGCGTGAATAAGAATCGCGATTTTGGATTTTAAGATTGCGTGAATATGAATCACGATATTGGATTTTAAAAACAAGAAAATACGAATTGTGATATTGAATTTTTAAATCACGTAAATAAGAATCACGATGCATAATTTTTAAATCCCGTCAATACTTATCGCAACGAGTAATTTTTAAATCGCGTATATGAAAATCGATGTTTGATATTACAACCGCGTGATAACGAATCGCAATATTGAATTTTAAAAATATGTGAATACGAATTGCGACATTGAATTTTTAACTCGCGGGAATATGAATCGCTGTTGGATTTTGAAAACGCTTAAATACAAATCGCGATATTGGATTTTTAAATTGCGTGAATGAGAATTGCGAGTACGATTTTTAAATCGCAACAAGTAATGTTCAAATCAGTTGACATCAACTTTTATACAATCAACGAAAATCGATGATTTGCATAAAAATCGTCTGAATAAGAATCGCAATTTAAGCAGGTTCCGGCGCAGTTCCTAATATTTAAAATTCTGAAAATCAGCCAAACAAAAGAAATCAAATATCAGCGGCCGAAAGGAAACTGTTTAGAACTCTTTTTTTTCCCCCGCGGTTGTCAGGAGGCTACTGCAGGGTGGGGAGGAGGAGTTCGTCTCAAGTTTGACTATCGTTCGGGCTGCTTGGGTTTCTCTTCTTGGACTCCCTAAAAATGTAAGTTTTTGGAACAGGGTCGGAAATTTTAAAAATTGGGAGAAAAAAAGCGGATTTCCGCTTTTTCGCGGAAGTCTTTCATCCCTGGATAGCAAAAGTACTTCCATCGATAGGAAAAACATAAAACAATTGTTGCTAGCACACACACAAAAAAAAAACAACGAAATTTTTACAAATACGAGAATTAGCTTTTGAATTGTAAAAATGTATAAAAAAGGATAGGATTTTATAAAAGAATCTCTATCTAAACTAAGCTTTAGTAAAAAATTTATGTAGGTATTCTTATGTAGACAAACATGAGAATACAAAAAGAATAAAAGCTTCAGTTTATTCATTGATGATGTCATTATTTGCAACCATTTCAAAAATTTCACCCCTATTTAGATAATTTTACATCCCAAAAATTCCTCATCACGATAGGAAACATGGTGATACCTACTAAAAGATAAATCTTCTGTGATGCATAGAAAAAATAATGTGGCAATACCTACCTGTAAGACACCAGGCCATTAAGTTGTTGCAGTTTTCACAATAGATCATTTGTCAAGAGTTTGAATAAATGTTTGATTTATATAAACACTTTCATGACTAGATTTGCATTTTCTAATTTTTTTTTTTTTTTTCAACTCAGCTGTGTTGACTACAGGGGACAAATTGATTAAAAGAAAAGAATTTTCAGTGGGGAAGGGAAATTGAGAGTATTTAATGCATCATTTTAACTCGTGGGTTCACATAACCAGTGTCACCCAGATAAAAAGATGCTAATGTCTAAAATATTTTACATGAGCAGTATCATTTCCTATCCTTTATTTTTCATTCAGATAATGCAAAAATTTTACATACTTAAAAATGGTGGAAAGATGCAGTTATATATATATAGTTGGAATTATGTAATTCATACTTTTTCTCTTCAATTTTTATTGCTATTGAATTTGTACCTTAAAGAGGAATTAACAAAATGTCTGTAATGAAATGCCTCCATTTGTAGAAGTATCTAATGTGAGATTTTATTTTAATAATTTACCGTAAGTTAGTAATTTACGATTGATATCTAATATTGAGGACAGAAAACATAATATTAGAAAAATTTTCAAACTATTTAGGATTAAATTAATGTTAGCAAGTAATGTTAAAACATTATAAGATAGCATTAAGCTTGCGTTTCAAAGCTTTTTCATCCGATGAAAATAGAAGAGCCCCAATCTAAATGTTTTACTGTCAAAGCAAAGCTATAATTTTAAACTATATGTCATTAAGCATCTGGGCTTAAAAGCAAACAAATAGCTTAAATATTTAGAAAATTATTAAGCATTCTTAATAATTTTGATCTTTTACAATTTTTAATGAGACCAGACATTACTGTTGGGAGTATCTATTAAAATATTGAAAAAAAAAAAAAAGGGTTAGAAATGCTTTTTTATTTTTACTTTTATCTGCATTAATTAGAATTAGCCTAGAGGCCAGTAGCTGAATATAGGCAACAGTCTTACAAAACTGTTAAACTTGCAGCAGTTTAATATACTAGAAAAAAATATTCTCCAAACTAAAAAGCATTATATCATGTGATAACATATCCTTAAATTATTTGCAAATCAAAATAAAACTGCTAATAAAAAGATAGAAAAACTGGCTGCAGAAATCACTGGTAATAACTTTACAAAAATTTGTCAGTGAAAGTTTTCCCAATTCTTAATAGGTCAAATTTCTCAATAGGCCGTATTGAATCAGATCTCAATATTGATCTATCTATAGAGTGGACTCAAAGTCAATTTTGAATAAATTATCTAAAATGCTTTTTACAGTTTGGTTATTTTTCAACATCCTCAGAAATAAAGATTTAAAAAAATATTAGAAAAATATGAAAAATGATAAATAAACTAATAAATTGCAGATCACATGCCTGAAGTAGTTTGAAATTTCATGATGAACAAACGAATCACAACTGTTGCCAGAAAATTTTTTTCTTACGAATTAGAATTTTTACTTACACATTTAATTAAATATAAAATCATTAATTCTATTGGAATCATAAATTTTTTAAATAAAATTTTTATAAATAACAATAAAAATCTTTAAAAATATACCTCACTAAATTTGTCATAGCCAATATTTCTGGATCATTTTTGTAGGGTTTCGCTTCTTGTGAATCAAAAGGATTAATACCAGATTTCATTAACATATTAGCCAAAACTAAATATTTTAAGCATGTTGTCCGCCTAAAAAAAGTAAATATTTACAACATTAATACACATAAATCTAGTCATTAAAATAATAGTACAATAAAGACATAATTATTCACAATCTTATACTAGGACAAACTCAGACATATACAAATTGCTATAACAAATGCTACTACTGTTTTGTTCAATGAAACCTTAATTTATCCGCTTGAAAATATACCCCACGATATTTTTGGTTCATGTAGGATTTTGCAGCACAGTATTTTATCCTGATGAGATTACCTATCCTACAACGATAGTGTTCCCTCCTGCGGTTTGCGAGTGTTGTCGATCCCAGGAGCTATGCTAGTAGTAGCTTAGATACTAGCAGGATCATTCAAACCAGACAGGTCAGAGAGGAGACATCAGACAAGAGAAACTGCTAGCAGTGTAATTTCACTGCTGGCAGCAATATATGAAATTTTTGACAGAGTTTTGGCAGCTAGATTGATGCCAATCATTGAAAAAATTTTGGCCGAATACCAGTAAGGTTTCAAACCTGATAGGTGAACTGCTGATAGGTAAACTCAGATTTTTACCATTGGAAATATTATGGAGAAATACCATGAAGTCCTCATTAGTCTGTACCATTTGTTTGTAGACTTTTAACAGGCATATAATAGCAATCACAGAGACATACTATTTGACACTATGCAAGAGTTTCAATTGTTAAATTTAGCAAAAATGATGCTTAAAAAAAATATTATGAAAAGTGCAAATGCATGGCGAGTATGTTGCAGAATTCTGAGTTAAGACAGAGGGGCTTTCAACCATGCTTAATTTGGGCCAGAAAAAAGTTATGAGATCTGTAATAATTAACTGATATGGCACATTAATAAATCAAAATCTACAATTTCTTGCTTATGAAGATTGGCAGAACAATTGGGAATCTTGATGAAGAATATACACCAGGTATACACAACCTTTTTAGGCCACAAAATAAAAAATGTTGGGACCGACATGAGTAACGTAAAACTATAGTGGCAAAAACTTAAGATATATTCAGATCTTAAAGTCACATGCATATACTATGTATGTAAAATTTAGAAAATACTACATTTATGTGCACGCACGGAAGTTATAGGCATAAATAAAACTTGTAAAGAAATTGTTAGAATCAAATTCAAAGTTGCACTAAAACAATACAAAAATAAAAAGTCAGGATGACAAGTATAAAAAAAAATAAAATAATACAAAATAACTTTCCAGTACAGCAGTATTTTTTTTTCTTTCAAAGTGAGAAGAAAAAAAAAAAGATTTCCAGTTTTGGCTCATCTGAAAAAAGGCAATCAAGATAGGATTACAAGTTAATTAAAATTAAAACAAAATATCCTATTGCAGATGTGCCAACCTAGCAAAATTAACATTAAGGAGTTTCCCTAACAGGAATTCAGGAGATTTCAGGAGGGGTAAAAAAGGTGTATGGTATGCAACATTTGACACTTCTAATGAATTTTAAGTAAAAAATTTATTAAATAAGAATCCAAGAAATTTTACATACTAATAGAGCACAAATTGTGGAAGAGTATTAAATGGAAATAAAATATTTAAACACAGATTCAATCCATTAGCTCATTTTTCCTTTACATTTCACAAACATAATAACATAAAAATATATTGGGTAGATACTCTTTATTTTTTAAAAAAAAAAATTCATTTTTTTTATAAAATATTATTTATAAACCCTTGACACTGTAATAAAAATGTACAAAAACTTTTAAAAAATAAACAAAGCGAAGAGCTTTTTTATTTTAAAAAACCAATACAATACTAATGCATGTATAAAAAATTTAACTAAGTTCAAAAAAATGATGTAAGGCAAATAAAATCACTTAAAGTGCTAAATGCTTTTTTTTCTTCAAAAAATATAGAAAATGAATGAAACTTAAAAAGGTTATTTTATCAACAAATCGAAAATCATGTTGCTTTAGTAAACAAACTAGTTTACAACAGCATGTTGCCAACGGTTAAAAAAAACAAAAGAACGATCCAACTGTTGCCACCCGTTGAAAAATACGCACTAAAAATTATAAAAACAGCATGATACAATATCGATTCCAGCTATTGATATTGTATCCCCCCGCTCCTGCACCGACGTCACTCAATATCGTCATGTGACGTCATCACATTCAACTACACAGGAAAGGAGAGGAAGAAGATTCCTACCAATCCTAGTGCAAGGGGGCGAGTCAAATAGGAGTGTTAAAGAGTGGTAGCGTTGAAGACCAGGAGGGCACGTGCAGCCACGCTTCAGGCAGATTGTAGTTCAATAAGAGAGACTGAAATATTATAAGGGGGAATGGGATTCACATGGAAAGTACTTCCGCACTTGCGGAAAAATTAGGCAATTTTGAGTTTGGGCGTCGATTGAGGTAAAATTCGGAAGTTTTTTTAATCAATTCCGGAGGGCGGGAGAAGAACACAAAATTCGGGAGACTCCCGCAAAATGCGAGAGAGTTGGCACGTATGCTATTGCCACCAAAGATTAACATAATTTTAATAGCATACAAAGTTTAACATTTAGTGAGGAACAGTTTGAGGCAGTGAAACAATTTACCAATCTGGGCACAATAACTACCAAAAATAATGGATATCTCAATTGAGATAACAAAAAGTTTAAATAAGGCAAAGCATATAGGCTCTTCCAAACCTCTAAGATACTATTATCAAGCCTATTCTGTAATATGAAAGAGTCCTGAACTGGGGCAGAGGTTCCCTCACATTTTATAAATGAATGGACACAGCCCCTACTAAGATTACAATTTTTCACTCAATATTTGTGTAATCAAATTTATATAAAAAAATATATATAATTTTTTTGCATCCAATATCTAAAAAAAAGTCTATTTCAAGTGAGCTTTAACATTTTGTTTCTTCCTTTTTATGAAAATTGCTGCCAATTCACTCAGACAGAAGAATTATATGGCCTTTTTGCTAACCAATAAGGAAAATTCTTGGTTTCAAATGTCAAAGCAAACAGAATTAAAAAAATAGTGAAAGGGAATAAAAAGAGTACCCTCAAATGAGAGAATTTTATTTTCATTTAAAAAAAAATTTGAATCATAAAGCTAAAATTACAAATTTGAATTCTTGATTGCCCTTTTGTGAGGTATAGACAATTTGGACGTGATTTATACTAATATGTATATATATCCAACATACAGAGTATCTGCTACATTTCAGATTTTTGAATCTGACTTTCTATGACTAATTCCAAGAATTTTTCATGACTTAACGAAGTAACTATTTTCTTCGACAAAACACAACAGTAAATTTAAAAAAGCATTATAGTAACATTAATTGAAATGATAGGTATAACCAAAACTGTTATATTCTGCATCTTTATATTTATAGATTTTAAATTTAAAAAACAGAGTACAAAAAGAGTTGAAGCAATAAAATAGCTGGGGAAAAAAAGCTATTTTTCTTTCTTTTTTTCTGCAGAATTATATTGTAAAGATACTTTTCTTGTTCATCGGAAAGGTAAGAAATACTCTTGATTTTTCTGTTCTCATTTCGGAATTTAAATAAATAAAAAAAATATAAAAAAAACTTCAATGATTGGCTTGCTTCAGCTAGAATTTTAAATTGATAAAATAAATAAAAATATTAACAAATTCTGAAATCACAAAAGTTAAAAAGATAATTTGATCTAAAAATGTTTTCTCTCTCATTTTTTGTAAGAACATGATAAAAACATTTTATATTTTAATAAAATATGACAGTGAGTGAGAATTTTGTTACAAATTCAGATATTCAAAACATGAAATAGGGGAGGGGGGAATTCTGTTTTAAAAATTATATTTTTCTAGAAGATTAAATTGATAAAATAAAAAATAATAAATATTAAAAATTCTGAAATTACAGAAGTTTTAAAAGGTAAATCCCTCTAGAAATCATGTTTTTCTTTCATTTTTTGAAAGAACACCATAGTTTTTAAAGAGCCTGTAGTGGGAGTAAATTCCATTTTAAAAATTAGATTTTTCAGCAACAATCCATGTATTTCCATGATTTCTTTTTTTAAAAAAAATAGTTAAAATCATGACATTTTCCGACAAATTTTGTTCAATACCAAAATTCATGACTTTCCAGGTGTGCGGATACCCTGTACAAATATATACAGATAGGGAGAATGCCCTCCCTTATCTTGAGATACTTCTGCAGTCACTGCCAACCTTTTAATATCAATTGCTGATTTGGAAGATCACTGATAATAAATTATCTTATGGATGTTCCAGTCCAATTTCTATAATTTTGGACCATTAGAAAACCATTAATATTACTGTTTTAAACACTTTTAACGATCCTGGTTGATATAAATTTTGATAACTGAAACTTACTATTGAAAACTTTTTTTTACTACTTTTATTTCAATATTTATATGAACTCTAATTTATATTTATGTAAAACAATGTTAAAAGTGCCACAACATAAATAACATCAGTAAACACTAGCAAACAACAAAGATAATAAAGTAAAAAAATGACATATCACCACAAGTGTTTTAATTTTTTTTGTACAGGCTTTTTTTATGCTATTTGAGTTGTATTTAAGGAATGATAACAAGCTTTAAGCTTAAACAGATTTATAATCCATTTTGAGTCATTTCAAAAATTGAAATTTTTTTTTATTGCTGAAACTTACCCAACAGTTCATAAAATAAATTGCAAATTCAGCAAACTTTGCATTGCTACCAAACAGACATCAGGTCATACAGTATCGTTTATACTGTCAGAAAAATAGGATTTGGGATATGGTGAGAATTCTGATTGAAATGCAATCACAACTATAACCATTTTTTAACGCTTTTAATATCAACCAATTAATATATTACATTTGTAAAACATATTTTTATAAATTTTTCAAACTACTATTATACGAACTCTAATTTATATTTTTCAAGACTCAATAAATTTCTTTCATTGCCAAAAAGAGCAATTATTAAAAGACAGTTTAAACCCATTTTTAATTGTTCTGATTCCTTTTCACTAGTTTTGGATAGTTGACATTATTGTAATACTGATATGTTGTTAATCGTTTTACGATTTATATGCAAAATAAAAAAACTGTAGGTAGTTTGGTTTATCTTTCTCATCATACCAGAGAAACTTTGGAGAATCTAGGGCAGTTAATAAGCCTGGAATGAGCTTAGTGATTAAATCACTCAATTCAACAAATAATCAGGAACTAACTGTACTTGATAAAAGAAAAATAAATTAAAAAATTTATCACACACCGAGGGCTTCCAGATTCATCATAATTTTTAAACGCTTCAAAGAAATCTGTGTGAGCTTTTTCGTATTCTCCTTCTCGAAGATGCATCTTACCTCCGCATTCTAAAACATAATATAAATCAATAGTTATTATTTTTTTTTTAAAGCAACTGTAAATTACATAAAGACAATGGCATTGCTTAATAGAAAAAAAAAACACTTTAGTAACAGCAATATTTTTAGCCTGTTATATTACATGATAAATAAATAAAACTTCAAATTTCTTTTGGCAAATGACAAGGAGAAAAACTAGTTCCACTAATTTTTCATCAAACGCTTGATTATATTATCTTAGTCACAATATTAATATCTTGGTGGGATTTAGTGAAAGGGTTGGGAAATCAGGGAAATGGTGTAAGAAAATAAAATAAAGAGGTTTTTAATGCCTTTTGTGAAATGAATAATTTACTGATTGGGTGAAGTCTTTTTAATCATAAAGACATTCAAAGCTTAGACCTGGAAGAATTTTACAAAACCAGAATACAATTACCCTTGCATGATATCACTAGAAATCAAAAACGCTAACAAATCTGATACTATTAAATTCTTAAATTCAACTATTTTTAAATCAAATAATAAAAAAAAAGATTTACACTATTTTGAATTTATAAATCTGCAGCACATAAGATTTCTTGTTGTATTTGTTAAACATAACAAAAGTGATATTCCCCTCAATTTATTCTTTTGTCATACCTTTTAAAAAAGTATTGAATTTTTTTTTTCATAAAAAATTTAAGAGTGTAGATAATTTTCATAACGAATCTGGTAAAATAAAACTGCAATAAAAAGCCTAAAATATTTTAAACAATTAGTGGATGGTCCCTCAAATTAATAACATCTTGACACGCTCAATTTGATTCGCAAAATGTATCTAAATACATTGGTCAATTTTTAAAGAAAAAAAAAAAGAAAATTGCTTTCTGTTTTGGAGCAATCTAACAGACTTTTGTGAACTTATTTGGCTCCAAACTGTGCCACAATTACACTTTTTGCTTAATGACTATTATTAGAGTTTTGGAACAGTATGGAGCAATTATGGGAAAATATGAAATTTTGGAACAGGCTGGAGAAAAAATTACATTCTGGAGCAGTTTGGAGCAATTCGAGCAGCTGTTCCAACCCTGTATCAAAATGTAAAGCTAAAGATGTGAGAGATAGATTTTGTTTAGAGTTGAAAAACAAATTTGTAGCACCAGATACTCAGAACAATGAGCAAATAGCTATGATTTTGGAACAAGATTGGGAAAATTTTAAAGGAGTATTAAATACAACTGCACACTATATAATTCTTAAGAACAAAAGTTTTGTAATTCTTAAGAAAAAAAAGAAGAAAAAAAGAATAGCTCACTCCCTACTGATACATGGAATGAAATTGAAAAAAGAAAGAAAGCTAAGATCTTAAGGGACAGTTAAAAATCTGAAAGATAGTGGAAGCCCTATGTATGGAACAGTACACAGAAATGGACAGATGAGTCGCAAGAGCTGATAGCAGAGTTTTTCAATGAATTAGCAAAAAATACACAAGGAATCAAGAATAGAGGCTAAACCAGAAAATTATACGAGATTATCTAACAATAAGTAGTAAAAAGAGAAACTCAAATTACTCAGTCAAATGGAGAAAATCTTATTTTGATATTGACACGAAGGAAAGATAGTAAGGACATTTTTAAGAAGTTCTAAATGTTTGTCCTGTAGAATCATTTGATTTACCAGCTACTAATTTTTGAATAATAATCTTAGAATTAATTAAATGCCAATTAATTGTTAAACACTTTTGTCAAAAGGATGGAGATCAAAGTTGCTCAGAGAGAGCTAGCCAAAGATGCCTGTGGAAATGTTAACATTATAGCTGATCTATAAATGGCAGTCAGGAACCAATCAGCGTTATTCAATAAGATTTAGAAAACAATGATCAGAAAACAAAATCCTTGGTCAAAAGCAGAAGGCAGGGATCGTGAAAATATAAAAAAGGGGAGATTTAATAAATTGCGAAAATCAACCAGGGTGTTATCATATTATCAATACTATCAAACTTTTTTGGTAAAATCATTGCAAATGGAATAAAAAACAAAGTTGGACACATTCTTAGAATAGAGCAAGCTACATTTCAAACTGATAATATTAGTGTCCAATACACATTGTCACTAAGAATTATAACCAAGCAATGTCTTGAATAGAATTCTACACTTCAAAAATTTAAGTAAGGCTTTTGTTTAAACTATATCCACTGAATTGAAAATTTCCCTTGGGGTGACATTTCTTTAATTCTCCATATAACACTTAAAAAAATAATAACTCAATGCTTCCAAATAAAAAATAAAATCAGAACATGTTGATCAGGAATGATTTTAAAAAGCGACATCAGAAATAATTTAAGAGCTATTTCCATTCCAGGTTTCGAGATTTCACACTGCATGCCCACATACGGTGAGAAATCTTGGAACCTGAATTTTATTGACTTGAAACAGATTCCTCAATATAAAGATAGATCAAAATAAGTTCAGAAGAAACTGACAGTTACTTTCATGCAACAAAATAGTATTTCAAAACTAAATTGCATATTATCGACATACTATAGAATAAATGTTTACAAAAATAAGCAAATGATAAGAAAACGACATGCATCTTAATCTAGAAGCAAAATTCATCTAAAAAAGGAAGGAAGAAATAATAATAATAAACAATTACTAAAAGCAAATGGGCACGTAAAACTTTGTATATTGAAATGAAAGAAATTAAATGTATTATAAATAAATAATAATGATTTCACTGCAATTTTTTTTGCGAAAAAAAAAATTACAACTAAAAAATGTTAATAAGTGCATTTTTTACATCTCTTTAATTAGCAGTCGGACAGAAGAATAAAAAAATTTGACAGCAAAAACACTGAGTTACTTTTTTATAAGAACAAAAGAATGAAAATAAATCATAAATCTGAACATTGAGTAATTAGTGGATGGTCGAGCTATTTATAAACAATAAGCTGTTTAGACAAAATAATTATTATATTACCTCTTATTACTCCCATGATCAAAGGATGTGGTATAGCTGATTTTATATGTAATGACTGTTCATATAATTTCTAAAAGCAAAATCATCAATTTTAATACAAAGAGTTAAGAGTATATGCTATTATTTTACTTAATAAGAATATGTAAGACATAAATAAGTTACATCTACAGCAGAAGAAAAAACTAATTAAATAATATTGGTATTTTTAAAAGTAATCACTGGTTATGTGACAAAGATACTTCACTGCATCAACATGATTTCCAACACTGGCTGTATCTTTGCCCCATTAAATATTAAAATTGCAAAGTAGATAAAAAAAATAATAAAAAACATTAACTTGACCTCATTTAAGGAATAAAGTGTTTTGCATCATGGATCAGAAAGAGCAATATAATTTTAGGTAGCCTTTAATGAAAAGAGGCAAAACACAAAAAGACAGTTTGTACAGACAATAACTCATCTCACACTCTACAACACTAACAATTTGACAAATCATAACATTAACTGACAATGATCATAACATTCAATTACAACAGAATTAACAAATCATAACACTCATACCCTGTGGCAGAATCTCAGTGACATTGTCGGAGAACGTTGCAGAGTTCTTGCAGAAAGATTTTTCTTTTGAAAAGTAAAAAAATAAAAAATTACCTTTATTTATTTTTTGAGAGAAATTGACCTGTTATATTTGAATCATGCATTTAGATAATCACTTTTTGACGCGCTCAATATACGCCGATAGTATCATAAATTGGTGTTTTGTTTTGATTGTACTTTCGTCAGTTATTGTTATTGATTTTCACGTGGATTTTAAATATCCCGATAAGCAACATGGAAAATTCAAATCGTGCATTTGAGTATTTACTTTTTAAGGCAATAATTCTGTTGAATTTTATCAGTTATCGCTATTGATTTCTCCATAGTTTTTAAATCAGATATTTTTTATGCACTATTATTTTTATACAACAGCTTAATCAAGAAGCGAAACACGCATTTGAGGTGACCTATTCGTGAGATTTCGTCTTCAATCTTTTTTTTCGCCAAATACTACAATGGATTTAATGATTTTTTATTTTTTTTATTGTGATGATTAGTTACAAAAGGTGAAGGAAATAATTTCTGCCCCCCCTCCCAGCAAAATGTGCAAATGTTACCTATAATATTAGAATAAAAATTACATGTTCAATTAAATATATCTATCTATCTATATATATATATATATATATATATATATATATATATATATATATATATATATATATATATATATATATATATATATATACATATAGTTTTTTTTTCTAAACACAGCGCTTTTGTTATTTTAAATTAGTAACATACATATTTATTATTATTAAAAGTATCTTGTAGAAAGATATTAGTGCTAGAGAGTTTTGTCATAGATAGCTCGAAATAATTCTGCCACAACAGGGCACTCATAAATCAACAGGTTCAAAAATGCGAATTTGTTAGTAAATAAAATAAAAACATGATTTTATCACAACATATTACTTAAATTAATGAAAAAGTCTTAAAAATTTAGTATGGAAACCACAGATTGTCAAAACCCTTAAAATTACAAATGTTAATTAGTGAATATATGTCACAATAAAAAATTAAAATTGACCACACCTGTCCTTTATCTTTAGCAATCCATGGAATTAAAAAAATTTAGTCGATTTGTTTTTATTCATTTTTAAAAGTGCATGATTAATTTTAGTGTTTGTTCATGTTATCTAGCTTTAATAACTTTTAATTTAAATTTTAAGGGTTTTTACAATAACTCAAATACAAATTAATATCTCAACTCAAATTAATCCGAAATACTACATAATTGCAAATTTAAATTACAACAGAAAGCAGATTTTACATTATCCATTCCTTACGTTATTATGCTTCGTATATAATTTTCTGCTGATCTGTGAAAATTAATTATATCGTTAATTTTAAATTATCTCTGATTTACGATACTCTTTTTAAGAAATCTTGCTTTAATAATTTTTCTAACAGATCCAAAAAAATTTTTCTCTACAAAGCTTGCACAAACTTTTTTCAAGCTCTTTCTTTTTTTTCTCCTTCATTTATTTTTTAAGAGAGACATTTATTTATTAGCTGTTTTAAAGCTGTTCTAATATTTTTTTTCATTCCATCTAATTTTCCTCTTGTCTCGATGAGGGGATTTCTTCCTTGACTCAAGAGAAGAGTGGTGGGATTGTGTAATTCACAAAAAGGGTAGTTAAAGGACGTAAGAGAGCTTAAATAGTAAAATTTGTGGAATTTTTTCAGTCCAATTATTATAAAGTTAATCCAATTATTTAAAGAAAGTAACACTAAATAACGGGTTAGATAATCATATATTTTCTTCTTTCTCATGGCCTGCAAAATGCTTCGAAAGCGATAATAAATGTTCCAGAAGCTTTAAATTTGATTCTTACAGCATTGGTCTGTATCAACTAAAACATATTACAAAAGGGTTTCAAAAAGCAGGCATCTCTGTATCCAAAGGGAAGATTCAAATTTCAGAATAAAATTATATGGCTGAAAATCTTCTGAAGTTGAAAGCGATTATAACGACTAAAAGACAGATCTCATTACTTTTTTTATTATGACTAAACTTACATCAAAAAGTAGTACTTTCCAAAGATGAGTAAAAAATATTGGAGGATATTCTCTCAACTGATTAAGAGTTTTTTTAAAAAAAAAAAAAAAAAAAACTATTACTTAAAAGCTAACAAAAATTTAAGTACAAAAAAACTTTTGACACTTAAAAATTGTTCTAATTTCTAGTCAATATTTATTAAAATTTTTAAAAATTAGGATTTAAACTATAAATATTTAGAGATTAATAATAGCTTAGCATGTAAAAAAACATTTGCCTTTGAACTTTAAAATATTAACCATTATCAACTCTTAAAAATTCTCTCAGTACTCTATCCTAATCTATTAATTTGAGCACAAAGCCAATTAACATGGCACTCCCTTTTGAGCAGCCTCATTAATTAATATTAACTATATAGCTTTATGGTGACTTAAACAAGTTTAATTAAAACAGCAACAGATTCCAATGCAAACCTAAATAATAGGTTATGAACATAAACACTTTTTCTGATAATCATGAATGCAAAAACAAATTTTAACTTTCCAGGTAAACTCCTGAGTTGTATGCATGTGTGTGCATGTCAAATCAATAGCAATGTTGTTTTTAATTGTAATTATGTATAATTTGTAGTTTTATAAACAAGTTTTTATGATGAACTCAATTTCTAAAAAGATCTAAGTTGTGTCTTACTTTTAACTTTTTATTATTCTTTTGAGCTGTGTACATTTGAATTTCTAATGCATAAATTTCCAGCAGCTGAGTGCCTTTCTTTAGGTCATCAGATCCATCATCAGTCTAAAATATATTAAAAGAGTCAATCAGTTAACATACAAATATCAGAGTAACCTAAGAATAAATTTTATTGAAATATTCTTTAACCCTACACATTTAAAAAGAGTCCTCAACAGTAAATTTTTCCATTAATTGAATTTACAATGAACTCAATTTTAACTCAAATATCAATCAAAATATTCTCCATTAAAGAAATTCTTCAAACAATTATATTTTGATATTCTATGTTTTTGGAAATTTTCAAATGTTTATTTTTCAGATTTTTGTAATGTTTAAAGAAAGTTGGAATTATTTGGAGCATTAGAAGAAAATGGCAAAACAACAAATAACGTTCTGACATCTAATAAAATTACTGAATTATAAAGATAAGATACACTTAAATACATATTAGATCATGTAATTCTTTAAATTGATGAACTATCTTTATTTCTGAACATTTTTTATGCAGTCCACAAAAGCATAAAAAAGAAGATATTTTATATTTAAAATAAATAAATAAATAAAAATAACCATTAAAAAGTCACGAGCTTAAATTTCATTTTAACACATCTGAATGGACAGAAGCTGTGTACCATATTTTATTGAACTATTACTTATTTCAATAAAACACAATTTTCTTATTTGCAAGTTATACTTATTTGCAAGTACTGCCTAGCAGGAATGTAATAACTTTTAATAAAAAAAAATTTAATTATAAAAAAATATGGCAATAAGAATAAAATAATAAATATTAACATAAAAGATTTTTCACATTTTCAATTCAGATACTAAAACTACTTGTTCTATACAAGAAAGTTTATTTAAATAGTTTCAAAATAATATCTTCAAAATATAAAATTTATTTTTAGAAGTTTTAAAGAAATAATTAATATTTTATAGATGCGAATTAACATAACATTTCTAAAAATGTAATACTTAACAAAAATACAATTATTAAAGACTTATTTTTAAAAACTGAGTAAAAATATTTTTTTATAAAAGAAAAAATACAAACTACTTTTTAAATACTTTTAACAAACTTGCAACCCTAATTACATAACAGAACATTAATTTTTATTGATCTACTTTTATATTTGGTTATTTCGAGCTAAGATTTTCATATTTATAGTTGAAATTCTAGTAAAGATTTTTTTATTAATTAACAACCATAAAAAAGAAAATAATGATGAGTAACATTATTCATAGTGAAAACTCATTAGATAACTTGTTCCATTTTACAATGAATTCAGGGGATTCATAAGCATATTATGCAAGGAAAGTATACGGAATATCACAGCACTTAAATTGCTGACAAATAGTTCAACAAAAATATTACAGGTTGCTTTTTATAAATTTAAGAATATAACATAAAACAAAACAAACAATAGGGGGGAAATAATACATTCAGGCCAGCATTATTTTTCTCAATAACGAATTACAATAGAGATCATAATAACTCCAGGGGTCTCAACAGTAAGGATGAAAATTGATGTCATAAAAAGTAATATGCTGTTCAATGCCTGCGATAAATATTTATTTTCTAGAAAAAAGGAATTTGGATTTATTATTATTTACAATTGTAATACATAAATTTAAAGAACAAATCAAAAGATTTTTAGAAATTTATTGCAACAAGTCTTATTTTGCATGATCAGAACAATTTTTAAATTAATATTTATATAATAAATCCTGAAAATAAAGAGTTGTGACGATTTCAGCCATTTTTTTTTTTTTTTTAACCTTCTAATTTTTTTTAATGTATTATTAAATTATACACTTCAATAACATTTCTTTCCTAATTTAAAAAATTAAAATCACATACATAAAAAACAAGATTAAACAATTATTTTTTATGTTTCAGTAAATAAAAAAAGTTAAATATTATACAGGGTGATTCAAAAAAGATGGGCAAAACTTTAGGAAGTGATAGTACACACCCAAACAATTTTTATCAAAGAATGCAGGGTCGAAAACAAAACGCAAAACCGTTAGAGGGAGTCAAAGTTTATGTTCTTATATGAGGCAAAACCGCTAGAGGGCGCCAAAATTTATGTTCTTATATGAGGCAAAAACACACAAAGAGCGATGAAGTTAAGTTATAAAAGCAAATTTAATGGCATGTGATTACCATACGTGTTCAAAACAGTGGCAGGCAGCGGCTATGCACGCAGTACAACGGCGAAGAAAAGATAGGCGAACATTCTGAAACACACCAGGTACATCACGAACTTTCCCTGCAGCGGCCGAAAGCTTGGCGACAAGTTCTTCAGCAGATTCAATGGGAGTCTCATACATTAGAGCCTTCAGCTGTCCCCACAAAAAGAAATCGAGACATGAAAGATCTGGCGAGCACGGTAGCCAAGCTATAGGATCACTTCGACCAATCCATTGGTTTGGAAAGGTTACGTCCAGATAGTTTCGCACTTCTCGTACGTAATGAGCTGGTGCTGCGTTCTGCTGGAACTAAATGCATCGTTTGCATCAAACTTTCCAAATGCGCCAGCACCTTTGCATTTTGTTTTCGACCATGCATTCTTTGATAAAAATTGTTTGTTTGGGTGCGTACTATCACTTCCTAAAATTTTGCCCATCTTTTTTTAATCACCCTGTATTTAAAGTCATTGTTGGCATTTTATATTTATTGCACATTTATAGACCCTAACCCAATAAAAAAGTATTCCAAAAAAAGAAAAAGGAAGGAATAGGGACAGATTGTGCGCCAGATGATTGTTTATAATCGAAAAAGGTTTAAATTGGATATCACAATCTTTAAGTTGTGTACACCAACAGTGGTAAATGTCACTAGGCTTTGCCTCTGCTCAAAGACACATGCAATATAAATTATTCATAAAATTCTAACGAGTTTAATGAAAATTAGAATTAAAATGAACCAATAAATAATACAATCCCTCAAAAACCAATAACTTTTTTTTTAAAATCAATATTTACATAAATCTCATGCTAATAAATATGAAAAAAAAAATAAATAAATAAATAAAAAACACCATCAAATCTTCAAAAAAAACTTAAACAGCTGCCTTCAAGAAAAATTTTATCAGTGAAAACTGCCACAGGGGAAAAACAAAACAATCATACAGATTTTTTTCATTTTATTTTGTGTAAACATACAAATTCAGTTAAAAGAATTTGAAAACTACATTAATTGCTACAGAGTATGTATAAAGGGAAAAATTACAAATAAATCATTACATACCTGGCAAGACTGATGAAGCTGTTTTAATATTTTAGCTAATTTATTGTATTCACCTCGATCAAAATACAGTTTACCAAGTTTAGTATTTGTTTTAAACCAAAGCCTATCATTTTTGGCATCTTTCAAAGCTTCAAGTGTTGTTTCATAAAATTCTTGCAGTAGCTCCATCTAAGTAGTAAAACATTTAAGTAAGTAACATTGTATACATATGTTACAATTAAACACTAAAAATGGTTAACTCAACAAACATCCAAAACTATTTGACAAAGCCAGAAATAAATTCACTCTATAACAACTATCTCAAGCTTTAAGATAATGTATAAGAGATACATTTGCTGAATTTTTATAATTCAAGTTACAAATTCAGGTTAAAGGTACATTTTTATATTCATTTTAGATAAATTTATAAGCTATGTAACCCACTGACGGCTCAGCTAGTAAAAAGTCGTATTTTAACCTGCAGTCTTCTCCGCATAGCATAACTGGTTTTTCCAGGTTAATAGATAGAGAAATAGTGTATTGGGGAGAAACATTCTCACAATTTTACCAATTTGTTAAACCGCCAGTGGGTTAAGCAAGATTTGAGTGTCAAGGATAAAATCAAAATGTAGCCAAATTATTTATTGTTGAGATAATATTAGCTAGAAAACTTTTATAAATTTTCAAACAACATTTAATATTTAATTTCAAATTCTGTAAATCAAATAATAATTTAAAATACTTCTCCAAATTAAAAAAATATACCTCATGTCTAGTCAAAATGACGATTGTAAATTAAATATGTTGAGACAGTGTAATAAATATTACTAAAATCCATAAAAACACTTTTTACAGTTCATTTTACATGGCATTCATTGTGGTACACTGCCAATAGTCACAAAGTTTATAATAAGCTAAAATGAGGTAATGTTCCTAAGCCATTTTATTGCCTGTTACTTCTTACGGAGAAAAATTGCCATTCAAAAAGCACAACTTTTAGTATACCTATGAATATGCATTATTTTCTTCAAGAAAAAAAAGTGTGTACCACTTTATCTCACTTTAATCAATTATTTATAATTATTTTTGGAAATTTCATTGCAATTTATTCAATGGAAAACTAACAAAGGGAGAAAAAATACACACATATACATATTGATTTACACACACTATATTATTTACTATTTTATTGAAGGTATAGCAATATTTCAACATTAATATATAGTTTTTCAAACAAATATTCCAATTTAGTATTAATTCAAAATTACTTTCATACAATCACTCCCCCCCCCCATAACAGCACTTATTTTTAGTTTTTACAACTACTCTATGTTATTTTACTTTGAAAATTTATAAACATTTAATCAGTGATGACATGAAAAATCTACATTTATTAATAAATTTAAGAATAATTCAAGTACCTGTTTGGAGGTTGAAATATAATCTAATATGGAATTAATTGATTTTTCAGAGTAATTTCTCGTCACAGCACTTTTGATATAAGTTAAAAGTTGTTTGTATCTATTCATCATCTCTCCAAATTTACCCTAAATAAATTTTTAAAAAGATAAAATTAGCTATGCAATAGTTACACACACAAAATGGAAATCTTATGCTATATTACAGAAACTATCTGTGAGAGTTACATCATAATCATCAATGAGAAAAATGAACATTTAAAATATCGTGATTTTCAAAAACAAGTTTGAAGTTTATTAAAGAAGGGAAGGTGGTATTAGTTCTGCTGACTCTGAATTTATAATATACATTCATATATAAACATCCAAACATTTTACTAAACTTACTAAGTACATTTACTTAATTCAGATATCACTTACTTCTCCAATCAATTTTATACCTGATTTCTTTGGGCAAAGGCTTTTAATAGCCTTGAAACTTGAGCAAACCTTCAATTACAATTTAAAATAAAACAAAGTTATAATTACTATATATTCCAGTGTATAAATCAATCTGTTATATAACTTGTCCTCTTAACAATAAAAATTAAAATCCTATAAAATAAAAATCAGTGATTTTCAAAAATATTTGTTGAAACCTGGTAGCGATAAAAGGGTTGAAATTAAATATAAAAAAGTCAATAAATTTTTTTTGAGATTTTGTGTTTGCAGAAAATTTTTCATTTTATTTAAATCTGCTTAGGATCATTTATAGTTATAAGCCTTTGTATTCTGGTATTACAATGAATGATTTAGTAAGACTTCTTTAGGAAAATATGAAGATGTCAGTTTAACAAAATTGATTTAGATACAGGATCCTAGAAACAAGATAGAAATTTTACAAGATTCTTAACTTTGTAATTTGCATTAAATCCAAATCAATTTTTGATACTGCTCTTTGGGAAGTTTTCAAAACCAAAACAAGTCAGAAACTTCACAAAAACTCTAAGATCCACTGTAGATAAATGAAATGAATTCAATTAATTTGAAGTTCTTAAATTTTTTCCTATATCGAGGAGTCGGTCATGCTTAGACATTGAAGCTGATCCTGGGGATAGTCATGTCGATTAAGAATGCCCAACTTTGCATAGAATATCCGACAGGAAAAGTCCATGAAGATTGGATTAAAAAAAAAAAGGCTAGACCACACATTTCTTGCAACGCAATTAGGTTACAAGAAAGGGCAAAAGGAGGTTGTGGAAGCAAACATTCTTGTTGGGCCATCAGGTCCGCCCTCTCGCTTTAAAATGGTTGGGACTACAATGGAAGGAAATCCCCTGACCATCATAGATAAGTTCTTCATCGATTTGTTGTTTCCTTTCCCCTACACATTTAAACTGGCTTTGAAAAGTGAAAGGATAGCTGGTTTTGAATCAACAAGGACAGGGATAAGATTGGCCAAAGGGCAAAAAAGCTGAATTTCCACGTGAGTAAATTTTACGTGTGTGCAATCGTTTAATAATAAATTCCAGACAATTTAAGATAATAAATAACTATGTGATGATATAAAACTGTGTACTAATTTATTAATATATGAATTACATCGATACTTAATATTTAGTAAAAAGTAAAATTACGAATTGAAAAAATAAAGCTAGAAATTATATTTTTCTTCAGTGCACATAAAAGAGGAAATTATTATTTTAGAAACTTCTTGGTTTAGCAAATTAAAGCTACTGAGAACATACATTAACATTTCCTTTCTTTTAATTAATACTATAACATGATTTATAACAAATATATCAGTAACATGACTTTTTAAATTATTTAGGAAAGAATATAAACTTACAATTAGAATCACTATAGCCATATTACAATCTAGCTAGAGCCCTGTGAAGCATGTCAATAATGTATAATAAGTAGAAACTCCTTAACACATACGAAAATTGTTATTTAAGTTTGAAAAATTACATGATAATCAGCAGCTGCTTAGATAATAATTTTTCATCTGATAAGAATTTCACATTTTACAACAAAAATAATAGCAGCATTATTTTTAAAATTTTTTTAAACTTATTTTTTAAATCTTTTCCCCAAAAAATTTGAAACACTTTGTAAGCGATTGCCTTTGTTTGCCATATCTTTTATGTTTGTTATATCTTTTTTTATTTTTGTGTAATTTGCTGGAAGTGCTACATGTTTTACAAAACAAGCAAAAAAATCCTTAAAAAAGGTCAAATTGCTCGTAATGCAACTCGTGAATGAGGGGAAACAAATTGGTGATTAATTTAGCCCAGCTTATCTTCAAACATATTTTGACAAATCCTATTTTTTCTTTCTTTACCTGCCTGTGTCACATCCTTCTTTGCAAGCACAAAATTTAAGTTTTGAATATGTCTATATATACTAATAATTGTCAATAGAAACACAGTCACATTTATAGTAACTAATTAAAGAAAAACTTACTTCTTACAAGAATCCCGATTATTTATTTTAAAAGCGTGTGAGTATGAATCACGATAATGGATTTTTAAATCATGTGAATATGAAACTATTTTAAAAGTGAGAAAATACAAACTGCATTCAAGAATTTTTAAATCCCGTAAATAGAAACCACATTCCTTAATTTTTTTAGATCAGGTAAATACGAACCACAACATGTAATTTTTAGATTGCGTAAGTATGAATCCCGATGCATAATTTTTAGATAGCGTGAATGCAAATCCCAATGCCTTATACAAAAATCGATTTTTGATGTTAAAATCGCGTGAATAAAAATTGAAATGCTAGCAGAGTCCGCGATTGGGGCGTCTAAAAGGCTCCTTTGAAGCAGCGATGTCTTAATTATTTAAATACAAACTATCTGGTGGATGGTTAAAAATGCGTAAAATGTTATCTTCTGCGCGTAAAAGCGGAGAGAACAGCTAAAATAAGTAAAAATGCTGAAGGGTTGGCATCTATGTAGTTTGAATTTTCTCTTTATTTTTGAAAATTGGAAATAAATATAATTACTTTATTTCAACAGCTGAATTTTCTGAAAAAGCGGAATATTTTTTTTTTTTTTTTTTTTTTAAAGTGCAACTTTTAGATAATCGGAGTTTTTGATAAAAAAAAAAAAAGGCTGAAATTTGAGAGACAAAAGTGAAAAAAGCGGAAATCCACTAAAAATTGGAAAAATATCATCCCTGAAAGGAACACTGTATGGTTCAGAGATGTATTGCAGAAGGACAATTGAACAACTAACTGCTTGATCGCTCCATTTTAGCTTCAATGTTTGTGGCATTTTTATTAACTAGGCATGAGCCTTGGAACAAGTTTTCTCCATAGAACCCTGCTCCAGCTGAAGAATTTTCCTGGAAGTAGTCACCAGTATATATATATATATATAGAGAGAGAGAGAGCCAAAAATCTTTTAGGTATCTATTATTAATGGCTTCAAGTGCATGAGCTCAATAAAGAGCAGGAATAGTGTTTTATCTTCATTGGGCATCAAAAGACAGATTTATCGTTAGGATTCTTATAAGTTCTTAAAACTTACGTATTCAAGAAATGCACACATTTAAGACTTGCAAGAGGGCCTTTTTGGGAGCCATGGTATTGCTGCTTTCAGACACTAACTCCTATTCAGTATAAAAAATATTACAGCAGAACGAATTAAAATGTCCAGTAATAAGACTAAGTCATAATTGACAAATCAATAAAATGTTTAAAAAAAAGCAAATTATTAAGTGTCTGAACTCTCCTTTTCTCTCAAAAAATTCAGTTTTCGGATGATTTTCAGTTTTGCCGAATTCAGTTTGTCAAAAAAAAAAAAAAAAAAAAAAAATTAAATTAATGTTCAGAAATTAAACAATATTAAATTAATGAATGAAATAAATTTTCCCATTAAAGATTAGTAACTTTAAATTAATTTTTTAAAAATTAAATTAAAAAAAGTTAATTGAGAAAAATTAAAAATTATTACAAACCATTTTGAAGTTTATTTTTATCATTTGTTTCAAAGCCTTAAATCCCCATTCACCTTTCTCACCACCTTCTAAATCTAGTACCTACAAAGGAAAAAAAGCCAATCTTAACCAACAATAACTTCTAATATTCAAACTAAGTCTTATAAAATTTTCACAGCTTAAAAATAATAAATTAGTGGATGACATAGGCAAACAGCTCTGAAAATATAAATTCAAAGTTCTAGAACTCCAATACAATACCATCTTTGAGCAGAGAAGTATGTATTGCAATGCATGCATACCATAACAAAATTAGTACTTCTGTACTATAATTTTTCATGAGACACAAAATATAATTTGCTTAAAAAATCATGGTTTAAACTGGAAAAAAAATTTCTGAATCATTTTAAAATTTTATACTTAAATCAAGTAATTTAATTTAGATATTACTTAAACAGTCTGCAGAATTTCCCTTTTTTCCCCCCTTATACTTATTTATTTATCAAATAATTTGTTGTAATCAAATAGTTTCATATCAAAAACTTCTTAATTATTAAAGTAGAATTTTAATTTTCATTACAAAGTTTTATAATTACTGATGTGAATCCAAAGAATTTTTTCTTTCTTTGAAAATCAAAATGAATTTAAGACATTTCAAATTTTTGAATGATAAGAAAATAAGACAATTTTTATGATTTCTTAGAAAATTACTGAGCACCTAGTTCTGTACTAGCAAAGAGATATTTTAAATAGAAAATATATTTCTTTGTTACTTCAATTTTTTAATTTTCTCAAATTAACCTTTAAATTTTTGAAAAATCTATGCCACATTTGTAGACACTTTTCATAGCTATATATGGTCAAAAATAAATGTCTATTCAAGAACATAGGATCATAAAAAAATATATGACAATTCTTCCACTTATTTCCTTATATTTAGGCAGAAATTGTTTCTTTAGATTTTTTAAATCATGCCATCTTATCTATATATGATTTTGTCAACACAAAATCATTAAAAGATAATTAATTTTCATGAACATCAGACATTATTTTACTACAAAAACAACTTATTTGCCATAATAATATATATAAAAATAAAAAGATAATAAATAACAGATATAACAACTTTCATTGTAAAAACAATTTATCAAGGACAATTGCAAACTTAATGGTTACAACACATATGCTTCAAGATGCTAATGAAATAAAATTATTTAATGTAAGCACAAATTTGTAAGAATATTTTCCAATAGTAACTAAATGGTTATGAATATAAAAAATTTTTTAATATGATTTAATGTAAGCATAAATTTGTAAAAATATTTTCCAATAGTAACTAAATGGATATGAATATAAAATTTTTTATTACATTAATGTTCTAAAATTCACAAGCAACAGAAAAAATAATATTTGCTATTTAAGTTCTGGTTATCTAGGTTTCCTTCCCCTTCAAGATGGGCAAAACTATAACTAAAAATATTGACTTATATTTGCTTCGATTTTTGAATATATTTCTCAATATTTAATGAAATTCTAATTTTTTTTTTTTTTTTTTTTACTGTTTTTAATATCTTTTTAGAGCAAAGTTACCAATACAATTAGAAACTTACTTTCTGGAAACTATTAAGAGCAGCCTTTGGATCATCTTCTTTCAAGGACTTAGAATTGTAATATTGATTCTCTAAGTCAACATCAGGTTCCGAGTTACTATCCTCAGAATACTCCTATAATATTTCAAATAGAATTTATCAGTTTAATAGAAGAACAAATAAAAAAAAATTTAAAGAGTAAATTTGCCCAACAGATAAGAATTAAAAATATACACAATTATAAGACAAGGCATTTTAATATATTAATTTTACATATTTCTTCCTTTGTAATATGACTGCAGTAACTGTCATTAGCGCCTCTGGGAAACATTTTTGTGTTTCAAAATAGCTAAGAAATTAGAACAAGTGGAGCATAATTCTTAAGCAAAATACTGTTTAGTTCTGCAGGGATATAGGAAACAGTTCTTTCTTGCTTTATTAAGGGAGTCCACTTTGAAGAGTTTTTGAACTTTGTCAAGGGAGTTTGAAACAGATGTTTAATAGCTAGTAGTAGGGATGCAATGAATATACAGCCATTATTCAGTATTTGAGACTTTAGCCAAATATTCGGATAAGTATCTTTCAACAAAGTTTTCTTTTTTTTCCCCTAAAATCTCATGTTTTACTAGAGATTAGAAATTTTTTACATGAATCAGTTTATTTTTACATGTAGTTCTAATAGTTGCACAGGACTTGCAAATTTATGTTTTGGAAGACAAATGGATTGTCCCTTTTTCCCGCACAGTAATATAGATAACCGGTAACATGTGATTTTCAACATTAAACTGTGATTTTCAACATTAAAACTAAGCTTTAAGAACTAAAAACAATTTTTTCTCCATTTCTCTCTTTTTCATTACCTTTCCTTTTTATCAGTGTTTCTATTATGATACAGCAATTTTTAAAGAAAGTTTCTAATCAGCATTATTCTTTCCTAAAAATACGGCAATGTGAAAAAGTTAAATTGAGAATTTTAGTGACAAATTTTTTGTTTCAAATTAAAAAAATTTTTGTTTTGGTTTCTATTTAGCCTTTTCTTTTTTAAAAACTTTTGTTTTAATCAATATATTTTAATTATGACACAGCAATTAAGAGAGTTATTAGACTTTATTCCTCATTTCTTTTTTTAAATAAGATAATTAGAAAACTAAGAAGTTTAAAATTTTCTTTCAAGAATTAAGATCTTAATTCTTTCTGTTTCACTTTTAAACATAATATTTTGTTTTCATGAATATTTAATAAGTTAAGTCCAGAAATTAAAATTTGCTATTTTTTCATGTATATTAAAAAAAAAGAGTAAAGAAATATGAAAAAAACATTAAAACAATTATTACAAGTTTTTATATTTCACTACTCGACCTGCATCACACATTCAGCCGTGGACCAATCTCGCTAAATATTCAGTTAAGCCAAAAAAATTCTTTTTCTATTAATAAAATGTTTTGTTTATAAGGGTATATATTAAAAGAATTAATACTTAAAAGTTGAATTAGTTATGCATGAGATTAGTTTTCTTAACTGTGTATGTTAAATTAAGTCCTATTTCGAGTAAAAACAGGTCATACTAATATCTAAGCACCATAAATCATTCCACTTTTTTTCTCATTAGGCTTAATTTTTTCTCTTTTTAATTTATCGCAATAAATATTTTTAGGAAAATTTTTATGGAATAAAAATGTTTGAAAAGATTTATAATTTGTTTGAAAATTATAAATCTTCTCCAACATTTTTATTCCAGCCAAACCTGTTATTAGGAATTAACTTTACAATATGTTTTTTTATTAGTTCTCGGTGATACATATTACGATTTTTCAAAGTTATCAACACATTCCTATGGCCAGCAAATTGATAAGGTTCTTTAATTAACAAATACTGATAAGTTATTTATTGTTTAATTATTTATAGATATTTATTAGTAATATTTCTTTACCATCCTCTATCATTCTTAATATTATTTTCTAGTATTATTATTTATGATTTGATATTTTATATTAATCGCAACTGAACCGAAACTTAAAACCTAAACTGGTATTTTCTATTATAAAATAATCTTGTAATATCACCTTATCAGGTAACATTTTTTAAAACAATATTGGAAAATTTTATGAAAAACTTATGGAAATCAGTATGTAACTTAACAATTTTGAAATTATTACTAAACAGCAAATGTGTGATATTTATTTTTATGATGAACTTTACACAAAATTATTTCCAGCCAAACCTGTTATTAGGAACTAACATAATATTACTAAACAATCTGGCGAAAATCATTAATTAACTTTAAAACAACCAAAACTTGAATAAAAATTTAAAAAAAAAGAAAATAGTATATTAAGTTGCAATGATAACTGAATAAAATGATTATTAAAATCTAAGAATCTTTTAATTGAGTAGATTTAAAAATTTTTATGTAACAATCTGCTTATCCTTACAAAACAAAAATAATAGCTTAACAATATAAAACTTAAAAAAAAATTTACATTACAACAAAACAAATTATAAAATAGTTACCAAATATTTAACATTCTTGTTAGAAGCAAATCATGCATTCTTATTTAGTACTCGGGAGGGGGGGGGATTAAAGTATTTCTGAAAAAACTAGGTGGGCTGGTATTTTTCAAGCTCTGTTTATTACAGATTTGTTTAATTTTTAGTACAGTCATGAATTTTAAAAAATGTTACTGCTTTCTATAAATTTACAGTTACTTATTACACATTGAAATATTATACAAATTTATATAATTTTTCAAGATTTTAGGAAATAGTGTTCATTATGGATTCAAGTTCAATAAATTTTTGTAATATTTCTTTTCTTAGGGTCTTACTCAATTCCTATAAGCAGATGCATTACCAGTAGAACTGAATTTCATAATTCTGTTCTACCTGGTACCTTTTATTTTTGGTCTTAAATTTTAAACTATCTTTTAGTCCTTTTTTAAGTTCCTTTACTTAGTTCTTTTAGATACAGATAAATGCCAGCATCATTTAACCTTGGAATATATTGTGATTCTATTGATTAAGCAGGTAGGAAGTTACTAAGATTTTTGTTTTTGAAGCATGCTTACTTACTTTCATATAAAAGTTTAATTAGTATCTCTGTATATTACAAAAACCATCGGTAACCATTGTTTTAGAAAATTATTATCAATCTTGCTTTTCACTATCATAACTCAAAAATAACTAGATAAAACAATGTGCTACATTTCACCTTCCATAGAAATGATTAAAGAACATCCAGGTATAAAAATGTTCCCATAAGCAGATTTTTTTCAAATGTTCTGCAACATGACTTATTAATTTATACAAATGTTCTGCAAGCATTTCACAGGGAAAAAAGTCAACTTTACATTAAAATATTATATTTTCATTTATACAGGATTATACACAGATACACTACATTATTTTTTAAACCAAGGCAAACATTCTTGATTTGTCACTTTACAAAATTTTGTTAATGACGATGATGATGAATTATTAATAAAATGCCTCTGATATGAAGGTTCGAGCATTAAAATAAGGACTAGCTTAAAAATCGTTCGAAGGGACAAGTGCCCAGATGGTGCACCATTTGCAAACACAAGCATTCGCTGGTCTGTTGTTCCAACAACTTCTTCATCTCCATCGAAAGTATTTTGGTCGTTTAGAAACAATTTTGTCAATCGTGATTCACAAATTAATTCTGAAATGGGAATGGAAAATATAAAAGTCATAAACTTTATGAAATTGGAAATCTCGGGATTTAATTCTTTTACGGCTTGCTTTAGAACCTCTCTTGATAAAAATGGTGATCGATTTCTCATCATCGCTGTCAGCTAAAAACTGATACACCCATTTCATAAAAATGTTATAGCCAAAAACTAATTCATTAATTTCGTCTTCAAAATTGCAAAGACATGGGAAAGGGAGATTACTGATAAATGTGCTGAAATTTGTGCAGGTTGTCAAATGTTTTTCTTCTAAAGCAACATCATTCCTGGGAAACAGCAAGTGGTCAAAGCTAAAGAGAATTTTATTCAAGATACAAATTGTTCTGCAGGACTTCGTTTGTTCTGCGACGCACGTCACAGTTTTAGGCACTTTCTGCTTCTGGGAAAATGTTATTGATGTGGTTATATTATTTTTAGAGTTATTTTACGTCAAAGTTGAAGATGATTTTTTTCTTTTTGTTCAGTCACTCAATGTAGCAAAAACTATTTTGTGGCAATGAATTTCTAAATCTGGATACAGCTCGAAATGCATGCTTACAATAATGGAAAACTCTCAACAAGCATTTTTTTGAAAATTAACACAGCTCAAAACATTAACACAGCTTAGGAAAGCTACAAACTTATCAATTAAAAATAATGCAAATAAATTCGCAATATGATATTGTGTATTTGCGTAATTCATTTGGAGCATTTTATGAAATATTTCTTTTCTAAGACTTTAAAAATCAAGTTTTCACAACATTTTCAGGGTTGCTATATAATTTTATATAAACCAATTTTTTAATTCTTTCTTTGCCTTCCATTCCAAAGCTAACATGATGTCAGACTATCTTTCTATTCGGTATTTGACTAGATTTGCCTATTACCAAATTTTTTGTTATTCAGTTCGAAGCATAGGAAAATAATAAGTTTTTACACATTTGTCATAAACTTATAAGATTAGAATCAAATTTAGTTTGCAGGAATTGAGAATTTTAAAACTCACTTTATCTTTCAGAGCTCTGAATAGGAAGACATTGTCTGAAAATTTACATCTGTAATAAACCTAGTCACCCTGAATCCGAAGTCAGGGACTTTCACCCTTAATAATTACCCGGGCTAAAGAGAATAGAAGGGCTGGTTCACTCCTTTGAAGAAACTCTCGTCGCGCCAATCCTCCGATTTTCTCTAGTGACGTCACTTTGGCGCAAAGCTCACACTTTTACTTCAAGAACAGAGAGTTCGGCCTTACTAGCTCTAACTAATATTGGAGCATTTCTTTTTGTGACATATTCTAAGACATTTGTTATTTTCTATAATGACTTTCCTCAGTTTTTGCAGTGAATTTACAAAAATTTAAAACTATTAATGAAATGCCAGTTTGTGCGATTGCAACTTGCAAAATTTCTGATAGAAAAACAAAAGGAAAAAATATAATTTTCCGCGTGTTCCCTAAAGTAAATGAACAACTATGTAAAGAATGGATTCCGAAATGACACAGTTAATATAAAACAGCAATAAGTTTTTTCTATTGTTAAGAACTTTTATAAAAATTCGTTATCTAAATAGAAACCGCCTCGTTACTTCAAAAAGAAAGGCTGGTAAAAAAAATTAAAAAATGGATAAAGTCAAAGAAAATTAAAACGTAAGTAAAAAGTATAAATAAAATATATAGTGTATAGTTGAAATTCTCCTAATTTCATAACATATTTTTCAATGTAGTTATTCTAAATATTTATGATTTTTTTTAAAATTATATTCTCTTAAATTTAAATATCTATAAATTATATCATCTTAAATTTAAATATCTATAAACAATTGTAAAATTTCTAAGTCATTATGAACCTAAATTATTATTTTGTTTCAGTAATTAGGATTTAAGGTTGATGTTTCCTAATGTTTAAGTATGAACAAATTGCTATTAACAGCATATTTTAAAATCAGGGATTCTAAATTTAACTCAACTTATTCTTATAAAAGAATATGTAGATAAAAAAGTGTCGATATATGCTTTCATTTTTCCTAATAATTAAAGTTAAAACTGAACTTTTTAAAATAAAGTATTAATAGTGACATTTACGCCAACTAGTAAAATATTTTCATAAGTTTAAAATGGTATTTTTTTAATATAATGGCCAAGAAAGTTTTTATGAACTATGTTTATGAACGGAAATAATGTGTTAATTACGTTAAGTTTGAAAGCTAATAACGAGAAAAAGTCTAACTTATTTTTACAGAGAGAAAGATACAAAGTTATCATAATATCTTTGCTTGCCATCTCCGAGATCTGTGGACACAGTGACGTCATGAGGAGGAAAATCGTAGCTTCAGCTCTAAGAGCGGAGTGAACTAGCCCTTCTATTTTCTTGAGCCCTGAATTACGCTACATGTTTAAAAAATAAGGAAAAGTAGACACATAATTTCTCATTTAGTCATTTATATATTAAAATTAGGTTGAAAACTGAAAATGCGCATTTATCAGTGTCCATTTTTTTTAAACATGCAGCAAGCAGAGGCAGATTTAAAAACTCACTGACAATTAGCAATAGATTTTTTTTTTTTTTTTGCAAACATGCATCCTCCTGTCTGTAATAAGAATAACTTGCATGTTTAACAAAAAATCTGTATTCCTACAGTCTTTCATACATATTTTTTTAAAAAAAAAAATTAGGTAATAATAAGTAAAAATATAATAGGTAATAATAATAAAAGTAATAAAATAAGAAAAAATAATAAGTAGGCTCAATGTTCATACTTATACTTGTACAAACCAATAAGGAGTTTTTTAATTCTTTTGTTGGCTTCAACTTCGGTGCTCATGTAACATGTTTGTGACGTCAGATTATCTTTCTATTGGATATTCAACAAGATTTGCTGATTACCAAATTCTTAGTAATTTGATTGGTTGGGCAGTGAAAAAATTATATCTTACTCTTAGCCAAATTAAATTATTTTTCTTTTCTCATATTTACTTATTAAATGGTTCCATATACTTATTAAATAAAACTAAAAGGAAAGCAATAGCTCATTTTTGTCAAAGGGGATCATGGAGGTTAAAGCTCCTCAATTTTGTCGCAACGGGCCTGATAGTGGCAATGAGGTCAACATTGTGCACAAACGTGTGGTAGAATCGTGGCGATACAGCTACATTGTCGCAGAACGTTACAGAGTTTTTGCAGAAAGATTCCTCCTTTGTAGAATTTTTTTTTTCTCTTTTCTGCAGAATTATATTCAAAAAATGCCTTTCTCACACATCAGAGGGAAAAGAAATGGTCATGATTCTTCTATTCTCTTTTGAGAATAATGAAAAATAAAGAATTATAAAGTAAAAAATTTGATCTTTTTTCTCTAGTTTTATATTTGAAAAATGCCTTTCTCATGCATCGGAAAGAAAGGAAATTCTCCTGATTTTTCCATTCTCATTTGAAAACAAAGAAAATGAATGAAGTAAAAAATTTTGATTTTCTTTTCTGCAAAATTATTCAAAACGTTTTGTTTTTTTTTCCACAGAATTAATAACAAAAGGTGCGTTTCTCATGCATCGCACAGATATGATCACGAATTTCAGATTCTTAATTGAGAACGACCGACTTCAGCTAGAACTTTAATTCGATAATGTATTTCAGATTTATATATATATATAAATCCGAAATCACGAAAGTTTAAAATATAGTCCAAACTAAAAATCCTGTTATTTCTTCTTTTTTTTAAGAACACTGTATTTTACATTTTAATGTAATTAAATTCAGTGGGAATTTTGTTACAAATTTGGATTTGTAGCAAAGTAACGTCCCTCTTTTTTTAAAAATTTAATTGAAATAAAACATAGCGAATACTTTTAATATATTATGAACATGAAAAATTTATAACACATCATACTTGAATCTTCACTTCACAGCTCACAACTCGTGCAGATTTCATCCAAATATATCCAGTGTTTAGATTGTTTTTTGGCATTTGTCAGTGTTTGGTTCATTGCTCAGTTAATAAAGATATTCTCGTGATTTTTTTTAAAAATACCAATATTATTACAATAGAATTCACTCATTGAGACGCCAATAATCTCGTTAATCTATGTGTTCCTATAGTTCTTTCAACAGTTAAGAGTATACGAATTTTAACATTTAAAGAAAAAATACAAATCCGGTGCTTTTGAAAACACAATTTTATTACACGTGAAACTATCATTTCACTTTTTTCCCTTTTAATGGGCAAATTCATTGTTTTTTCAGCATTTCTTTCTTTTACTTTCTACTGCTTAGTACTACCTAATTCCATGAGGTTTTTAAAATTCTGATCATTTTTCGGTTGATATTTTTTCTACACATAAAATTTGAATTGCGGATTTAAATAACTCTATGACACGCTCAATTTATGCAATAGTTATGTCAGATATATGGTTTTTAAATATCATGATATATTTCTGACAATAAGGGAAATTCAGATAACGCATTCGAATATTTAATTTTTAACACAATGATTCTATAATTTTTTTTGGCAATTATTGCTATTCATTCCCATATAGTTTGTAAAAACCAATATTTTTAATATGATACTATTTATTACAAAAACTAAGTCCAAAACAAAACACATGTTTAGTAATTTTTTTTTTGAAGAGTCCAATTCCCATGATTTCGCCATCGCTCTTTTTTTTTTGGCAAAAACTATTATGGATTTCTTGATTACAGTAAAAAAAAAAGGAATAGACAAAAAAAAATTCTAATATTGCCTATAATATTAGAATATAAAAATATTACAAAACGTCAATTAAAATTTTATTTTATCTTAAGTTTTTTTCTTTTTTTGTAAACACAATGTTTCTGCTACTTTGAATTAGTAACATTTGTTGTTATTAAAATCATCTATTAAAAAGATATTAGTGCTCAAGAGGCTTGTCGCAGAAAGCCCGAAAAAATTCTGCTACAGGGGCACAAACCGCCTTTACTTCCTAGACATGCTTTCTAGAAAGGCTTCATGCCATCATTGTGTATTGAATAATGCTTCTTCACAACAGTTTAGTGCCTTCCTAGCTGATTAATCTTGACTCAATTATAAGAACAATTTAATAAATAAAAATTTAAAGAATAAAACCTTTTAGTCAGTGGTGAAACATAGCATATAGTGAAAATATTAGCAAAAAAATAACTTTTAAATAATGCAAATGAATTACACACTTCTTTATGATTTGATCAAATTAAGAATTTCATTCAGGAAAATGCTAATTACCCCCCTCCTAAAATATAAGTTCACCACACCCCTATAAGTTCCTGTCTATTTTACAAAAACCACTGATTACATTGCAAGCTTACAACGTCAGTGTTTTAAAAATTTAACATACACGAAAGTATAAACACATTGTTCATTGTCATTCTAGATTCAGCAAAACAATATGATTAAGTATTATTTTAAAATACAAAGTTGAGAAAACAAACGTTAAGGCAAGAGAGATAATATAATGACTAAATATGGCAGTTTTAACATTGAATAAATAAATGACATACTAATAAATGCATAGCAAAAAATTACGTCAACGACAAAATTTATTTCAAATTAATTTTACAAATTTATGTCAATTTAGTACAAGGTTTGAGAACGCAATCATTTCTATAACAGTAAATTTAAACAAAAAAATAGGATTCTAGAAATAATACAAGATGACAATGAATTCCTTTGAAAAGCATAGTCTTACTGGACTATGCTTTCTAGAGCAGTGAATTGATAAACAAATAGGAGTAGTAAATTTTCAAATAGATTTACAGTCACTTAGTTTCGCATCTTTGTTATACGGTACATATGTACTGAAATAAAAACATAGTATCATAGCATTACCTAATTTTAGTGAGTATTTAAAACATTACCGGTTTTAAACTAGAGGCGATTAAGAATTAAATAGAAATATCAGATAAAATAATATAAAACGAAATGGACAACCGGAGCAGTTAAACTTAATGAAAACAACTAACATATATTATCATTCTTAACAAATATTTTTTTGAAATATGAAAAATTATTTTTTAATTTTGTGAAGAATAGCAATCATAAGCAGACATGTGAAATTACCAAATCATAATCCTCTTCATCATCGCACATGAAATCATCCTCGGCGTCCGACATGTTTAGTTTACTTATCAACAACACGTTGCCATTTCTTTGATATCATTTTTACAAAGTGAACTTATAAAAAGAAAGTGTAGTTTCAAAAATATAATAGTTATAAAAACATTAAATTTCCATAATAATATTTTATGCTTCCAAAGTTATATTTATCAAAACATCTTACACACACAAAAAAAAAAAAATTTCTGTGGAAAAAAAATATTGTGGCAACACGATTTTCTAGATGATAATGTAAGAAAAGTGGTGAGTTGTGATGACGTATTCAATACTTGTCATAATGTCGTAACCCGTGATATTCTAGAAACTTCTAAACCTGTTGTGGAGGGCGTCGTCAGCCATTTTCAACAAAGTTAACATTTGCGTTGGATGCTTTTGTCTCAGAAAATTTAAAAGAAAGTTATATGTTACTCCTTGTTTGTCTTTGAAGGTAAGAACCTTTTTTTTTTAGAGAGTAGTAGAATTTGATGGCTGCATATCTAACACTTACGTTTTTTATTTAGGATTTAATTTCATTCTGGGGCAAAGTTTTTCTCCTGAAGACAGGTAAGCAGTAAACTGTTTTATCGTCACATTTCTTATCTACACCTACCTTTCATAAAGAAACTTTTTCATTATAGGAACCATGTGTTAACGATTGCTCTTTCAAGTTATCATCGACGTAAATGTACGTTGATGCATTTATATTTCCCAAACTCAAGTTCAATCATCTATTTTATTCCTTTTTTCAAGAAATCAAGTGGAAATTATAGAAAGAAATACATTTTATACTTGTTATCTCTAAATGCGCATTTAATGGATTATAAGATAAATAGGTAACATCATTAATGGAATGCCTCAGTGACCTAGATTTTGCGGGCTTCCTCTACCTTTGAACGATCTACCTATGGCTTGTGTAAACAGATATGTTTACCCATTATACTGCAGTAAAAAGACGTAGACGTAGAAATATTACCACCGAGTTGAGCATGTAGCAATTAAGTTGGATTTTTGACAACAAATGTATCGGAAGAGCTCTTAGTGTATTATGGTTCCACATAATTCAAAATCAGTAAGCAATAAACAGAATTTAGAATTGAAGGAGCACAAATGGTGATAGATTATACACTTTATCAAAAAACTGAAGATTTTGAAATAAACCAGCACAAGTTTGTGCACCTCATGGTAAATGTAAAAGTGGTAGACATAAAATGACATGGTGCATAACTATTTTGAATGGACGAGAATACAAGAAGCATGAAAGGAAATAAAAGTGCTTGGCCATATGACGAAAACATAATGCTCCCTACAGAATAGGTGTATAAGGAGAAAGTACTTGTTCCCTATTATCATTTGGGTATTTATCGCTTGTAGCATCAAAATGGAAAGTATACAAATATGTTATACTGTACCTTACATCCATTGCTCAACTTTTGATTTTAAAATAATGTTGCATTTGATGTTACAAAATTAAAGAAGATATTAGCTTTCTGTTGAAAAGTAGAATGGTATTGATAAAATATGGTATGGATTATCATTAAAATTATCTGATATTCCTGAAAAAGTAAGGAAATTTCTTCTGAATTTGAGTGGGAACCCTGTGAACTGTTCTTTTACTATTCAGAATTAAACAAGAATTACCGATCGTCAGATAAGTTGCATAGAGAGAGGTTATGTCTTCACCTTAGTTGCAATTTATATTTATTTTTTATTAGTTTATTAATCAAATGGTTCATTACATATGTTATTTACTGATTCAAGAAGTTAAGTATTAAATCATTACCTCAGTAATATGCTGATGGAAAACAAAATTACATGCAAAGATATCAGCTAGAATATATATTTAAGCAAGGCATCCTACCATCTTTCTTAATGATTACAGCTATTTACTCATTCAAAAGTATTTATATAGAAATGTATAGATATATGTTCAAAATTCACAAATGTAAATTAGCTAAATTAATATCACATTGTTAATTTTTATGAATAATAAATAAATGAACATGATTACTTATTTGTTTTATTCTGGTTTAGACTTGGAAAAAAAATTTGTCGATAGGTATAGAAGCATAAAGTATATATTTCATCACCATCTGAAACTGCATCGATCAGAGGGTTCATATATTTAAATTAATTATACATAAATATCATGAACATTTCAAAGCAAAGTTATTAAATAAAAAAATCAAACGATAAATCTTGCTACCACTTTAAATATGAACAACAATGTAGGGAATGGAATAGGACAATATGGCTGCTATTATATTTATAAATATTACTGTTTAAGACTTGCTCCTGATCATTCTTTGTTGTACATATTCGAGGATATTTGAAAGAAATTATATATGATTCGGTTAAATTATGAACTTTATTCTGCAAAGTGGAAGTATTCATCATCATTCAATGTTTTTTTTTTTTTTCCTTATAAAATCTACTATTTGGCACATCTAGTGAAGAAAAACAATGCAAGATGACATGGAATAAATATTTCCTGAAACACCTGGAAAAGATAGGGAATTTTTTTTATGGAATAAACTCTGGAGTTCTTGAAAATGTTGTGTTTGATTATGCTTACAACTACAGATGCAAACTTGATCACCTCTTAAATGCCAGGATTTAGCGAACATTCTATCCATGATCATTTAAAATTTGTTACTGAAAGTTATTGTCGAAAGAACAGTAATATTTTTGTTTTTAGTAAATATTTTATGCTTCTTGGTTTTTATTTGTAGTTTTGCCGCCATGCCCCCAAAACTTAAATGTTGAGGGATTATTGATAGTTCTTTTATCTGAATTATAGGGAAAATTGTCCTGCTTCAATCGGGCAAAATGATCATCGTTTCAATTTCTGGGCAGCAACCCAAAAATTGAAAAGAATTGCGATAAACTAAAGAAAAACCTACAAGTAGACAAACTTTAAGGGTATAACTCATTGTCTACAGTTTTTAAAATTGTTATTTTATGATATGAAAATATATCAGAACTGCACTAGAAAAATTCATTAATCGCGTATGTCCATAGCTGTGACATAATGGATTAATTTTATTGGGGACACCAGTTTTTTTTGTTGTTTTTTTTTTTCAGTGGCTGATTGTTAAAACCTTTCTGACAATTAAAGCAGCCGCAAAAGTGTTGGTTTAAGTAAAAAATGCTTTAATTTAGCCAGTAATGAAGTGTATGGAAAAATTCACTATGTCCTTATGAAACTATTTGATAACATTAACTTGAAAAAAGACATTGCATTCTGACAGAGTACCTAAAAGAATAAAAATTAAGAAAATATTAAAGCAAACAATAAAGAAAGTTAAAATTAAGAAAACGATATATCCGTCTTAAGTTAAAGACATTATGAGATGTGCATGGTTAACCAACAGCAAATGAAAAAAATCTGACTAAACACTTATAGCCCATGACATGGCCAGCGCAAGTTGTATGCATGAGGATGTTGTGTCAGCAAAGAACAAGTAGAAAAGTTCCAGTTTGTCATACCGAGAAGAATTCCTTTTAGTATTTATTTATCTAAAATTTGTTTCTGAAATGAAACTCACTATTCTAAATAAATGTGTGGGGATATATCCATATCTTGATCTGTTGATATTTCCTTATGTCCCCTCTTTTGATGTTTTCATTTCTTGCCAGGCAAATGCCAAGGCTTGGTGAATATTCTGCTATGTAACAATACAACAACATTTCAGTATGTACTGCATTTATTACATTTCAGTGTTTTTCTTTTTTAGCATTTCTATACGAATAAAAATCAACTACAAGGAAGTTTGCTCGAAAAAAGCTGGCAGAGATTTGATGAAGTGTATATAGGAGCTGCTGTGAAATAAGTTTCAAGAAATTAAATCACCTAGTAGTTGTGCATTTGTATTACTGGATAAAATCGTAGCAGCATCTTAAGCAGTTGAAGGTAATTGATCTTTTTATGCTTAACTCTATTTTGTGCTTGCAGAAAGTTAACTATCCAATTTTTTATTGATTTTTAAACATTAAATTATTAGAATTTGCTAATATAGTGCTTTTCAGTGCAATTTATTAATGTATTAGATCTCACTTGTATAGTGAATAACAATATTTTTGTAATAACAATGTATAGTGAAATAACAATATTTTTTTTTTGTTGAATTATTGCATTTATTAATGTGCAAAATTTGAAAAAAAGATCACCCTGAATAACTTTTAACCTAATGATCGAATCTTCAATCTGTTTTTCGACTATCTTATGTATCAAAGAGGTGACTTCAAATATACAGTTCAGAGGATATTTTTAGTTACAAAAATATTGAATAGTAGGATATACAATTATTTACATCTGTTTAAATCAGTGTTTCCCAAAGTGGTCCGTATGGACCCCCAGGGATCCGTGAAAAATAAAAACTGATTTAGGGGTCCCTAAACGTCAGGGGGTCCATGTGAGGTTTAATATAAAATAATGAAATTATGATTTGTTTTTATTGTTTTGGAAATTAAGATAAATAAAATAGTAGAGATTTTTACGCCCTAAGTAAACTATAAATAAAGGTGGATGCTTATAATAAATAACAGTGGTTTGTTACAAATTAAACAGTTAATTTACAAATTTTCTTATATCTTTTGTTCCGCTTTTAAGAGATAAGAGTATGAATGAGTCGAAGAAGAAAAAACCGAAAATATAGTGTTGAATATTTGAAGTATGTCTTTATTTCTTCACCAGGGAAAAGTACTTTACCTATGTGTCTTCTATGTAATAAAACTATAACTTGTGATTCAATATGAAACATTCCAAGCTTAACGAACAATTGATAAAAATCCATAGTGACAAAAACGATTAAGATTTGACTATTTTTCAAACAGTCAAAGAAAAATATCTGAAAACACCGTCACTGCAACAACTTATAGGGACAGCATCTAAACGAGGTGATGATGGATTGCATGTTTCTCATAGTTTCGCATGTTTCTATATATTACATGATTGCAAAGTCCGGAAAGCCTCACACTATTGAATAACTTATTTCATTAGCTGTAAGTGAGATAATACTCACCGGGTTGCACAAACTAGCTTTTAACATTGTAAAACGAATTCCACGGAGTAATAATAATGTACAAAGAAAGATTGACAAAATATAGAAAATTCTTTATGTTAGTACTTAAAAACATCTGAATTTTCTATACAGCTTGACAAATCCACTTATCCAGGAAACGAAGCTTTTACTTTTAGCTTATGTGAGATTTGTAAAAGAATAAAAATTTTACCAAGAATTGTTATTTGCTAAGTGTTTGGAAAGCGATATGAAAGGGGAAACACTATTGACTGATTTAATTAAATTTTATTTAATTTTAAATTATTATGGAATTCTTTAAATATTTTTCGACGTAGAGATTATTTATCAATAATGCGAAAAGCTGAAATTTATAAATGTAAAATATTTATAAATCTTTAAGAGAATTTTTAGCAGCTATTTCGTACTAATTATTTTAGTTGAAATGTTCATAATACGCAGTTTTATAATAATAATCGTAAAATTCATTGAACAATTTAGTATTACATTTTAAAATGCAAGTAGAATTCAATAATTATTTCATTTTATAATTGTAAAACGGTAGATAAGTAACTTCATCATAAAGTTTTACATGATACGAGAATATTATACGATTGCTTCATGATGGAAGAACAACAATTTAAGTTATAACTTTTTGTGGAAAAGAAAAAAAACAAAATTTTTTCCTATCATCGGTGTTAGCGATTAGAGATAATTTTATAGTATAAATATTAAGTCAGTATTGTTCCCTTTTAAATAAAAATGCATTTCGCTCCGGAAAAAAAAAAAATTACTTGAATTTTGTCAATAGAAATTCCCTAATTATTGCAGCAAAAACTTTTAAATTTCTAATCAAACTTTTCTTTATTATAATTTTGTGTAAATAATTATTATTATTAATATAAATGACCAATAAAAGGAATTATTTGAGAATGTCCAATTTTAATGAAATAACTGTTTACGCAATCAGATTAACAACTTTTTTCATAATTTACAAATGGAGAAAGTCTTTTACAGTTTAAAAGTGAAGAGAAAAATAAAGTTGAGATTAATTTATAAAGTAAACATAACACGAAGGAGGTTGAAGTAATGGCATTAAAATCAAAATTTCAAAAGAAAAAAATCACGTTTTAGTGTACAGTGAACAGTAAACAAAGAATCTAAAACTAACATTTGATCTAATGATCAGATGTTTACGTTCTAGGACTCAACTTTAGATTTAGAATTTCCTTAATTCCCTACCACTATTGTAAAATATTTACTTTTCACCTAACTTGTAAAATTAAAAAGTTTAGAATTCCTTACAAAATCACTCAGGCGAAGTGATTGTGTTTTATTTAAATATTATTTAGAAAGAATTTTTCTAAAAGTTTTTTTTTATTTTTTATCTATAGTTATTGAAAGTTAAGTTGATGATTTTTAAGTTGAAATGAATTTTTCATATTTCCTGCTTTGCATATTTCAAAAATTATTTCAAAATAAATGTATAACTTAACATTAAACACTCAGGACTTACAATTATAAATCAAACAATCACTACATTTATTTATTAAAAGCCACTCTTATGACCTGATAATAAATTGATCTAAGTCTTAAATGTGAGTTCTATAACATATAATTTATTTAAACTCAGAAGATACATTAACCTCTGTTGTCGCCAATGACTCAATTTTAAAATATAATAATTTTTTTTTTATAAATTTTCTGATATTTGCATAAGAAGGATAGTATTAATTTATAGAAATAAAAATTTGTGTTTAAAAAAATTTTTAAAAATTCTAATTATTATTAATATTTGACAACAGGAAGTTTTTAATTGAAAGTTGACAATTTTTTTTAATTATGCTATTTTTTAATTATATTTTTAATTACCAAACTCATATAACAGTATTTAGGAATCTATAAATTTATGTTACGTATGATGGTTGCAGAATAACCTGTACGCGATATATGTAAATTAAATATATTTTTTAAATTGTGCATTTTCTATTAATTGCATTTATTATTCTTATATTGAAAGAGTATCAAGGTATCTATGACCTCTATAATGAATGAAGTATTTACAGACTTATATATGTATTAAGGAATTGGATAAATTTTTCGCTAAGTTTAAGATCTCATCTCATTGCAAAAAAAATAATTTAATAAATATTTTCTTTATAATAAATGCTTCTAGTAATGAAAAAAACGCTTTCAAACTTTATTTTAAAAATATCGATTATTTCGTTTGCAAGAAACTATTACTTTAAGGCCTGATAACATTTTTGAATACTCTTTAATTTTTTTTTCTAGTAAATAATATGTCTTTGTTAATTTCTAAAAAAAAATCTTCATAAAAATACTCACATTATTCTTTTATAGAGAATATTGATTTAATAGAGAATATCAGTAAAATAAAATAGGTTATGCTTTCGTACAATAAAAGTTACTTACTTATCCTCTACGTGCCTTTGGGCACTTAAGGCCTCTAGCATATCCCTCCAACGCGTCCTGTCTCTAGCAATAGATCTTGCTTCCTCCCAGCCAGAAATTCTACATTCTTTTAATTCGCCCAAAAACAATAGCTTTGTAAACAACTATTTTTGTCTTTATTTCAATATTTGACAATAAAAGAATAATAGAATTAATTCTTCAAAATAGCGTTCCAATAAAACATAGTATTCAAATTGTACGTTATTTTTTGTGATTGGTTTATTAATAAATTATTTTTATTTCTTCGGAAACACGATTCTTGTAAAAAAAATTAAAATTAAATCAGTTGTATCAAAAGCTAGATCGTTTTATAAAATATAAATTATTGCATTTAATAAAATAAAAATGCCACGCCATCCGGAGATAGTTTTCTGGGATGCGGGGGATGACATCTGGGGATGAGGGCTTGTTACAGGCTAATCAAAACTTGTCGAATAGTAAAAAATCTTTGTTAGATTACATTGACCTCCTATCTAAATATATTAAATTCTATACTAAAATACCCCGATTTTTATAACTTTGGGTAAATACCCTGGTATTACTGAAATTTATTAAAAATCCAATGATCCCTTTTGTTTTTCTTTTAGAGTTTTACTAAATTATATGGGGGTGAGTGGCTCACATTAGGACACTTCTTTACTTTCTTTTTTATTTATTTTTTTTTTATTTTAATCAATTATTGTTAAAATTTTACCTGGTGTTCTTGTAACATTTTTAACTAGTTTAAAAATGTTACAAGAACAATGTTAAAAATGTTATCCTTGTTATTTGTCCCAAGCTGTACCTCCTAGTGGGGCACCTAAGGACAGAACAGATGTGAAAAGTTGAGTAGAAATTTTCTGAAAATAGTATAACTACATAAATTTACATTTAAAAAATGTAAATAAAGTTTTATTTTGTTAGTTTCAATTTCTTGTATGCAGATCCAATTGTTCAGAATCAAATGCCAAACCAAAAAAAGGTTCAAAGCTTTACTCTGCTTCAGTTTTAATAAAATGTCATTTGAATTTATGTATGATCTGTCTTCTTTTCCGGGGTAAACGTTGAAGATTGATTCACTCTTCTCAAAACTGATAACTCTTACTCATCTCCATAAACTCTTTTAAAGCAGCCTGCAGAAGCACAACCGATCTTTTACTAACAAATTTGATATGAGCAAAATCTCCAATATGTAATCTTGTTTCACTACTTTTTTGTAGATTAACTTTTTTCTTATCATTAAATATTTATTTGTCACTTTCACTGTTCATTTCATCTAAGCTGCAAGCACTGTCATCGCTGTTATCATTCCACACATCACTAATTGCTGGTTTTCTTCCGGATGTATTTCTCGCTAATTCTGAGAGCATCAAATCCTTATCTTCCCAGATTTTTTTTCATTCTCTCAGTTTGGAGGCGTGTTTATTTAGTTTGGCGAAGCACGCTCATATGCAAGTGCATGCATTACATATTGTCAATCCTTAATGGTACTTGGAGGCTTGTAACATACAGTCTTCTACCAAATATATTTCTTCCTCATCTGTGAATATTTTGCAACTCTGTATATTTAAAATATATATAAAGTTAGAATTTGGTTGCTCTCTCTTTTTTTTAAAGGAAATAAAATGGCGGTTCAGAGTGGTCTTACTGATACTGTAGAATTCAGCAGCTTTCTTACTAGTCATTTCCCCTGATAAAATTTGCAGTTGCTTTTTCAACATTGTTAGCACACATTGCTGCATTATTTTTATACTTTTTGCTTCCAATTCTTGTGATTAGTTAAGTCTAATGAGTTCCTAAAATAAGAAATAATAACTATTAATAAACACAGATTATATAAATTAAATACTTTGTATGCACATTATCTTTTTGTTAAAAATCTATTTTTAATAAGGATTAATTATGCATATCTAGTGTCCCAAGATGGGCCACCTCCATCTGTCCCAAGGTGCACCACAAACTTAATCTTCTTCTTCATAAGCGCAACAGCCTTTCACAGGCCAAGGCTGGCTCGCAGATTTTCCTCCATCGGGCCCTATCCAGTGCGACGGCCCACTATCGGTCGACTCCCAACAGCTTGAGATCCTTTTCAACATCGTCTATCCATCTTGTAGGTGGTCGTCCCCTCAATTGTGGAAAAAGTCACTTTTTTTGCAGGGACGGCATCAGAATTTCTGAAGAGGTGGTCCAGCCACCTAATGCGTGATGCTTTAATAGTTCTCACAATGTCGGTCCCACCGAATTTGTCATATTTATTGTAAATTTCGTGGTTGTAAAGAATTCTTAAGTTATTCTCTTGAAGAGATCCTAAGATTTTTCTCAGAATTTTTCTTTCAAAAATTAGCAGTTTACTTCCATACGTAGCTATAGGCCTGATTAAAGTTTTGTAGATGTTTAACTTTGTCTTCAGACTGATAAACTTAGATTTGAGTTGGTTTCTGAGGCCGTAGAAACTCCTGTTAGCCATGAAAATTCTGTTATTAATTTCGATTTTCAGGTTGTTGTGGCTAGAGATCAAGGTTCCTAAGTACTTGAACTGGTTAACAGTTTCAAAAGAGTAAGTCATTATCTCCAGAGAAGATCGATCAGAAGTTTTATTTGTTGCGATCAAAAACTTGGTCTTGTCTGCATTTATAACTAGTCCCATCTCCTTCGCCGCACTCTCAAGCGCTACAAAAGCGTCAATGACTGAGTGTTTAGTTCTTCCAACTATGTTGATATCATCAGCAAAAGCGAGTAGTTGGACAGTTCTTTGTAAGATTGTTCCATTTGTGTTGATACCAGAGTCTCTAATGGCCTTTTCCAAAGCTATGTTAAATAGCAGGCAAGAAAGGGAATCACCCTGTCTCAGGCCTTTTTTGGTGAAGAATGGTTCAGAGAGACTTGACAAACTTAATAGGATACTTTAAAATATCATACTTTTAGGCTTAGCATTAGAACAATTAAATTTGATAACTTCTAAAGGCAAAGCTTTTTCCTACAACTAATTGAACTTTTATATAAAAGTAGATAAACATGTTTCAAAAAATTAAAATTCTAATAAATTTTTACCTTCTTAATCAGAAGAATCAAAATATGTTCCACGGTTAGGTGATGCTGACATATATCTGAATCTAAAAGATATTTTAAAATTTAAGACCAAAAATAAAAATGTCCCAAGGTGAGCCACTCTCCCCCTATTATTAATTTGAAATTCTAGCTGAAGCCAGTCATTACTGCACCTAAATCATACGGGACCTAAACAGCACAACTTGGTTATGATGAAATCTGAAATTTTATTTTCGAATGTATCTTCAATTATGTTTTTTGACAGAATTTCAGTGGAAGTTTCTAATAAATCATTTTCCCCATTAACTATTGAAATGGACCACTTTTCAGAATCAAAACACAAATTTCTTGATCGAGAGAAGCTTTTCACATGACACCAGCATGAGGTACATTTAATTATACCATGCACAAACTGATGTCTTCCAGCTCACTTTAAAACTGGCAACACTTGATGGAAGTGTTGCCAAACAAAATGAATAATCCTCCACATCCATTATCATAATTCATTAGATCTTTCAGAATGCAAACTATAAGCATTAAATTGATTTCAGGTATTGATTCTTCATCCCAGATTATCAGCTCCGCGCTGGTTAAAATCTTTTTTAGAATTTCTATCTAAATAAAGAGGTTCATTCTCTTCCTCTGAAGATTATAATACTGATGGGTAACCAGGGGTGCCACTCTTCAGTCCTGGGGACTGAAATCAGTCTTGAGGGAAAATCAGTATATTAAGTTTCACAAATTAATGTCTCTTTTTTCATTTTCTTTATAATATTAAAATTTCTTTTTCTCCTTAAAAATGTGGAAAAATTTTTTTGTTAAATAAAAATTAACTTTTATTGTAAATGTTGTTAATTTTCATAAATATTGGGAAATGATTAAGTAATGATGTAGATTATTAATGAAAGAATGAGATTGATACTTCAATGCCTGCTTGCTTAAATGAAATTTGTACTATTGTTGTATCTATTTTTTTTTTTATTTTTATTATTATTATTATTTTCCATCCTTTTGAATTGCTGGCCAAAGTTAAATTGAGATTATTATCTTTTTAAATTTTAGAGATAGGACAAGACATAAATAATGATGAAATGGAAAATAAGTTGTTTAAGTATAGCTTCTTGAAAAAATTAGTGGTTTATTATTCAGTGATTGATGTAAAAAGATGAACAAGGTTAGCCGTTATTTTTATCTTGTTTGCTGTAAAAAATAAATTTATAAAATATGAAGAAAAAAAGCTCATAAGTCCTTATCATAGAAAGGTACATTTTGCAGTCAGTAAGCTATAAATTTCTGAAAATTCTAGTAAATAACTCTTGATTGTGTTAATTGTTCAAAAAATTAGTTCAGTTTTGAAATGTTTTTAGAGAGGCACCCATGTGGGTAACTTAAATATTATGTGAGCAGTGTGGCCATTTGGTGGAGGTATTGCAGCAATTTCAGTCCATTTATATAGAATTGTTTTAACTGTACCACCAGTCTTGTCTATGAAAAAAAGTTTATCCATAAGAACATCATCATCGGTTGATTGATTAATAGTATCAGGAATCTGCCTTTGTTCACTGTTGAGTTTTGAAATCATATTTTCCGCTATAAGGAAATGTTCATTTGATGAAAACCTGTCATCAGATAATGGGGAAAAATTTGATAACTGGTAGTCCAAAGTCATAAAGTTTTATCCTCACTGCAAAGATGTTGCTCTTTGTCGCTTAGGCTAGGGGTGCACAACCTTTTTGAGTGAAAGGCCACATGCTCAGCAGATTGACTAATGAAGGGCCGCATGCCCAAGTATTTCGACAAACATGTTGGTAGTTCTAGGCACTAAATTCTTTTTGTCAGTTAACATGTTGAATGCCATGGGATCACTGGCACTGAGTTTTTTAGTAGCACCACAAGGATTATCGGTGAAGCCAGATTATTAGAAACACATAATTCAAGTAAATTTTACATTTTTTTAATATTATCGTTACTAAAATGGTTTGAAGAAGTTAATGCAATATACAACACACAAAAATAGTTTTATTTATATACACATACTAAATGCCAGCTTGCTCCGGACCGCAAATAAATATTTTCAAGTGGAAGTTTATTAATTGTGATTCTTGGTTTAATAAATTCAATTTAGTAGATTTTTATCCACCACTATTTCTAAACAATTCGTGTGCTTATATAATTCAAAATTTTTTTTTCCAGATATGTCATGTTAAACCTTTTAAAAAACTAGCAAATTCTGTTAAATATTTGCAAATTTAGTTTGTAGTTATTTACCGTTTGGCCAGACGCAACAATAAAAATCTCTATTCCCTATGCAGGCCCGTCATCAACGGGGGGGTGAGAGGGGTGTCTCCCCCCCTCCCCCCCCAGCGATATTATCCAGCCGGCAAATTCTGGTTAAGTCGGAATTTTTTTTTTTTTTTTTTACAAGCCAAAATCCCGATTTTGCCGAAATTCTTTCATTGTCGAATTTTTCATCGGTGATGCGATTTAAACGGATTTCAAAGTTATCTGAGTTTTGACTATTTCGGGACTTTGTCCCATACCCGACTCGGCAAATCTTGCTATGAAATGTGTTTTCAAACTTAGTTTTTTTTTTTCTCCTCCAAGAGTAACCATTATGATAATTCCAAGCAAGATGACCGATAATACTAGCCAAAATCCCTACTTTGTCAAAATTCTTTCATTGTCTGATATTTCATCGGTGATGAGATTTAAACGGATTTCAATGTTATCTGAGTTTTGTCCATTTCGGGATTTTGTCCCAGACCCGACTCAGCAAATCTTGCTGTGAAATGTGAGTTTTCCAATTCAGTTTTTTTCTCTCTCCTCCAAGAGTAACCATTTATGATAATTCGAGGCAAGATGACCGATATTATAAGCCAAAATCTCAAAAATTATTTCTCTCGTATTATTATTTCCACGACACATTCTTAAATTTAAAAAAAATTTAGTGACCTTAATTTTTAGTTAGTTAATAATATATCATAAAATTCAGATATTAATTCTCTGAATTATATTAACTCTTAAATAGAGGTTTAAGTATTTTTTTAAGGAACTTGAGTTTTTTTTTTTAAAGAATTAATAATTTTAAATGAAATAATCATGCCTGTGATGCAAGCTTTTTTTTTTCCTTTACTTTCAAAATATTGGGAAAAAATTACAAATAAGAGTGCCGATTAAAAAGGATTCTTTATTATTCAAAATATCTTACTTAAATTGTTAAATTCTGTTAAAATAACACAAATTAATAAATAATTTATATTTTCAATTGGTATGTGTAAAAGCTATTTTTCTGCAATGAATTTTTTTACTAACTCCAAATGACTTTAACATTTAAAAAAAAAAAAAAAAAAAAAAACATTTAATTTGTTAACTACCCTTCAGTTCATAATTTTTAAAATTCTATGATGATTGGATTATTATTTGAGTTAAAATGTTTTTAACCTAAAATAAATTGTTCAGGGATCAATTCATATCTTTAGAACAATTAATCATCACAACAAAATTTGATATTCTCTATGGAAAATAGTAAACATATATGTGATCCTCAATTCACCTTTATAAAAGTTTCTGTTTTAAAAATAAAATATTATATTTTATTTTTAAATTTTTTTTTTCAAGAATCCTAAGAATTCTGAAACAGTAAATTGAGTTACACTGAATCGAATCGACACTTCAATCATTTCACACAATTTGTGGATGGTTGCAGAGTTCAAAGTATTAAAGGATTAATTAATTATTTCAATAAAAATACGGTGAAAATAGAGGAATTCTTCGATTCCGAGTATTCACGGAAAAGTGGCAAGTCTGTTTGATCAAGCCGTTACCGACACTATGAAAAGGCGCAAAAAAGGATGGTGGCAGCGACTCTGACCTTGTGAATCTCAGACAAAACCCGGGAGATTTCTGTCAACTTGAAAAATCGAGGGTGTTTTAAAAGTGGTTCGCTAGAAATGCCCTAAGCTATATTTTCTCACGTTCTCTCTTACTCTTTCTAAGAATAAAGACCATGTTGTTAAGAAGGGGAAGAAAGGACCTCAATGCACATGCAGCTGTGGTACCAATTACTTCACTGACCTGTCTTTAACTCTCCAGTACAAGTACTTAGTTATTCAAAGCGTTTTTTATAAATTCTTATTATTATTCAATAAAATGGAAATTCCGTTCACAAGCCAACAATCATTCAATCTACCGCAGCTTAAATTTTATATGTAAGTATAAATTTTTCATGAATATTTATTATTGGTAGTCTTATTGTTTAAAAATTAAGTTTAATTAAATTGCATTAAATATGTTATTTTCCAATTAAATTATTTCCTCAATAATTGCTTAAAAATTTAGGTATAAGACTTTCTCAACAGAGAATTTTTTTTTTTTTTTTTTTTAAATATATATGGGTAAAAATTGATTTTTATGAAGCAGATAAAATTATTTTTTTAATCTCTTTTGTACAGTAAAATGATTAAGAGAAAGAAAAAAGAGCAATTAAGAAAATGTTATTCATTAGTACGAGCTTGAGATAGAAATAGATAAATCATATTTGAATTCCAAAAATTGGAATTTTTCTTCCGTTTTTTAAATAGTTATTTACTAAGCTTTTTTATTTTATGTTTGAAATTAGTAATTTTTTCTTTTTAGATTTTTTCAGTTGAAATTATTTTTAATGGATCTTATTTAAATGAAAATTCAAATATCAAATTCTATATTTCTTCGTAGGCTTTGTTTTTGTGATAAGTTCAAACTGCAATCCTTTATGAACAAAAATGTACTAGTGCTTATTTTATTGAAAATTTAATGTATTTAAAAATAGAAAAGTTTAATTTTTTTTTTTATTGATAAATAATTCTTTTTATCTATTTTGTTGTATTTCTTACGTATTTAATGTTTTATATATTATTTCTTTTACTAAAGTTAACAGTTTTTCATTTGTTTAAGTTAATTATTAGTAAAAAAAACTTAATAATTTTGTATTTATGTAAAAATTCAATTCACAGTTTTCTATTAAAAACGAAGAATAATCATTTTAGCATAAATCTTTTCATAAGTTTTTAATTGTTAAATCTATTAGCGTTAACTGCACCAATGACAAATGAAAGAACTTTCAGCAAGATGAAATTGATTAAAAACTATCTTCGAACAACAATGACTGGTGGACGCCTAAATTCACTGCTTTTACTCAAAGCAGAAAAAGATATTGTTGACAATTAAGCTTGATAAGTTGGCAAAATATTTTTCAATTTTAAAACAACGTCGAATTAAATTTACGTAGATAATATAATTAATATAACGTAGCTTTGATAACATATTAATTTTTTATCCTTTTTATGCGAATTTCTTTATTTATAATTTAAATGGCAAATATTTAAAATGTTTTTCTACATTATTTTTCTTATTTTTTAAAAATGAAAGGGCAATTTACTTTTGAATGAATTTTGTTTTGAATCAATTTTTGATACAAGACTGTATTGAAACAAAAGATAAATTCTAATAACTAAGTGATTTTTCAAAAAACATTTAAATATAAAGTAAAAGTATTTCAAAGTTGCACTGAAAAACATTTAAATGTACAACTTTATCTTTTAAAAGTATTTCCACAAATAATTATTAATTACAATTGAAAACTTATTTCAATTGAATAAGTTTCAGTTTATTTAAAAATAGATTTTTTTAAAAAATTTTTGTTACCAATTTAATAATAAAATTAATGGAAATGTAAAAACTATATTTTCTTTTTATTATTATGAATAATTACTGGTACCATTTAGTTATCAATAATACCACATTTATCACCTATGGCGGTTGCATTTTTTAGTGCTGTAAAAATTATTTCGAGCATTCTGTTTATAACTCGTCGAAATGATTTCAAAATAAACTTTGGAAGCTCAAGTTTTGTGGCACATTTGAACTCTTTTATTTGATTTGTTTTACCTTTGATTATCAAGCTTTAGTCGAATACAAATTGTATGTGTATATATATATATATATATATAGCATGATAAATAAATAAATACAAAAAAACACGTAGAAAATTAAGAAACACAATAAGTTTCATTTATTGCGCATAAGCTGCAAGTAAATAGAACTCATAAAATAAGCTCAAAATGAAGATAAGACAAATTACAGACTAATGAAAAAAGGAGAAAAAAGAAAGTTAAAAAAATAAAAGTAGCAAAAACTGGAGAAAAAAATATCCGAAAAAAAAAAAAGAAAAAAAGAATAGAATTCTTTTAAAAAAATCCGGAAAATAAAGATATAATCTTTTCATCAGCCCACACGATTATATCTGCAGAAAAGAGTGCTTTCAAATATTGTATTAATATAGCCAAAGCAAAATATATCAATACAATAGTGTGAGGATCACTCAAAAATTTTTTACAAAAATTACAACAAATAAAATAGAACCCAACAAGTAAAAATAACACGTAAAAACAGAAAATAAAATATAAAGAAAAAACAGAATAGAACATAAAACATAATCTATAAAGCGAGTAGCGAAATCAAATGAACTTACATGAACGGGAAATTTTTCAAGAATGATTTTAAATATTTTCGTAACAAGATTGCCAGATTGAAAATGAGATAGCGTAACTAGAGTTTTGTTTTAAAGTGCGTTCTAACTGCATTACTGAAGTGCGTTTGATTTGTTAGTTACCAAGGATGAGCCCGAAAATGAATGTGCGCAAGGTAATATTATACTGGATAATTTAAAGAAGTTGACTATAAATAATTTTAGAAAATAAATATTTACTATTATTAGTCTTTAATTTTCCTTTGTTTTATCTTCATTTTGAGCTTATTTTATGAGTTCTATTTACTTGCAGCTTATGCGCAATAAATGAAACTTATTGTTTTTCTGAATTTTCTTGGTGTTTTTTTGTATTTATTTATTATGCTATATATATGTTACGGCCAAAGCCCGAAGTCTGGCCAAAGTCCGAAATAATTGAAACGATCAGTGAATGTTTTACTTTGGCAGCCTTCTATAATTATATAAATAATTCTTATAAATCTTCTAATTTAAAAATATAAAAAATAGAAGTTTTTAAATTGTCTATTAAATAATCATTAATTTAATAATCAATATTAAATTAATGATTATATCTATTTAAATGTCTAATCATACTAGTCATACATACACCAAAGGTCTAGTCATACTAGGTCTAGTTAAGTGTCACTGTCTGGTATACATTTGCCCGGTATACCCTACACTGATGTTTTTTAAGGTTCAGTGCCACTGCCCGGTATATCCTACACTGATGTTTTTTTAAGGTCAAGTGTCACTGCCCGGCATATCCTACACTGATGTTTTTTTAAGGTCAAGTGCCCCTGCCCGGTTTGCCAGGTATAATGATTTTTTCTTCCAACTTCGGCTTATCTTCCCATGCCAATTCGCGATTTTGGCGGCCAATTCCCGAAATCAAGAACAATTTCGGAATTTGCGCGAATTCGCCGACTTCTGACTTTTGCCGTAATATATATATATGTGTGTGTGTGTGTGTGTGTATACGGCAGTCGGCAAAATAAGCTTCAACAACCCCCCCCCCCTCCCTCTCGAATCGGTTAGCGACGGGCCTGTCCCTATGTGTAAAATTTTTAGTAACTTATGAAACAATTATCATGAAATTTATTTTCATAAAATCTACTGGATTTTTTCCTATCTATGTGGGCAGCTATGAAATAGCCATGTGTTATATTTAAATTGCTTGAATATGAATTGTTATGAGGGATTTTTAAATTTCGTAAACAAAAAACGCTATGCGTGGTTTTTCAAATCGCGTGTATATGAACCGAGATGTGTGGTTTTTAAATTACGAGAAGTCTCACAACGTATGGTTTTTAAAATGCGTGAATGTGAATCGTGATATATGATTTTAAATTTCGTGACTAGAAATCGGGATGGATAATTTTTAATCTCATTTATGCTAATACGATATGCAATTTTAAGATCATGTGAATACAAATTACGATATGTGACATTTAAAATGTGAGAAGAATAAAAGTGTATGATTTTTAAAATTCGTAAATATGAATCGCGATATGTGATTTTTAAATCGTGTGACAACAAAAAATGTGGTGGGTGTGTTGTAAAATTCACATTTCACACAAAAATAAAACAAAAAAACAAGTGTTCGTGGAACTAAAATTATGGGCACTTCTTTTGGGTTAATATTTTTGCATTGATCCAGATGATTTATGGCAAAATATAAAAGCTTTAGCAAGTGAAAGCAGTATTGTATACTCATGGTTTGCTTGGGTGGAATCAATCAAATCAGTTATCGTGCAATTTCAAAACAAGTAAAATATGAAAAGGTTCTTTGTAATTCAGCGTATATCTTATCTGTAAGGTCACAAAATATTACTGTAATTGAGGGCATTAATGCATTTCTAATAAGACCAGAGCATTTACAAACGTTTTGGGACATGCATTTCCAATTTGCAGAATTCATTGATAGATTCACTGCTGTAGCTTCATCGCTGGGATGGTGTTCGTATATATTTTTTTATACATAATAACTTCAGGTTTTTTTTACTTACTATTGCATCGATTAGTATTCACCTTACAGGCAGGGTCGTGCTTAAGGGTGGGTTACCACCCAGGTCCCCCAAAAATTCAAGACTGGTTAATGTTATAAGTTTTCTCCCTTCGCTTTCTTGCCATGTTTAGGAAATTTCTTTACATCTTTATAAACTACACTCCTAGTTCTATCTTTTTCATAATAGATTTTTCCTCTGGGGGTAGTGAAAAAGACATTGTCATCTACACTCATCCTGCTAATTTTTCTTACTTTTCCTGTTATTGCTACAGCAGAACTTTTTTTTTTTTTGCAATAAAATTAACTTATCCATATTTTTTACTTTCATTCGGTAAATCTTGGATATATTTTTATCTATTCCTTAAATATATTACTCAAAACAATTATTTTATATTATATTTTAAATATATCTAGTTTTATTTCGGTTAATGTTTTACATCAGGAGTGTAAGTTTTAAAATCAGGGATGAAAGAACAGGGTTAAGGACAGGGATGAAAGACTTCCGCGTCTAAGCAGAAGTCCGCGTTTATCTCCCTATCTTTTAACATCCAAATTGGGTTTCATGTAAAATTTTGTTGGGTGCCAATTTACTTTGACATACCAGGAATTGACCTGGCTGATTCTGCTGCCCGGTCTGCCAATGATTTCTTGCCATTATCTGTGCCTTTCACGGATGTTAAATGTACGGAAATTAATAACATCTTTATGGCAGCAAAGGTGGGATCTCAAAACTCAATAAGCTACATAGTGTTAAAACCAATTTGGACCATTTGCCTGCACTGCATCTACGTAGTGCAGAAGTTAAACTTACTTGACTGCGAATAAGTCTGATTTTATCCACTTACTTAATCTGATTTTATTCACTTATCTGATTCCATTATCTGATTTTATTCACTTATTTAGTAATCTCCTTGATCCATCATGTCCTCCTTTAGACTTTGTGCCGTTAAATCCTGTGTTCAATTCAATTCTCCCAATTTTTAAAATATCCGACCATGTTCCAAAAATGTAAATTTTGGGGGAGTCCAATTATTAGAGAAACAGAAAAAGAATGATTTGCAGGAGAAAATGTGTGAAATTTCGGCAGTTGTGCCGTTGCCTTGACAGCCGCGACTTCCGCTGTAGAGCAGAAAGGATTAGGTTCTTGGTTGTTGATTTCTCTGAGTTCAGTTTCGTTTCAACCGCTGATATTTGTTCAGTTTTCCTCCTTGGTGAGACGCATATTAAATTTTCGCATGTGTTCATTAATCCCTGATTAATGTACACATAATCCCTCCGCAACTTCTTATTTTTGGCCGTTTCTGCCTTTGTCCATGTACATGTTTGTATTTCATTTACTTGTGTCTTTCACGTGGTGCATCATGCATAGCTGCCAAATGTTTTATTAAAATCACTTCTTTTTTTAACTTTGTTCCGAAAGTACGATTTTAAGTCAAAATGTTCTAATTTTTTAGTATTCTAATTCAATGCCGATTTTTTTTTCCAGCTTAGGGCAGATCTAAAAACTAAAAGCAGGAGGGGATGTGATCTCAAGACCACTGATTTGCGGACTTCCTTGAATCAGAAACTTTTAATCCGACAAAATTTTGAAACTTATGCTTAATCTCTTTAACTAGACCGCCGATTTATTTTCTTCGGCTTGACTGATTTTTAAATTTTAGAACTGCATCGGAATCTGCTAATATCTCGATTCTTATTCAGGGAATTTTAATATTATTCATCAATTTTCTTATTTAACTGATTGAAAAGTTACATGTTTGCAATTTGTTTTCACACCATTTAAAAATCGTACATCGCAATTCCCATACACTCGACTTAAAAATCCAGTGTCTTGATTGTATTCACGCATTTTTATAATCAAATAATGCTATTCGTATTCACGCGGTTGTAATATCAAACATCGATTTCCGTATTTATACGCGATTTTTAAAGCTACTTATTGTGATTTGTATTCACTTGATCTAAAAGCTATGTATCGTTATTCGTTTTGACACGATATAAAAATTCAAAATTGCAATTTGTATTTTCGCGTTTTAAAATCCAATATCGCAATTCAAATTCATACGATTTTAAAATCTGACATCTCGATTTGTACTCACGCGATTTTAAATCCAATATCGTCATTCTTGAAAAAAGTAAGTTTTTTCTTTTATCAGTAACTATAAGGATGTGATATTCTTCATTAGTAATTTAATTAAAACTGATAGCTAAAAAAATTACTTTTAATATGAAATAAATGTGTGTGTTTTATAAATATATTAATATTTTGTTTTTCAATTTTCATAATTACCCCACGGGTGCTTTGTACTTTCTATTTTTGTTTTTAGGAAGTTAGCAGAGTGCATAAAGTGAAAAAATATGTTCAGAGCTCCAAGAAAAATTTTTAAAAAAACGGACCACTCTGAATAACTTTTGATCCAATGATCGGATCTTCCCGTTTTAGAACTCAAATTTTATGATTCACAAGGGTGACTTCAATAGTACAGATGATATTTTAAGTAAGGAATTCGGACAAAAACGTACTTTCGCTAAATAAAGATAACCTTTTGTTTTTTTTTCAAGGAATTTCTGACTCCCAAAATATGGAAAGAGCCGCAAATTTAGAAACATGATCCTCATTGTTTTGTTGGGAGAACAATCATAAGTTTGAACCCGTAATGTTCATTTCGCTTTTTGAGTATTCTACCATATTGTGCGAACGTTTTAACCAAATTGAAAAGAAAACATTTTTAATTGTAAGGTTTACAATTTCTTACATCATTTTAAAGAATTAAATTATGATTGAAAATTTGAATAAAATCAAATAGTTCCTGAGAAATCTAATTTTAAATGCTTGACTTTTTAAAATTTAAATTTTCAGAAAATATTTCACCAATTTCACTCAAATTTTGTATTTTGCCAAGTATAAAATATAATCTCTTTCTTTATTAATGTAATGTGAAATATTTAAATGACTTGTTAATTTCTTTTGTTTACAAACACTATTTCGAGATCAATAAAAAAATTTCGTTATTGTCACGGTAAAAAAGTAAACTTCTACAAGATCTAAGTATCAATGGAAAACTGTTCTATAAACCCAAATACATGAACAACATGCTAATAAAAATAACTCTCCAACTTATTATAAGCAAATACCTAGTACTCATTTTAAAGAACTGCTATGCATTTCAGAAGCATTCCCTTTTGTTTCATGTTTATATAATACGAAACCATGTGCATGTGATTTTTATATGTCTGCCTCTCATTTCGAGTAGACATGTATCGTATATCTTATAAACATAAAGATGCCATCTTCTGCCAAAAATTATAATTTTTAAAATGTTCTCAAACACGTTGGTGAATGGGCAAATGCTTTAGTGCGCTGATGTGTCAAGCGTAATATGAGAGGTGTCATGCTGGCAGGCAACAGCTTTTTTTAGTCTGCTATTTTGGTAAGAAGTATTTGGCCTGCAATTTGAACCTTCAGTCGCGTAATTTCTTACATTTAAATATTAATTTTTTTTTTTATAATTATGTGTATATTATTGGCTTTTTAATAATATGTGTCATATTTAATTTTTAATAATAATAAGCCTTAAAATACTAATTTCAGTAATTATATTTTATCTCATAGATTCTATAAAAACTTCTAACAAAATATGGATCGAAGTAACAAAAAAAGAATTGCACGTATAGGGCATATTGCTTCAAAAAACAAGATTAATCCAATGAAAGATATTGTGACTGATATTTTGAAGACAATGGATGCCAGTGTGACAGATACAGAATGCTTTAAAATTTTTGGTTCTTCAAATAATAGAAAGGGAACAGATCAAAGTAGTCTTCAAATACCTTCTGCTATCTCTACTCAAACAAACATAGCACCGCAGCAACAAAAGAAATTCCTGCCTACTAAACGTCATCCTCTCATGGAAAAAGCTCAAAAGAGCAAAAACTATATAAAACATAATCGAAGTATTCCTAAGCCAAGGGCTCATCTTGGTGGGTTAGAGGATGCAGCCCAAAGTAGAAAAAATATTGATATCAAAAGAAACTTCTCTTCCGCCAATTTGGAGGTAAAGAGGAAACCAAGTGGTATATCTACTAAAAGTCAGCATAGCAAATCACACAATACTAACATTGTCCTTTCCAATAAAAGAGTTAGTGATATAAGCTCTAAATTGCCAATTCCAAGTTCAGATTCTGAATCTGGATTTGAGTCATTCATTCAGGCTCAAAAGCTTGACACAGATTCTGAATCTGAATTTGAGTCATTCATTCAGGCTCAAAAGCTTGACACAGAGTGGGATGAACAAAATTCCACGAAAACTAAAAAGAAAAACAAACTTAAAAATGATGATAGAAAACGCAAAAAATTAAGTAAAAAAAAGTATGTTAAAAATAAGAAAATGAAGTCTGTAGAACTTGAAAATGAAGATAATAATTCACTTCCTTGCTCTAATATATCTAGTAAAATTACAACTACAAATAGGCGCACGTTACCAGAAACAAGTGATAGTTCAATATCTTCTGCTGATGAAAGCCAATCAACTAACGGCCTCTTTGAAGCAGAAAGCACTTCATCTGTACCTTCTTTTGAAAAAGAGAATAGAATCGAGTCATGTAGACAAATTGACATGGATAATTCTATGTGCACTGTTCGAATTGAAAGAAACCCACTTTTAGATGAAGTGTTTGAATGGAATCCTCCGTTAAAAGACATTAAAAATTATGAGTTTTCTTCACAGCTCGAAGGAAGTAAAAAAATAGATTTGACTGACTGTAAAGAAAAAACTGCAGTGGGTTCGGATGATGATTGTTTAATTGTGTGTGAATTTCCTAACGCTAATAATCATTTTGATATTTGTGCTACTGAAGGAGTTGACCCAGTATTAGACATACAAATTTTAAATGTAATTTCAATTGGACAAAATAAAAAAGATATAGATATGAATGAGGAGAATACAGTATCACTAGCTCAGAATTCCTCTCTTGATGAAAATTCATGTGGAGTTAACATCGAAAGTTCAAAGGAAGTTATTGAACAAGGATCAAATTTCTCTACTCCTATGGACGAAATTGCTGAATTGAATAATACAAATCCAAATTTTTCTGCAGATATAACTAAGGAAATATCCGAACCCGTTACTGATTGCAATTTTAATGGAAAATCCTGTCCTCCCGTATCTTCAAACATATTGGATGCTATCAACAAAATAGACTTGAAACAAGTTTTGTTGCTTGCAAGCAATGCTGATAACAAAAGTTCGTCTGATATAAAACTTGTTGGCTCATTACCTTGTTCATCATCATGCACGGATTTGCCATCAAAGAATCCTGAAATTATAACTGAAGATCATTGGCTGAATTTAAAGAAAGCTGTTGACATGAATAACTGTTCCACCAATGAACTACTACCTGCTGTCTTAGAACAATCTGAAAGCATTACAAATTGTATAGAAAATGTGAGTGCACCTTCAAAAGTACCCTCTGCCACTGTTTCAGACTGTAACATATCAGCATCATCTCTAAAAGAGATTATTACAATTGCTGAGCAGTTTAAAAGAGCAAGTGGGGGAAACATTCTTCCAGATAAAGATACTCGTGGGTTTCAATTGAAAAAAGACTCGTATGAAGATCCTTGTGATGAACTTGATGATTTTGTGACAACTAGCATCCGAGAATTCTGGCCAAATGAAAGTCCCCGAAATGTCTCAAAATTACTTCATATCTACGGTCAAGTTTTACAAGAGTATAATAAAATAAAAAATTCTGAAAAATCCATAACATACAGTTTGAAGATATTACAAGAATCTAAAGAAGCAAAAAAGAAACACCTAGAAACTGTGTTAAAACTTCTAATGGAAAATGATCCATGCTTTTACACAACTGCTAAGAGCAGCCAGGACACTGTTGTTTACAATGACAAGGCAAGTTCAGTTAAAAATACAGAAAATGAAGATATTTCATCTTATGTAATAAAGGTAAGTTCGTTTTCTCTTGTTTGATCAATCTGTTTTGTATCTATTTACTGTTAAATTATTCCGCTAAGAGGAGTAGAGAATGCAATCGGTGTCCTGTCCGTCTTGTATCAGAATTTTCCTGTCTTGCCCTAAACGTTTCTCAAGCAAAGTAAGTTTATTTTTCTAAATTATTTCTTCTATTTAATTATATAATTGAACTAGAAAACTAAAGATAAGGAATATTTCAACACTATGTTAACCTTTTTCTTCATATCTTGAACTAATTATAGGGTATCTGTGCACCTGGAAAGTCAATAATTTTGACCATCAAATTTGTCATAGAAAGCCAAGATTTTTAGGGATAAAAACTAAGAATTGACAGAAACTCCCAGTTCATCCTGGATTTTTGCTATTGAACTCGTTAATAATGTCACACTGTTAAAAATCTCACATCAAAATTTTTATTCATATGCAGTACCTGATCTGGAAATGTGGGAACCCTAGGTCAGTGGTCCCCTGGTTTTATATATACAAGGTTGTTACGCTATCTGGAAAAGAAGTTACGGAATTTGGAAAACGTCTTAAAAAACAGGGAATTTAACACGTTTGAGCCAAAATCTAAAAAGGCCAGGGTGTTTAATTTGGCAATCACCAAACTTGCCACCTTTGCGTTTCCCGTAAAACACATCTCCTACTCAAGAGTTTCGTTTTCACCCCATTTAGGAAACTTGGAAAATTGGTTTACTGTTGCCTGAATTCGTAGTAGTAAAAGGAGGGATATACTGCAGATTATCTGTTCTTATTTTTTTTAAAGAAATTTATTGGAATAAATAGTGTTTCATTTCTTATAAGTTATTAATGTTTTCATTTTTATTATTTTCTTAATCCTCTATCGCCAAGGGTTGATAAATGGGTCGTAAAGGTCAATTAAGCTCGTTATTAAAAGCTCGCGGGAAGCATAGGGAGAGCTGTTCCACTTGCAAATTATCAACGTTATAATATTCTGTGGTAAATACTATATGAGCCCTAAAGATATACCAGGTACTATTTAGGGCTCATTTTTGCAACAACAAAAAAAATTGAAATTATTTTTCTGAAAATTTCTTAATTGATGAACATTTATTTACTTTTATCAGTAATTATTTTTTTATTCATTTTTTCAAGTCCACGTGTATTTTCTATCATTTTTCGGCTTCTTCCTTATGATTCATCAAATTGATTTCCTCTATATTTAATATATTATGACATGAAAATTTGGAATTTGAACCATAATTTTTTTCGAAGTGTTCGAAATTGTGACAATTCCATCGATAGTTTACGTCGTTAGTTGATAGTTTATCAACAGTTATTTATTTATTTATTTTTTTTTTTTTGCTCCTTTAATATGGTTCTTCTCAAATATGATGTTACGAAGTTCGCATTTCGATTTTGACGTATAAGTTTTTGGCGCTTTCAATTCGTGATCCAACGTAATTCACATGGTTTGATGATAGTTTTTTTCCAAAGTTATTATTCGTTTATTTGTTTCTTTACGTATGATTTTTCAAATTCATGTATTTTTAATATGATATTACAACGCGCGAGTTTTAATTTCCATTTACCACTTTCTAACGTGTTCGATTCATTACCATTCAATCAATCCTAATGTAATGTTTAGTGATAGTTTTTTCAGTAGGCGACTTTCTTCACATGGTTTTTTCTGATTCTGATATTTTTAAGACGACGTTATTACTACGTTTTAATTTGAGTTCAATCGCATTGACGCATTCGAATAGTAATTCCATTGTAACTTTGTTAGAATTTTTTCGGCTTTGTAGGGTATCTACCACTACAAAATTACAATTACAAATCACTAGTATATAAGACATGTTAACTCGACTCTATGTTGGGGTACCTTTTCGTAGATGAAAGTTGACATAGTCGATAACTACTAGCCCCACATTGGTGACCTTCGGACGTGATGTAAACACGCCTACCTTGGCAGTAATGCCCACTTCGACAGTAACTCCTTCGTTGGATGGTCCACATTAAACAGTTGACTTGTGACTGCGACGTTATCCACCTCTTCGCACTGTTGCTACTCAGTCTCGTCTCGAGCATACACAACGTCGGCTTACACACACTCGACTGCTAAAAGCAACACGGTGATCTTAGTACAGCTCTCCCGGCTTCTCACTAAACAGCAATGAATCAACTAGTGGAATCCGTTCATCAAATTCTATCACAGATATAATCCTGGTGGGGGAGTACTGTAGGGTATCTACCACTACAAAATTACAATTACAAATCACTAGTATATAAGACATGTTAACTCTTTTCTATGTCGGGGTACCTTTTCATAGATGAAGGTTGGCATAGTCGATAACTACTAGCCCCACAGGCTTCTTCCAAGGAGTTTTCCAGACTCCGGAAATATTAGCACGCTATTACGACACAAATTTCAAATTTGAGTTTAAATGTGTTCGATTGTGATGACGCTATCATAAAATCACGTCGTTTCCAATCGTTTTTTTTTTCCTGAGAATCCACTGTTAAACAATTTTGTAAGATTTTTTTTATTATGTGAAATTTCTTGAAGAGGACATTTTTACGAGTTAGCGTTTGGTGACGGGACCATCGTTACAAATTAGAATTTTGAGAAAGGGACATTCTTTGGAATTTGAAAGTTGTGTAGTCCCCACCTGGATCGATATCCTTGATTTCTCTTCCGAATTTCTACTTATTTTTTACATATATATTTTAGATTTTTGTTTTTTTAAAAGCCCAGGTGTGTTCTCCATTATTTGTTTTTAAAAAGTACTTTCAACGATGACACAATTCAATATCAAAATAATTCAATAGAATAAAGCAAACTCAATTTTATATTTTTCTTTTTATTAAAAGGTACTTGCATCTTCTTTCTGAAATAAAAACATTACATGGAAAAATAAAAGAAACAAAACAATCGTTTTAGAATGAGACTTCGGAGGTTGGCTGGTGCCCAATTATAGCTAATGATCTTGCGCTATTCTATTTATAGATCATTATCATAATCTTTGAATTTGACTTGAGGACCATTCACTAATTTCATATTTTAATGTAGGTAATCAGAGCAGTCAGCATCACCTCAAATTTTCCATCTCCCTTTTATTCATTTAATTTATTAAATGTAAGAATTGGTACTTTTAAATGTAAAATTTTTACCTGAGAGACCGTCCACTAATTACTGATTTTTTTTATTTGTATTTAATTACTTTTTTACTATTTTATTTTACTCATTACTTTTTAATATTGTATTGTTAGTTTTAAAATTTTCAGTGCTCTTAATTTGTTTTAGGAAAAGAACTTAATAATATTTAGAGACAAGATTTAAAAAAAAAAAAAACAAAGTGAGGGGCTTTCAATATTTAAATGCATCCAAAAATCCTATGTTATTCAGATTTGTCATTCCAATGATAATGAATGTCTCTTAATGATTTGATTTAAAACAATTTAAATGAAAAAGTCGGTAATCTCTGATTTGTTAAATATTTTGAGTGTAGGGTAATTTACTTTTTATTAATTTACTTTTATATAATATTTATTTCATATGATAATTTACTTTTGACAAAATTGTTAAGCTTCAATACTCATTGTATTTACGTTTCAAAATCATTTAAATATTTTTTAATCATTTCATTAAAACAATACTAAACCAAATAACGACTTTTAATAAAGTTATTAGGGGTCATTCACTGAGTTACATTTGTAATATAAATTTATAAAAGTTTCCTTAATCTGCTTATTTCTTTACATATTTTTATAAATTCGGTATGATTAATGATATCAATCTTGTTAATGTTTCGTTGACTATGCTATTGTTAATAACAATTAAATTTTAAAAAGAGACGCTCTATAACCTTTTTAAATTAATTAGACTCTCTCAATCATGTTTATATCTGTAATTTATTGTTTATTTTGTAATTGAGAGTAAAATTAAGCAGCTTTTCGCTTTTTTTTTTACACATTTGACTTTTTCGCTTTTTTTTTTTTACACATTATTTTATTTAGTTTCACTTATTTTTCTGTTGTGTAATTTTCTCTATAACATGCACTGTCTGCGAGATTCGAAGACTATAAAGCTTACATTTTGGATAATTTTACTTTCTATTGCGTTTTATCCCAATTAATTTGAATCATAAGTTTTAGAATACTTTTACTCTATGCTTATATATTAATTAGTTTCTTTTGCGATATGATTTAGTATTTTTAAAAATATTTATGAACTAGTCTCTGCGACGTAGAATATCTGTGTATTATAAAAATATTAATAACTAAAATAGCATTTATTTTTATTATCAATTATGGAAGAAGTTCAGATATATTAAGTTTACTTTTTATTTCATTTACTTTTTTGTATTATATATCAATAGAGTGGGAGTATTTATTTTTTTATTTACTTTATTCGAGATAAATACTTTTTTTCTCTCTTGAAATTTCAGTCTTGTTCATTCTTCTTTCATATCATGCAGGTACAAAGTGTGAAATTAAATTAAACACTAATATAAAATTAATCAAATTTTCGTCACAAATATCTGCCTTTGACTTCCAAATTTTGTAATTTTTTTGAAGTAGCAACCCTGTATGTAGTTACATTTGTTATTGAAGGGAAAAATTAACTCAACTCAAATGTGAAGCTAGAAATGTGAATCATAGCTTGAGAATTATAAATTTCAATAAAACCTATTTTTAAAAATTATTTCATTTTGTTTAATCTCGGAAATGGTTTTATTTCGATTTATTAAATGCATGATTTATAGTAATCTGATAGTGCGTGGAATAATGCTGTTACTTTATTTTGAAATCGATCTTAAAAGACATAATTAAATATTTTAAAATTCATGTTCTGATCTGTTGTATGACTGTTACCGTGTCTATTATGTTTTATGGCTTATGCAAAGCATTGCTCAATTAAAACAATATTGTTTTTAAGAAAGCTAGACTTGTCCAGAAAGCTAGACAGATGCCTTGCAAAAATCGAAATCATATTTGAGTATACCTCGATTTCCAAGAATCAATTTTAAAAAAAAACTACAAAAGTCCCGCGAAGCTCAGCTAATGTGAAATTTAATTTTAGAAACTTGTGCTAAATTCCTTTAACGAAACAAAACCTTTATTTCTCCTTTACTAGCAACTCCTTTTTCTTTTCAGTCAGAGTTTTCGTTCCTCGTAAGACTTGCTAGAACGAAACAAAATGTCCGCTTAGCTCTAAGAACACAGTCCTCAGTAAAATTCCGAAATTTCTGCCTTCAGCTAAGAAATCTCAATAACAGTGGCGAAAACAATGTAAATTTGTTATTATAAAAAGTATTTCGGAATAAATTTACTTCATTAATCCGAATAAATTTACTCTATATTACATTTACTTCAAAACTAGTATTTTTCTCTTTTTGTAAAATAATATCTTAATAAATGTCTCGGGACTGCAATCAAGGTACATTTTATTGTCGCTAAATATGTTCAGTTTGCTGTTATTACTAGCTAGAATGAAATCATAAGTTTATCGTGACTTTTAATTATACCGCAGAAAAGATAATAGAATATTCTTTGCTAACTACATCTCTTGTAATGTAAGGAAATTGAAATGTATGTAATAAAGATCGATTCTGTCTTTCAGAACTGTGTAAATTGTGGATCAAAGGCAACTATACTATGTGATAATTGCAAAAAAGTTTACTTTTGTTCAACAGAATGCGGGGTAAGTTGTACGTTAAATTTCGTCAGTTACTAACCTGCTATTACACTTATAATATTTTGAATTATAAAATATATCTGTAGTTCTATTATTATCTACGTGCTTAGTGCAATGAGCTAAACCAGTTATGCATATAATAAGTTATTTTATTTCAACTAGAAGCAACGTAACTAGATATCTAATGAAATTCAAATTGAAACAATAATAGTAAAATGTAATCAGAGTTTAACTGTGTTCACGAGTTTGAAAGTTCCGATTATTAAGTGCGAAAGTGTCTTTCATGCTTGCATATCTTCATTTTTGTCTACATGATGCTGAAGTTCGGTATAGAATTGATGTAATAAGTATAATATTCCGATTATAGATATTTCCAGTCTATTATAAATAGCCAAAATATTCTGAATAAATCGAACAACTTACTGATGAAAACTTTTGTTTTGTACATTGTATTCAGAGATCTCTGGAGACCGACTGATGGGATCTAATTACTTTATACATGGCTAATGGTGATAAAATCATCTCCAGTAGGTCTTGGTTACAATTGCAAAACAAAAGCTACGTTACATCGAAGACTTTTCTGGTTTAAATTGTGCATTCTCGTTTTGGCAGATAAATGTTATAATGAAACACTTAAACTTCATATATAACACATAGAACGCTGAATAATTTATCTCAGCTGACTCTTGATTTCACGAGTATTAAGATTACAACCACGAAAAAAGATTCCCGAACCGTTAAGTCGTTTGTAAATCATTATTTACTCAATGAGTCCGACTCTGTAAGAAAAATCCACTGAAACAATCCCCTGATAGCTATGCTACCGCTGTTTTGTCTACTAACACGTTGCTAGTGAAGTAGTTTTCAGTTTAAAAAATTAAATCTGAAGTTCCATTATTCATTCATATTTTGAATAAGCTAAAAAGCTCGACATATGGAATCGAATCTCACCTCACTGTCTCCAAAATGAAATGGAAACCTTATGAAAATTTTCACCGCTTTAGGAAGTTCGACTCCTCTGAATGTACTTAGCGTTAATTTAGTATCCATAGAAGCGAATGAATTGCAATGTAAAATCCTTCTATATACAAAGTACAGTTTAGAACTATTGTTAAAAATTATAATGTGACAGACAAGTTCAGGAATTTTTCCGACGGAAACTGGTATAATCTAAACGAACAAATCAAAAATGCTATAAAAATTCAATGTCTTTAAATCTCTATCAAATCAACTGGTGAAAGCTATTTCTTATTAATACTATTATGTCATATTATTAATATAGTTATTAAATTACAACCAAAAACTAAAGTACACAATAGCTTCACAGAAGTTTCATTGCTGACTGAATCACATAGCATGTACAAACACATTAAAATAAGGTAATGCCATTAAGTATGACGTGGGATCAATGAGACTTGATGTAAACTCAAATGGTTTATTCTATTTCATGGCTGGTCATAGCTATTTTGCATTTGAAATATTCTCTGAACTTTATAACAAATTTGGTGGCCATTTATCTAAAGAAACTGCTTTCCTTTTATTCACTAAATATTTTTGATCTGTGCGAAGATCAAATTTTCTTCAGTCCTTTGAAAAATATTAAGAGAAAAGCGCTCGCAGTTGACCAAACAGTTCACTTAAAACAAAACACTAATGAAGTTGATGGAAATATGTGTCCGAGTTATATATATATATATATATATATATATATATATATATATATATATATAAATTGTTTTATTATAGATATGCGATACTAAGGAGTTATTCCGATTGTTTTGTGACAGCGTTTAATTCAGTCATAAACGTAGTATTTCCTTTCGGTGATTGTAATCATTCTACCGACATTTTTAAGCAAGGAGTCTTGTCCAATATAGAACTGAAAAAGTGCCGACACCGAATTTTCTTCAGTTTGACAAAATCTATGCTAATATCACCTTTCTCTTTGCTTTTTACAGTCTGTTGTTATACACGGTTAATGTACATTGCTTTTCAGCCGAATCCAATTGTAATATCGTATCACATCATCGAGTGAACTAAAAGTGTCTAGAACAACCATTAAAAGGAGTCTCACTTTGTTTCGATATAGACATATTCACGTCAGGAAGCCTAACAATGAATTGATTCACTAAACTGCAATAGGGGGTGGTACAACAAACTGTCCCTTTCACCATGTGTCTCTTGATTAAAAAAAAATCCGTTGCTTAAAAGATGTGTACAGCATCGGTTATTATTTTTTTGTCTTTTCTGAAAAGAAACCTGCAACGTATACAAAAAATGATAGCAAAAATTTTATACAAAAATACTGAAAATAATTCGGAAAAACTCGCTAGCAATATGACATTCAACGGAGATAAAGCGTGAAAAATCCGAGAATACGCGTCTATAACTTAGTGGGTTGTGGTTTTGCTCCACCCTAGTGCTAAGTTCTATTAATCCCGATATTCGGTCTTCACCGCAATAATTGTACTCCACGGTATGTTTCAGCCTATATTTACAAGTATAGAATATTTATATAGTCATATGCTCATTAAATATAATTTTTACTCATACAGCTTATGTATGTCTTGCATTCTCTCTATAGGTGTTCTATTGGGAAAACGGACACTACAAAACATGTGAAGGGCTCAAATAGTGAAGATGAAGAAAAAAGCTTCAACAATTGTATTATAATCCATTAATTATTTGCTTTTTGTGATTAAAGTTTCTATAAACTTGTTGACAGATCTTACTTCTTATGTTGCATATGACACCATTTATAAAAAAACGACATGATGTAAATAAAAACCATACCACAAAATTCTGTTTAAACGTATAACGAAAAGTAATGAAAGCAAGGGTGGTGTTGAGGGATTCTGAATTACATACTTTCTTTAAATATTTGTTCATTGGAATACTGGAGGTAGAAGAAATCAGTATACAAGATCACAAGGGCCATGTAGTATAAGTATAATTTTTTTTTTAAATTTAAATTATCTTGACGAGTAACATCAGGATATATCATACGTTAACGAAGATTGTGTTGGTGTATTTTCGTTTCCAGGAATCTGATTTCTTATAAGATGCAATCTGTCGATGTGAACAGATTTAGTTGGAGCAGCTCTGTAACCCAAATGTTGTATTTGAAAGTTGTGAAAGATAATTTTCCTTGTTGTCGATCGAAATAGGTACTAGGTGTTCGTAGAGCTAAACTCTTTCACGTGATCAATATAAAGGAAACAGTAATTGTTGAGACGGAAAGATGAGAGAGCTATACCGTGTAAATGAAAGTACAAAAATTATATAATTGACTGATAATATGGAGATATATTTTAAATGAAATAGTGTTCTTTAAGGCTTTTTAATGAAGATTTTAGAGAGGAAATCTTCTTCAATTGTTAATTTGCGGCTGGGTGAGTTGTATGAGGCAGTTTTATACCCAGTTGTTGATTTATAGTATCAAAGACTTCAGATGTAAATTGGGTACTTAAATCTGTGAGAATACACTCAAGGACGATTATGAGTAAAAATAAGTTTTAAAACTTGATTCGTACTTAAATTGTTCATAGAAAACGAGTTAATTTTAAAAATGATCCCCAAAATAAGGATATTATGGCCGAAAATGAATTAAAATATCTATCGAGAGAAATTGACCTAGAAATTTCGATATCCTGTGGCTGACGACGGGAATTTACTGAGGGTGACGAAATTTTTAATGAAGATAAGTATCGCAAGATGCAAAAAAAAATTTAACTGCCAACATACAAGTTTTTTTAAAAAATATTAATCAGATAAAAATATCTTTTCAAAATAAACAAAATGTGAAATAAAGAGAATTTTGGTTTTTAAAGAATCGGGAAGAATAAATAGATTTGATGTTCTGCTATGGATTTTTAAAAGAAATTTCTTATTTTGTGGCTATCTATCAAAGGCTTTGTATTAATACCTGAATTAACCACATTCACATAAGGCTCTAAATTCTGTGCTTGAAAAATTTCGTCACTATTTATTTCGTTTATAAGACAAAGGTGAAAGTAGTATTGACTGAATCAATATAAGGATGAATATTTTTCGTCTTCATGTTCCACTTATGGTACTGGAAATCAACCCTAGAAAGAAAATCGGGAAGAACATTTCGAACACCTAGGTAGGTGTTCAATTAGGAAGTCATATTCAGAACAGTGATTGCTTTAAAGATAGCGAATTCAAGTTTATGTATAGGGTAATTTTGCTCAAACTTAGGAATACTGAAAACTGCCTGGATGAGTTTTTTCATCTATTTCTTGTAATAAATTAGATGCAATAGTTGAGATAATTCTTTTTACCAATAAGGCATTATTACGAAGGCAGAAGTGAAAAAAAAATATTAAGGCTTCTATAAGAGCTTCTTTACACCCAGATGTCTACATAAATTTAGTTAAAGTTGCTTGAAACTAATTTAGCTTAATTAGAGATGGGACAACAGCATCACACAATATCGACCGGTTTCGTAAAATCGATCATGGCATCGGACAACATGGATCTATCAGGGTGCGTAGCGTTTTTTAAAGGTGCTTTTTTCATTGGGTGTTTTTAAAAAGTGCTTAATTTTCCCTTTTGCTAAATGAGATTTTTCCTTTACCATGTTGATTTTCGCTACGAATTATGCTGAAAGACACAGTACACATTGTTCGATTCAACGTTTTCATAATTCATTCAACCCCAATGTATTTCGGCATATTGTCAGACCGTAGCGTATGAAAACGCCATTCGTTTTACATGATTCAAAATTTCATGATTTTTGACATTAGTCAAAAATAATGCCGAAAAGTTTTTTTTTTGGCATGATGGTTAAAACAGTCAACTTTCCAACCATGCCTAATTATGATATTTTTTAAAAGTGCTTAAAAATTGCTTATTTTTTGTTGAACAGTTTGGCTATGCACCCTGTAAATGTAAAAACGTCAGACTTTAAATCCTATTGTATGATATTGCAAAATTGATAGGTTATAAATAACGCCGTGGATGTCGATCGATATTTCCCAGCATTTACACACACTGTAGGCTGTCGACCGACATTGTCAACACGAAACGAACGCTATGGAACGTTGGCTATTACCAAAATTATGTTATTTGTAAAGAAAATTTGCTTTTGAAAATATTCAGGCCAGTTTGTAAAAAGAGAGAAAATTGGAGGTATTAAAACTATCTCGGCTGTTTTCATAGGAAATAAAATATCCTTCATTACCTGAGCTTTTTCATTACATTTATAGCATATATATTTAAAAGTAAAATCTGTCACAGCTATAACTTTTTAAAAAAAGACCAGAGAAGTTGTTCCCATGAATTATAAACTTTTCATCATATTTTATTTTCTTCAGGATAAGAAACAGTGCATGTAATATAGTACTAAGTTATAAAAAATTTTAAATATTAACTTGGGCATTGATCATGCTAGCGGAGTAGAATGATAGTTTCGCAACAACCCAGAAACAAAAAATTTTTGCGGTCTTCACAAGAAAGCATTTGAAGAGGAATACCTTCTTAGTCCAGTGTTGAAAAACAAACGAGTCGTTCTGTAGAGGGATCACAAATCTTTATTTGGTATTCATAGCCATCGGTTATGCACAAGAGACAGGAAAGGCACCTCATCGGGAATGAAGGTAGTGATCTGGTCAGCAACCAAACTCGGGCGCATCACTCAAGTATTAGATGGAAGATACGTTGCTCAGTCAACATCGCAAAAAAACAGGCCATTTTGTAAACGGGTGGACCTTTTAGACTCGATAAAAAATAAGTAAAATTTTTAATTATTTTGAAGAAAACAACAGATGAAATTTACTTTGCGCCTTCCTTTGTAACCGCCTTAGGGGGAAGGTGGAAAAAAACACGACCGGATAAAGAAAACTACAAAAATCGAATGCGCACGTTAAGCGCAGTTAGTCTTTTAAATAGGAAAATGTTATAAACGAGATGCAGTTCAAAAAAATTAGAAGTTACGATTAAGACAGGAGTAAAAAGGTAAAATAAAAGTTAAAGAAAAAGTGAAGACGCCACGCCATAAGTGGAGTTAAACGTTTGTTTTAAGATATTAGTCCATAAAACATAATATTTGGCCAATCTTAGTAAGGGTTTAATTATTTCCGGAAAATAATAGAGGTTAGGATTGTCAGTTTCGTGGCTCTTTTCGGCATCCTTTTGAGCACGCTTATGAATTTTTTCTAAAAACTTATCAATAAGCTGCTCATCGCTTAAACCTATTTCATTTACAAAAATGTCGAAGTCTGTATAACTTCTTGTGCCTATTCCATCATTTCCAGTTCATCATTATCGAAGGAAACATGATCCAAACTAATTTCAAATGTTTTTATTCTATCAATTAACAGGTTATTTTTTCTTTGACATTCTTCCGTTGTCATCTTTACCACAGCATTCGCTCAGTGCAACTGTAAAAAGTGCAACTAACAGTTTTTTGAAATCTTTAATTTCGTTACACATAGAAGGAATTCCTAATGATCTTACGTAAAAATCTTTAATTTTGCTCAACTTTCGATAAAAAAAAACTTTTTTCGTGCTAAGTATTTTTATTACATGTGCAATATCAACACGCACAAAGCAAAATAATTTATTTGGAAAATCTTCAGCAAATACCATTTTTAATGCACATATGTTTCTAAACGGCAGCTGTTAAACTCAAAGTTATTGCATTTAGCAAAGCGAAAGAGAAATCAGGAATCTTAGAGTTTGCTTCGTATTTTTAACAAAAACTTGAAGCCAGTACTATGCTCATGGTGTCATGTTTTGTAGATATCATTTGAAAAACGGGTAATATTCGTTTTTCTCCTTCGACAACAGTTTGATATAAAAATATATGCTTAGATTTACCATTCAATTTTACAATGGGCTTTGTGATTACTCCTGTTGCATCAATTACTATACGTTTTCCTTGTTTTATTGCATTTTTATACAAAATTATTTGAGAAGGAGAAAAATAAATGCAATAAAAGTCATCTAATCCTATGTCATGAATATAACTTGCATATTCGCCCTCATATTTTTTATATAGTAAAGATGAAATACAATCTAAATTCTTATTAATATTTAAATCCCTGATTACATCCTCTTCACGAGCTTTACGAAGCACGCTCAACGAAGGAATATAGCTTGGTACAGGTTCGCCAAAATACATACCTCTTGAAGCATTCATTCGCCAGGTTGAAGAGTTTTTATGAAGGAGACTTTCGCCAACTTCTGAGCCCCTGTTCAAGGGCGGCACCAGTAGGGGGTCAGGGGGCAATCGCATCCCTGTCGGGCATGGCCAGCCCCCCCTCCTCCATCGGGAAAATTTTAAAGTCTCGTCGGGAAAATAGTTTGGTCACATTTTTTTCTAAATTATGTCTAAAATTCATTCACAAATGCTAATAAAAATTTTTGTAGTTGACTTTTAATTTTTTATTTATTTATTTTTAAGAACCAGTAACAAAAATTAGTAATAATTGTAAATTCTATGTAATTGTAGTTTCACTGCACTACTGATAACTTTGCTCATACATTGTTAAACTAGAGACCGGATGCGATTAGACATGGGTGACTTTTCGAAGTCCCTTAGAAATCCTTTTCTACAGACACATCTTCATTTTCTTGGAAACTTATCTTTCAAACTGCTATTCTTTCTTCTGGAGAACACACATCTTTGCTGGGGGAGTAACTGGCAAAAGACTCAGGGATAGAAAGAGACGAAGGTCCTCTTCTTTACGAATTCTTTTTTATGTAATGTGCTTATCAATGGTTTATGGGATCACATAATTGTTTTTTGAAATTTTCAGGCAAAATGAAAGTATAAGAATAAAATAATTTTTTTTTAATTTTTTCATCTTTTTTTTAATACTTTTAAATGAGAAAATCATTTACTTATTCGGATTCAAGATTCATATTTTAATCAACGCAATAAATATACAGTAGGAAAAAAAGAAAAACAGTAACAAAATATTTTTAATTTATTATTTTTTTAATCATTTTCTTAGTAGTAAAAAGATTGTTGATTGATTCAGAAAAACAATTAGACTGTTCGTATTCAATATCTTAAAATATATATTAATCAGCATAACAGATTCTCATTGACTTATTTTATGTACAGTGTATGAAATGGAAAAAGGGAGCACCTTGATTAACTTTTGATTTAATCATATTTTCACGTACAAAGAGTCAATGCCATATTTTAAGTTACGAAAATGAACAGAAAAGCGCATTCTGTTCTAGATAAACATACAAGTTTGTCTATAGCTTTAGGTTTTTAATTTTCAAAATGCGGAAACAGCCGCAATGTGGAAGATATGGTCTGAAGTTATGGCAAAGAAAGAGTTGGAAAGTTTGGGTCCTTTAATTTTAACTACACTCTTCGATTATAGCCTATTGTCTTGAGAACTTTTTGAGTGTATTGAAAAATGTTTGCATAAAATTACGAAAAACACTTTATACACAAATTTTTTAGGCAAAAATAATTTTAAATAATTATTTGTTATTTTTTATTAGTTTATTAAATAATAGTAAAATATATTGAAATGTATGTTCTAAATATTTTTACATCTTTTTAATTTCAGAATACAAACTTTCAAAGCAATCGATCAATTAGTTTCTGAGTTATCAAATTTTTAAAAAATCAGTTTGATTAAAATTTTACTTATCTCGAATTATTCAACCGATTTCATTCAAATTTCGTATTTTACAATTTATAATTACCTTCCATAAAATTATATAAAAATTTGTATAGCTTGCTATTTTATTTTATCCGTCGTTGAACAACAGACCCAATTTTCGAGTTTACGACTACTGATGTTCAACTCCGTAGCCTTGTAATTTTGAATCAATCGAAAAGACAAGGAAACTCCGGAATAAGTACTCCCAGAGGTTTTGATTTGTTATGGGAACATGGAGGACTTTGAGACTCGACGGATTTAACGTGCACCAGTCACCATTTACTACACGAGGATTTCAGAATTTTTCCAACGCATATTATAAATATAAAAAATATTAAATATTTTATAACTATTTAAAACTATATTTTTTGTATGGCATTACCTTTGGAAAAACGAATTTTTGCAATTGTATGAAAACATTTTCGATTCAATCAAAACGCAAAATGTTCTTCAGATATGACGAGATTGATATATTATCATCATTATCATTGAGCTATTATTTCGAAGCTATTACTATGAAATTAGCAAACGAGGACAAAATTTTTATTTATTTATCTGATATTAATATTGAAAGTGAACATCATTTCACCTTATTTTCCTCTTTCAATCATAATCCTTAAAATTATCAAAGCATATATATATATCGATAACCACCAGCTAAATTACCTTTCTATATAAAAACGAAAAATTATTTTGCTATAATCAGCAATATTGACATATACTTCAAATGAATGTACAGTGCGTAAAAAAATAAATGGACCTACCGGAATAAATTTTAATCTTAAGTTCGGATTTTCATGTTCTAGGACTCATTCTTAATGGTTCGAGAGGGTGACATCAAATATACTAATTAATTAGGCCGAACGATATTTTAAGTTAGGAAATTAGACATAAAAACGTATTCCGATTAAACATACCTTTTTTTCGACGGATTCGGATTTCTGACCCCTAAAATATAGTAGTTTCTTTCTAGAAATATTGTTTTAATAGCTTTTTCAGGAACGCGCTTGAAAGTTAGGACCCTTAGTAGTAATAGCCGGGGTTGGAGGGTCGGGAGTGACGTCATAATGAAAGTCAAGATGCGTTTATTTCTGCCCGGGCGGAAAACGAAAATATGCCGTAAACCGGAAATTGCTTATTTCAGCTCGCCTACAAACCGGAAGTTGCTTATTTCTGTCTGTATGCTTATTTCTGCCCGTCTGTAGTTCCGATTTCTGTTTATTATTTAATTTATAAGTTTTTTGAGGGTGGCAACACTTATTAGTTTTAATAATAGTTTTAAAGCGTGGCAATACTTATAAGCATTGTTATTTGGGGGAGAAATCATATATTATGAAGTAATGACGTCATCTTTTATTACATAATAAATAAATGATATCATGCTTTTACTCTAGTGGCGCCATCTGTGTGGGGATGTTAGAAATAAAATAAATTTAAATCTATTTTAATATTTAAATCTGTTTTGAATATGAATGAATAATGGATATGAATGAATGAATAATGGATATGAATGAATATGAATGAATGAATAATGGATGATTTTATATGTATTAATAGCCAGATTGATTGAATTTATTTATAGTTACATGAATTAAAAATAAATGAACCTTATTAGCATAATAATTAATCTTTAGTTACATGATTTAAATGAAATTAAAATAAATTTGAATTATATTTAAATAATAAACTGTCATTTTTATGAGATTAGATATGATTCATATATAATTTAATATGTGTTAGTAATAGTTAGTAATGTTTAAATTTTAAACTTTTTATTTCTTGCATTCAAATTTAGATAGCACCATTGATTCTCACCGAACCAAACAAGAGTTTTTGCCACCTTTAAAAAATATTAAAACATGGTAGACGGGCAGAAGTAATTATTTAATAACTATCAAAGATTAAGTGAAAATATATGGATGAAACTGTAGGATGATATCGATATCAAATCCTTTTCATTTATACACGTGTTCAGAATACAAAAGTTTAACTTATTTACGCATATCTTAGCAAGCATTCGTAGGTCAGTGGTTATGATATCCAACTACTGACACACGAAGGCTTTTTAACTGGCGTGAGTTCGATCCTCAGCCTTAATTTTTATTTTATAACCGTCGTTGAACAGCCGACCCAATTTCATGGGTTTACGACTACTAATGTTCAACTCCGTAGCCTTGTAATTTTTAACCAATCCAGAAGACAAGGAAACTCCTCGATCAGTACCCCCAGAGGTATTGATTTGTTATGGGAACATGGAGGACTTTGAGACTCGACAGATTTAACGTGCATCAGTCACCATTTACTACACGGGGAGTCTTCGGCCGGCGAGGATCGAACCCACGACCTCTAGGATATGGGCCCAGCGCCCTACCGACCAGGCTATCCCGGCCTCGCTCAGCCTTAATTATATTTAATGAATAAAAATAAAACAAATTTAAATATTAAAATAGAATTAAAGTTATTTTATTTCTAACATTCCCACACAGATGGCGCCACTAGAGTAAAAGCATGATATCATTTATTTATTATGTAATAAAAGATGACGTCATTACTTCATAATATACGATTTTTCCCCCAAATAACAAAGTTTATAAGTATTGCCATCCTTAAACACTAATATTAAAAATAATAAGTGTTGCCAGACTAAAAAAAAACTAATAAAATAAATAGTAAACAGAAACCGAAACTAAAATCGAAACTACAGGCAGGCAGAAATAAGCAACTTCCGGTTTAAGACATAATTTCGTTCTCCGCCCGGGCAGAAATAAGCACATCTTGACTTTCCATGATGACGTCATGTGATATAAAATTGAATTATGAAAGAAAGATCATATATTTATTTTTGTTGTAAGTTTTTACAAAAAATTTTCTCTTTTAAGAAAATAGTTTTACTTTTTGTTAAACATTTTCTATCTTTTAAGAAAATATTTTAATTTTTACAAATAAATTTTTCTTTTAAAAAAATATTTTTACTTTTTGTTAAAAATTTGCCAGTTTTATAAAAATATTTCAAACATTTTAACGAAATTTTCTATTTTATCAGAAAATATTCATGTTTTTTACAAAAATTTTCTCATTTAAGAAAATATTTTTAGTTTTGTTACAAATTTTCTATCTTTTAAGAAAATATTCATGTTTTTACAAAAAAATTTGCAGATTTTTAGAATAGTATTCAAGACAGTATTTTAAATTTTAAAAAATTGTAAAATTTAATAATAAAAAAGTATAACTTAAAAGACAACTTAAACGCCAACGGGGTGTTTTTATAAAAAGCTTGAAAATAATTAATGCTTACAAAAAATTTTTATCCCAGAAATTTTATGCTGTGCTTAAGTATAACTTCGTTAACAACTATATATTTTTTATGATTACGGCTGAAATAAGGGTGGTAAATAAAACTGAAAAGTGGTAACTTGGGGTCGAAAAATGGTCAAACGACTGCTGTTGAAACTTTTTATTTTAACCATTTTCGGGATCCAACTTAACTCTACCCTCAAACTTTATTTTTATAATTACAGCTAAAATAAGAATAGTAAAAAAAAAAGAGTAAGAGGTCGTTATTTGTAGTCAAAATTAGTCAAACGAATGCACTTGAAATTTTTACATTTTTCTCATTTTCAAAGGGTTCATTTGAGGCCAAACTAATGCTGTTAAAAAATTTATTTTTCTTATTTTCGGGGGCTAACCTCGTTCTTCTCCCAAGTCTTATTTTTAGGATTACGGCGTAAATAAGGTGGTCATACGAATACAATATAAAAATTGGATTTTTATTTATTTGGCGTAAAAATGCGAAGTTTGCCCCCGAATTTAATGTTTAGGATTATGTCCAAAATAAGGGTGGTCAAAAATTGAAAAGGTGGTCATTTGTGGTCAAGCGAACGCAGTTAAAAATTTAAATTTTCCTGATTTTCGGGGGCTAACCTTGAGCTTCTCCCAAGACTTATTTTTTGGATTACGGCGTAAATAAGGGTGGTAAAAAAAACTAAAAGGTGGTCATTTGTCGTCAAACGAATACAATATAAAAATTGGATTTTTATTTATTTGGCGTAAAAATACGAAGTTAGCCCCCGAATTTAATTTTTAGGATTATGTCCAAAATAAGGGTGGTAAAAAAAAATTAAAGGGCGGTCATTTGTGGCCAAACGAATACAATATAAAAATTGGATTTTTATTTATTTGGCGTAAAAACACGAAGTTAGCCCCCGAATTTAATTTTTAGGATTATGTCCTAAATAAGGGTGGTCACAAAAATTTAAAAGGTGGTCATTTGTGGTCGAAAAAGGGTAAAACTAATGCAGTTTGTATTTTTGATTTTCCTCATTTTTGGGGGCTATCTTCGCATAGCTTGATAATTGACTGTGTATTCACAGTCGTGCAGGTAGTGTTCAGATGGGCCCTCTGCCTGACTTAAACAGGTGCAAATGTTTGTATCTACTAGTTTACTAATTCTACTTATGTGTTCTGGAAAGAATCCATGCCCTGTTAGAAATTGAGTGACGTCTGGGTCGCAGATTAGTCTTTTACTGCTAACTTGTTTAAAGTAATATTTGGTAGTTGATCCGTTTGTGGTGAAGGACCAGATGTCCTGCCATAGATTATTAGTTAATTCATTAATTTGTCTTTTAATTAGTGAGGGTGGGTAGGGTAGTTTACCCTACTTCCAGTTTCTGTCGTTGCATCTTTGGCAGTCACGTCGGCTAATTCGTTGCCTTCAATGCCTGTTAGTGCTGCAACCAACCTTATATTGAAATTACATGTTTTAGCTGTGTCTATGAAGGTATTTTGTGTCCTTTGGACTAATTCGTCGTTTCGTTTGGTTTTGTTTAATGCATGTATGCTTGATAGACTATCGGTTTTAATAGTTGCTGATTTAATTTTATTTGATTTAAGCCCAATTAGGACATGGTGTATAGCTGTTATTTCTGCTTAAACTGTTGTTGTATAGCCACCAAGAGTCAAGGCCTCTCAGTAGTTTGTGACGTCTTCCTCTGAAGTGTTAGCGAAGCATAAGATAAAGCGGTATTAAGAGAAGATTTGTATTAAGAGAAAACTATAATAAATAGTTCAAACTTTTGAGCGACGCAATATATTTTTGCTTTAGCAAATTTAATAGCACTTAATTTTTTTTTAAGTGGTGAATTTTTAGCTTTTGTAGATATTTATAAAGTAATAACTTAATAAAATGAACATGTAGGACTGCTTGATGCTTTTCAATAGAAATGAATGAATAGAAATGAAATTTAATAAGAAATTTTTTACTTTTAATTTTTAAATCTTTATTCAACATAACTATTTTTAATATCAAAAGAATAAACTTTATTTCAGTGTATAATTTATTATTTTCTAATATGTAATTAAATACTACATTTAATCATATATTTGAAAATAAGAAATGAAACATAAGGAAACGGATACGAGACAAATAAAAATATGGTATATCATGGCAGAAAAGAGACAAATAAAGAAATAATAGTTTTTTTGGACACATTCATAGAATTTTTATTTTAAAATACGTTCTAAATAATTCTTTATGATATACATTCAAATTCCAAGTGGAAATAATATAAAAATAAATACTGCAATTATTTACAAGTAAATGACGCATATAATATTAAAATAGTACAAAATAATTTTGCTATGTAATAATTATATAGTAATAATTATAAAGTAATATTAATAAAAAAAATATAAGTAATTTAGCAAAGTATTTCGATCATTAAGATTGTAAAACTTTAAAATAGTATTTATTATTTTTAAAAATAAATATATCTTTATTTACTATAAAAAAGTAAAGCATTTTCAAACCTTAAGTTTTTCTAACATATAATAAATTCATTGATGACAATCTTTCTTATAAGATTTGTTAAAAAAATATCCCAAAATAGAGATTCCCCTAGAAAATTATAAGTATAATATAGTATTATTAGTATAATATTCTGAGCAAGAAATTGTTCAATAATTAAAAAATTTATTCACTGAAAAAAGCAAGAAAATATTGTATGTTATTTATGAACTGCATTGAATATTATTATTATCTGCATTGAATATTATTTTGAAATTGTCTACAAGTTTTTGTTAAATCGTAATTAAAAAAAAAAAAAAAATTGGATAAAAAAAATATATAAAAGCATTTATTAAAACCCTTTTTCCTGTCACTCAATAAGATACATCTCGTTAATTAATATATTTTATAAAAGATACATTTCAATGAATATTCTTGCGAACTCTGCAATGCTTATTTATCTATTTAGAACAATTTCTACGGTTATCTACAAAACAGAAAAAAATATTCTTATATATATATCGAATGCACGCATGTAACATGCTTTAAAAAGTTTAATAATTTTTAAAACGCTTATGAAACCCACAATTTTATTAAGTATATTAGGCTGATTCTAAAAAAAAATATTACTTTAACAGAACTCGGATTCAAATAACATGTCATTATTTGATAACTGTCTCGCTTGATGGTGTTAATCTTTTTTTTTTTTTAATTTCCTCACTTTTCGGAAACCTTAAATATTGATTCTTTAGGCCCATTTTTTGTAGTTCCCTTTACATCATGGAACTACACACGCATATGGCATTGTTAAAAGCTGTAAAATAATGCAATATATATTTTTTTAAAATCGTTTAAAACGACACATCTGACGGACAAACGAGACTGCTATTCAATGAAGGACAGTCCCGCAGTGGACTGATCGTTAAGACACGGTTCCCAGCAGATCACCGAAGTCAAGCATCACTGGCTGCGGTCAGTGTGCGGGTGGGTGACCACTTGGATCAGTCTGTGCAGGGACTGAGAGTGTGTGGTATTGGTCCTCGTTAAACTGTTCTACCGTAAAGTGCTCGATTTCGCGCGCAGGTCGTCGAGCTACCAAAGCGGGGGTGCCATCCCCTCTGCAGAGGATCGAAATTGTGATGGCATGTCATCGGATCATCCTCAGGGATGTTTCCCAGACCGTCGCCAATAGCCCATTGTGCAGCTCTAGTGCGACGTAAATGAAATACAACAACAATCAATGAAGGACAAATATTTGAAATTGGCGGCTAATCGCATATCACCACAGTATGTGACGCTATTAAAAGACCGTGATGATCTCAGCGGCCTTATTTCTTGGTGGCTATGATTGTTTTACCGTAGAGTTAATTTACATGTATGTGTGTATGCACCTTGTTCAATTACACAGAAGGCAGCCCCTAACCCACTGTCAGTTTTTTAACCGTCTGTATAAATTTCAAGATCGGTTGGAGTTAAGGTCATATTGTTGTTTATGATTAGATTTTTGCTGCTGTATGAATTAGATTTGATTTTAATTAGTGTTGGTAGTTACTTGCCAAATAGTTACAGTTACTTATGTTTATGTCCTCATTTAATCTTAATAAGTTTGCAATGAGGGCTTCCTTTTTGATTTGGATTGACAGTGGCTGTACTCCTGCCAGAACATTCAAAGCTTCTGTTGATGTTTTTTCAAAAGCTCTTGTTTTCCTTAGAAGGAAGGGCCTTTGTACTGTTTTAAGATTGTTATTTGCCTGGATGCTTAGATTTTTGCCCAAAGCTACAGCAGTGTAAAAGTGTGAACGTGAACATTAATTATATTCTTATTACATATTTAGTATTGCGTGTTTTGGCAACAGCAGTATTTAGTATCCCATGTTTTGGCAACAGCAATTCTTGTGTACAATATAGAATTTGAGTTTTTAGAATAACGGTGTGCGTAAATTTTAATAAAAGTAAACAGTAAATGAACTGCGTTTGTTTTGTTTTTATTTTAAAAGTTGTTTCTTACATTATCAGAAGTGGGATAAACAGGCATCTGTAATTAGTTTTGATTTTAAAATGGCATTTTTATCGCGACTTCGTAAAGATCAGTTACGTTACGTAGCTAATGAGTTATCTGAAGATGTTTCGTCTACTACTTTGAAAATACCTGACTTGAGAAAGTTAATATTGAATAGCGAGAAATACGATGAAGAAATGGTTCGAGGAATGATTGAAAATTTGGTTGAAGACGCCGAGCGCCTTCGTCAAGAAGAGAAAGAAAAAACCGATCGCGAACATGAATTGGAACTCAAGAAGTTAGATATTGCTGCTAAAACTTCAGAAGTAGTCGAAACTGAAGTAATAACATCGGTGCCAAAGGTTAATTGGCAGTCACAACTGAGAAAGTTTTCTACGATTAATGAGGATATCAGCCTTTATTTAGTACATTTCGAGAGAGTAATGAAAAAAGTACAAATGCCAAGTACATTGTGGATGGCATGCTTAATTAACCAGTTACCAAGTGAAATTGTCCAAATGATAATGAGAGAACCAGAAGAACAGTTAGAAAATTATGACTATGTTAAATCTCCTTTGCTTAAGTGTTACAGACGAAGTCCTGAAAAATTTAGACAATTTTTTTATTCTCATGAGAATACTGGTGGAAAGTCATGGAAAGAATATTACCACGAGCTTGAAACGTATTTTAATGGGTGGACTGCAGGACTTAAAATAAGTAGTTTCGAGAGTTTAAAAGACCTGATCATCACAGATCGAATGAAAGCTCGGGTGCCTCCAGATATACGAGAACGTTACTTGGATTAGTGGACCCATATAATTTCACCTTATACATTAGCTGAAAAGATAGATGAATTTATTGAACTCAAGGATGTTTTTAAGAATCATATTCAGTATAATAATAAATCTAGTAACAATAAGTTTTTGAAAGAAGAAAATATCGCCAAAGGCAAACAAACAGAGCCAAGTAGAAGTACAACTAATAATCAAACTGTTTGCTACAATTGTTATGATACCGGTTATTGCTACAATTGTTATGATTGTGTAAAGCCAAAACGTCCAAAGTTTTGTACTGCCTGCAAAACAGAAGGACATGGTACAAAGGAATGTCCAAACAGAGCGTCTTTCCCATTAGTCAATGCAGTTTCGTATTTACCCAGTTCCAGTAATAGTACTACAAAGAATATTATCATAGAAGAATATTATCATAAATACTAGTGCTCTTATGGATACCGCTGCTGATATATCTATATTAAAATATAGTTTTGCACAAACGTTTAATAAAAATAAACATAAAAATATAGTTACATGAATTCGAGGTACTGAAGGTGTAAGGGAGTCACTAGGAATTATCATACTTAATGTGACTATAGACAGGGTAAAGCTGAAGGAAGTTCTGTTTTATGTAGTGACTGATGATACATTTGAAGGCCCTGATGTTCTCACTGGGAATGACATCATTGACTCACCAGAGATAATAATGGTTAGAAATCAAGGCAGATCCAAGTAAGTTCATGTGGAAGAGCTGGATTTTTTTGCATGATTTCCAAATCAATGAAATGCCTGATAGGGTTGTGTTGAAGACCCTCGAAAAGTTTGATTGAACCGCGTACAGTTCAATTGGTAACTGTCTTCAGTGCATGTAAATCTCAAAACGGATTTATTCCCTGCAGTAGTCGAGATGATCTAAGCAAGGATGTTACGCTTGCTATCCACGATGGTAAATCACAAGTGCCCGTCGTGAATCCTAGTAGCGTAAAATTACAATTAAAGAAGAATCGTGTTATCTTGCGAGGAAATTGGGTATCTGAAAATAGTTACAATTCAATGGTTAAGAAGATGCGGATTCAACCCCAGCTGTTTTATTAGCAAAAGAAATTGTGCAAAATCCTATCGATAGAGAATGTGTTAAAATTGGACCATCAATAAATAAAGAACAACAGCAAATTTTATGCGATTTGTTAAATGAATTTAGGTTGTGTTTTGCTTTAAAACAAGATGAACTAGGATGCATTAATAATACTATAATGCAAATGCGTATCGTTGAGACACCGGGTAGTAAACCTGTTTCTCGTTCACCCTATCGAGCTTTGAACTACGAGAGACAAGTCTTAAGAGAAATCGTTCAAGAATTAAAAGATCAGGGTTTTATTCGTGACAGTTCTTCAGAATATAGCAGCCCTGTTTTGCTTGTATCTAAGAAAACTGGTGATCATCGTATGGTAATTGATTACAGACATTTAAATTCACAAACTATTAAGGATAAATTTCCATTACCCTGCATCGATGATTTGCTTGAAAGACTGTCTGGCTTTAGTTTATTCTGCATCCTTGATGCATGTCAAGGATTTAATTAGATAGCAACGGATGAAGAATCCTCACGAAAGGCAGCGTTTACAACTCCTGATGGACATTATGAGCCAGCACGTTTGTTTTTTGGCTTATCGAATGGACCACTTGTTTTTCAGCGAGCAATGTCATAAGCTTTGAGTGATTTACTTTGGAAAGGTGTATCATGTTTTACTGATGATATGATAGTGAAGCTTCGACAAGTGCTTGAAAAGTTGCTAAAAGCTGGGGTAACACTGAAGTGATGAAGTAACTATCTAAATGTGAGTTCGGAATGTCAGATATTGAGTATTTGGGATTTGTAATTGATAAAAATGGAATACGACCAGGTCCAAGAAAACTTGCTGCCATTGCTGAATACCCCGTTCCTAAGACCAAAGATGAATTGCGTCGTTTTCTTGGTTTAACAAGTTTCTTTCGCCGATTTATAACACGATATGCTTCAATTGCTGAACCCCTCACAAGGATGCTAAAGAAAAATTCATCGTTTGCATGGACTGATGATCAAAATGATGCTTTTGAAAACTTACGTTCTAAATTAGTATCGAGACCAGTGTTGAAACTATTTGATCCACGCGATGAAACTGAATTACACACTGATGCAAGTTCTGTTGGATTAGCTGGAATGCTCTTGCAACGAAATAAGTCTAGTGCTTTTCAGTTAGTTTATTCCGTAAGTCACCGTACAACTCCTGAAGAAGAAAAGTATCATTCAAGTCGTTTGGAATTGATAGCTGCGGTATGGTCAATGACTAGACTTCGTCCTTTGTTGTTGGGTTTGCAATTTACATTAGTCACCGATTGTTCAGCAATAACATACTTGAATACGCAAAAGAACATTAAACCCCAGGTAGCGAGGTGGACTGAACTGTTGAGCGAATTTAATTATAATGTTAAACATCGAGATGGTACTAAAATGGCTCATGTAGATGCCCTTAGTCGTTCACCAGTCGAAGAAAGAATTTGCACATTATTGCATGAAATAGACATTACGAGTCCTGAAGAACTAACAAGAGAGCGTAGGGTATTTTACATCTCTACTGAAGAAGACAGGATAGCCCTTATACAAGCTCAAGAACAAGATTTGCAAAAAATTGTATTTTCCTTAAGAAAACCAAAGACAAATAGGTCACTAGAAGAAAAACAACTAGCCGATAATTTCGAGTTGATTAACGGAATACTTTATCGCCTCCATTATGAATCTGGTGATAGAAACAAGACACAAGAACAAGAAGCATTACAAAGTTGTTTGTAATGCCAAAAACAATGAGAAAGTATCTTGCTGTTCGTTTCCACGACTTTCTGGTCATTTTGGAGTTGAGAAAGTAATTCAAATGATATGTTAACAGTTTTGGTTTCCACGTATGGCATGTTATATTAAGCAGCATATACGTCAGTGTGTCGTATGTGCATTCACAAAAGTACCAGGCGGGAAAGCTCAAAGTAAACTTAATGTCATTCCACCTGGTAGTCGCCCATTTGAAGTTGTTCATATGGATTTCATTGGCCCATTTGTAACAAGTTCAGCTCGCAACAAGTAGCTTTTGTTTTTTTTCGACAATATGACTAAGTTTGTGCGCCTCCGTCCATGTCCTAGTTGCTCAACTAAAAGCGTTTTGAAGTACCTTGATGAATTTACTGATGATTTTGGTTCTCCGAGGCGAGTCATTACAGTGGGAGCTGCTTCACGTCCTCGGCGTTTGAAGGCTATTGCAAGCAATTAGGAATCAAGCATACATTAAACTCCAGTCAAAAACCGCAAGCTAATGGACAAGTTGAACGCATTAATCGTATACTTATTCCAATGATATCTTCCAATGTCCAAACGGAATCTCACAAGGATTGGGATAAAATATTACCAGAAGTACAACGGTGTATTAACTGGTCTCCGAGTAAGTCGACTGGAAAACCTCCTTTTGAACTCTTGTATGGATACACGGGAGTAAAGCCTGGATATTTTCCTCAAGATCTACTACCAACATTAAATGACTACGTAAATCCAACAAAACTGCAAAGAGATGCCCAGGAAAGTATTATCATTGCACAAAAGATGAAAAGGAATTATGACAAACATCGATGTGATGCATTCAAGTACAATATAGGTGACGTTGTGGCCGTAAGATGATTACCCGAACAAACTGCCTTACCTAACACTAAAACCCACATTAAGTACAGAGGTCCTTTAACAGTCATCAAAATATTACCACCCGACACTTATCAAGTTACTGATTTACGCACAGTTGGACAAGGAAGAAGAAGGCAACATAATTATACGACTACCGCCCACGCTTCTCAAATGAAACTATTTCATCTGGTCAACGACAAAGATCTGTCTGACGATGGGGACTATATTACTGAAAGTAAGGAAAACTTCCTTGCTTGTGAACCCATAAACGACAACAATAGTACAAATCAGTGCAACGACGATCCAAATAAAAATTTAAGCCAAGATAACAATAGACCAGAGGAGTAAAAGTGTGCCGCTTCACTTGAAGGATTATAAGTTGTTTTGAAGGGACGAGGTCGTTCAAAAGTCAGGATGGTCGAGTGTTAAAGTGTGAACGTGAACATTAATTATATTCTTATTACATATTTAGTATTGCATGTTTTGGCAACAGCAATTCTTGTGCACGATATAGAATTTGAGTTTTTAGAATAACGGTGTGCGTAAATTTTAATAAAAGTAAACAGTATATGAACTGCGTTTGTTTTGTTTTTATTTTAAAAGTTGTTTCTTACAGCAGTATATGTAAATGTCTTTTCGCCAGTGTTTGATAAGTCGTTGATCACGAGATTCAATACATGATTGCAATAATTTCAATGCATGATCGACAAGCAATACTAATTAAAATCTAAGCTATATAAATTACAAACTAATGAACTATCGCTAACTATGCTATAAGTGCATAAAAACTAACTCTAAATAAGAATCTAAAACTAAATTATTCTAACCTAAATACATATTCTAATAATTAAACTAAATGTAAATAACATATTTTAAAATCATATGCTAGTAAAATAATTTAACAATAACTAATTTTGCTTCATAAACTCCTCGTTGAACTCTATGAAAATCATATGTAAATACGCTAGACCGTATGAATCACATGATATCTACAACCAGGTCCTCTAGCGGTGAAGGGACCCCATTAGCGGATGCTTAAATATATAAATCATTAAATGTATAGGCGATTATTTTTATCATTATTGATTGCTAAATAGTTTTATGAACAATAATTATTAATATTTAATACCTTCAAAATTATGCAACAAGCAATACTGTACCACTGAGTACCGTCAACAATAATTCGCTTAAAATGTTTGATTCACCAACGGATTTATTTTTCAACTCACATGGAAGGAGACAGAGAAATATTGTGAGCTAAATATTATATTTACGATATTTATCGTTATTTACGATAAGATATTTCATTTTGATCTTTTAGTGTTAAAGCAAATTTGAGCTATTTTGGTTTTTTAAATCTTTTTTTCCTAGCATTTTATTACTAAATTAGCTTCTTATTAAATAAATTAACTAACAGGAATTAATTGATAACTTTTTATGAAATTGCGTTTCATAAAATGTCCTACAATACTGTCACTGGGGTGTTTCAAATGTCTTCCAGATTCTTCTGCGTTCTCAATGTGTCAATCCATATTAAACAAGTATCTAACTATATCTCTGTATTACTGGGATAAAAAGAGCCAACTCTTAGAAACTTGTTAGTTTGTTTATGGAATTGGAAATTTAGTTATCTTTAAGATATTATTTTGGATAGGCGCGTCATCTTGCCTTCTGTCACTAAGAAGCCTAAATATTCAATTGACGTGTTATGAAAAGTACATTTGTTTAGGAAAAAGGTTAGATTACGAAAACTGTCCCCAGTTTATCACAAGTGGTCATCTGAACTTGAAGATCCAATTAAAAGATCATTCTGGTTCGGAAATATTATATCATTCATTCTTCGTTTATTTACGCCTGGAAAGTGGAGCCCATTTGTTTTGAACTAAAAAACCATTTGTTTATTTTTGAACGCACCGAAAGAAGTTTCGAATTTGCTTATATCTTCCGGTAGGTAAACCTGGCAGAAAGCTAATATCATATCAAGGCACGTGAGATATTTATACTTTGCTAGTTTACTGATCACAAGCATTGAATATTAAGTATTGGATTGGATATGCTGCATGCTCAATAAAAATGTTGAAGAGTTGATCAAGAGCGGTAGAGCTTTGGGAGATTCAGAATCCTTAGTTTATTTTTTTGACTAACAACCCAAGTAGCACCTAATATTAGATAACATCAGTAAAATCTAACGTCATTTTGCACAACTTCTAATATTAGAAAGACACAAAAGGTCGCTGTTTGCTCTGCATTATATAATATGCAAACTAGAATTACATAGCGTTCCCCATAATATTATTTTGCAGTAGGTTTTACGCTATATAATACTAGATTTTGTATTTCCTGATATTATCTTGTGTTGCTTTTTATTTTCGGAATAAGCAAGACGAAGATTTGGATGGTAGTAGAACAATTCAGCGATATAATTTTACTTAATTTTCTGCATTGCTGTGAAGCAGTGAAACATAGAACAATAGTTTTATAATGTCATTCTATGCATTAATTGTATTAATATAGCCAAAGCAAAATATATCAATACAATAGTTTGAGGAGCACTAAAAAAATTAAAATAAAAGTAGAACACATTAAGTAAAAATATATATGAAACAAAACATATCAAGCAAAAAACAGGAAATAAAGACGACACAGAAAATACAACGAACACTAACGAAATTTATAAAGTGAGTATCGAAAACAAATGAACTTACATGCACCGGAATCTCTCAAGAATGATTCAAAATATATTCATAACAAGATTGCCGGATTACAGAATATGAAAATAGAGTTAGTTACATAGAAATTATAGTTTCATAATATCTAGAAATTATAATCTTAATATTAAATTTGTTTTTGGATTAATTGATGATTTAATTATGTTTAATTTTCAAGATCATACAATTTTGTTAAATAATACTTTTTTAGTGATTTTAAATTGTGGTAAAAGTTTATTTTCTCTTGTCTTTTCATTAGGGGGCCTCGGGGCACTGTTAGTTTTGGTTAAATCCACTAACAGAAAACCTCCTGTGTGTTTGCGGGCAGTGTGTCCCCTGATGAAGTACTGTTCTGCAAACACACATTTATAATTTATATTTATTATTAAGAATTTTTGTCTCATTTATAGTTTATATAAAACAAATTTGGTTTCAGCTGCCTTGTGCGCTTTTCCAATTTGAATTAACGAACTAATGTTTCAGTGTGTTTATTTACCTCTTAATTATAAATATTGACTTAGTAAATTGTATGGAATTTGTGATTGGATTAAATTTACTAAAACTTCTCAGTTAATTTACATTTTTTCCATGCGCAAATCCAATTTGAGCAAATCTTTGGCTAAAAATCCTAGCAAATTATGTTTCTCTCTCTCTTTAAATTGAATGTAAATTTTTTAAAATCATTAAAATTTTATTAATTTAATATACCTATCTTATCATAGGTTATTCATTATAAATTAAATCATCCAGTATAATATTATTACTTTCTGCATATCTATTTTCGGGCCAATCCAAAGTAGCCAACAAATCTAACACACTTCAGTCAGAAAGCAGCATAAAAGATCCCTCTATTAATGCTTCCAACTCTATTTACGCTTTTATTTTCATATTTTATAATCTGGCAATCTTATTAATTATGAAAATCATTCTTTATAAGTTAATTTGATTTCATCACTCGCTTTATAGATTTCGTTTTGTTTTTTGTTCTGTAGCTTCTGTTACTTGCTGGATATGTTTTATTCCATATATATATATATACATGTATATACACATATATATATATATACATATATATATATATTTACTTACTGTGTTCTATTTTTGTTATTAAAATTTTTTTTTGAGTGTTCCTCACACTATTGAATTGATATATTTCCCTTTGGCTATATTGATACAATATTAGAAAGCATACCTTTTTGCAAATATAACTGTGTGAGCTCAAGAAGATTTATATCTTTTCATTATGTTGTGTTCCGGCTTTTTATTTTTTAAACATTTTATTTTAGTTATTATTTTCTTCTCTTTTTATTAATCTCTATATTTTTAACTAATTTTATGAGTACTAATATACTTGTAGCTTATGCGCTGTGAATAAAACTTATTAATTTTCTTGGCTTTTCTCTTTTTATCCTTTTGGTCTTTATTGTGATATATATATATATATATATATATATATATATATATATATATATATGTAAAAACATCTTTTAGAAGGTATGTAAACCTTATGGTTTTAGGGGGAGGAGAAGTATCATTCTTAGGAAAAATAAAAATTTTTTCCTAGGATTTATATGAGGTCTATTCCAAATTCTGATTTATTAAAAACCAGAAGAAAATCTGTATTAAAATTCAAACCAAATATAGTTTTGGGGGAAACACTCCCTAAAAGGGAACTTTTCCTCCCCATTACATATCATTTTTTTATTAATTTGTTGTAATAGCACAACTTGTTACAGCTGTCACTCTCTGTAATTTTTACATTTATAACTGAGAAAAAAAGAAATTATTCATTACTCAGGTAATTTATATGTTTCCAATTAATACAGATTCAGAACACCCAACTCAAAAATGCTCCAAAAATCTTTCTTTCTTGTTGTGGATTTTTTTTCTGATTTCTGTCATTGTTTAAGCATATTAACATGAGAATATGATATCCTTGTACATAAATTCTTTATTTCAGTTTGTTGATATGTTAGGCTGTGCTCATGTGTCAGTACAGATTCAATTTTTTGTTTTATATGTTTTATTGTTATATTTAATTATCATCTGGCATACTAGTTTATGGCCTTACAAATAGAACTCATAGTATTGCATAGAAGTAAAAACAGGGTGGTTATAATACACTTATAATATTTTCAATAAAAAATAAATAAAACAGAAAATTAGTATATTACTAAAAAAATTATTTTATCTATACAATTTTAATTATACAATTCATACAAATATCAATGGATTAAATTTCTTCCAAAAAGACATTTCATCAGATTTTCCCTAAAACATAAATTTAAAAAAATTATAATTTATCTCATAATTATTCCACTTCAGTTAGCAGAATTTATGATGTCAATGGATACATTTTTCACTACTAATGAATGAATGTATGAATTTCAGTGATCTGACATTTATCTACAAAGAATTAATATCAGTATTTAATCTCTTTACGATAGGCGAATCATATAAGCATTTCTTACAGACTTATCCCAGTCTCGACTGGTCCACCCGTGTATTGTTGGAGAAATAGCTTAATGAAGATTGTAATTGCATTTTAAGCAGAAATTTTTTTTATGGCTCTCTGTGTTTATTACTAAACATAGTTTTAGCATTGAAACTGAACGTAGTTTTAATATTCTGCCTGTCTTTGAAATTTTCTTATTTACTGTAGCTGGGGAGGGGGAAATTGTAATGTCAACAAACAGAGCTTGGTTCTTTAACTTTCCGTGATATATAAACATTCTCGCTTTTCATAGCTCTCCAAACCTTTATTTTTTCACTACTATGTGAGGTCCTTAACAGGGCTAAAGAGAAGAAAGAAGGGCTAACTCATTCCTCTCTTAGAGCTGAAGCTACGACCCCCCCTCCCTCCCATGACGTCACGCTGCCCACAGATCTCAAGCAAAGATATATGAAAGCTTGGTTTTATTCTCTCTGTAAAAGTAAGTTTGATTTTTTCGCGATATTATCTTTCAAACTTTATACAATTAACACGATATTTTCGTTGAAAACATAATTAAGAAATTTTTTCTTGGCCATAATATTAAAATAAATACCATTTTAAAGTAATAAAAATATTTTACTAATTGTCGTAAATAAATACTTTATTTTTAAAATTTTCAGTCTTAATTTTATTATTAAAAAAAATTATAAGCACTTAATTTTTATTATTAAAAAAAATTATAAGCATTTAATTTTTATTATTAAAAAAATTATAAGCATATATCAACACTTTTTTAGCTACATATTGTTCGATAGCTATGATTTTTAAGCTTGGGTCAAATTTAGAATCCTGATTTTAAAATATGCTGTTAATGACAATTTGTTTATACTTTATCATTAGGAAACAACAACCTTCACTAATTATTGAAACAGAATAATTTAGGATCATAAAAATATTAGAAATTTTATAATTGTTTGTAGATATTTAAATTTAAATAAAATATAATTAAAAAAAATCATTAATATTTAGAATAACCACACTAAACGCAGACACTCAGCGTACTCTTGGTGTTTTTGAAAGGAAAATCCTTAGAAATATTTTTGGCCCAGTACAGGAAAGAGGCTGTTGGCGAATCAGATACAACTTTGAATTATATAGACTCTATCGACAGCCACAGATAGTACAGGTCATCCGAAGCAATAGATTAAGATGGCTTGGCCATATCTGGAGAGGTCCAGAAAATAATGCAGTCTGAATCGCCACCTTTAAAAACTCTTTGGGATCTCGGGCTAGAGGAAGACCTCCAACTAGATGGCTGGATGACACAGCTAAAGATCTAAAAGTGTTAAAGATTGACAACTGGAAAAAAGTCGCCATGGACAGGGGGCGTTGGAGGCTACGTGTGGTTCAGGCAGCCAAGGCCTGTAAGGGGCTGTCGTGCTGAAGAAGAAGATTTAGAATAACTACATGAAAAACTATGTTATGAAAATAAGAGAATTTTTACTATTAATTATTTTTACTTTTAATTTTCCTTGACTTCATCCACTTTTAAACTTTTTCACCTGCCTTTCTTTTTAAAACAGGGTGGTTTCAATTTAGATGTCGGATTCTTATAAAAGTTCTGCAACAAACCACGAATCAACACTTTGCAATTATTCAATCTTTCTTGCCTAGAAGAAATTGTTTGCAAAGAAGAAAATTTACTCTCGGTATTGCAGCAGATTTTAAAATCATTCTAATCAGCAATCCAAGCAAACGATTTCTCGTATTATCTTCATAATCTTCTTTTAAAAAATGCTTACTGCACATTCGTGCATATTTTATATCAACTGGATAGAATATTTTCGTTATCAGTTTAAATTATTATCTTTCGTCAATAATTTAAAATATTTATATTTCACTTAAAAAAGCTGAGGAAAATCATTACGGAAAACAACACATGTTTTGGAATATGTCGCAAAAAGGAATACTCCTATATTAGTTCTGGAAGTAAAAGTTCAAGCTTTGCGCTGCTGTGAAAGGCGAAAATCGGAGGTTTGAAGAGGCGAGAGATTCTTTAAAGGAGTGTATGGTGAGCTATAGATTTAGCCTCACCTAACTTTATTTAAAGCTTTTAGTTTATTTAACACCGTTGGCAACGTTTGGTTGACAACTGTAGTTGTAATTTAGTTTTTTCATTCTCGGCCGTCAGATCAGATGGTTGTATTCTTGTTTTTAGTTAATAAATTTAGTTTATGTATGAATGATATTTATTTCTTTATGCATAACGTACAATAGACCCTCAAAGACATGGGGCCTAAAAGTGGTGACCCGTTTGCACATAGAACACGTACAGTCTGCAAATAGAATGTGTTTCTTTCCTGGTGGTGTCAACTGGCGTTTGGTGAGCTTATTCTAAGACATAAATGTGGTAATTTATTTCAAATATTAGATGAAATTTAAATTTATAAATGCCTAAAATAATGTAAATTATTTAATATTTCTATAAAGTTAATTGAACTTTTTAAAATATTCTGTCATTATATTCGACATTTAATAACTACTTTTCAATTTCGTAAACTTTGTTACTTTAATCTTAATTTGCTATAAACTTCAATTACAATGTATAAAAAGCAATGAATTTTTAATTGGAGTATAAGAAATACAATTAATTAGTTTCAACTTTATCACTTACAATAATTCTAACTTAAAATGAAGTATTCTTCAACTGTATTTTGCATTCTTTCTCAAAATGCATTTATTAACTTATGTTTGATATACTTCGTTTAGAGATTTTAATTTGTGATTTATTGTGCATGCCTTTTACTTTTTGCTCTCTGACTCGCTCATATAGACAAAATGCCAGACGAAATTCCTGCTTCTGAAAGCGTGGCAGATGTTGCTCACGTCGCTTTTAAGGCACCCTCGTTTTGGCGCGCTAATCCAGAAGTGTGGTTCATTCAATTGGAATCCCAGTTTGTCGTATCTGGGATAAGCGCCGACGACACAAAATATCACTGTGTTGTGTCTGCTCTAGATGGAGACGTTCTAACCTTAATTTCAGATATTATTCGGCAGCCACCTGCTGATAATAAATATGAAACAATTAAAAATAGAATAATTGCAAACTATGCAGATTCCGAAACTGCTCGTTTGAAAATGCTTCTTAAAGACTTAGAATTGGGAGATAAACGACCTTCGCATTTATTACGCTCCATACAAGATCTCGCTGGTAATTCTATTAGCTCAGAAATTTTACGTTCACTTTTTCTTCAACGTTTACCGGTGTCCGTGCAACAAATTCTTTCAGTTTGCACCGAAAAAGGTGAGAAAAATTTATCTCTCCTAGCCGAAAAAGCCGATAAAATTTTGGAGGTAACTCAAAATTCATTGACAGTAAATTCTATAAATGTTGTTGCTGATGCACTTTCCCGCATTGAGGAAATAGCACTCACTGGTCCAATGGACTACGCTGAGCTTGCAGCAGCGCAAAAATCTGATCCTGAACTTAGCACTTTAAAGTCGTCAGCTAATTCTAGTTTAGTTTTCAAAAATATTGTATTTCCTCCTGACGGTATAATACTTTGTTGTGATACTTCTACTAATGTTGCACGTCCATTTATTCCTCAATCTTATCGACAAATAATTTTTTCCAAATTTCATAACCTGTCACATCCTGGTATACGCGCAACAATTCGTCTCATTAAACAAAGGTTCATTTGGCCTTCCTTGAATAAAGAGTGTACCCTGTGGTGTCAAGCTTGTGTCCCGTGTCAGAGAGCTAAAATTCAAAGGCATACGAAATCACCTTTAAAAGATTATCCTCTACCTTCTGATAGGTTCGCGCATATACATATCGACATAGTCGGACCACTTCCTACATCAAAAGGTTTTAGATTTTGTCTCACAACAATTGATCGCTTCACGTGTTGGCCTGAAGCAACGCCAATTGTTGACACCACTGCTGAAACTGTTGGCGCTGCCCTACTGAATACCTGGATAGCTCGCTTTGGAGTTCCAGAAACTGTAACTACTGATAGAGGAGCACAGTTTGAAAGTGAACTTTTTTCACAATTATCCAGAATGCTGGGTATACACAGAACTCGAACAACAGCTTACCACCCACAAGCTAATTCAATGGTCGAACGCTTTCACCGACACTTAAAATCGTCCATTAGAGTCTATGCCACAGAAAAATGGGTCGAAGTCCTCCCACTAATTCTTTTAGGAATGAGAACTGCTATTAAAGAAGACCTCACCTTTTCAAGTGCAAAGATGCTCTATGGCACAACCCTTCGATTGCCTGGAGATTTTTTCCGACCTTCCAGTACTGGCAAAGAATCCCGCAATGTCCCGGTTTTTCTACAAAGACTTTGTGAGTTCATGTCTACATTGCTTCCTACTCAAGTACCACGACACGGACAGCACAATATTTTTGTGCATCAAGACTTGAAAACGTGCACACGTGTTTGTGAGAATTGACAGTGGCCGCCGAAGCCTCGAACCTCCGTATCACGGCCCACATAAAGTTGTGAAACACAATGACAAAGTGTTCACCTTAAAAATTGGAAATAAAGAATCAACAGTAACCATTGACAGACTTAAACCATGCTTTACAGACAATACGTCCAATGTGCATCCAAGAGTTGAAAATCTCCCCACAAATCCTCCATATAAATCGATTCTAAAGAACAGTATGGAATCTTCACAACAATCAACGAATCTAACACCTTCCAAACCGAAACAGCATAAAGTTAAATTTAAAAACTCTCCTCGATCTTTAACTAAAACTACAATGAGAGGAAGAAAAGTTCAAGTACCCGCAATAGACATTTGTGCAGTTTATTTTTGGTAACGTTTGTGGACCTCACTGGAGGGGGAGTACTATGGTGAGCTATAGATTTAGTCTCACCTAACTTTATTTAAAGCTTTTAGTTTATTTAACACCGTTGGCAACGTTCGGTTGACAATTGTAGTTGTAATTTAGTTTTTTCATTCTCGGCCGTCAGATCAGATGATTGTGTTCTTGTTTTTAGTTAATAAATTTAGTTTATGTATGAATGATATTTATTTCTTTATGCATAACGTACAATAGACCCTCGAAGACATGGGGCCTAAAGAGTGAACTAGGTCTCAGCCTCTCTCTTCTAGGTCTCTCTTCAGCCCTGGGTCTTTAAACGTTTTAGCATCAGTTTTGTTGCTTTCAGATATATTTTGTGCACTTCTCTGTTATTTCGGAAAGCCTTGACTCCAGATTATTATGGTAAGAAAGCGTTATTTATCAGAGAATGAGTAAACTCATATGACAAATGAACCAATTAGTGTTATGGAAGAGAGTGATGATTCTTTTGCTAAAGAGTTAAAAAAAGATATTTATAGTGATTCTGACACATATATTTTGTCAGAGACTGAGTTCGCTGTGCCCTCAACTTCCCATAAAAGTTTGACTCAAGATACTTTATCTTTTACTCGAGAGCTTCAGGAATTGCATCGTCATACAGTCACTGGAATACCAGAAACAAATTCTGTAGATCAGGCAGAAAAAGAAATTGATTCCTTTAATGTTTTTTAAATGATGATCTTTTCAATTTGATTGTTGAAGAAAGAAACAATTTTGCTCAAAGCACTCAGAGAAGTGCTCCATCAACTTCAGCAAAATTTTAATTTTGAGAAGATAAAAGTGTTTTTGGCAATGATAATACTGATGGGCATCATCAAGAAGCCTAATTTGAAAATGTACTTCACAGCAAACAAGATATTCGCTACTCTGTTTTTCAACAGAGCTATGCCTAGAGATGTGTTTCTCAACATTTTGAAATTTTTGCATTTCACCTCAAACAAGAGTGCTAAAAAGTTGGAAAAACTCAGATTACTTGTTGAAAGCTTTCAGAATAAGTTTAAAATAACCCACAAACCCCAGGAAAATATTTGCATAATTGAATTACTTTTTGCTTGGCTTTTGTCAGTATGCTTGATCGAAAAGTATCCAGTTATGTGTGGAACTTAAACATTGATGAACAGCTTATTTCAGAAAGGGTATAATTTACATTTGGATTGATTTTTCAATTCTTCATCGCTAATCGAACATATGCATTCTGTAAAAACAAATATTTGAGGAACAGTGAAAAAAAAAAAAAAAAAAAAAAAAACAAGAAAGAGAATGCCCAAAGACTTTCCAGAAAGAAAATTAAAAAAGGGTGAAGTAGATGTGATGCAACTAGGCAACCTTAACTTCATTGCATTCAAAGAAAAAAGAAACACGTTTTTTTGCTTACAAGTATACATGAGCCAGAAATGGCTAAAGTAAAGATAGAGTTATTAGATAAAACATTTTAAAACTTATTGATTATAACAAAAATATGGTGGTTTAGACAAAGTGCATAAAGTTATGAAACACCTCACACAAGTTTTAGAAAATCAATCAAATGGTACAAAAAAATTATTTTTTGGGCTTAAGGACATAACACTATTGAATTCCAGCATTCTGTATGACAAAAAATATGGAAATAAAACACTGCTTCAGCAATTTAAAATTAAATTAATGGAGCAAATGTTGAAGGAGAACTATTAAAATTATAGAGATGAAAAGCAGTTCACAATGAGATCTGAACTAGCAGCTATCCGACTATCTGGCAAGCATTTTCTTACCCTTATTATGAACAAAAAGGAGAAAGAAGCCATAGAAAATACATAGTTTGTTCACAAACCGTGCTGAAAGAAAGAAAAACGTAACTAATATTTTATGCTTGCAAATCATGCCATTTAGGACTTAGCGTTTCTCTGTACTTCGAGATCCACACTAAGTTACACTTTCCACACTAAGCCTTCATTTTAAATTTTGTTATTCCATCTTGTAAACAACCTTTATTATAAGTTTAAAAGAAAATGAAAGTTAAAAATAATTAAGGAATTTTTTTTTATAGTTTTTTAAGGCGATGTAAATCTTTTTCATTCCATTATTTTTTTTTTTTTATTATTCCTGGTCATGTCTACAGATTTCTTGTAGATGTTTTCAAAAGCACTTGATAAATACTTGAAAAGATATCCATGAGTTTAGAAGATGGAGCACTATTCTGAAATCTATGTTAGATTAAAATTTAAAGGTACTTTTTATGTATTTCAATATCAATAAATCAATAAAAAAATTATACAGGGCTGTTAGAAAAAAAATTAATAATAATATTTCCGAAAATTATTTAATGAAATTGTAATAAGTTTTTCGAGGGATATATTTTGAGTTTTTCTAAAACCATTCAAAAAAAATTTCCCCTTAATTTTTTAAAAATGTAAACAATTTTGCACTGTTAAAAACATATTAAAAATTCGAATTCTAGATAAGTCTTGTCGAAAAATAATCTAATATTTTAATATTCCGCAAATCTTAACCTTTCTGAAGCTTTTAACTTTTCTCCATTGCTAATTACAAAACACATATCTACCAGTAAAAGAAAACTCATCTCAACAGACACACAGAGTTCTTCTTTTTCTGCCAAAATTGGCTAAAGAGAGAGAGAGCATGTGACAAAGGAAGTTTTGGATGAAGAGAGATTTGAAAATATAACAGCATGCTTAGTCCTACTATTCTAGCCAGTATTATAACCACAGAGCAGTATTGGCTCTAACGTGTAAAAACATGAAGTTATTCAAGGTATAATTTTTTTTTTTAAAATTCAAACACAGTACATCGAAGTATCATAATCACAAAAATAAATTATCTAAGGTTTTAGCCAAACTTTTAATGGCACGAAAAGAGAGTTGAAGTTCATAAAGTATTAAAACATTTTTACTCAATATAAAAGTAATTAATTACAAGAATAAGATCTTAATTCTTGAAACTGAAGTTCTCTTTTTATAAATACTTATAAGCAGACAATGACATACACAAAGAGTATGCATAAAAGTAGTGAATCAAAACAAAATAATATTTATATAATTAATAGAGAATATTTCAACAAACCTGGCTTCATCTGACATTGTTGTACTTCGAACAGGAGCCATATAATTGACAAGTTTTGGATGAACATCATACCTAATAAGAAAAATGTATAAGAAAAGTGTAGGTAATTTTTAAAGTGATATAATCTAACTATTGCTTTTTCCTTGTCTTACTTATTTTTTTTCTTCCTAAATTTAAAAATATGTATAAATTGAGTTAAATCAATCCTTGTAGGAACAAAAATTCTTCTTTTGGACAGGAATGTAAAAGAGTTTTTGATTAATTAACAAATCAAATTATACCTAACTCATTTTGATAGAACAAGTTTGGTATTAGTCTCAAAAATCCTAAAATTAATTTAAAACTTTTTTTCAAAAAATAACATTAAAACATAAATTGTTTTTAATCTACTATGACAAATTAACGTTTCATACTTACATAAAAAATACATTAGTTATTCAATCATGATTTTAAGTGTTGAAAGTAGATTGATCTTTAGAAAATTCTTAATGCTTTAAGTGTAATTACACTACCACTAGGTAAAATGCTTTCCAATGACCTTACAAATTGGCAGCTATGCAAAAAGGAAGATAGTACTTAGCTAACAATTAATCATTATTACTAAATTAACACTTAGACTACAAGTGAATCATTAATTGCTTACTATAGCCCTAAAACCTTTCATAAAATAGAGTATTTGTTTATTAAATAATATAATGTATATACTAGATATCATATCACTCTCAAAAAGGTAAGAAAATTTATAGCACTATTAAACACCAGTGACTAATATAAAAATTAATATTCACTAACAATATTAATTAACTTTTACTACTTAGAAATACTTTTTAACTAGTTTCTTTCTGGAAATAATGCATTAATTAAATATTATGGTAAACATCAAAATTAAACCAAATGGAAAAAGCATAAATAAAACTGAAATATCACACTTCTATCATAATTCTCTATTAACTATTACTTTACAATAAATGCAAAAAATGGTTATTTTCTCAAAGAAAAAAAAAACGATTTATTCTAAAAAATAATAATTATTTCTAACAAAAAAAGTAACCACATAGGACATGTATAAAAAAAAATTAAAATTTATTTTACAGAATATTCCCAAAATTAGGTTTATCATATTGCCGCAATTAATTCGAAAGTTACGGTCAGATACACTTTTTAAAATTGTTTATGACTGTTATATGAATAAAATGTCCATATTATGCTTGGAGGAGAAAATTATCACATTTTGTCACAGTTTTTAAACAGAGTTGCCACTCAAAACTGGAAAATGAATTCCCTGTGTTTACCCTGTATATATATGCAGTATATAAGGAATAACACGCAACCATGATGTTTACAGATTGCTCTTAAAATAACAATAATCCCTTAGTTTATATCAGTGGAAAAACAATGGGCAGTAACAATCAACAATATTTGAAATAAAATATGGTAACTGATTGGCGTTTATATTTAGATACTGAAAAAAAAATAATAAATAAATAAATTATACCTAGAATATAGCTAAGCTTGAAAATACACAACAAAATTTTTGACATAGGAACCTTTAAAAGTCCTCCACAAAATTTAAAAGCATCATACACAGTTCTGAGACTAACTAAGGAATCTTCTTTAAAATTTTTAACGGGCATTTCTTTATTCACACTAAAACCACTTTCTACAGCAGCATTGCTATGGGATAATACAAGAATGACCTGGACAACTTCCCACAAATCTGAAAATTTCTTTTAGTGTGTCAAAATAAAAATTATCCAAACAAACATTATCGTGAAATGAATTAAGTGTTTCCTTGCATTCGCACTTCAGTTTTTCTAAAAAATTTTGAAACCGAATTTTAGCATGCATAACATGATAAAATTTTTCCTTTACTAAAAAGCAATACGAGCAAATTATCCATTCTTTGTTTGCACAACACTGCATTGTTTTTTTTATTTTTTTTTTAGCAAATATGGATTTAAACAAGATGCAGCTTTCAGAACTGAAAAATCTTTAGACATCTGGTGAAATATTTTTTTTATTGTATTCTTTATGAACAGAAAACACTCAGCTAAAAAGTCTTTCTTTTCAGCTTCAGTTGTTCTGCTATCACTGTTTTTAGGCATAATTTCTGACGTTGATGCATTTCCTTCCGTATTTTTTAAAACAAAATTTAACAAATGTTTTTTTTTTTTTTGAAGCCGCACGTCTTTGGCTGTGTCTTTCTCCGGCTGCATGGCAGGTGAGTGCCTGTTTTCCCATGTTACTTAGGCTTATGACTCTTTTGCAATATGCTACAAATGGGTTGTCAGGCGCTTCTGTTACCCATTAAGTAAAATCAGGATTGATGTTTTCATCCTCCCAATCTGCATTAAAAACGGATTTAGAGTGGCTCATTTTTATTATGCAAACTAACAAACTGCAAATAAACATGCTACTGCCTCCGTAAGGAGATAGAGAAATTTCTCACATTTACAAAGAGGGGAGGAACATTGGAATATGGACGCATGAGCAATGTCATCCTTCCGGAGAGAGAAGTGAAACACGAAGAAAGTGGCGGAAGTAAGGGGGAGGGAGTAAGAAGAACCGAGAGGTGAAAAAAAATGGCCAACTGACTTGACGAGCTTCTGTAGCTGAACAGCTGACATTACTCTTTATTTTTTCGATGTTCGCGAATATCTCGTTGTTATATTTCAAAACAATAAATTCCCTGAATTTTCCCGGTTTTTATATGATTTCTTAAATTTCCTGTATTTTCTTGGTGCTGTGGCAACCCTGTTAAATGAAAATTCGTAACAGCTGAAACTGCCTTTGTTATATTAGCAACATTTTCTCTTCAATATATACATATATATATATATTATCTGGAATGGTATCTTTTTTTCTAAATATATAACTTAGTAAATAACAAACAGATGCATTAGTACACTTCATACTTATGATGTTCCTTTTTTTAGTAATTAAAAGGTTGGGAACAGGGTGTCTACTGTTTACTAAAATTTTTTTGACCATCATTCTAAATTCAATGATTCGGATTTAAGGCTAACTTAATTTTACAAAACAATTTCCCTAACGAATATGATATTGATGGAGAGAAATTAGTTAAATGCAGTAATTAATTTTATTTATTTCAAATGGCAGAGGTGAATTTACATGTTAAAAAGCAAAACCACAAAAACAAAACAAGAAAGTAAAAAGTCATTTCCTCAGGAGCGCTCTTGCCTCCCAATATCACTTGGTAGACGACCATCCACGGAGGGCCCCGCAGCACAAGATGTGGCCGCCATCCAAAACAGCTTGGCTCATGCACAGAGAACAATAGGGATCAGGTACCAGCCCTAAACGAAACAGGTGCGCGGCTAGGCAGTCATGTTCGGTATATAGTCGAAACTGCAGTAATTAATAGATCTGCTGAAAGATAGTTCTGTTTGAAATGGTAGATACTATGAGGACAGCTGTGTCCATCATTTGCCTACATGTTGCCAAAATTCAGAATGTGTTAATAATATTTTGATTTAGCAATTTACTTTTATTCAAAAAAAAAAAAAAACAAAAAAAAAAACATTTAAGTTCCAAATAAAGACCGCAATATTCTATTGCAATCATTAAAGGCTATATTATAATTAATATAACATTCAATGAAATTGGCTTGGTGAACTATAATGAATACAAATTTGCCCAAATGCAGACACTATAAAGCACCTGATTATTATTTCTTTTTATTATTTTTAATGAATATAATTTTTTACGAAATCTTTTAATGCAACATCTTCATTTATTTAATACGTCTAGAATTAATGTCAAGTGTTTTTTGTCTACAGCTTTTAGAAGGTTTAAGTTTTGCTTCTCCTGACTTCAATGATTCAACCCCATCAATCAGAGTTTAAGCTAAGCTCTATAATATTATATTTTGAAATTGCACTTTTTAATTCTTGATTTGCTTCGAGAAATAAGTTTTCCTTATTTACTTATTTTATTGACATTCCCTCAGAATTCAATTTTCATATTTTGGATGTCCGTTTTCATCTTCTTAAAAATTTTATTTTCTTCAGCTCTTTTATTCTGTTGTGCTTAAATTATTATTTTTTTTTTAAACATTTTATAAGTGCATTTTGGGTCAATTTTAAGAGCTCTTTAGTTGTAAGCATAGAACAGGATCATTATGAAACATTTTTAAGCCAACCAAGACATTTAATAGAGCATTCAATGTCCCTTCATTCACTGAAAATTTTTCTTTAGTAAAATTCTTCCAAACAAAGAAACTTCTGTCTTGTTATCCGCACATCAATAATAAATCGAAACACAAACGTTTAAATATTTTTTCTTAAATATTGATCTAATTAACTGAAATCATGCCGAATTCTGTATTAAGAAAACTCATTCCATATAAAAAAAATTAGAAGTTTTCGTCAAAACGCCATTAAACAGTAGTGATCCCTACGCATTTGGAGATTTTTCAGCGCTTGTAAAAAATTGCGACTGTTTCACAGAAAATGTGACTTTTCCAATAAAACATTAACCATAATGACAACAAAAAAAGAGACTTTCAGTGACCTGCTTCGATTACTGACCTCTACATATATATATATATATATATAAAATTAACTTTTGCAATGTTTTGTAAAAGAACCATAGAATTTTTTTTTGTTGTTAGCAACTGTATTTGAAAAAAATCATTACAAAAGAAAATTTTTGACAAAAAGTTATAACTATTGAGTATTACATATCGTTACTAGTTGAAGCATTTTTTTTTTTTTATAAGTTTGTAGGATTTTTTCTAAAAGTCTAGCTGTAACTTCATCTGAAAGTGGAAAATTGTATTTCAATAATACAAGTAACACTTAAGAAATTTAAGTTACACTTTTGAATCACAAAACATTATTTTGGACCACACACTTTGGAGATGCAAGTCAAAAATAACAGAAGGAAAACTTAATGTTGGGGTAAAATGTAATAAAATTTTAGCATTACAAGATGTAAAATTAGAAATTAAGGTCAAACATAATAGGGACTCAACTTCCTCTACGTTAATCTACGCAGAATCGTATGAACACAATTTTCTTATTTATTATTATGTCACTAGTCTGAGTTTTTTAAAAAATTGATTGAAAAATGTTCTACTGAATCCAGTAACCAAAATTTAAACTTTAAGGTTACAAGGCTAAGGTTAAAAAGTAAAATTTCGATCACTAAGTTCTGTAGAACACATTTCAATGAATAGAATATTTGGTTACATAATTAATAAAGAAATTGCACTCATACAATTCCTTGCAGGTGAGAAAATAGTATCCCTTTGAAGGAGACTTTTTAGCTCCAAATTTACACTATTGAGAGAGTTGTTCTTTGGAATTGAGCAACTCAATTTTAGGGTGGTATAAATGGGATTACAAATAACAATCATGACTAAATGTGACAAGGGACCATTTAAAAATTATTTTCCAAATTCCCATTGTGATTTTATATTCTTTTATCATCAATAGTTTTATAAAAGTTTGTAGGTTTTTTTTTCTTTCTAAGATAAGCAGCACAAAAATGAAATCAGAATAGGAAATAAAAAAAGATTTAGCGCTAAATAATATTATATAGTAAAATTATTAGTTTTAAACATAACTATTTTAGTACTATAAAATTGACATAATGGGTTTTTAGTTTTTGTATAATTCGGAAAAGTTCAATTTTTTCCAATTTATAACAATACCATTTTAAGAAAAAATTTAACACTAATTCAGAAGTAATAGAACCAAAGTATATTTACCTAAGTTTTCTTCCTTTACTAGCTTTTGTATCAACCTTCCTTTTCATCTTATTTCTGATTTTTTGCAATTCCATTTGTTTTCTAAAAAGAATATAATTAAGCATGTAAAATATTTTCTGACAAGTAATTTTGTTCAAATTATAAGAGTCATGTAATTGTCAAATTGTAATAACTCAAAAATTTATTTCAAATGCCGACCGGCCTGTGTAGGGGGCAGGGAACTGTCCTTGAATCAGAAAGGTTCTGGGTTCGAATCCTGGGCAAGGCATAGATGTTTCTTTCTCTCTCTGTGTGTTCTATGTCCTTTCTCCTATGTGTGCGTGAATATGACCCGCCCTATAAACGGGTTTGTGGTTGTTTGAATGGTGTGGCAGAATGCGAATTCTTGGCCATAGATGGCGCCACTAAAAAACAAGAACAATTGCACCCCCTCTGCCTAAACAGGCATACGAAGAAAAAAAATTTTCAAATGGAAAATATATTGATAATTAAAACAGCATATGAATTAAAAAAAGATCAATGATGTAAAGATTAAGAAAATAGTTGTTCACTCATTTGGCCTCTGGCTTCTCAATACTTCAACTAAGAAAATAAGAATAAAGAATATGATTATTTTGGGAAAAGAACAAACTGTTACAGGAACGAAATTTTAGACCAAGACAAAGACCTGGTCCAAGGTCAATAGTTTTCATAATTAACTTTAATAAAACTTTAAATATCAAAAACTTAATATAAAGTAATTATTCAGGCAGACTAATCGAATGCATATGATAATATTTGATTAGGCCACCTTCTTCTCCACCAGTCCTACTGTAATGGACTTATCTAGCTGACCTTGAGTCTATTTAAGTTTATAAATATATATTTCCTTTCTGTGCATTATACATATATATGTGTGTGCATATATATCAAAATGTAGAGAAAACATGGAAAAATTACAGAACAATGAAAAAAGGGAAAAATAAAATAATATAGAGAAAAAGGAAAAATATTTTATAACAATTAGGAAAATAAAAGATTTAATCTTTTTATCGGCTATCAGCATAGAAAAAAATAAATTTCAAAATTTGATAAAAAAACAATGAATACCCAACTAAACTAATTAAATTCTCTATTAAATCATTGAGTTAATTGTATATTATTGTAGATAAATGTACTAAAAAATTTCTTTGTTAATAAAGTTTTTACCATGTGCAAATTCATTTCAGTCAAATCCACAGCTAAAATTACGTGCAAAACAGACAATTCATGTTTCTTTCTCTTTACCATTTTATTTTAGTTTTTTCTCAAATAAAAGTTAATTTTCTAAAATTATTAATTGTCATCTTCTTTGAATTATTAAGTATAATATTACTTTGCGCACATCCATTTTCGGACCCATTCTTGGTAACTAACAAATTAAACGCACTTCAGTACTGTAGTAAGAATACACTATAAAACAAAACCCCTCTATTTAAACTTTTACCTCAATCTCTGCTTCTGTTTTCATATTTTGCAATCTGGCAATCTTGTTATGAATATTTTAAATCATTCTTGAAAAATTTCCCATTCATGTAAGTTCTTTTGAATTCGCTACTTGCTTTATAGGTTTCGTTTTATGTTTTATTCTGATTTTACTTTATAATTTATTTTCTGTTTTTACATGATATCTTTACTTAATGTGTTCTATTTTACTTGTTGTAAATTTTTTGTAAAAATTTTTTAAGTGCTCACCACACTATATTATTGATATATTTTGCTTTGGCTATATTGTTACAATATTAGAAAGCAATCCTTTTTGAGGATATAATGAAGTTTGAGTTGAGTTGATGATTTTGAGTTGATGAAAAATTATCTTTCAATTTCTGGATTTTTATAAACTTTTTCCCTTTTTTCATGTTTTCTCTACATTTTGAACTTATTTTATGGTTTTTATTTATTCATTAATTTTTTTGCAGCTTATATGCACAGTAAATAAAACTTCTTGTCATTGTTTTTCTTAATTTTCTTCAGTTTTTTTTATTTTTGTACTTATCTTTTATGCTATATATACAGTGAAACCTCCGTTACGCGGACATTCTTGGGACCGAAAAAATGTCCGTTTATGAGAGTTGTCCGTTTAAGGGAAGGTAACCCTAATAACGAAGTTTAACACCGTAAATTGTTTTTAGAATATTTTCAAAGATGTAGAAATAATTAACTAATTTACAATAACTATCTACAAGGATATTTATTTAAAATTTTAGAAAATTAAAAAAAAAAAAAAAAAGAATATATAAAAAAGTTTGATATGAATATATAATTTTAGATGTAGATACGGATAAATGAATATAATTTTCCTATCAGCATAGATACTCAAATTAGACATATGATACCGAATAGGAGTTTTCACTCCTCAGTCAGTTTCAATTATTAGGTTTATTCCCCTTACACCTACCTATCATTTGATTAGGGAACATGGTTAATATCTTCTTGAAAGTAAACCTCCCACGATTCACAGAAAAAAAAAGCAATGCCTACCTGTAAGTCATGAGGACCAATGGAGTTGATTATTCACAATTGATCAGCTATCAAGTGTCTGAATAAATGTTTCATTTACATGAACCTCAAAGATTATACTTCTGTTCTCTTTTTTACCCCAGCTGCGTTAAATACAGTCTTCAAATTGATAAGAAAATTAAAGAAACTTTCAATGGGGAAGAAGTGTTGGGAGCATTTAAGATGTCATTTCAACTTGTGGGGTCTTATAACCTGTATGGTCCAAATGAAAAGATCAAAAGATGCCGCTGTCCAAATTATTTCACAAGAGCAGTATCTTTTTCTTTACAAAGATAGGGCAAGGTTACAGGAGAAAGATTGATTCTTCAGCAGTGAAATAGCTTAACAATATTTTTAGTTATGGATAAAGCAAAAAATTTAAATGCTTTAAAAATGGTGAAAAGTTGCATTTTCCCCCTTGCAATTTAAAGCAGAAATAGTAGTTTTTTTTTCAAATTTAGAAAAAGTAGTGTCCGGTTTGAAGAGATAGAAAACAACATTTCAGGGCCAAAATGACTGTCAGGGTTCGGTTACAGGAGTGTCCGCTTTGCGGAGAATGTACATAATGGTTTACTCATAGAAGAGTCCCGGGGAATTGAAAATATGTCCGTATTAGGAGGCGTCTGTTCTGCAGGAGTGTCCACAACAGGAGGTTTCACTGTACATATATATATATAACACAATATAGACGAAAGGGATAAAAAGAAAAGAGAAAATAAGGAAGATAATAGAAAATAAAGAAAAACAATAATAAGTTTTATTTACTGTGCATAAGCTGCAAGTATATAGAACTCATAAAATAAGCCAAGAATACAGAGAAAACATGGAGAGAAAAAAATACATAATTAAGATTTATGAAAAAAGAAAAATTATTAAAATAAATATTTTTAAAAATCATTTTTATTAAAATGAAGAAAAAAAAAGGAGGACAAGGGCCAAATTTTAAAATTAGTTTCCAAATTCTCATTGAGATTTTATATTTTTTTCACTAATGGTTTTATAAGAGTTAAACTTTGATCACTTCTAATTTATGATTGACTTAGGTCATGAAGGGTGTAAAGTTCAATAGTATGGATATAATTTTTTTTGTGTTGAGATAGCTCTCAGAGCAGACTATCTGTTCTGTTCTCATAGTATTTTTAAAACTAGCTTTATAAGTAAACAATTTCAGTTTTTTCCCTTCAAAAAAATTTGTATATTTGTTAGGGTAAGAATATACTTTTTAACAGAGCTTTGATTGCTTCAAAAATTATTTTCAGTTTTTTTACGTCTGTTTGGGTAAAAATACTGAAAGCATTTTCTAAGCTATACGTTTGTTAAATATATACTATAAGTATAAGCTTAAAAGCAATATATATATATATATATATTAGGGGTGCACAACCTGCTGCCCACGGGCCACACGGTGTCCCGCCAACTACTGAAGTGCAGCCCGCAAGAGCTTCTAAACACACTATAAAATTAAAAATTTTTTTAATTACACTTTTGAGCCACCACGTTTTGACATGATCAATTTTAACAGATTTTATAGTAAATATATGTTTATCGCGCTTTTTTTAAAAGCCGAATTTATCTTAAATATAAATTATTTTCTTAAACAGTTATTTCCGCTTTGCAACGTGATTTCGAAAAATCCGAATTTTTTATTACAAAATTATTATGATACGCGAGTTTCAGATTGCCCATTTAAATAATCACTTTTTGGTGTAATTTATTTGTGACGATTTCATCTTAAATCTAAGTGATATTTTAAAATTTTTTTGCTATTCTTTCTTTCTTTTAAATTTTTTTTTTTTTTCAGTAGTTATTACTATGCATTCCCACGTACAATAAAAAATTCCTATAATTTTATTCCGACATGCAATTTTAAATCGCGCATTTGAGAAGCTTTATTCGTGCTGAGTTCAGCATAAATGTAAGTAATTTTTATTCAATCATGTGATTTTGAAGATCCCGTTTTTAACTACGCACGTGCCATAATAACTTATGTTATTACGACACGCACATTTAATTCTTATCGTGACACACGCATAATTTCTAATGGTGCATTTAAATAATCACTTTTTGATGTGGTATTTCGGTACAGTTTTATAGCAAATCCTAGTTATTTTTATTTCATTTTTTTTTTAAACGAATATGATTTGGTCGAATTTGATAATGAACTGTGATTTGGTCGAAAACGAATATTCGACAAAAAAAAAAGACCTAATACTGTATAATCGGGGCCAATTAGCAACATAGAGACACAAAAATTTCAATGCTAAGGATAATATTTTCTGGAAAAGCGGATTCATAAATCAACGCAAGTAAGGCCTATCAAGTAAGTAAGGCCTATCAAGAACACTTTTGAAAAAGGCTGCGCTATTATAAAAACTAAAGATTATATACAAAAGCGAGACAGAGAAAATAAAAATCTATCATAATTTTCGAATGAAAATTTTAAAGCTGAACATTTCAGTTTTCTAATTACTAGAAAAAGTCAAGAAAAAAGAATTAAGTCAGCAGAAATGCTCTTAAAAATTCCCGCGTATAATAAAAACGTCTATAAAAAAAACTTTTTAAAAAATAAACAAAAATAAATAAATAAAAGGCTAGATAGAAACAAAAAACGTTCTTAATTTTGTAAATGGAAATCTTATACTGAAAATCTCAATTTAAATTTTTCACATTGCCATATTTGTAGAAGAAAAAAATTGCTATAAAATAAAGTTTATTAGTAACGTTCATTAAAAAAATGCTGTGTCATAATAAAAATGCCTATAAAAAGATAAGTTAATTAAAGAGAAAACAGAAAAAACAAATTATTCTTAGTTCCTGAAACAAAACTTTAACACTGAAAATCAGTTTTCTATGTTACTGGTTATTTATAATACAGTACAGGAAAAGAGTGATAATAAACTAATACAGTAGAGAACCAATTATCCGGGATGCTCGGGACCATCGCTATCCTGGACATCTGAATTTCCCAGTTTTCTGGATCGACCAAAAAGTGTCGTTAATCGATGTTTTATCAAACCCGAATTACAAGGAAAAAGCATAACACATTTTGAAGTAAGAGAAAAAAGAAAAGCACTCCTAAATTTAAAAAGAAAAAAAATGGTAGAAAAATAAACATTTAAAAGAATAAATTTTTTTTTTACAAGTTTAGACAAGAAAAACAAGTTTACAAAATTCTCATATTTTCTTTTTTTTTTTTAATTTTCTTTTTCTTTTTCTTTTTTTACATTTCCTAAATATATAAACAAAACCAATGAAAGGAAAACTTATTAATCTAAATACAAACAACAAAAATTATTGAACCGAAACGAAAGTTAAACTACTAACATAAATATTACATAACATAACACTAACATAAATATTAATACCCGGAACAAGGCAAGATCAAAAAGATCAACGGAATTAAAAAAAGAAAAAAAAGCTAATGATAAAATTTATGAATAAAAGGAATTAATTTATTGAGTGCAAAATTTATCGTGAAAAGAAAAAAAATCAAACATAGTGGAATCAGAAAAACAAAACTGCAATCTGCTTCATAAAATAATCCTATGTTTAAATTAATAAACAATTCTCCTTTTATTTATTTTTTATTTATAAAAACACGATTTTTAACGAAAGCGGATGGTTATTCCACATCAAGAAAAACTTTCAAATGATACTGCACTTCCAAAGAATCAGAATTTATTCAAAAGAAAAATATTTTATTTTTATTAATCGATTTGTTAATTGATCTCAAATAGGTAAATATATTTTTTTCTTTCATCTTCTGCTCACTGATATGCATGTGAAATACATTTTCCCCACCCCTTTGTAAATCAAAGAGAAAACGAATTCAGCATGCCACTCTTTTGAGTTTGAATGACAGCCTAAAGGAGAAAATAAAACATTCATCCCTTCAAGGTTACGGACAAAATGACGTTTCTCTGGGTTAATGGGGGGGGGGGGGGGAATGTCCCCTTCCTCACATTTTCCTCTACTCAACTTCAAGGATGAGTCCAATTTTCGCTTTTTTTCCTAATCGTTCTAATTTAAATAGCGGGAAAATCGAGTAAAATTTTCCCTGGTTTTCTAGATACCGGATAAAGGGTTCTCTAGTGTAGTATGAGACGTTCCGTTAAAATGCTGCGTTATAATAAAAACAGAAATGAAAAAAAAATCCTTCTCAATTCTTAGAATTAAAAGTAAAAAAAAGCAGAAGTACAAAAACTTGTGGTTCAGTATAAAGCTTTCCAAATTTCGTTTTTTCCTTTGTCTTCTAAGAGATAAATTTGCAAGCCATGTGCAGAAACATGGATTTTAAAATTTCAGAAATTTGTGTTAAAACTATTTCTTATAATGAACAATACTATAATATAGTCAAAATACGATATTTTATCATATGTATGATTCAAATTAAAAAAAAAAAAAACTTATAAAATACGTTTCTAAAAATTATTTTGCCGAATGTTTGACCGATCATTTAACTAACTGAATTTTTGACACAAGAGCCAAGTACTCGTTATATCCCTAATTTAAATGCACTGTAAAATTTCAACATATTTTTTGTTCTGAACACAATTAAATTTAAAGATTTTAAAACATTTAAAAAACACTTAGGAACATCAATTTTAATTATTTTTCAAAGTTTGATTTGTGCACGATTTGACTTACTTTAAAAATTTTTCATCAAATGTTACATTGTAGCAAATTTGTATAAGAGATGGACCTAAACTGTGTTCTTGTTTTTTTAACCTGACTGAACACACGTTCACATTCTGAATTTGAATGTGAGAAAGATAACACAGAAAACATAAATTTAGAAATGTTTTTAGATTTATATTGGCTCATTTCATTCTTCAGTTCTCCAATAAAAACCCATTGACAGTCCATTCTATCTTCTTTCACTGTTTCAAAACTCTTTTTAATTTGCAATTGGCACAGTTCTTGTTGAAATTTATCCATTATTACATGTTTCTCTTCACCAGTGTTTGCTAACATCACGGGAATTTTTTGAATAAAATATTTAATGTCAGCAAAAGAAGCATCTTGAATCTTTTGAAGATCTGCAACACTTGTATGGCACAAAATTTCATTTTTGAAAGGAAATTTGAATCTCATATAATCGCATACAGCGCAGAAGTATTTCCTAACAGATTTGAAAAACTTCTTTTTTTTCAGAAGCTGGAAGATTTTCTACAATATCTGAAGCATCATTACCAACAATCAAATCTTCATTTTTTTAAGATTAAGGGGATTGTTGTAATCCATGTCCAAATAAGTTTGACATTCCTGTAAAATATTTGGTTTTACAAACCTGACAAGAAAGTCCTTCATTAAATTTAAAAGAACAGACCTCAGCACATGAATCTGAGGTGCATCAGATTGCAAAAATGTATTTACATTATCAAACAAAAAAACAACAATTGATAGAAATAAACAAAAGGCCTTGTTTAAATCATTAGAAAAGAAATAAAAAAGTATCTCCTCTCGAGTAAGAATTGATGAACTTTTCCAAATGCATACGCTTTGTCAATTTTTCTTTTCTTAGAACCAGATTCAGTAGAGATGCAGCTTGAAGAATCACTACTTTTAACATAATCACTTTTACACTTTTTTGGAATCTTATACAAACATAAAGATGAGGAACTATTTTTCTTTGAGCAATCCTCTTTAAGAAAACTCATAAATGGTCGCCATTGTTCTATTACAGGAGCAAGGCACTCACCTACAGATAACCATCTTGTGCAAACATGCTTGAGGAATTTCTTTATCTCTGTTTCATGAAGCTTTTGAAATTCTCGGAGTCGCTCTTTTCTTTTAGAACTTTTTTCAAGATAGTAATAGTAATCAATGAGTAATTTATGAATCTTAAAAAGCAAGGCTGATGACCCTCTTTCTGCAGCTATGTTCAATAAGTGACAACAGCAACCCAGCAAGGCTTGAATTTGCTTTTTGTAATACAGAAAAAAACACCAGATTTCTGCCCCACCATTACCAGAGCATTGTCACAACTTAAGGCGATGCAATTTTCAATTGATATGTGAAGTGATTTCAAGCTAGTTAAAACTAGATTACCAATATTCACACCAATAGAATCCCCTACTAAAACAGGCAGTGATAGTAACACACAGTCAACTTTAGCCTTGGAAGAATCTATTAGATGTAAATTGAAATAATTTACAACAATGTGATACAGTTTGGAATCACTGTCATTTTGACCGTCCACAGAAACGGTAAAAGGACGGGAACGTAAAGCATCTGTGACATTCAGTTCTTTTTTAGACGCAATTTCTTGTACGATTGCCGACGTTTTAGTTCTAGCGCATCCATAACTTTTGGCAATTTTTGAGTAATTTTGGAATAATTGCTCTGCATGATCAGAACAGTTGAGTGGTAAATTATGTTCCTCAATGAATGCAGTGAACAAACATTCAGTTTTAGTAACGGCATTTTCGTGTGATGTGTTACTTTTCACAAATAAATCAAACTTTTGACTGTTTTCAACTGCGATCCAATTATCTTATTGTTTTTTAGTTTTAGCGTGAGCACAAATGTCGTTGCAACTACCAAGCGATATAGAAAAATCCGATCGGCAAGGAACACAAAAAGCATGAGTTAGACCTTTAGAAGATTTCTGAATGAAATCAAACTCTTTCAAATAACTCTCTTTAAAATGCTGATAAGTTTTTTTAGACATCATAAATTCAATCATAATTGTAAACTAAAAAGATTAAAAAAAGTAGATTAAGAAGCAAAAAAAACCGCACGTGATCTCTTCAAAACAGTAAACATTTGCTCTGTTGCCTGATGCCGTCAACTGAATTTGTTTTTCAAAAATTCGTCTGCATTCGGTAGCCGAGTGAAACGTTTTCTCCCTGACCTATATTTAGGGAGCGTTCTCACCTCCAATCAGATTCGGAAACGCAGCTGCGATTCAGAGTGTTTCAACTTCTGCGTCGTAACTTTGATTTTCTCCCTTGTTCGAGCATGTGCCGAGAAGATGCAAGAATTTGATTCCTGCTCTAAAAAACGTGTTTGGGTACAAATTTGGATCATGGCTCTGTTGTAAAAAATATGATTTTTTTTTTTAAATCGAGGAAAATCGGAAGATTAAAATAAAAAACCAGAAGGCGGAAGTTTCGATAAAGAAAACCCGAAAATCTTCCGGCTAAACCGGAAGAGTTGGCAGCTATGTATATATATATATAAATAATCCCCTGGGTATTGTAAAATGAGTTACAGCTTTGCACTGTAAAATAATTGCAGTATTTTCCTGCATAAATTTTAGCTTTTATTTCATTATAAAAGGCTTAGGAAATTTGATCTTTTTGACTAAATTGCTATCACACTAATGTTAGAAAAAATCATTCTGTTTTTAAAAATAACATCACACAAATATAATTGAAAACCTATTCTTATTTTCCTCAAGGTAGAGAGTCATTCAGTTTGAAGCAAATAATTCTATACTCTCGGTTAAATATTTATTTGTAACTCTTAATATGCAGATCTTTTTTTTTTTTTAAAAAATACTTTTTGGTTTTAGTTTAATACATTCATTATAAATATGATAAGGTGAGGAAGGGTCAATTCTATAAGATTTAATTGTGAAAAGTTGAGCAATCCTAAGGTTCACAGGGAATTTCAAACTCAACTCTCAACCGAGCTTAATGCGAAAGAGGATTGTGATGAATTAAATTGGGAATGGCAACTAGTAAAATATTCTATACTCTCAACAGCACATAAGCTGCTGGGCAGTGAAAAAAGATCAATAAGAACTGACTGGCTTGATGAAGAGCGTATCTACGAGCGTCAATGAAAGAAAAAATAAAGCTTATAAAAATATGCTCAACAGAAAATTTACCAGAGGATCAATTGATGAATACAGGAGTGCACGTAGAGAGGAAAAGAAAATACACAAAGGAAAAAAGAAAGCTTACAGGGAGAATAAATTTAAAGAAGTCGAATCTCTCAGGACCAACTATGAAAGCAGAGCTTTTTGTCGGGTCATCAATGAGGGAAGAAGAGACTTCAAACCTAGGATCTCTCTTTGTAAAGATGGAAATGGAACTATTGTTAATGAGAGAAATTAAATTATGAATAGATGGGTTGAACACTTTGACCATTTATTTAACTCCAATGAGTCAAGTGAATTAAATTTTATGACAGTCAACAATATTAATGATACAATGGTTGACTCTCCGACCCTGGAAGAGGTACAACACGCTATCAACAAGTTGAAACGCGGCAGGACCAGATGATATCCCAGCTGAAATTTTAAAATATGGTGGGAACGCTATTGTAAACAACATCTGGAAAATTATCCTATCTAGTTGGGAGAGAGAGATATTACCTACTGAATGGAAGTTGAGTATTTTATGTCCAATACATAAAAAAGGGGATGTATTGTACTGTCACAATTATAGAGGAATAAGTCTGTTATGCGTTGCCTATAAGGTCTTCTCAAATATCCTATTTGAATGTCTGTCTCCCATTGTAGACAGCGTCATTGGTGATTATCAGTGTGGCTTCTGCAAAGGAAGATCCACAGTTGACCAAATCTTTACCCTACGACAAACTTTGGAGAAATGTAGAGAATTTGGAATAGAGACCCATCATTTATTTGTGGATTTTAATGACAGTATTAATAGGAGTGAGTTATTGAAGACCCTATATGATTTTAATATTCCATAAAAATTTATCAGACTTGTAAGGCTCACACTCCCTGAAACCATTTCAACGGTACGAATTCAGGGGGAACTATCTACTTCTTTTGAAATTTATAATGGAGTTAGACAGGGAGATGCATTAGCATGTCTTCTGTTCAACATAGCCTTAGAAAAAGTTATTAGAGATGCTGGCATAAATACTACAGGTACTATATTTAATAAATCAGCGCAGATTTCGGCATACGCCGATGATGCAGGCAAGATCTAGGACTGCACTGAGTGAAAATTTTTTGGCACTGGAAAAATCAGCTAGAAAAATTAACTTAAGAGTGAATGTGGAGAAAACAAAATATATGTATTGTGGTACAATGGAAATCATCCCTAAATTGTTTAAAATAGATTATTTTAAATCTGAATCTGTAAAAAATTTTACTTATCTAGGATCAGAAATAAACTATCAAAATGACATTAATCCTGAAATCAGAAAAAGAATAATCGCAGCCAATCGCTGCTTCTATGGTTTAAGATCATTATTGAAATCTCACTTAATAAAAAGAAAGACTAAGATCTTACTTTATAAGGTATTAATAAAGTCAGTTTTGACTAATGCGTCAGACATGGACTTTAACAAAAAGGGAAGAGAAGTTATTAGCAACCTTCGAAAGGAAGGTCCTATGAACCATCTTCTATACTCGACAACAACTGGAGGAAACGATATAATTTTGAAATATATAGGATCTTTAATAGTGATGATATCATTAAATCTATTAAACTAAGTAGAATGAGATGGGCCAGGCATGTAGTGAGAATGAGCCCAGAACGAACAGCATTGAGAGTCTAATGCAACCCCCTCCAATAAAAGGCCAAGAGGAAGGCCCAAAAAGAGATGGAAGGACTGTGCGGATGAGGATTTTGCCGTCCTAAAAGTAAAGAACTGGAAAACAATTGCTGGGAGAAAGACAGAATGGGAAAAGCTTCTGAGGAAGGCCCAGGCTCACAAAGGGCTGTCGTGCCAATGCTGATAAATATGATATGAATTTTCATATCCATCACATCTGAAATGTTTAGGATCCAATCAGAATGAAAAGCCCTTATCAACTGTTATTCACATAAGAGTGACATAGAAACTATGTCAGTATATTTTAATAATCGAAAATTTTCGAAGATTGGACAATTGATTTGATTGGAAATTATTTTATCAAAATCAAGCTAATAGCAAGTACCTGACAATGGATGGATCAATTCCAACTGACTTGCTCTGAATGATGTCTTTCAGCAGTTGACGGTAAAAATCATCATCATCAAATATTTGGGGATCATAATCTTTGAGTAGTAAGTCTTGCTTTGAGGTGATATCCTATCAAAAACTGAATATTAGCAAACATAATGTATGTACAGTGAAAAAATTGCTATAATTATAAAATCTTGATGTCACTATAATGCATTTAATAATTTTTAAAATTAAATTTTAAATAACTTATCTTCTCATCAAAGTGCAATTTTAGGAAGAACAAGAACATTTTCCCAATGAAACAACACCCAATGAAAATATATTTTTAAAGGCTATTAAAAAACGAAAATCTGTTTTTTTTTATTTCATTTAAACATTAAAAAAAACTCTTAACTTGTTAAAATAGCAAGTTTTGAATACACATTTGTGGCAATTCCAAAAAGTTATTAATAAATTAAAGCAGTGATTATGCAACATTTATATTTTTAAAACAAAATTTTTTATTTTGTACACATTTTTGTAGCGGAATTACTACTTATTATTAAGAAAAAATTTTTGAATTCATACTTCAATATTAGATTCATTGCTCTTGAGCTCTGAAAATTCTGGTTTCCCAAGGACTCGATATACAGATCTTTTCAACTGGGTTCGCTTTATTAATCTTGTTCTATCTTGTAGAATCTAGAAGATAAAAAAAAGAAATATCAACATTAACCACGGAGAAAATGACACTTATTCAGCAAGCATATATTTTTTTTAAAACAAATATATAGTATATTAGTTATTATACTCAGTTACATATATTTATATATTTGATATAATAAAATATTTATTGACGCAGAAACTTTAAAATTATTACTTTTATATTGACTATATAAATATAAAAATAAAGTTACATCAAAATATGAATAAATATAGAAAGCTAAGGAGCACTCAATCTTATGGGGGGGGGGGGGGGGGAGAGAAAATACTCAGAATTTTAGGTTATTTTAGTAAGAAATTTGCGAACGAGAAAAAAAAAAAAAAAATGGAAAAATTAAATCTGATTATTATTTATCTCAAATTTGTTCTGGTATTCTTTTCTCGAAATTGTTCTTTTTTTTGTTGTTGCTTGTAAGTGTAGGTCAATATGTATGGGACGTAAAACTGGTTAATTGGTTTCTTGGACTCAAATGTAGAGAATTTATTTGTAAAATAAAATAAATGCAATATTATTCCTTAAGAGGCAGTTTGAATTTATGTAAGCATCTAACAAGTAAGCAGTTTACATTTCCATATTTTTCTGTAAAGGTAGGTTATGAGCCAGTGCTTGTGTAAGACATTGAATTCTGTTTATTGAGGATAAAATACAGTGGTACCTCGAGATACGAGTGCCGACATACGAGTTATTTGAGATACGAGGAACGGCCATGCAAGCCCTTTTTCGTCCTCGACAATGCTCCTGCTCCCCCACCAAACCTCGAACATGACATCCTCGAAGAGTTGAAGTTTATAAAGGTTCTGTATCTACCACCTAACACCACTCCTATCCTGCAGCCCATGGATCAGCAGGTGATTTCTAATTTTTAAAAGCTGTACACTCAGCACCTGTTCCAGCGCTGCTTTGAGGTGACATAGAACACAAACCTCACCCTTCGAGAATACTGGAAGAACCACTTTAACATTGTGATATGCCTCAGAATGATTAGATCAGGCCTGGCTGAGTGTTACAACGAGGACCTTGACCTCTGCATGAAAGCTGTGGCCTGAGTGAGTCTGTAACCGAAAATTGTGCTGTCGCCCCAGTCTGTAGCTTCGAAGGATTCGAACCCGAAGTGCCAATAGAGGAGGAGATTGTGTCTCTGGGAAAATCCATGGACCTGGTTATGGGTGAGAGAGACGTGAGCGAGCTCGCCGAGGAGCCCTTTCAGGAACTGACGACCGAAGAATTACAAGAGTTACAGTCGCAGCAGCATTCGGGGGTTCTGCAAGAAATTGGTTTCGAGGAAGAGCCAGAGGTGGAGGAGGTTATCTCTACAAGTGAGATAAAAGAGCTCATGGGAATCTGGGAGAGAATTTCACAGTTCGTGGTAAAGAAAAACCCCGAAAACTTGCAACTGGACGTACATCGGAGCTATTAAATGACACTTGCCTAACTCATTTCTGCAGCATTCTGAAAAGGAGGAGGAAACAAACCTCAGCATTTTGAAAAGGAGGAGGAAACAAACCTCCTAGGACAGTTTTTTTTTTTAATCCGGCAAAGACCAGTGAAGAGAAATACAGTGACTAAAATTGAGCATACAGTAGCATTTAAGTGACAAAAATACAAATATGCATGTACACTTTATAAAACCAGTTTTTTTTTTTTTTGCTTTACATTCTCTTTTATTATGTTTTTATACAATATTTGTCATTCATAAATACATTTTTCTTATTCAAAAACACGTAAAAAAAACAATTGGGGATAGCATTTTTGGGGCTGGAACGGATCAATGGCATTTCAATTAATTTCAATGGGGAAAATTGTTTTGAGATACGAGCAAGGTTATGGAACGAATTAAACTCGTATCTCGAGGTATCACTGTAATGGTATTTTGAAAATAATCTCTCAAGTAAGCATAAAAGGGAAAAGAGTAACATTGGCAAAACAATATTATTACACAATATCTAAATTTTTAAATGAATTTCTTTTAAACGTGAATTCTTATTTAACAGATGTTATGAAGCTGGTATAAAACAATTGTTTTCACAGTTTTGTTTACTTTTATTATATCTGATTTTAACTGTATAAGTTTCTTAAAGGAAACTATTGCAAAGAAATAAATAAAACATAGAAAATTTTACCTGTTCAATCTGTTTTACTGCTGAGTTGTCAAAGGCGTTGAATGACTTTTGAGTCATACGCCCTGTGGATAGTCGAACTTTTTCATCCCATTTTTTAATTATACTGTTTCTAAAAAATATATATATATATATGAATGGAACAAAGCAATTCACATTTTGTTTCATAGTTAATTTTTTGAAATTTAATAACGCTTGTTAGACAAATAAAAAAACACAAAAAACAAATTCACATAAAACTGGATGTAAGAAAAAGTAAATTAAATGCTTAAAATGTCATGAATGCAAAAAAAAAAGTTTTAAATTTTAAAAGGGTAATCAATAAAGGGAGACTGCTCTTTGTTAAACAAAAATTCGTCACAATAGAATTAAATAGAGACAGTATTTCTAAACAGCGTACGATGTGGTAGACCAAACAAACAATTTAAAAAATAGATAACAACTGTTTATTTTATTTCCACACATGCCAACTTCCAGCAAGGCTTGTCAGGAGCGATTATCACGATTAGACTATACCATAAATCAATACACCGGTGTTAAATTTGAACTTTAAAAATTAAATGCATACATTTTTAAATATCATAAATGCATACATTTTTAAATATCATAAATGCATACATTTTTAAATGTCTTATAAATTAAAAGTAAAATTAAAATGGATAAAATAATAAAAAACTCACACTTTAAAAGGTCAAAATACTTGTTTGATTACATATGCTGATACTACACTTATACATCTCCAAGAATATTATAAAATGAAATCAAGTTTTTAAAAGTCTCATAATTTAATTACAACCAACTCTTCAATAATGAACTTCAACTTTGTATACGTTGAAACTATAAAATTACAAATTGACAGTATGTAAGTTTAAAATAAAAAACATTCATGCAAAATTTTTTTTTTAAAAAAAAAAGTTTTTAAAATTTAAAAAAAAACTTAGGATTTTTTGATATATTAAAATCTAAATCCCATGCTTGGAAAAATACATGATTTAGCAAAACTTTAGGACTTTTTTAGAATAGGCTATGTGTCAGAATAAGCTTTTTTATACTGCTGATCATGTTTTCGCTTTACCGATTTCGCCATTTCAGATGAATTTTAACTCAAAACTATAATAATTAACTGATAAAAAAGAAGCATAAACAACTTCACCACGCAAATACTAAGAACGAATGATGGCAAGGATTGCTAATAAATAAGTCTTGCTTATAGCTCTCTCTGTGAGTAGAAAATGCACTAAGACAGCTGATTGGTCATCCATGCAGGGTATCTGCTACATTTTAGAATTTCAAATTCATGAGTTTTCATGATTTTCCATGACTAATTCCAAGAATGTTTCATGACTTAACGAAGTTACAGTTTCTCCGACAAAAACGCAACAATAAATTAAAAAAAGCATTATAATAACATTTATTGAAAGGATAGGTATAATCAAAACTGCTATACTCTGCATCTTCATATTTATAGATTTTAAATTTAAAAAACAGAGTAAAGAGATAGTTGAAATAATAAAATAGCTGAAAAAAATACAAAAGCAAATAATTTTTTTTCTGAAGAATTATATTCTAAAGATACTTTTCTTGTTCATCCGAAAGGAAAGAAATACTCCCGATTTTTCTATTCTCATTTCGGAATAAAAAAAATTCGCCAATGACTGGTTTGTTTCAACTAGAATTTAAAATTGATAAAATTAAAAAAAAAAATAAATAATAAAAATTTTTAAATCACAGAAGAGTTTAAAAGATAATTCCCTCTAGAAATGATGTTTATTCTTTCATTTTTTGAAAGAACACCATAATTTTTACAGAACATGATAAAATAATTTTATATTCTAATAAAATATGCCCGAGTGGTGATTTTGTTAGGAATTCAGATATTTGGAAATGGATGAAATTGGGTGGTTAATTCCATTTGAAAAATTAGATTTCTCGGAAGTGGTGCAAGTGTCAAAACATGGTTTTGGAGCAACAAAAAAGCAATTTTGGAGCAGCGAAACAAAGAATTGAAGCATATTAAATAAAAAAGAATTAAAATAAGAATTTAATAACAAGAGTTTTTAATTTTGTTTATTGACAACATATCTAATTTTTTACAGTTTTTTGATGGTCTCTGCATTAACAAATTAAGTTTCTTTTTGGTATCTTCCAATGCTGTTAAATATTATGCTATCGACTTAGCCTTAGATAAAAGGATCTGTCCACTTTCTATAATCGACATGTCTTTATTATTAACCCATCCTTAATATTTTCTTTTTCAGCTGTGGCTAACAGATCTTGAGAATCCTTCAATTTTATTAGCAAATCAATTTCAGAAGCATTCAATCTGCTTTCCTCAGTTTCAGTGTTTTCACATTCTTTTCGCCTTCTTTTTTCTTAACCTCTAATCAAGCAGAATAATTTTTAAATGCTGCACGAGTCCCTTCCATTATATCTTTGTCAACTTTAAAGTTATTTAAACCCCCAGCTGATATGCAAATTTAAACTTGCTCTATTAACTAAAACCCCTCTAGTACTAAAACCTCTTTCAACATCGGCATTCCCATGTGGTATGCACAAAAGAGCTTTAAAAAGCTTTGTTATAAGAGGATATTAGATATTTCCCAAATTATCTTTCTTTACAAAATAGTCCAAGTACACACAAAAACACATCAATTCACAAGTCAAAAATAGTTTCAAAACACATCAATTCACAAGTCACAAAATAGTTTTAAAACACATCAATTGATGCATATTCATTTGAGTCAGAAGAATAACCTTCTGGTTCTCCACGTAACAGTAACAAAGATGCCTCTTCAGGATTTATAATGAATAGGGTTACTGTTGCCAGATATCTTGACTTAATAGAAGTGTCTTCCATTCATTCTCATTACAGGATGCAGCATTTTAAGAAGGTACAGTAACCTATTTTCAAGAGGCCATACTTTTAATAATTTTTTTTGCACATGCCATAGACCTGGCACCTAAATACATAGAAATTTTTTTCTGAAGAAGATAAGGATGTCATCGCATTTGTGGTATGTAGTTCAACATCTAATAAATTTGAATTTTGCCAAATTTCTGCGTTTTCTACATCCAAAGACTTTAAGTCCTTTCCTGTCAAACTAAGAAAAGCAGAACTTTTTTTAAAAAAGCCCTAACAATGCTTAAACTAGAGACACCATTTCATCATATAGCAAGTGAAACAATGGTGTCTCAGTTTGGAAAAGACCTAAAAATTTATTTAATATAGCCGAAATATTTCTTAAAAATGAGCTTTTGGCAAAAGCAATTTAAATAAATTCAATATTGAGTGGCTCATATTTCTTAAATTAATAATTACATTATTTAATTCTGAAAAAGGTCATTTAAAACTCTAATTAATTTAACTATTATTTAAGGTTATTGAGTGTATTTTTCTTAAAATTTAAATAAATGTTATTTGTAATAGTATATTCAACAAAACATTAACAAGATTAATATTGATCATACCGAATTTTTAAAATATGTAAAGAAGTAAACTTTAATAAATTTATATTACAAATGTAAACTAGTGAATGGTCCCTAAATTTTTTTTTTTTTTTGCTTTTTTTTATTGATTAAAATTGGTTACTTGGTACAGTATCTCATTAATAAAATGATTAAAAAAAAATTAAATAATTTTTAAATACAAATACAATGAGTATTGAAGCTAAAAAAAAATCATAAGTAAATTTTATATTGTCCCTACACTCATAATATTTAACAAATCTGTGATAATTAAAATTTTTTATATCAATTGTTTTAAATCATTAAGAGATGAATTAAAGTATTTTTGAATGACAAATCTGGAAAACGTAAGATTTTTTTGCTGCTTTAAAAATTCCGAAAGCCCCTCTCTTCATACTTATTTAAAATCTTGTCACTAAATATTATTAAGTTTTTTCTTAAAACAAAATAAGAACACTGAAAACTTTGAAAGTAATAACACAATAATAAAATGCAATAAGTAAAAAAAAATAATAATAACGTAAAGTAAATATTTAAAAACAATATGCAATTAGTGGATGGTCCCTCATATAAAAAACCGTTTAAGAAACTCAATTAATTCTTATCCTTATTAAATTAAATGAATAAAAGGGAGATGGAAATTTTGAGGTTATGAAGCTTTGTGATTCTTGACTGCTCTGAGGATCAACTTATGTATGTACTTAGTGAATGGTCCCCAAGTTAATTCCACGATCATACTATTCTTTAAATAGAATAGAGCAAGAAGGCCATTAGCTTGCCATTGACGAAGGCACTTCAATAACGATGAAATTAACAAGAGAAATAAAATTTTCTTTTGCTATTAAAATTTGGCAATGTTTAGTTGGTCCCCGAAAATTCGAGGGAAGTTTGCAACACTTGAGACCTTAAACCATGACTTTCCATAATTTTTTTTAAAAAATAGCAAAAATCATGACATTTCATGACAAATTTTGTTCAATGCTGAAATTCATGACTTTCCAGGTGCGCAGATACCCTGTCCATGTCATGTGATTCAAACAACTAATCTCAAGTACGAATTAGTGATGGGCAATAACAGGTATTTTCAAATAACAGGTTCCAGCTGTTACGATACAAAATAATACCTGTTCCAAAATAACAGGTCTTAGAAAAAAATCTTTTTTATACTTGAAAGATAGTTTAAAATGGCAAGTCTTTTGGTAACAGATACATATTTTTCTATTAATTTGACAATATTAGGAAAAGTATTTTTTTTCTATGGGTAAGAAAATACAGCAAAGGTTTTTTCTAATTAATTTTCAAACAATATGAAAGCAATTATATATTAATTTCTCTTTTATTCTCTATTGTTTAAGTTCAGAAAAAAAAACTATGTTACATCCTTTTTTATGTATATTTAGTTTTTTCTTTTTATGATTATATTAGAAGAGCAGGCAGTTCAAAAGATATAATTCAGAATTAATTTCTTATATTCGAAAACATTTTTGTTAGTGTAATAAAATATAATGAATAATAATAGAAACAATAGTTTTCTTTACGAAATATAGCCCTTTTCCAATGCATTGTAAGTAGAAATAAGTGACAGCGAAAAAATTATTTTGCAAAATTTGCATCTTTTTTAACAATTATTAAATAATTTAGAAAGCTTAGAGAACTAAAAAAAAATATTGCAATGTTCAAAAGTTATTGTTTCTAAATAAAAAAGAATTTAGGAGTTCCCTATTACATTCTTTTGGCGATATAACCAGAATATTTTCATTTCCACAAGAGGAAAAAAAATAGAATAAAATTATCTAAATGGAATAAAATACTTCATAAATATTGAGACAAATTAGAAATTAAAAAAATTTAATATCTGAATTTAAAACGCAACATTGCATAACATTATTGTTAAATCAAAACAATTAAGAAGTCAGATATTACATTCTCTACATGAGAAAATATAGCAAACATTTTTTATCATTTTACAAAAAGAAAAAAGAAAGAGAACTTAAAATACAGATACAGACAAAGTAGAAATTAAAAAAAAAATTTAATTTCTGAATCTAAGCACATCATTGCATAGCATTATTTTTAAATCAAAACAATTTAGAGATTAGACAGTACATTCTCTATATGAGAAAATATAGCCAAAATTTTTTTCATTTTACAAAAAGAAAAAATTAATAGAACTTAAAATACAGATTTAGACAAATCAGAAATTCAAAAAATTTAAATTCTGAATTTAAAACACAACATTGCCTAACATTATTGTTAAATCAAAACAATTTAAAAGTCAGACATTACATTCTCTATATGAGAAAATATAGTCTTTTTTTTTTTCATTTTACAAAAGAAAAAAGAAATAGAACTTAAAATACAGATATAGACAAATTAGAAATTTTAAAAAAATTAATCACTGAATTTAAACACAACATTGCGTATCATAATTTTTAAATAAAAACAATTTAGAGATTAGACATTACATTCTCCTCTATATGAGAAAATATAGCCAACATTTTTTTCATTTCACAAAAAGAAAAAATAAATAGAACTTAAAAATACAGATTTGGACAAATTAGAAATTCCAAAAATTTAATCTCTGAATTTAAAACACAACATTGCATAACATTATTTTTAAATCAAAACAATTAAGCAGTTACACATTATATTCTGTATATGTGATAACATAACCAGCATTCTCTCCTTTTTAAAAAGAAACAAAACAGAACTTAATCTTTACATTACATCTTTAGGCAAATAAAATTTAAACAATTTTAAATAAATTAGGCAATGCTGTAGTGCATGAAATAAAATCTGAATGAATTTCATGCAGTTACTGAAAGTGAAAATTTGTAGGTGCGAATTTTTTTTCCCAGGTGCTTACAAATAAGAAATTAGATAGAATTTAAAAAAAAGAAGAGAGAAATACAAATTTATTTAATTTCGTAGTTGATTATGCTATTAGTTGCTTTAAAAGAAAAACTGCAAAAAGTACTAATAACAATGTGTATATGAAAATATAACCGGCCTGCTTTATTTTTACAAAATAAAATACACTATCAGTTATTTTATATGGAGACAAAATAATTTATATATAAAATTGCAGAAAAAATACGATAAATTTCTTGTAAGCAAAATAATGTTTATGAATTCAAATAATATATGATATATTATGGAGCAGGATATAACTTGTGAATAAATTGCATGCAATTACAGAAAGTGCGAATTGGCATTTACTAATAAAATTCTTTCTAGATGTTTACTATTAAGGCGAGCTTATCTGTCATTTACTACATATCCAACTTTTGAAAAAATGTGCTCACAAGGAACTGACGTAGCTACCATGCAAAGCTTTGTTTTTGCAATTGTCGGAAATAAATGATAATTTTCTTTCCACCAAAGCAATGGATTTATTGTTCTAGGCTAATAACTGGTATCTAGGTACCTGTTCACTTCTACTGTCGCTGCTGAGAGAGCCGTTCCTAAAATTATAAGAACTTCATCGGTTTGATTCAATAAAATAATTAAAGTAAACTTATTATGACTGAACTTGAAGACAAGGAGTGCTAAGGAGCTTTCAGAAATTTTTAAATGAGAAATTGTAAAAACATAAGAAATTTACACGAAAATTATAATATTAAGGGTATTTTATAAATTACAAATTTAAGAACTTATAAAATCTTGAATACAATTAAATGACCATCAATAAATTTGAAAAAAAAAAAATTCTTTGATAGCTGGATTTAAAGAACTACAATTAATGGTTAACTTATTAAGATTTTATTTTAATTTAATTACTCCGTAACTACTGTTGAATATCTTAAGAATATAACAAAATTTCTAATTTTTTAAACTTACCTTGGGGTTTTTGCCTTGACACTATAGAATCGAAATCGTCCCATGCAGACATTCTCTTAGACGGTTCTTGGGCAGATAATTCACTAGGTGGCATGTTTATTTCTTTGCTTAACATCTTTTTTTTTTAACTTCAGATGCAACAAATTCAATAAGACGTTTTTTCATAAATTCGGCAGTAGTTGTCTCCAAAGCTAATGTTTTATATCTTGTATCCAATATTGAACAAATGGCTTAAGTTTCATTAAGTTGCGCTCTTCTGAGTCTAGAAGTTAATCCGGTATTTAAATGTTTAAGAATATCTTGTGTTATTGGCTGAAAAGATTTCATCGACAGTTTGTTACACACAGATATTAATCCTTTTACTATTACTGGTACTTTACTAGTCGTGACATATTTTTCGCCGCTAAGTTCTCGTTATCTCTTCGAATGGCCTCAAAACTTCAACAACTTCTTCACAAATAAGCCACTCGTTTTCCGATAAGATCGGCAAATCTTTGTTTATTAGGACTATTGTAGTTTTAATAGCATCTTTCAGAAGTATGTATCAACAAATAAAATGTAGAGTTCCATCTAGTGACAACATCTCGAATAAATTTTTTTGGTTGCTCAATTCCATTATTTTTTTGTTAATTTAGCAACTTTTCATTGCATGTAGTGCTCCGTTTAAAAAAGGCTACAACACTTTTAATTTTCTCTATTAATTCATGAAGTAGTTTCAACGCATCACGTACAATAAGGTTCAGCGTATGAGAAAAACAAGGGAAATGCCAGCCTTTTTCATATTTGTTGCATTATCTGTAACACAAACTAAAATTTTATTGGATACATTAAATGCACCAGTTAAATCCTTTATTCTCATGGCCAGATGTGAAGCTGTATGAGAGTCATCATATTTCTTGCACCCCAAAAGCACAGTTTTTAAATCGAAATCATTATCAATAAAGTGCCCAGTGACGGCCAAATAGCTCTCATTATTCCTCGATGTCCAGAATGATATATGAATATTCTTCAAATTTTGCAGAGTCAAGTCCCAGAAATAGTTTTCCGATTAGGCAAATTATAGTTGGGGTTAAGAGCCTTCACAAAACTCTTGAATCCTTTGTCTTCTACTATTGAAAAGGGTTGGAAATCTTGTGTGAATAGTTTTATGAATGCTTCATCTATTTTCTTTTCATCTGAAATAGTTACCTTTCTTGGTAAAAATTCTTGAAATAAATGTTGATGGAGGGAACTTGACGGCTGAACGAAGACTGTCGGTTCGTCTGGTTCATCAATAATTTTATTTTATATTATATTTTATAACCGTCGTTGAACAGCCGACCCAATTTCATGGGTTTACGACTACTAATGTTCAACTCCGTAGCCTTGTAATTTTGAACTAATCCAGAAGACAAGGAAACTCCTGGATCAGTACCCCCAGAGGTATTGATTTGTTATGGGAACTTGGAGGACTTTGAGACTCGACAGATTTAACGTGCATCAGTCTCCATTTACTACACGGGGAGTCTTCGGCCGACGAGGATCGAACCCACGACCTCTTGGACATGGGCCCAGTGCCCTACGGACCAGGCTATCCCGGCCTTTCATCAATAATTGGAGAAATATCTGGTTCACCATTCGAATGGATAGACCCAGCAGCACAGGTTGCAATAGAAACGGGCGGAATATTTTGCTCTTCACGCCGGGAAAGATTTATTGATGGGTGTTGACGCAAAATATGTTTACTCAAATTTGTTACTGTACTTTTATAAGATAACTTCGTGCCACAAAGCTTACATTTCGCTAATTTACTTTCACGATCGAGTCGCGTGAAAAAATTTCAGGCTTGACTAGATTTTTTGTTCATGAGTGAAATAATGTAAATCAAACTGTATAAAATACAATGTAAAAAATAAAATTTTAGAGAAAAGATTGAAATATAAACAACTAACTTAAAAATTAAATAACAAAAATCGAGGGTAATGAAGGCATGCGTTCTGTTTCAAACTTGAGGCTCAAATGATTTTTTAGAAAACACCGGTCATAGAAATTTGGAAGAGGGTGTTCCGTTTCAAATATATATCCTTTTTATACTTAGATTGTCCCCACTCCTTTATAAAGGCGTCTCAAACTTTCTACTCTCTATTTTACTTATTTCTGTCGGCTCTTTTTTATGTGACATAGTTTATAGCACTATTTATTTCATAACATTCACTGCGTAAAGGCGTTTTAGTCGGAAGTTTAAAATAAATAAATTTTTACTCATACCAATCTTAACTGATACATAAGTTCTAGAATATGAACTGAGGAATTTTACAAGCATTAGATGGTAATCTTAATGTGGCTAATCGGAAAAAAAAACTAAAAGTTGGAACAAATTTTCAACATATTTTAAAATTAGCAACAAGCAAAACTCAGTCATTGAATAATAATAGTGCTTGAATAAATAGTTATCCTTCACAATTAGTTTTTAAAGCTTAATTAAAAAAATAATAAAAAAAGCAATTAATCAAACTTTTAACACGTCATTTGCCTGATAATGTTTAAAACTTCAGTCAATTTTAGAGAAGATTATGAAGTCCTTTATTTTTATCTGCTACAGATTTTGAAAAAAATAATGTTAAGACATTTTTCTGTAAATTCATAAACAAACATCTAAATATCTGTATTTCTTAAAGACAAGTGTTGTAGCATACTTCAAAAGTGTGTTGTACTACTTCAATTCTGTATCGTTTTTTTTTTTTCTTCCAGTAAAATATTTACTTTTATGAATTAAACTGAGATTTACTGGGGCTTTTTTTATCATTCAAAGTATTAGGTTTGAGTTTTTGTTATATTTACTTCATCCAATTTTCAGAAAACATCGTTTGACTCACAAAAAATTTACTCACAAAAAAGTACACATTTTCTTTTTAATGCTCAAATGTGACAAAAGAAATATAAAACATATTTGCTTTATAAGTCTAATCTACAAAATATAAATTCTATACCTTTTATACATTATGTAGCCAAATGCTGTTTCTTGTTCTCAAAGAATTCTAATAAAAAAATTATAAATCGACCCGTGACACACTGTTTATGATTTATCACAAATGTTTTAAAAGATCCAGCAGATCCAGGAGAACCTAAACACTTCCAACTATATTTTTTCTTAATATTCGTGCTCTAGAATTTTAAGTTGACAAAAATTAAATTAAATATAAGCTTAAATTCTTTTACTGTGTAAACTTTTTTACGAAATAGATCCTACAAAAACTTGCTCTAAGCAAGATGTTTATTTGATACAAATTACGTTTTGTAGAAAGCCGGGAAGTTTTGTGCTTATATACAGATTCTAGTTGCGTAACAAAATTTTTAAGTTTAAATATATAATTAAAGCTGATTAATTTTAAATCATTTGTTAAATCGAATATCTAGTAAACAAAGTTGTGTTTAAATTACTCTTTTTTTCAACTCCTACAATTTTGGCAGGAGCCTCTATTTGCTGCCGCTCACCAGCCTCCATGATTACTTCGCAACCATCGTCGTTTCTTTTTACGAAACAGATCGTTTTTCCAGATCTGAAGGTACTCGCTTAATGTAAATATATTCCCTCCTTCGTTTAACCCTCTAACTACAATTCCCCAAAGATTTGTTTTGTGATTATTATTACGATCCCTTTGTTACCTAATCACTTCATTCTAATGCCACTTTCGTAAAATTATTTATATTACATAATAAATTTAGTGAATTTTACTGATAGTGATTTATAATTTCATTTACTTAAATACTTAAAAGTAGTCTAACTGCATACACTGCAACCCAGTTCAATGCAACTTTTTTAATATAATTTGAATAACATCATTTTCTAGTTTTAAACTAAGAAAAATATATGTTTACTAAAATGTAATTGATTCAGCTTTATCAATTTGCACGAGCTAAAACATTTAACAAATTAAATACAACTAGAGCATAATCGGATATTTTTTAAACATTTCTAAAAAAAAAATTAAATATTCAAAATAAACACCAGTATACGAATTTAGAATAATTTTTAAAGAAACAAGCCTTTTTATAACAATTCTAAACTTTTCTTGGATTATTTAAATAATCTTTTCATTTTAAAACAATTAGCACATTAATTTAAAAATATCACATACTATGTAGCCTTTAATGATAATTTTTATATCAAGTAAAATTCAAACCATTAAGGGACAAAAATTTGCCAAAATAACTGTAACAGATTTTTTCTTTTCCTGCAGAATATTATCATTTAAAAATATATTATTTATTTTCTTTAAAAATTCAAAATAAATAAATCTCTTAAGCAACAAAATAATAGGCAATGCCAGAGAGACATCTATTTGTATGCGAGTGGACTAAATTTAGCGAAATAACAAATCACTCTTCACGTAGAACATTGATTGAATTACAACAAATAACTACGAGGGAAGTACAGGACACCTTCATTTAAAGATATTGAGAGAGTCAATTCGCAACCTCAAAGGTCACGGTCGATCTTGACCTTCAAAACGAAAGCCGAAAAAGAAACCCGCAGCGAAAGCTAGGGAGGTGGGGGGCCAACGGCATAAAGAGGTGTCTGGATTCTCCAAGTAAAACTCCTTCCCCCAAAAGACGATTGTAATTAATGCAGTAAACACAGTAGGCAGTAAAAATAGCCATTTAAAAATGTGGAGCACTTGCAAGTAAATGCAGGCCACAGTTACTCTATTGTAAACAATTCACTATTTCAAACAAAATATTCTGAATTTTTTATTATATGTATAACATTTATAAATTTAATTACCTAAAACTTCATTACCTAACTTCCTAAATAGGTTCCTAATAAAAATAATAGCAATGTAATTAGTTTTAGAGTCCTTAATCGCTAACTGTAGGCTTTCTTAGGCTAAAGGTTAGGAATTATTTCTCCTTTTTTTCCTCTCATTAGTTAATGATTAGTCTCATTAGTTAATGATTTACTTCAGACGCAAAATAATTTTAACGAAACGAAATTTAAGTACTATTATTAATTTATGATTGGAATTAATATTTAAGTTTATAGAACGACATCTAGTTTTATTGGAACTAAATTTTATGACTTCTATTACAGCTCTTTTATTTTTTAGACTATGAAAACACAGATATTGAGATTTACCATGATTTCACATATACGTTATAAAACTTATCGTATGATACTCACGTCCCGCAGTGGACTGATCGTTCAATTCTGCTACACGGTTCCCATCAGATCACGGAAGTCAAGCATCACTGGCTGCCGTCAGTGTGCGGGTGGGTGACCACTTGGATCAGGCTGTGGAGGGACAGAGGGTGTGCCGTACAGGTCCTCATTAAACTGTTTTACCGTAAAGTGCTCCAATTCACGGTCGTCGGGCTACCGAAGCGGGGATGCCATCCCCTCTGCAGAAGATCAAAATTGTGATGGCATGTCTTCGGATCATCCTCAGGGATGCTTCCCAAACCCTCGCCAATAGTCCATTGTGCAGCTCTTATGCAACATAAATGAACTACAACGTATGCTACTCACGCGAGAAGTTTTTAATTCTTGATGATACAGTGCAACTTCAAAAATCCGGACAGCTGAGGGGTTTGTAAGGTCCGGATTTCCAAAATTTCCGTATTTTAGATACCTTACTTAAATTAGTAGAATTATCGAAGTTTCGAATTCGCCAGGCCGATTTCGCGATTAAACGCGCGTGGGTAAACTTCCGACGTCAATTTTAATATAAATATACTCTTTAAATAATAAATAAGAGACATTAAAAATCAAACTTACTTCATTTCCCCCTGCAATCGATCGTTTAGATAACATAATATTAGCAATGAAAACTAAAAATATAGGCCTAAAACGCGAGCTGATTTTCAACTTATAACTGAAATAGATGCTTCTAAACTAGACTCTACCAGCCGATACTAATCCTTTTTTTGTTGGGGGATGTAAGAACCTGTCCCTGCCTCCTAAGCTTCAAGGTTAAGTAAGAACCAGTTTCCTTTCTTCACAAGGGGGAAAAACAAGGTGGTAGAAGAATTCCTCCTCCTGAGGGGATTCCCCTTTATGTTCTTTGTTATCTATACAGAACTGATAAGAATGACTGGAATTTCCTTATCAGCTATGAGCTTTCATTCACTCCCCACCCTTACCTCTTTATCTACTGCTTCATTGTTGGAGAAGTGAAGAGAAATTTTTAATTTGTTTTTTTGAAAATTTTTTCCTAATGAACTGGACATAAGAGCCCGGATTTTAGAGATTTCTGGATTTCATAAGTCCGGATTTTCGAGGTCGTACTGTACAAGTAAACAGTTTTTTAAAGTCTATAAATTGCTTTTAAGTTTAGAAATATCATGTTTGCACTTACAGGGAGGGAAAAAAAAGAATGTTGAAAGCATTTTGTTCTATTGATCGAATTTTCATGTTTTAAGTGGTCTATAATAAGTCAAATTCTTTAACTAAACCAATCTTTTGTTCGATGAATTTAGGTTATTTGCTTTTCCTTTTAATTCTATTTAGGCTTGTTAATTTTACTTTTTACGTATTCCATGCAAAAAAAAAAAAAAAAAAAAAAAAAAAAAATTTTAACGAATTAAAAAATTTTATTCATTGTTAACAAATTAGTTTAACTAAGGGAAATACAATGTAATCTTTTTGAAATTATTACTTAATTTATACTAATTTGTTTAATAATGGTTGAAACAATTTTGAAAACCAAGGCACATTAACTCATGTATCATTTTAAACTACGTAATTTTAAATGACACAATGCAAAATTCGAATGAAGTCATGTCTTTTTGAAATTTTTTAACTTAGAAATGACTCAATCAATAATGTTCAAATTTTGCATTTTAAAATTACACAGTTAAAATTATGTAAAATTTACATAGATCAAATTTAATTTTCTTCTAATTATAAATAACAAACAATAATAGATAATTATTTAAAATAAATTTTTACATTCAATTTTCTTTGGATAAATAAATTTTATAATTGTGTGATCAATATTTCCAACTAGCTTTAAAATTTCTTGAGATATGGCGATCTATACTCGTTAAATTATTAGATTTAAAAGAGCTCAAAAAAAATTATAATACTAGAAATACAAAACTTGTATAGACCCTCGCAATGTCTGGCTACGGCCCTGTAATAATAAATAAAACTTGATTTTTTTTTCTTACTGTAAACTGTGCAAAGATTGCCAAAAAACAGTTTTTAACATTTTAAAAAAAAGTAGAAAAATAAATTTTTGCCAAGATAATTAATAACAATTTTTGCCTAGTATTTCGGAACAGGCCTTTGGAAGTAACCTGTTATTTTTATAACAGGGATGATTAAATAACAGGTGCCAAATACCTGTTCCAGAAAATATTGGACATCTCTAGTAAGAATGTTGTTGTACTGATGTGTGTAAAGGCTTTTTAAAACGTTTTTTTCATCTCTTACCAATTAGTGCCAAGATAAGCTGTAATTGAAGAATTAGTTCATACAACTGGATTCTGTGGTCTCTAGAATTCTTTGATTAATTAATGGTGAGAAAACCAAAAAAGAAGAGGAATTACATTTTAAAAAAAAAACAGACAATAGACCCGCTTTGACGGATCAGCTTTATCAGGTATTTGTAATATGCATCCCTATTAAAGAAGGATGTTTCGTGACAGTTGTTATCTGATCTAAACAGCATTGAGAATTTAACATGAAGTTCCTGCAATTACCAAATGCCTTGATATTTGATTTCGGAAGAAACTGTAGTAAGCTGGTATATGAAAAAGTACTTCTGTAATTCATAATTATTAGCTACAGTGACAGAATTTTACTCTGTGACATTATCTATTCTGTCACTTGACGTATCATGTCTGTTATGAAAAAGAACAAAATGTGTGCAATGCTATCAGAACACCAAACCCTCAATAAATTGATAAAATAGCACATTATCATTGCTAGCTAAATTTATATGAAACATTACATTAAAAGACACTAATTGAGTTTTATAAGGTTTTTTTTATAGCAAAGATTTACTTTCTTTTTCTATACATTTCTAACTATGCCGAAAGTTTGAGGGTTAGCTTTGTGAATAGAGTGCACAACCTTTTTGAGTGAAGGGCCAAATGCACAGCAGATTGACCAAAGATAGGCCGCATGCCAAAGTAAGTATTTAGATAATAATTGTAGGCAGTAATTGTTATATAAACATCATTGTTCTAGGCATTTTTTTTTTTATCAGCTAACCTTGTAATATATTTGCACAAAATTAAGTAAATGAAATGTTTAAAACCAGAAATTGCAATACTGATTACTTAGAAACTAAAACAGAATCAATTTATCAGAAAAAAAATTCACATAAAAAGAAAAAATTAAAAAATTATGAAAATTTATGTTTTTTTTTTATCACATTACATAATATAAAAATCTATTCAATATTAAAAAATATGTTGATACTAGTACTAAATACTAAGTACTTTGATTTACGGAAAGTTTATAGGGTAACAAATGATTAAAATTCAAAAACATTACTTATTTATTATCTTTAAAGCATTTATTTAAATAAATTATAAGCGGCTTCAGAGTTCTTAATAAATTTTTGGTTTCAGCGTATAGAAAATAGATTAATTTTCTTTTAAAATTTATGTAATTTTGTTACTAAAAATTATTTTTTTTAGAAATCTACCTTTTACATACGATCAACTACTGAATCAAATAGTTAATTAACACAATCAAGAATAAATTTTAGAATATTTTTGATATGTAGGGCAGCGTAGCTTCAAAATGATTTTATGGCCTAATATAATTTCCGTCCTTTGAAATAATAACTCAACAACAAAATACAAAAAATAATTAAAACTGAAATCTGTTGTTACTGATATGCTAACTAGTTTCCTTTCACACTTACCTGAATGCTTTTTCTATTTCAAACTGTTTAGATAGAATGTCACTATAATTTTCATTTTTTCTTTTGACGCCTTTTTTTATGTTAGTTTCTCCTTCAGTCACTTCTTTAGTTTCATGTTCTACATCGCTATCAGATGGAATTTCCATTTCTTCAACACTAAGAGAACAACATAGTTTCAGTTATAATAGAGAATTGATTACACAAGATCAAAAACCAACTAAATCTTAACAAAAAGTCTCATTCAGAGAGAAAATAGAAAAAGTTGAGAAAAAGCACACAAAAAATAATAATATAAATGTTTCACAAAAAATAGTACAAAAAGAAAACAAAAAAAAAAACTTTTTTTTAATCTAAAAAGATAAAACTTCTTAAATAAAAAAAAAATAAAAAACTTCTTAAATAAAAAAAAAAATGCGCTTAAAAGCAGCAGAGATTTCAAATAAAGAATAAATGTTGCAAAAAAGGAAACAAAGGAAAAAATAAATAAAAATATGACCACCGAAGCCGACGTCTTCAGGGGGTACCGGCTCCGAAAGCCATAAAACAAAACCTTTTCTATTGAGAGAGAGGCAAATGCCTAAATAAACTCCTTCAGTATATATAGAAGTCCAGGAAAGAACATGAAATACATTGAAACAATTCAGAAAAGAAATTCAAACAAAAAACAATCATCTAAATAATCATCAAAAATAATCATCAAAAAATAAAAACTCACTTTAACCAGGTCAATCAGCAATTTCATAAGCAATCCGAATGAAAAGGAATTCCTTTTTTTTATACACTTAGAACTAAAGAAAACAACGCCCTCTATTACAATGCGCAGATAGAGAAAAAAAGAAACCAAGGAAAAGATACGTAACATATTAAAAGAATGCTTAACTGGGGCTGCTCAGTTAAGACTCTAATTGTGCCCTGTTAAAAGAAAAAAAATATTAAAAACTGGAATTCTTCAATCATTTTCTTAATTAAAAAGTTAACTTTACAAAAAGTAAAAGGAAAATCATTATTACTCAAATTATTCAAAAAATTATTCACAGCTTCACGAAAACTTTCAACATTATTGCAAATATTTTTAATCCTAACCAATTAAAAATATATACAAAAAATAGTATAACTTTAGTTGTTCATTAAGTAAAGTTTATAGTTGAATATCTATTGGAAATATCAGTTATTGAAAATTATGTAAATAAATAGAAGCCAATTCAATAATGGATAGAAAAATTTAAAGAAAAAGCAAATAAAAAGTAATAAAGTATCAGACAACATACCAATATATAAAAGCTTATTTCTAGGGTGGAAAAATTATTAAAATTTCACCTCAATTTAAATCTCAACAAATGAAATTTAGGTCATACTGCATACAGAAAATGAAAAGTACAATATCAAGGTCAAATAATTTTTTACTTTAATGTTTATTTTTGTGAGATTTTGTATTGAAATTTTTTCTAATTATTTACTAAAATTTAAATTAATTTAGGACAATTGACAATGTATTTTAGTTTCATAAAAATCTTCTAGAAAACAATCATAAATAAAATTTATAGTATTTTTTTTCATAACACTAATTTATAACTGCCAACAATGGATTTTTTTAAAAAAAGGAAGATTTTAAAAGTTAACTCACAGTGTTCCTGTGAGCATCATTAAAATTTATAAAAAAAAATAGATAATGAATAAAATAACTCAAAGAATTTCTATATTTAACTAAATGTAATAAGGCACATAAAACAAATTTTAAACTACTAAACAAACATTTAATACATTTTTGTAAAATTTAAAGTAAATAACAATTAAAAGAGTTAAACAGAATGACCAAAAAAACTTTGGATGAGTATTGTTTAGTATATTTTCATTAAGCAAAGGAAAACCGTTTCAGGTGATTATATATCAATAAATTTTTATAATTACAGTGGCTCCCAAAAGTGTTCGTTCACTTATAACTTTCATTGAAATAGGAAATAAAAATTCATTAATTAAAATGAATAATTCAAAATGGGTATTTGATGATAAAATGTATAATCTTTTTTTAGCAAAACTGCATGGAATATTTTAAAAACAAAGCAAAAGTTAATTTTCAAGATATAAAATAGTAACAAAAATTTTACCCCATGAAAGTACAGTTAATGCTTTCGGATTTCTGAATTAAAATTATCGTCAATTGCTTTAATTTTTTTTATTTAATTATTTTGCATTTAATTTGTTATTTATTTATTTGCAATTTGGTATCAAACTTATGATAGCAAAATTATATTTTAATTTTTGATCACTAACTCCGTAATATTTTATTTTACCATTTAAAAACGGCTTGTGGTCGTAACAGAATAGATTTGATTATTTGTCATCATAATTTGATTATTTGTCATCATAAAAGGTAAATCAGTAATGAATATGTTTAATTAGTTTATTGTGTCCTGCAATATGTGATAAAATGCTTAAAAGGACTTCATATCAGAGATTAAAATTATAAAATTTGTGGAAAAATTCATACATTCGCAATCGAGTGTTGTAAAAATTTTTCATAAAAATTTTTTAAAAATATTCTGCATGGATTTCACCTGACAAAAAAAACTTGTTACATGCATTTACAAACTTATAAAAGCTATTGTATATGCGAAAGGAAACTGTACTAAATGTTAATTTAACGAAAATTAGAATATTTACTAAGAGTTTTTTTCTTTTCTTTTTTGAGTGGGATAAAGTTTTTGTCACTTTATGATGATGGATTTCTTAAAAATAAACTTTTTCTTTGTTTTTAAAATATTCCAGAGAGTTTGGTTAAGATTAGAATACATTTTTTATTATTCAATATCCATTCTGAAATATTCATTTTAATTAATGGAAAGTCTTATTTCATTGAAAGTCAAAAGTGTACCAACACTTTTGAGAGTAACTGTAATTACATTTCAATATAAAGCTGTACTATATACTGCATTATACTGTATTTTATCTTACCAATGCTTTTTATAAAATTCATTGATCATATTTTCTTTAAGCCAATATTTCAAGTCAAATTTTTAAATAATGTTGTTTTAAATTAGCATTATTATTTTAAGAGATTCAATATAGAAAAATAAATATCACAAATGTAAAATTTTCTAATTTTTTGTTCTATACACTATAGAAAAAAGATAAAATTTCTTACTTTTATACTTTTTTGATTTTTTTTTTTTTTCTTATTTGAAATTAAAACATTTAAAGAATTCCAATCTAAACACACGGTTTTTTAGTTTAGCATAGTTAATTGTTTTTGTTTTAATAACTAGAATCTTGTACAGTGCACAACTGAAACACTAAATTCATTTTCCTTCTTCCGATTAAACACATATGAATAAAAAATTTTATATATTTTATGTTTATACATCATTTAATATGTTTCCCATATATTACTTAGTCTTTGTCAGCTTTTTAGGGTAAAAGGAGGCATAGTTTTGGAAATATCATCTCTGGAATACAAGCAACATTTATGAACTTTCGATATTGTGATAACTATACAATTTGAATCAAAATTCAAATATTTACCAAAAAACAGTAAAATTAAACATTAATATATAGTTAGTTCTAAAAAAAACTTTTTTTAAAAATTAAAATATGTCATAAAAGGTTAAAATGAAATAGAAAAAATTAGCATTATTGCAACAATGGTAACAATTTGACAACAAACATAGCTGTTAGCGATTGTAAAAAAATGTGTGATTGGTTGGTTTGCTGCTGAGAAAAAATAATTTATAGATTTCTTTGAATGAGAGTACAAAAGCTTTCAGAAAAAGAGTGCCATATAAAATCTTTATTATTGAATTATAACCAACTTATTTTTGGAGAATTTTATTAAGTTAAAAATACAAAAACATTTTGCCTCATGTTGTCAAAATAGAAAAAAATTACCATCAAAGCATCGGAACAAACTGGCTTGAACCATAAATGGATTCAGCCTACGGACAGAATTTAAAAACAAAAGCAAATATCCTAACCCTCCTTCCACGTCCAGCTCAATCCTTGCCTTTCCTAAATCGCACAGTCCCCTAGTCTCCATAGAGATCAAAGGTTTATACATTTGCTTAGCAACCATGGGAGAATTTTATGTGGCATTCTAGTTTAACAGGGTTATAATGGATCAAATTTTGATGCAAGCAAAGTAAAGCTAAGTTGATGACATTTTAACTGTTTGGAGATACATTTCCGTCTAAAAAATGTGGGTATAATGGATGAAATAATTTAAATTAAGAAAATTAGTAAATAATTTAATTTAATGAAATTAAAAAAATATCTAAGAAAAAATTTCCAGCTTTTCTTTAAAATTCCCTGATTTTTCCAGGTTTTTATCCAAATTTCCCTGATTTTTCCATTATAAAGAAATTCCCTGATAATTCCAGGTGGGTGGCCATCCTGATTATGTTTAATAATGAATGCTGTAAATAAACATTCAGTCTTAGCAATAGCTTTATTATTATTTTCCAGGTTTTTATTATTTTTAACAGCAGCAAAATATCTTTCATTTTTTCTTTTTGTACTGACATGAAATATAATATCAGTACCTCCACCACAGGAAATTGAGAGACTGATCGACCCAGAACACAAAATCGCTAACTTTTGTTGCTTTAAAATTAAACTTTAAAATTTTGTTAATAGCAAGTATTGTTTGACATTGTTAAAAGTACAAACATTCCAGTGCACAACTACAAATGAAAACAAAATAAACACTTACTAAGTTGCTTTTTAGATTCGAATGTTTGATAAATATTACGCTGTTGTGGGATGATTCGTTTTCATCTTGATCTTCAGTGAGTATATTTTCTAACTTGTTTTATGTGCGCTTTGTTGATCATGTGATTGAAAGATTCAGGGAATTTGATTAGAACCTCAGATGCACTAGGTTTTTGATGTTAGTTCAAGTAGTAGTGCAGCTGTGTAGGATTTAACAGCAAGATTAAAAAGGAAGAAAAATCAGAAGATATTAATCTTATAAAAAAATAAAAAAACTGCTAAAGAGTTGTTAAAAAGTCCAACATTTTCTGGGTAAGCTAGAATAGTTTGCTGCTATGCCAATTCATACACACACAGATCTCTCCAATTAATTAAAAAAAGAAAGTATAATTCATTGGGTTATCCTGAGATAATTCTTTAGAAGTTTTTTTTTTGGAAAGCACTTTTCTCAAAAAATATTACTAATATACTATTTTCACTGAAAGAAATAAAAAAAATTATTTTCATTACTTTTTGTCCAACATATCTATCTATCCGAGCACTCAACATAGACTTGCAATAAAAGAGTTTGATTATCCTGAATATAAGCTTATTCATGCATAAGCTAAGAGTAAATTATATAAGAATAAAAAGCTACTTTATCTTATTACAAGCTACAAACCTTTTCTCGTTAAACTTGTTCTCCATGATTGGCATTATTATTCTTTAATTGTTTCTAAATAACTGACAATGTATGACATATATATGCATAAAATATGAACTTAAAATTTATGATATATATGAGATAAATATTAAAAAATGTTTGATTTTATTTTATTCAATATTAAATACTGACACACCTTTCAATTTCTTTTTCTGTGCTTTGACCAAGTTCTTGTTTCAGATGTATCAAACTATTTAAAAGAGACTTTACAGAATCATTACCTAAATTAAACCAAAATTCACAAGATAAGAAAGCATAAAATAAAATATATGTAATTATGTTTAATAATTTCATAAAGCTATATAACTATAATTTAAAAAACCAAATTAAAAAAATATTAAAATTTAACAGTTAATATGCAAGCATTTAGACTTTAACAAAAAGTTATGTTATGTGAAAGTAGATAGTATAACATTGTGAATATGAAACTGATAAAAGTAAAAAAATTAGAAATGTAAACTACAAAAAGCTTGAAATATTAGATATAAAAGTTTTTCTTCATAGATTAATTTGATAGATTCATCTTCAAATTATACAATCAAAAATGTAATTTGAAATTTATATAATATTTTAAGTTGTAAAATATTAAGCAATTTGAGACTTTTCATTCAGCACTGATAATGCTGTTTTAATTGTAAATGAAATGATGTATTCTGAAATAATTTAGATAATGTTGCATCCAAACATAAAGAAGCAAAAAAGTGATGACTAAGATGATGACCAATGACGATTCTTTTAAATCCAGCTCACGATACATAGAAATAACAAACGAGCAGAGAGCTGGAATAGAACACAAAATCACAACTTCTTAATTCTTAACCATAAGCCAGAATTTTGTCAGTTAAAGTTGAAGAAATGTTCGAAAATAAATATGTAAATTTTGTATTTTTGAAACTGTTTTTCTTGTCTTAACTTGTGAAGTTTCTTCTTGATGATCTTCACAAGTTAATTTGAATGATCTTCTAAATGTAAGAATTTTTTAAAATTAAGAGCACTTTTTTTTGTTGTTCCTTTCCCTTTTTGATAACACCCATTTTCATAAACAATCTATATATGAGCAACTTGTTCTTATTATGATTTCTCTAGATTTCCCTCAATTTTTTTTTCCGTTGGTATGTGTGTGTTTATCATAAGAGTTATATCTTTTCCTGCACTAATTTAAGGGATACAAGAACTAAAAAAAAAATAAAATACATCTACAGCAAATTATCCTTAAAAGTGAATCCCTTTAACTTATGTTCATAAAAATAGATTACCTTTAGAAACAATATCAGGCACTTCTTCTCCAATTTTATTTCTAATTGAAAGCCAGCTGCTTGTTTGAGGCAACTTATTTGAAACAATTAATAGCTTTTGTAATTTTATCCTGCATTCACAGAGCTTATTCCATATTTCTGGAAAAAAAATGAAATGATATATTTATTAATTAAAAAAAAACTAACTTGAACTATCGGCTATCAGAAATTCTTTTATCTGAATAACTCTATCAACTGATGTTGACCAGGGGTCTGTCTAGGTTTTTTTAAGAGGTACCTATTTTGTAAAAAATTAGACATAATTTGTAATAATTAAAAATTATTAAAATTTGTGTTCATTAACACCAAAAAAAAAAAGTTAAATGAACACAAAAATATGGTAAAGTAAGAAAATATTTTCACAAATTTTCACTTTGCAAATAAAAATAATTTATGACTAGTAAGTTTCTATAAATTTTCCCCATACATTCAAAAATAATTTTGCTATTGTAAAATTTAGAGCTTAAAATTTTATCCAAATTTAAAAATTCATAAAAATCATTGTCCATAGTTAAATTTCAACTTGAACTTAATATAAACATGCACTTAACAGTATAAACACTAAAAGTTATTTTCATTATGAGAACATTTTCGACTAGGTCATAAAAAAAAGTTTCACAGAGAAAAAAATTTTTCCTAAAAAAATAAAGGTGGAATAAATTTAGAATAATGTTTAAGATATTGTTTGAATGTTTAGAATAATGTTCAAACTTCGACTTACTGTAAAGATTTGAGGGAATGCCACCTTGTTTCATTTTAAAAAGCTTGCTTTGATATGGCGTAAGCAACGGGCACTAGCCAACGGGCGTAAGCCATACTGCACTATCTGACCAAGCACATGCTACCTATTCGTAGAAGACAGCTGGTGGAAAAGCTCTTCTTTTCCATAGATTGAAACGAGAACAGTATTTGCATGGTACTAGTGCAGTTTCTTTCACGAAGGAACGAAGTGGCTGATGCTTCGTTTCTTCCGTGGCGCTTTAGGAATCCACCACACTCTCAGCTAGGCATGGGGAGGAAAAGCGCTCTTCTTATAATCCGGGTGGAAAGTAATTTGCGGGCCGGTTCAGTTGAAATGTGTAATTAACACGGGACTTATTGCTTTTTAAGGGGGACACAAAAACAATTTTTAAGAGGCGGAGAGAAAAATCTTAGAACATGCATTTTTAAAAGTATTTTGTGAAACTACCATTTTTTCCTAAAGTTGAATTTGTGAAGGTATCACTAAACAGTAGTAAATTTGCCCTGGGCAGGTTGCTGAGCTGACACAACAGTACCTTTTCTTTTCTCCTTTTTTCGTTATACAGGTGACAAGGAATTACTATGACAAATACAAAGTAAAATACTACTGCATATTAAGTGAACTCAACTTTTAATTTAACATGAACACAATACTATTCTTATTTATTACATTTTCAAATTAACCTCTTATGGTCTGAAGGCTCAGTCAAAATAATCTCATGCTGATTTTTTCCCTATTGCTGGCACAAAGTTTTTTTTAAAAAGATGATTAAGGCTACCAAGGTTTATCACAAAGCATATCAGCCAACATTGGCGAAATAAAATAACAGAGATTTTACTAGAGACATTTTTTAGGCTACAAGTAAAGTTTTGATACATCATGCATAATCATGTAAGTCAAAAAGAGAAATTCAAAATTAGGAATGATATAAGCACTTACATTTAGTGAAGAAAAAAATATGTAAATGAATCTTAATCTAAAGAAGATTTTTTTTAAAACCAGTATTTATAATTATTTAAATTAACACACAACATCAATACTGGCAATAACACCATCTGTTGAGAAATAAGATAGTATTTTATCACCAAACTTTTTTTTTTTTTTTTTTTTTGTTGTTAAATTTCTTCAACGAATACGGAAAAATTCGAGAATATACGGGTAAACAGGAGATAGTCATAAAATATAGGAGTCTTCATTAAAAAGCAGGCGACTTGGCAGGTATGACGAAGTCTAGTCTAAACAATGGATGAAACAGAAGATCCCATTGGATTCAAGTTTGGTGAATAAGATGGCCACTCTCATTTTATAAAAAAGGTCAAGAAAATGTACATTGCAACATTAAATGCATTTAACTCAGTGTGCAGAATTCTGCTTGAAGCCTTTTCTTTTGGTTTCTAAAGAACTACTGAGACTAAAGAAACAATAATTAATAATTTGTAATTAGTTTTTAAGATTCTGTAGCATATAGTTAGAGTCAAATCTTACTAATTAACTAGAGGTTTTCTTAATCCATAGCAAAAACTTTTTTTCAAATTTAAAAATTTCTCCAACAACCATATTGAACCTCATACAGCAATTTTACAGCTGTATTACAGGTTAATTAGATGAAGAAGGGTGACAGTTTCACACGTAGGATTTTTGCAGTATCAAAAATACTCAAAGAAATGACAATTTCTTGTGCGAGCAATAAACTAAAGTTCTGCTAGCTGGTGAAGTTGGCTGTTCTCTGCAAATGGAATCTGATAGTTTTTTCCCTCGACTGTTTAATTATTTGACCATTATGTCTTCAACTTTAACTAAAAGGAAATACATTACTGTTACTCTTCTTGTTATCCATATTTTTTATTGGTCTTAATGTTCAATGTTTTGTTGATAAAAGTAGACAATAAGGAAGACAAACCTCTAAAATCAAAAGTAAGTTTAATCCTAAATAATCAAGGTTCTACAATAAAATATTGATAAAATGCACCAACTCCAGAAAGTGCCACCCTGTAGTTTCACGCAAATACTGATTGTCAATCAGTACCAAGAAAGCACCCCCTTCATTAAAGCACAATTTAAAAGTCCTAATTTTAAGAACTTTTTATTAATTTGTTTCTAACGAATGGTTATCCTGATATTTAGGGTACAAGATTAATGTTATACCATAAATGAGCAAAGAATGGGAGGAAAAGGAAGATGATTAATCAATCATATGAACTTAATTGAAGATTGCTAACAAAAGTGTAGGTGTTAGTAAAAGGTATGAAAAGATAAGGTAGCAATCCCCTGCACACATGGTCAACATTTCCTCCCTGCTGCATGTAGGTCAGGGTCAATTAGAATGGTATGCATGGCAAGGCTCTCTAATTTTTAAGTGGGATGGGAGAATTGAATGAGAAAGATTGAATAAAAGGAAGAGGGTGTCCCTCTTAGAAGTATCTTAATGGGAGAAAAAAAATGTGAATAGAAAGGGGTAGAATTAAATGGAAGAGATATGGAGTAAAAGTGAGTGACCGTTAGATAGAGTTGCCTAAATATACCAGACAAGGTTAAGATTGCCTGCTCTGTCAACGGATGTATAATGGTTAACCTTATGGAAATTTGGCAAAGGAGGATGACATTTTGAGGTTAATTATATTGGACTGGGCCTTAATCCATAGCAAACAGATATAGTTTTAATTCCAGCAGGGTACACAAGCAGAATATTTCATGGGTGGCGCTCTTTAAGAATGCATCAAGAAGAGACTGGATGCACTTATATTAGGAATAAACAAAAGACCCTTGTCTGAAAATTAAAAAGAACAACTGGGAAAGATTTGATTGGTTTTGTATTGGCCGCTTGGAGGCCGTCTCTGAAGAGACAATCTCAAATTCATTTCAGCGTTGTGGTATTTCCAATGCATTAGATGGAAGCGAAGACGAGCCTTTTCCATTAGCAATTAGCAGAAATTAATGTTGAATCTATCGACAATAATATTACTGATGAATTGAATGAAGAGTGTGTTGCTCTTATTTTGGGCAATGACTCGGATATTTCCTTCAATGAATTTTTGGATTCTGATTAATATAAATATAATTTTTTTTATTAAATATTTTACTATCCATATTTTTTATTCTTCTTGTTGAATTTTTATTTTTTGCTTATTTGCAAGTGCCACAACCATGCCAAGATTTGAAAATAAAGGAATTTCCTGTTTAGGAAATTAGATTTACGAAGTAAAATTTACATTTAATTCCTTTTGCTATAATTATTTTTACTTTGCTTATTTTTTGTGATCCATATTTAACAATGCCAACATTGTTGATTTCTTTATAATGGCGCTATGAATTTTCTTCAGTACTGTTTATTAGTCCTTCCTCCTCTACATAGTTGCGATTTTCGCCAAAATTAGGGAGACGCTTTATCGGTGTCTTACAGTACTTCAAAATGATTTTAATATGTAGTTAGCAAAATATATTTAAATGAATAAGCGTAAAGAAACACCATCGAATACTGTAATTTTTTTTAATTAGTTATATAAAAGAATTTGTATAACTTTTTTAATTAAAAATTTATTGGAATGTGATTTTAATTATTTAGAGGGGGGGGGGGGCAAAGAAAAAAACCATTTTTAAGTTTCTAATTATATTTTGGGAATTTATAAAACATTTAACTAAATAACTGCTTGAAATAAATAAATCTCACCTTGCTGTGCTTTAATTGCATTTCCTTTTTCAATTTCACTATTCACATCTATATTAGCAAATTGAGATACCATATCATCTATTAAAAGACAATAAGATATTTACTCAGTAAAAAATAAATACAGTAAGATATGTATTTAATTTAATTCTCTAAACCACAATTCTTAATATACTAAATTAACTTTGCAAGAGAAAACAATAAAAATTGCATTTAAGAATTGCAATTGAACAATTACTGTTTTACATTATTTGTTTGATTATATGCTAAAAGGTTACAATTTCAAAAGCTGAGCAAATTAAAGTTGATAAATTTTTATTAGATCTAATGCTTAATAAAGTTTCTTTTTTTTTTAATAAATACTTTAGTTTTGTGTTTTTAAATATTTGCATATAAAAAATAATTAATAGCATTTTAAGATTGGTCTGTTTCAGACTGAATTTATACATGTTTTGTAGGTAAGTTGAAATATACGGGAAATGTTCTATACATCACAAAATTCTATAAAACAGAAATCCTTAAATTTCAAGATTTTTGTTAAAAAGAACTTCTATTTTTAAAAAAATAAAAACAGTTATTAAGATATATTAAAACATAGTATTAAACCTTTTTCAGCTCCTTCAAAGTCAGAATCACTAGAGCCTTGATCAGCGCTTTCTTCTGCTTCACTACAAAAAAAAAAAAAAAAAAAAAAAAAAAAAAAAAATTATATATATATATATATATATATATATATATATATATATATATATATATATATATATATATATATATATATATATATATATATATATATATATATATATATAAGTGATTTTCCAATCAAATTACCTTCACTTTTAAATATAATCAGCAAATTAACCTGTTTCAAGTAAACTGACAAGATTAAAATCTAAACTGCATTGGAAGTTCATAGCAAAATTAAATATGAACTAGCAAAAAATAAAATAAAGCTTATTAGTGCTGTTAAGGGCATAGTAATTACAGTGAAATTTTTAAGCTTAATGAAATAATAGTATAACAAAACTTTGAAAACTCAAAGCATAATATCCAAAAATAACTGTTGAAAACTGGTCTTGCTGAAAATTAAATAAAATTTGTTATTTTAAAAAAATTTTCCCTTGCAAATAACCCGATCAGTCAAGAAAGGGCAATCCAATACAAGGAAGAAACACAAAAAAGGTATAATGAAGTACATATATTACTTTAACATAAAATAGGCTTTTATCATTTTGAAATTGTCAAAGGTGTGTGTGGATGAATACCAAATTCAGCAACAATGTCTTTCCTTCTTAATGCTGTCTTTCCTTCTTAATGCATTTTAATGATTTTGTTAAGAGACAAAGTCATTATAAGTTTAGAGGTGCTATGTTAAAATGTTAGTGCTTAAAAATAATTTGGTATATTAAAAAAAAGGGTAAAAAAACAAATTCTCATGGGATGTTTTCATTAGTGACTGTATAAAGGTTCTTTAAAGTAAAGTAATTATAATACAATCACTGATACCTTGCAGAAAAATACAAAAAAGAATAATAAATATTCAGTAGATAGCATTAAATGTAGAGTTGAATGTCAGGAGAGGAGAACTGTTCTGAATTGTTGTGAAACAAATTTTAATTAAGAATTGAAACCTTTGTTAATTAATTAAGAGTAAAGAAATTCAAAAAAATATTTTTGCAATACTAGAAAATAATATAGATTAATTTTTATAGATATTATTCATTCCTTTGATTCCCTTTAATACACATTTCATGAACACATATTATAATTTCTAGTTATATTTCTTCTTTTCTATAGTATTTTTATAAGCAATGATTCTGATAAACTTTTATTTATAATGTTTTATTCATAATGTTTTTCTTTTCCTAGAATATCAGTATTATCCTTTCCGCTAATTTAATTTCATCATAAAATAAATTTAAATGCATTCAGATGATGTAAATTAGAAGAAGCAAAATTTGAATCTATACATATAAAAAATAAATAATTTGTGTGTATGTGTATCAGATTAAGGGTAAATGATAGACTCTACGAATACGAAATTTAACATGAAGCTAAACGAGTACAATTGTAAACAAATGATGAAACCAGATTTTTTATTTTGGTGACATTTAAGAAATGGAATTTTCTCATTGGCATAGCAGAAGTCATTATTGAAAAGTAAACTATAAATGATAAAGTTTTATCAAATATTTTAAAGATAACATCAATGATGTTTGCCACTATTGTTTTTAAGTAGTTTTAGCAGTAATTGGTTTCATGTAGCTGTAGTTGTGCATTTGTAATTAAGAAGTTGCAGTTAACTAAAAAGAAATGACCACTGCTTTATCTGTTACAATAGTTGCCACCCTTTTTCTGAATTAAATTTTGCTGTTTTAAAAATATCAGTGGTAATTTTGTCAATTCTATTTTCCTATAGAGCATTCAGAACAGCGTAAGTGTTAATAGTGTCTAATGCCTTTACAAAATTATGTTAATTTAAAACCTTGTAATGTAAAGTCTTAAAAGGCTAAGCCAAGTAACTTATTTTTCCAAATTTGTTGACTAATATTTTTGTAAAGATTTTATGGAGGATTGAGATAAGAAGCTTATGAGTTTATTAGTTCTTAATATTTCCTTTATTGAAGACAACATCTATCATCATTATGACCTGTTTTTATCAAGAAAGTAATGAAAAATTGATATTATTAATGCAAAACCTTCATCTACTTTGATAAGATTGTTCATTATAAGAGCAACTTCTAAAAGACTAGCTTTATTCACAATAAGTTGCATTTCTTTCTTTTCTATACTTAACATAGAACACTTAAAGAAATTCTTGTTATAGATCAAGCGACTAGAATAGTTAGTAGATAGCTAGGCACAAAGAAGTCCAGTATACATGCATCATTTGAAGAATTTATATTTTTTACGATGCTTATAATTTTGTAAAAATTTTATTGACAGCGGAAACTGTTTAATGGATTTATAGCCAATGTGCTAGTTCTTCATAATACATATTTTTACTTTGAAGTATAAATGATTTTTACTACAAATATATACATTATAATTATTTATTTGCTTTCTCATTCTAGAATTTAGATGTTATATAAAAACAAATAAATAAAAAAATGTTTACAAAAGTGTAACTAAAAATATCATAATCATAAGCTAGGAAAATTATAACAATAATCTTTAAAATAAAAATTGATTAAATAATTAATAAATTTATTGTTTATACGTACGTACGTACCTACCTACCTACCTACATACATACATACATACATACATATTATATATATATATATTATATATATATATATTCCAAAAAAGGTTACCTTGTCTTTATTAAAGTTACCAAAATACACTGATCAATAATAAACTGACCAAACAAAGTGTGTTTCGATAAATTTAAAAGCCTTTGTGAATACACTATTTTTTAAAAGTGAAATTTACTTAACATACAGAAAAATAACTTTGTCAGAAAGAGTAAAGCCATATATAAAAACAATGTAGTATAGAAATAATAGAATTTAAAAATACAAATATACAATAAAATACAAAAATCAAAGAGACAAAAAAGCCAAGTCTCATGATATTTACATTTTCGCATGATACTGTTTCAGTAAAACGCTTATTATCACAAAGATTATATCTTATATATTTAATTGTTCTAATATTGCATATTTAACTACTGATATTTATTTTCTAACACTACTCATTTTGATTACATTTTGTTAGTAAAACTTTTGAGTAATTACCTAGATGATTTATTCTCCAAATCCTTTTTAAAACTGTCAATGCCATCTTCACTCAATCCATCATCTTCATCTGAAACTTCATCCTCATCTATATCTGAATCAGATTCTGAGAACTCTGATTCAATTTTTACTTTTGATTCATTAACATTTCCTTTTCAGAAAGAAATATAAATTAATGTAATTAATTAGAAAAGTAATCATAAATCCAAAATAAATATTCTAAACACATGTCATTTGAGCATAATCAAGCTCAAATTCTTTTAGACTACTTGTGTTATAAAATAAAATGTACAACATTAGCAAATTAAGTAGGTTTTTGCCAGGAAATAGCAAATAATGAGAAAGAAAAAAATTTTGTATAATACTAACTAAACTAATATAAAACAAATATCTCATATTATGTTTCATCTGCATTTTAATATATTCTTTAATTGCATTTGTTGAAAACAAAAGCAAGTAAAGATTAATTAGGAAAGAAGAGAAAATAAATTGCAGAGTTAAATAAAAATTTTTAATTAAGCTTGTTAATTTAAGTTTGTTGCAGCTTTTATTGTAAATGAGGCTGGAAAAAAGAAAATTCTAAGGAATTTTTTTTAATATACAATCATTTCTATACAATAATATTTTTATTTATTATTATTATTTTGAAAAGCTCATTTTACCAAGATTCCTATAAATAGTATTAAATAAAAAAAATGCAAATATCACCTTTCTCAAATACGAGCCCTTTAGATTTTCTTGTAACCTTTCGTCCAGAGTAGGTCTCATCAATGTCTTCTAGCAATGGTGCTGTTCTGCTTCTTAATTTGCTTCTTTGAAATAAATTTTTATGTTCATTTTCAAATTGAGCTGGTGATGATTCTACAAAGAGAGAAAAATGTGACTAAAAAAGGAAAGCCAGGAGTCAGTCAGGTTTCCCACTCAATTTCAGAAAAAAAATTCCCTGACTTTTCCAGGAAAATTTCAATGAAAATCCATACCATATTTTATCTATACTACGAAATTTTACATCAGAAAATTTGGATTCTTTTATCTGTAATGCCAAGTATTAGATTTTTTGTGTAAAATAAATATCATTATATGAGGAAGGAAGCATTTCAGTATGTCTAATATGTAAAATTTTTACAATAAATAATTGTAATAGATGTTAGAATTATTTAATTCGAACCTCAATAACTGAGTATTGTTACTGACAATTTTAAGACTGGTTTTTTCCAGGAATAACGATGGAATTTCTTCAAGTTTTTGGAAGAAAATTGCAACTTTCCCATATTTTTGGACTTAAAATAAAATTCCCTGGCAATCCCAGGTTTTCCCTGACCTGTGGGAACCATGGTCAGTGGATGTGAAATTATTTATACAACATATCAAGGCTATAGTGTAAAGTGATATAAGAATTCTATAGAAAGCATTTTAAAATATAGTCTGTGAATAAACAGATGAGTCTTGTACAGTATAGTGGCAGTTATGATAGCAAGCTATTACACTATGTTGAAATGAAAAGGTAATTGTTTATCCATTTATCGAAAATAAAATGCTAAATAGATTGATGTCAACTTTTATTTAAACGCCTGTCTTCAACCAAACAACAATTTATTGCAATAACTTTATCTATCCACACTAACAACTTGTCTACAATCTGAGACTCGTTAATGGTGGATAAAGACTTAAAAAGGGGGGAGAGTAACCGACAGGAAACATATTTACAAGCATGTAAGATAGAATTAGAGCAAATTGAGCGCATCAGAAAGTAATAACTCAAAAGTATTAATTTCGATATATATATTTTTTTTATACAGCAATAGCCGGCAGGCCTCATGTGGTTCGCAGGTTGTGCACCTGTCATTGGCGTCGTCAGATAAAATTTATTGGGGGGGACCATACTTCAGAATGTATATCTTAATGTATGTCAAAAACATGATATCGAACAGAAGAAAATTATATTTCACAATCAAATCAATATCTTTTTCTGACATTCAATATATAATTATGAAAATTGAAACGTCTTGATTCTATGATGCAGAGTGTTCCATAATCTACGTCCTCATATATAATTTTAGAATCATCTTTAAGAATTAAGTTAAAAAAAATATACAAATTAGAAATCGCAAACTACCATTTAAGAGCGGGAAAAAACGATCAGAAAGTAGTAAGATAAACGGAGTTAAAACTTTAAAACCAGTTTGATTGCCGAATTTAGTTTGAAGTATCTCAAATAAGTGTCTTTCAATTCCACTATGTTTTTTTTGGCAACTAAACATACATTTTTAATTTCACCTTCTCAATTTATGATTGATCATGTTTTGATTTTATTTTTCTCCCCTAAAGTGTTAATTTGCGACCCTTTTTTTTAACCTTATTTGTGAGAAGAATTCTAGAAATTTATCCAATAAAAGCATCACGGAAGTATTTTTCATTTATGAAGTTTGTCATAGTAGTTAAACGAGTTATCTAATATCGAGAGATAATAAAAATACATTTTGTTTCAAAATGCTTTTTTCAAATATGCTTATTAAAACATACATGACTTTAAAACAGAAATTCCTAATATTTTTTTACGAATATTGAAAAATATAATTTTAGATTTAATTAAAAAACGTCATTTATTGCAGATTCTTTAATAATAAAATATTTTTTGATTTGTTTCACCAGGTAAACTCAAGGAACAACATAAACGGCATTAAGGCGCAAGGTCCTCGTCTAAAACCATGTGTCGTGTTTATTTTGTTTATAGTTACGCTTTTGTAATATTTTTATGAAACTAAATATGTTAAAATCAACGGTAATTGAAATAAAAAGCAAAAGTTATTTTTTTAGAGTAAAATTAATGAAGAAATTTGTCTGAGGTAAATTTTGACTATAATGAGTTGGCATGCTTGATCAGTGGCAGCTATGTTTTGTTAATCTTTATTTTGTTTAATTGAACTTCTTAAAAAATGTGTTTCGCTTAAACTAACGTAAAGTTCTTAAAAAGAGCAACAAATAATAATAAATAACAAAATTTAATTATTTTAACTTTATTAATTGCTTTGGTACAGGCTTGTGCATGCTGATTAATATCGATTTATTGATTATTTACTTTTCTATTTTCTACCTTGTGCGCTGAACTGGTAATAAATAAATAAAATAATTGTAATAAATAAAAAATTTAAACTAGAGTGTTTTTCCGGATAATACAGATGTAACTGTGCAATGTTAAGGTGTGATTCAAAATGGGATCAATAGAATAAGCAGTAAATACAATTATTACATTAATATCAATAAAAATTGAGCTGTGGTGAGTCGTAAGTTTGTAATTTACTTCAGGTGAAGAAATATATTTGTCCCTAAAAACTGCCTTGAGAGCTAGGCTTGCTAGTCTAAAATAGCTAAATATTTTTTTTTAATGAAAATACTATTTATTTCAATTATAGTAGCATACTAAAAAAAAAAAAAACCGGGTTCAGTTAGTCAAATTTTTGCTATATAGGCAGAAATCGCAGAATAGTATATGACAAGAACATTTTGACAAATGAATATTTTATTTATTGATAATTTCTATTTTTACTTTTCATTTTTTGGTTAAATGATTATTTCGTCTTTTTCTAATACGTTTTTTATAAAATAGCATTATTTTAAAACAAAATTTCATCAATTTTATTTTTTAACTTTTGAACCTTTCATATTTTTGTATTCTATGTTTGATTACTATATAATGTATGAAATACTGCAAATTTATTCTATGATTATAAAATGAATTGTTTCATAGAAACGACTAAAACTATACAAATTGATATTAATTAATAATTAGGTATGCCCTCCCCGTTGTTTTGACGGTGCATATAAAACACTTGAAGAAAAGATACAGAAAAAAACACCTCATAAATAACTATATGAATTTAACAGCCTACTCAATGGGCCAGTTAAACCACAATTTAAGGTAATGAAATATTTATTAAAGTGAAATTATAAATATTTCTTAAAAAATTTTAATACATAAGGATTAATTTAAACACTTCATAGTATTTAGGAAAATGATTACGGTTCTTAACACCTCCACTACGCATTTTTTTAAAGTAGAAGAATAACACTGGGGGCCAAATTTTTTGCTGCATTTATATGAGTGCTTGATCTTACCGATTTAGGATAAGGGGATTTCAAATCTGAAATTAGTAATGTTAGAAACAGGGTTGGCAGGTTTTTGACATGTGACAGTTTTTGACGGTTTAAACCGTCACGTCAAAAACCTCACTGTCATAAATGTCATAAACGTCATTCATATTTGAAATTTAATTATTACATAAAATTTATATATTTTTTATAAAGGATAGTGTTTCTAAATATGTTCTAGAAAAAATAAATTTAAAATTTTGAAGAAACACTTATATTTTGAATAGTAACCAAAATCTTGTATTTTTAAAAACTCACATCTTTTGTAATATTATGTATTCATTTTCATGTGTTATTGAAAATCTGCAGAGATATTATTAAGAAATTTACTTATAACCACATTTAGTGTATAGTATAGATTATACTAAAAATTAGACATTTTTAAACATTAGCAGTTTTGTACATCTTTTAAAGAAAATTCTTTTAAACAGGTTGGGCAACATTCACAATCAATTTATTAGGATATTTCCATAGTTTAAATATTTCATGGACTTTAATGTTCTTCTGTTTAGTTTGACTTTTGTGATTGGTGGTTGTTAGTTTTTCAGAAAAATCAGTAATTCTGAATTTTAAATCTTCAAATTTTTTTTTAATTCATAGTTAACATAAGACAATACAAATTTAAGTGCTTTCTGTTAAATACACAGAGTAGTTAGTGTCGATTTACAGTATATTCAGCCTATTCATTTATTATGTTGAAAATTTAGTTTATCCAAATACTTGTGAATTTCATTTTGCTGAATACTATATAGTTTTGTTGAATATCTAAATATTCAGCTGTTGAATAATTACTCCTTGCTTTCAACATATACATTATTTGTATTCTTAATACAAGTGGAGAAAAAAAATTAAGAGATTAAAATTGTTTTAAAATGATAAGTGTAATAATTATTAATAAATATAATAAACAATATGAATTATATTTATCATTATTCATAAATATAACTACTTTTAAATTCAAATTAACATACTGGATAATAAAGATATTCGGTATAACATAAAAAAAATTTTTTTTATACACTTGTATCAAGTTTGTATTTATACAACATAACTTGTAAGATCCTTATAAATATTAGTTATATGTTCCTTATGTGTCAAAAATGCATAGTAATAAACTTTTAATTTTATTAAATATTAAAAAAAATTTTTTTTTTCAAAATATAAATATTTAAACAATTTTTGTGCAAAATTTTTCTGCACATGCATTTGAATATAAATTTCTGAGATTTTAAATCTGTTATTTTACCTTAATTTTAATTAAAAAATATTTTAAAACCTGCTGATTACCTATAGTATAATTAAATTTCAATATAATGCATGGCAACTGTTGGTAGTTTTGAAGTTTATATATTTTCTTGGCAAACTTCAGTTTTTGACGGTTTAAACCAGTATTATACCCTTGTCATGTCAAAAACCACTTTTTGACGTCAAAAACCCAACCCTGGTTAGAAAAGTTACAGATTTTTTTTCCCGAACCGGTATTTTCGGTATAGTTTATTTATTAACTTTTTTTTTTGTCGAGATGTACAAGTTTATTAAGAACGAATAAAGGTTTACATATACATATTTTATGAAAAAATCCAATTCAAATTGTAGGTTTGTAGACATGGAAAATGTGCAGTAAAGGATTAAATAGTTTTAAAATTGTTCTTAAGTTCTCTAAAACACACTTATAGTATGGCGATGTAATAATATCAAGCGATGCTTTTCGACTAAGTATTGTTTTAAAGATTCTGTTAAATTAAAATAGTTAAAATTTTGTTTATATTTTTAACTAATTAAAAGATTTAGCCCCCGAGAGATTGTTGATTGATACATTATTTATATCAATGCTATATATTAAATAATTAAGAAAACTGAAAATATGTAAAAATTAAAACATATGAAGTATTAAAAATATATGAAGTAATCATATATCACAAATCATTTTTATGTATCACGTATGTCCCCCTTTTCAAAAGTCTCAATTGAAAAATAAGCATAATTTTTTTAAATAATACATTGAAGTAAAAGTAAAGTTACTTAAATCCAATATGTACAGTGTCTTAAAAATAGTTTTATTTTGAAAAGAACATTTTGTCTGTTAAAGTTTTTGATGAGAATGACATGAAATTTATAAATGCATAATATTATGTTATGTAATCCTACGTGATAAAACGACCACGAAGGAGATAAATTTTTTGGGACATATATTAACATTTTATAAATAAATATAAGAAAAAGGCCATAAAACGCTTTGCTAAAAAAAAACAAAAAAAAAAAACAACTTTTTTACTATGAATTTGAATTGATCTGGTTTTTTGAGATGAAAGATACAACGTTAAAAATAATACTAGAGAAGCTATCTTTAATATTGGTTACAGTAGAGATTATCATGATTAAAATAAATATATTTATAAGACCCTAAATTGTAAAAAAAAAGAAAAAAAGAAAAAAAAAGTGAGAAATTCAAGAATATTAAAGCGGTTTTAAGTTTAGCTATTTTCTCATCTTGTTCCGATTCAACTTATGCAGTTTTAAAAATCGAAATTGTTATTTTTAAAAAGGAAATTAAAATTATTCAGTTGATTGACAGAACTTGTATTCATATTTTGAAGAAGTGATAAATTATAAAAATTGTGATGGGAATAATTTTTATGCACATTTTATTTAATGTATTTACCTTTTTATTATTTTCAAGCAAAGAAACAGCAAAAATGAGATATTTTGGTATTCTTGGATCGCATGATCCATTTTGGTAACCATGAAAACTTCATATAAATGTATACGGAGAAATAAAAAAGACAACACATAGAACTCTTATTGTCCTTCCTCTATCGGCAGTATTTATAGTTTCAGCATTAAAATTTTAAAAATTAATACTTTAAATTCAGAAAAATTATTTGTTGAAAATACCAAATTATGAAAATGCTAATTGGCACAAAATAATTACTTTAAAAATCCCATATTATTTTGATAAAATCAAAATAAATAAAATTACATGAAATAAGCATTAAACACTCATACAATAAATTAAGTTTAACAAATTATCCCATTCTTAAAAAAAATCTTTTTATTAGTTTTTATTACTGACCGTAATAAAATCATATGAATTTTTTTATGAAACTTTTGCATTTAACGTAATTCTTCTTTGTTTTAATTAATTAAAATGAAAGTTAATGCTAATTATTTATATTAGGGCATAAATAAGCAGTATTTATATTTAAAATAATTTATTAAATTATATGTAAATTTCCATATAAACATAAACGTGACATTAAATTTCTGAATTAAAACAAAGTTTTAGAAAGGCCATAAAAATTCAAAGTTTTGATTTATAATTTTAAAAATTTAAACATTGATTTGTTTAATTACATTGATTTTATAAATATAAAATAAGAAGTAACTCCGTGCGTTCAAAATAAATTCATGCACAATGAACAGTAGAACCATGAACTAATGTATTATAGAAATAAATTTAATACACAAACTATAAAACAATTCTTGCAGAACATAAACATACAATTATAAATGAATTAAGTGATTTAATACAAACATTTGCTTACCTCCCCAAAATTTTTTTAACGACTACTTGTTATCCAACGATAAAATTTATTACAAAAACTTTATATAAACTTTATTTAAAAAAATAACAACTAATAATTTAAGTTAAAACGATTTTTAAATGAAACAAAATATAACAGTAAACAGAATTTGTTTATTAAAATTTTGTACCGAAAATGTCTAGTTTAAATAATGATGGAATAACACTGTGAGCGCTTATACGTAAGAGAAGATTTCTTGACAAAACCACCAAAAAAATAAAATGTTTACAAGAATCTCCCCCTACTGAAATCCCTAAAAGAAATCCCCTCTAGAAATTCTAGATAATTGCCTGTTTGAGACAATTTATGAATAGGTAGGGGTCTGTTGATATTTGACATTTTAAAAAAGAGGACAAAAGAGCCCAGGGCCATAAATACGATAAAGATAATTTTAAAATGCTAAGACCATTTTCCCATTGCGTAAACTAAGGCGGCTATTTTTGGGGTATCAAATGACTACGTGTGTGATGTTGAGGGAGAATGATCTTTATCAGTTAACAGTGAGAAGAGAAGGAGTGGTGGGAAGAGTGTTTTATTGCTTATTGAAGGAAAGGGTGGCAGTGATATTTCTTGTAATTCTCTAAACACCTGTTTTATTTTTTTATACAGTGCATTTTTTTGTGTGTATTTTACTTTTTACTAATTTTCTTTTAATTATATAATATAATAAGTTGCACTATGAAAAATAAGAGAGAGAGAGAAAAAAAAAATTAAAAGTTATGGAAACAAAACAGAAATATTTTCTCAAAATAATGGACCCTGGCTTCCCAATTATTGGGGGGGTCCGGACCCCTATGGTGGCGACGCCAGTGCACCTGTACTTGAAGCCTTTTTGTCTCCAATTATTTTTATGAAATCTCACAGATAACAATATATAATTTTTTCATTATGAGTTTACTTCCAGATTGTACTGTCTTTATCATGTGTTAAATTCATTCTTAATAAATCTAATGTAATAATTTTATGAATCACATATATAGAGATTTTATAATACATATTGAAATGAAGTATTTCTGTATTGTCACTTGCATCAAAATAATTGAAGGAAGATTTCTGCATTATGATCTTAGCCAAAATAATCAACAAGTATTGGCAAGTTCTATGCAGTGGCCAGCAAAAAATAAATAAAAATCACAAAAGGAGAATACTAGTAGAATACAATACTAGTATCCATCCCAAGAAAAACCTCTACAAGTTTTTTGTTTTTAATTAACAAGTTTAAAATTTGGCACATCTTCAAAGTGTAACTGGTTCTAACAGATAACGATAGGGAAGTATATCCTTAATCGTGGTGGCAGCTTTAAAAAAAAATCACATAATGTGGTTAACTAAAAAGGCAAAATGCATAACCAGGGAAGATGGGGATATTTTCATATCATGCTCTGTTGCGCCAAATGCAACCACCAAGGCCTTTTAAATTAGCAAATTACTGGAGGAAAAAAAACTTATAGAGGTTTGAGGATTTGGATACGAGTTGTACCCCCTTCAAGTTTGTGTTTTTTTTTTTTTTTTTTTATTAAGTTTTTCTTTCGCTTTCCGCAGCCAGATAACTTAGTCATGATTCTACCAGGGATCAAAATTCCTGGGAAGAATAATCGCCAAAAACAAATAAGCACAACAAAGGTTGTGTCAAAAAGCACAACTCGTAGTTTACCCGGACATGCCAGTACATGCTTTTTTTTTTTTTTTTTTTAATATAATTTGCAAGCTAAAAAATGCATTTACCGCCTAGGCGCAATACAGAAACCCCCCGGCGTTATAGCTAAAAATAGATGCGAACATGGACCGATATAAAATATTCCAAAATTTCAATATATTACCTGTATACTCATGGTCATCTATATCCGAAAATTGCGGCGTTGGATTGGAAAGTTTTGCTATTTCGACACCTATAGAAGACATTTTTTAATTTAACAGCAACGAAAAATCCTTTTTCTATCAACAAAAATATAAATATGCATAGATTTTTGCTTTTAATGAAAAAAGCCTGCACGCGAAAAACAAGATGTAAACTGAATGTGTATAATGCTGTAGAACGATGAAAGCAAACAAAACATTAAAATAACAACGAATACTTAGTTTATTTTTGTCCATTTCAGTAGTACTCACAATTATATCTTAAAGACCGTTCACTTTGCATGTGACTCACGCTCTTCTGATCCGTAAAAAGAAAAGAAGAACCTCAGCTTTTGACAGGGAAATATATTTCACCAATCAGATTTTCTTCTATTTTCCCTCGACGAAGATCAGTGCTGAAATAGTATGCAGTGAGAATGGGTATAACTTTATTATATGGCTGTCAAGCCTCTTTGTTTTAGTCTTTACGAAAAACAGAAATAGGTAGCCTCTGGCGTTAACGCATAAATTAAATTAAATTAAATTAGTTAAGCTGTAATTTCCCATTGTTATGCTAATTACATTAAGTAAATCATGGATAAATTTGAACAAATTTCGGAAGACGTTAAGCAAGAAATGTTAAGGTTGTGTGAAACATATTCAAAAAATGAATTGATTGATAAACTGAGATCTTTAAGAGGGTCACCTGAAAAAAATTTTCAGTGTGGGACTGATACAAATTCAAAAGACATTCCAAATCAACATAATTTTCCTGAAACAGTTAATGCTATAAATGATGCTGAAGTTAATACCCATAATGAAGAACAAAACTATGATAACAATATTTCTTCCCAATCCAAGGACAACTCTTTGTTCCTTGAAATAAACCAACACTCTCATTCTGTGAATAATTCTGAAGAAAATGGTACTTTTGACTACGATAGCATTAAGAGTAATCCTTTGTTTAATCCTCTTGTACTTCTTCAGAAAATTGATTTAACAAAGATTAATAATGAAATTTCTGGAGTGCCAAATTTTATAACTGAAGGTATAAGTCAGCAAGATGTTGGTTCTTATGATCCATCAATAAATGAAATAAATGGTGAAAAAAAGAAATTAGTGCGCACTAAAACTAGTACAAACATATCAATAAATGCTTTAGATAAAGGTCTGTATAAGTTGGAAGCTGACAAGTCTGTGGGGAAAGTGAGTAACATTTCGCATAAAGCTAACAAAAAATCAAAACTACAATTAACTAATAACCTGCAGAAAGGCAATCAATCTAGCAAACTAGAAATAACTTCTCTTAATGATGGATCTGATATTAAATCGCCTAATAAAAAAACAACCAGTGCTTCAAAATACTCAATCCTAAAAAATAAAGTAAATACGTCAGTTACTCATCCATCTACAGCTGATTCTAACAAGAATTCTGCCTCTGATAAAAACAGAAATGTTGGTATAGAGCAGCCTACCAAAAAGAAGAGTGTTAAATCGTTAAGAAGTAATAAAATTGAAGAGTCTAGTGATTCTTTGCCTCTTTCTCCTAATAAAGATCACCCCAATAAAGAGTTGGATTTTAACTCAGAAATAAATAGCACAAAAAAAGTTAAAAGGAGAAAAAATAATGAGAAAAACGATACTAATATCACTAAAAAATCTAGAATAAAGAAACCCTTGGGGAAGAATTTAAAATTAATTTCAAGTGCTGATACTGAGAAACAACCTGTGGCCATTAGTGACAATATTACAGATGAAGTAAATCTCTGTTTCAATAGTAAAATTTCTGCAAGTGATCATATCAAAGCTTCAAAATATACTGACAGTGAAAACATAAGTTCAACTGAATTAAACCTCAATGAGGGAGTTACAGCCACAAGAGCCAGATCTTTGAGGAAAAGAAAAAATAATAGATGTTTGTCAAATAGTGAAATTACATCAAATCTGGAACAGAATGTTTTAAAGAATATAGCACATAGTTCTGATGTGAAAATCAAGAAACAACCTTCAACTTTTAATGTTGGAAATATAGATGAGGGTTTAGTTAATGAAATTTCTTTAAATGATAAGGAACCAGTTTTTTTGTCTCCCTCTGTTCCAATACAATCTACTTCTGATGATCATGTGTCTGTCACAAAATCTGCATCTTTGAAGAAAATGAACAATGAAAGTTCTTCAAAGAGTGAAACAGTACCAAGTTTGAGAGAAAATGTTTTAAAGAAAAAGAGATTTAGTTGTTCTAGTGCTGAAATTAATAAAGAGCCTTCAACTTTTAATTTTATAAATGTAGATCAGGATTCAGTGAGAAAAATTTCCTCAAATAGTAATAAGACTGTTTTTGTGCTTCCTGCAATTTCAATACAATCTACTTCTGCTGATCAAGTTTCCGTCACAAAATCAACGCTTTTGAAAAAAATGAACAATGAAAGTTTGCCAAATAGTGAAACTGCTTTAAGTTGGAAACAGAATATTTTAAAGAAAAGGACATCCAGTTGTTCCAATGCTAGCAATGTAGAAGAATGCCAAAATGAAAATGATACTATAAAATCAAATCCGTCTATTGTCCAAAATACGGAAGATTTTATTTTAACCTCTAAATTACAAGAAAAACTAAAAGCTAGTGAGGAAGTTAAAAGATGTAAGAATTCAGATGAAATGCAACAAAATGCAGAAAACTATTCTAAGTTGAGCAAATTATGTTCAGCAAATGGCTTAAACTTGGATGATATTTTTCGTAGGAAAGAAGTACAAGAAATGATGAAAAATTATAAAAATAATACTGAAGCTATTGTTTTCCTCGGCACTCACAAATGTCAATCAACTGGAAAAATTGAACCAACTGTGCATGTTCACAAGTCCAAAAAAATTTTATTAGAAACTTTAGCAGCAATCCAAAGCAAGAATGGTGTCCAGAATCCAAATTTAGCTAATGATTCTATTTTAAATAAGTGCTAAAGCTAAATTTATACCTGTATTTAGAAACTTCTTTATGTAATGTTGCATCTCTTCTTTACTGTAATGGAAACTTTTTAAACTATAACATGTGCAATATTGCATAGCTCTAAGTTAGGTTAATATTCACAGTTCTAAACTATCATAAACTTCTTTTGAAGAGAAAATTAAAGAAGTTTTTTCATTTTTATTTGATTATCACCATGGACTATAATTATTTACGTAGTCCTCAGTATTAGTCACAGGTTTTTCTAATTTTTAAACTGGTAATTTTTATGCTGTGACAGTTTGCCTAATGTTGAAAAGGCTGAGATAATTAAATTTAAATCATGATATTTGAGCAAAATGTATGAAAATTGAAAGAGAATTATCAGTCTGGCAAAATAAATAAAAAGATAAGTTTCCTTTTATTAGTGTTGATATAATTATCATGTATGCTGTTGTATAATGATCAATTGTTGTACTAAATATTTTACTATAACTATTTTTTCCTTTTCATGTGTATTAATAAAAATTATTTGGTTACATGATTTATGCATGTTACGTAAATCGCTATTTCCACTAGATATCTTGCAATCTGGAAAAATTGGGGTGAACTTTTAAAAAGAGCCAGCAAAATTTTAAATTTGAAGAAATTTTAAATTCCTGGGAGAAGGATATGATTTTTGTTATTATACATGTTTTAAATCTTATTGTTATTATTTTTTTAACTACTACTTTTTTTCCGATACATTTTTTAAAAAAAAATTTTGGGGAGTAAACTAATTTACTTTTTATTCAAATAAATTTATCCTCTCATCCTTCCTTATAACTAAGAAGGAAAAAAAATTGCCCTGATTTTGTAGATAATAAAAAAATGTGTTTAGTTAAATTTGTTTCTTAAATTTGTGCATAAGTATTTCTGCATTATATGATGATAAATATAAATAAAAGCATATAAATGTGTATAATTAAAAAAAACATGTGTAGTTAAAATTCTTTCTTAAATTTGTGCATATTTAGTGAAAGTGTTTCTGTATTCAGGGGCCTGTCCAGGCCGAATTTACTACCGTTTAGAGGTACCTTCACAAATTCAACTTTAGGAAAAACGGTAGTTTCACAAAATACTTTTTCTTAAAATTTTATTATTTTATCCCTTAAGAAACGATAAATCCATATTTTTACCATATTGTGTTGATTTTTTAATACAATTTTTAATTTTTCACAAATTATGTCTAAATTTTCACAAAATAGGTACCTCTCAGAAAAACCTAGACAGACCCCTGGTATTATATGATGATAAATATACTTGATAAAAATATTTGTTAGCCTGTGTGTAAGTCCCCAGCTTCTTTAAACTGGCAGCCTTTATTCTGTGCAAATTTTGCCATGGGTTGAAAAAGTTAGAAAGATTAAATCTTATTTGTGTAACATTGGATGGAAATGTATAAAATAGAGAGGGGAAATTATGAAAAGTGTGTTTAAATAAAGAAAAGTTATCACCTTTTTAGGGTACGTATAAGTGCTTTATCTAAGTACTTTATAAATGCCTTTTATTTCTAATATGTATATATATCATATATGTAGTGCTACGAGGAAAGTGCACTGTATTCTATATTTTGTATTCTATACTTTATGTGCCTGCTAGTTAAAATCATTGGCTTGAAACTTACATAATTTATCTATGTAACATTAAGAATGTAAAATACAGCCCGAGGTTAAATTGTGGTATTTGAATAGTCAATGAGTAATCTGTTGCCTTCTTGCCAAAATTTAATTTAGAAACTGCATAAGAGAATTTAATTCTTGAGGCACACGAATAAAAATTTTCATTTTTTTTTTTTAAATTGAGGAACTAATTATGATGCATAGGGTCTAAGAATGGGAAAATTACACTTAAATAAAATTCTGATTCAGTATCCCAGGAAGGGGGGGGGGGTTTGGTGGTTAACCACTTTCCATATAGAACATTTTCGTGTGCTAAGAAAATAATATTTTTTTAACATTTTTCACAATAAATTTTAACTTTATTGGAATTAAATAATAAATTTAAATACTAAAATCATTTATATAATTTCAAACTCGAAAAATGGCTTTAACAAACATAACATGATATTATAAGATATATATTAGTGTGATTAACACGTATGAATTTTAAACACGAAAAATGTTCTAAGAAATAAAATATAATGTATATTATGCAATATTATAGTGAAATAAATTATACAGAAATATATAATAATAAAATTTAATAAAAAGTAATTATCTTACTGTGGCTTTCTCTGCTATATATATATTAAAAATTTTTCCCATTATAAAGATTGATCATAATTGAAAATCAACAATACAAAATAATAATTATAATTTTTAAGACAAACAAAGTGCAGAAAAATTAGTAATAATAGAAAATAAATTTAGCATCAACTCAATATGACTGTTCACTAATTCAAAAAGAGTGCAAATGAGGAGAACAAATTTGTTTCAGATAAGAAAAAGAGGTATTTGACTTTATTTTCAATAAAAATAGATAAAAGACGCATGGTTCTCCTTTCATAAGCCCCATACTAACGAAAAACCCTAATAAATTTTAATCTACTTCACTATCTGAATGAGTGAAAAGGGGAAAAAGAACATGTGTTGGTGGGAATACCGTACGTTCTAGGGGCACAGTGGTCTCTCTCTGAAACCAGGAAAAATAGATGTAAAAATTTCATACTTTTCTTTGGAATTTTTATTGGGGAAAATTATTATGTCAAAAGGAGCTCACAAACAACAAATTTGAGTTATATATTTCAAAAAATTTTTGTATTTTATTACTTTAAAAGTATTGGTTTCAGAGATTGACCATTGTGCGTCTAGTAAAAGTTTTTTCAAAAGAGCGGTTTTGCTGTCATACCACTGTGTGTTAAAGGGTTAATAAACTTAACAAAAAAAAAATCCAAAATATATTAAAATTCTAAAAATTATACTCATTAATTCTAGGTGTAGAAATCTTAAATTCATTTGACTTTTAAATTTTATTTTTAATAGAAAGTTTTGTTTTCCATATTTATTCTTTTTATTTTCTATACATCTTCTTAATTTTTGGGAAGAAATTAATTTACTTTTTATTCAAATAAATTTATCCTCTCACCCTTCTTTATAGCCAAAAAGAAGAAAAAAATTGCCCTGATTTTGTGGATAATAAAAAAATGTGTTTAGTTAAGTTTGTTTCTTAAATTTGTGGATAAGTATTTCTGTATTATATGATGCTAAATGTAAATAAAAGCATTATAAATGTGTATAATTAAAAAAACATGTATAGTTAAGTTTCTTTCTTAAATTTGTGCATATTTAGTAAAAGTGTGTCTGTATTATATGATGATAAATATACTTGATAAAAATATTTGTTAGCCTGTGTGTTAGTCCCCAGCTTCTTTAAACTAGCAGCCTTTATTCTGTGCAAATTTTGCCCTGAGTTGAAAAAAGTAGAAAGATTAAATCTTATTTGTGTAACATTGGATTGAAATGTATGAAGTAGAGTGGGGAAATTATGAAAATTGTGTTTAAATAAAGAAAAGTTATCAACTTTTTACAGTGCCTATAAGTGCTTTATATAAGTACTTTATAAATGCCTTTTATTTCTAATATGTATATATATATATATCATATATGTAGTGCTACGAGAAAAGTGCACTGTATTCTATATATTTTTTCTTTATGCATCTGCTAGTTAAAATCATTGTCTTAAAACTTATATAATTTATCTATGTAACATTAGAGATGTGAAATGTAACCCGGGGTTAAATTGTGATATTTGAATAGTCAATGGGTAATCTGTTGCCTTCTTGCCAAAATTTAATTCAGAAACTGCATAAGAAAATTTATTACTATTTTATAAACATTAAAAAAAAATCCAGAATATATTAAAATTCTAAAGATTATACTCATTAATTGAAGGTGTAAAAAGATTAAAATCATTTGACATTTAAATTTTATTTTTAATAGAAAGTTTTGCTTTGAATATTTATTAGTTAACAAAAATGTTTTGTAACCAATATTAAAAAAAAAGAAAAAAATTATTAAAGCATAATTTAAAAATTAAATAGTATTTTTAGAAATTATGCATCGTAAAAAGGTAAAAAATTGTTTTTTTCCACTGAGAAATTAAAGAACCTACTTGAATTATTTTAAAGAAGACAAAATGTGCAAAATTTCTGTCTAAAATTTTTAGAAGTGTACTTTATAGAAATTGTGGTGCGCTGTCTTTTAATTGTCCTATTTTGATAAATATATATTACTTGAAGGAATGTTTCAATTAATATCATTGTCAAAACTAAATACATTCTGGTTTCTGAATGCCAATTTTTCACCTTCAGTCCACTTCTGAAAAAGATTGTGCACCCTTTGTTACATGAATCAATATTTGCACAATCAAACAAAACTTTTATTAAATGTTATCAAGTATTTAAGCAGCTGAGAAAACAACTTAAAAATAAATTTTGTTTATTGAAATATTTTTTGCAAAATACAAACAAAAATTCTATTTGACCTATTTCCATTGTGATGTTATATTACAATCATGACTTTGTCAGTTGTGCTTAAAATAAGTTCATTTCTTTCACTCCACAGTCACCTGCAAATTTTAATTTATGCATTAAAGAATTTATTTTATGAATGCTATATAAACTTTTATTTTCTATTTTACTCAAAATTTAATAATTTTTAAACATTTACAATTGATTTTGTTAATTTTATTCCCAGATGTTTTTTAATTTATTGATCTAAAATATCAATATTTTCTGTTTATTAAAATCATTTTTTTTATGCATAAATAGATAAAAATCTGAATTGTATTGAGTCTGGAAAATTCTTTTTACCCTTAATGAAGATTCTACTTATATATAACTTTTTATAATTTGAGAATATACATTTTTTATAATTATATATAATTACTATTTTTATTATCTGTAGTAGTATTCTTTTCTTCTCCTTATTCAATCTATCTACTTTGTTAAATTTTGTTATAATTTCATCAATTGAACTCAAATTAAGTTCAATTTTACAATGTAAATGTATCTGTAAATTTTATTTTACACATTAAAAAAGTTATTTTATGAATGTTGCATAAGTGAATGCATAAAATGAAATATGTTAAATTTTTAAATATTTTATATTGATTGTGTTAATTTCATTCCTAATTATTGTTTAATCCATTGATTGGAAATACTGTAAATATTTTTGGTTTATTAAAATCATTTTATTATTTAGATACATAATTAATTGAAAAACTGAAATGTTTTGTGGGAGAAAAAATCTTTTTACTGCTAGTAGTGAAGATTCCATCTTATTTGTTTCTTGTTATCATTTGGTATATAACTAGGTACTAGTTTTATTATATTTTGTGATTATTGTTCCCTCTACTCAGTCAATTTAGATTATTTTGCAGTGATCTAGTTTTAACTTCATCAGTTGAACTAATTAAGTTTTCTTACATTGCACAGATATTTGAAAATTTTATTTTAAAGAATTTATTTTATGAATCCTGTGTTTCATTTTACATTATACATAAAATGTACTAATTTTTAAAAATTTTCCACTAATTATTGTAATTGCATTTCTAGTTATAATTTAAGACATTGATCTAAAATATTGACAATATTTTCTGATTGTTCAAATCATTTAGTTATATGTATACATAATTAAGTAAAAAAACTGATTTGTAATATGTGAAATAAATCTTATTATTGCTCTTCAAGATTCCACCTTTTTATATCTGCTCATAATTTAAGAATCTGTATTTTATTTATTGGTATCATTGTATAAAATGTTATATTAGTGCAAATTCAAGGCAAGTTTTGTTGTCAATCTCAGTAGCCTGTGTATGGAAAGAAAGATACATTATCATCAGTTATAGGTTAGATTTAATATTAATAATGTTTTAGTAATCTCTCCTAATGGAATTTGTTTTATTTTTTAATTTCAATAGGAAAAGACCGTAATTTGATATTTAAAGGGAAAATATAAGAATATATTTGTCAACAACATTGTAAGATGAAAGGCAATATTGTCCCACTAACTTCTTTTGCATTCATTCTATCTTTCTTCATCTACAATCAACATGCAAAACATTCTACTTTACTTTGATATGCTTTTAAGTACAAATTTATAAATACTGTTTAAATATGAATGATATTTAAAACGGAGTATAAATTTTAAGGCATATATTTTAAGTTTATTTAAAAAAAAGTTGGGAAAGTTAGGAAGAAAAATTCCTACCATCCTGAGTTTGTTGCTTGCCTGTGTATTTAAATAAGTATTACTTCTAAATAATGAAGTTAGCCTCATTTATAGTAATCCGTTTGATTATTATTATTATTATTTTAAGTATTCTTACGAGTTTTATTTTTAATTCTGATTTCTTTATTTTTTAAAATTTACACAAATATGCTATAATTATTTAAAGTTAATTTATTATCTATTACAATTCAAAGTTAAGAATTTAAAACTGTTATTAGAGCATGTTATATTCAAGTTATTACAATATTGGTTATAAATTAGAAATGTTGCCAATCTAGCTGTTATTGTAAGAAATTTTTTTTTACTAGTAAATTCCCTATTATCCCCTGTGATTAAAATATTTTAGATAATGTGTTACAATTGGCATAAAATTTATAATTCGCAAAATCGACTTTACTTTTATATCGACAGCTACGAATACTGTATTATAATTTTATACTTAAATTTTTTGATATTTATCAAATTAATGATCACTAGCTACAATTAAATTGTGCAATATCTCTGAAAAATAAATAAATAAGGGTATTCCTCTATTAAAGAGGACAAAATTGTTCACACAACTTTAAACCTATTTTCTTCCCTTGAAAATTGTAAATCGTAAGATTAGCATGGATTTAGTTCTTTAAGGTGCTAAATTGATACTCTATATATTTTCGTTTAACTAAAATTTTTATAAATCATATAATTCAAGTTTTTTTATAATAATTTTATGGAAAAACAGCCATTTGAAAAATTAAACATATATACCAGATTTGTACAGATTAAGGATTGGTATAATATTGATTGTGACATTGCTAATGATAAAAAGAATGTTGCGTATAAACATATGATACAAGCACACACAAAAAATAGTGCAGAAGAGTACCTAAAAAGAGGTGAAGGAACTCTTTAGGCAAGAGAAGAGGATCTTTGATGAAGAATTATTTAAAGAAGTTGAACATCTGAAATCTCTCCATTAATGAATGCAGAGCATTCTATTGGAAAATTAACTGCCGTCGTTATCGGACTTTAAACAGACCTCTAGTCAATGCCAAAACAAATTTAGTGAAATTATTACTGATAAACAAGATATTTTAAAACAATGGCATGAACATTTTAAAGAACTTCCTAATGAAAATTATGAAGATGTTGGAATAATTGCACCTGAATTCAACAATGACATATAAGTTGAAGCCACAATTATTGAGGAGATTAGGGCTGCAATTAAAATCTTAAAGAATAAGAAGGCTTCAGGACATGATCTTATTTCAGCAGAACTACTAAAAAATTGTGAACCTACCTTATTGAAGAATTTATCTGAACTTATTACTGACATCTGGCACTCTGAGATTATGCCAACGTGTTGGAATATTAGCATTTTGTGTCCAATTCACAAGAAAGGAGATCCTGTGCCAACTATCGTGGCATTAGTCTGCTTTGTATAACTTATAAAATTCTATCAAGAATTTTATTTCTCTGGCTGTTACTATTCGTTGACTTACAAATAGGAAAATATCAATGTGGATTCCATGCTGGAAAATCAACTGAAGATCAGATATCTTGTCTCTGTCTGATTTTAGAGAAATCAATGGAATTTAACATTGAAACACATCATCTTTTTAATGATTTCAAGACTGCTTTTGATAGTATCAATAGAAATTATCTTTTTGAAACAATAAATATTTTTAAAATATCTTCAAAACTCATTAAATTGACAAGACTTACACAGAAAGATACAAATTGTAAGAATAAGTTTCTAGGGTCTGTCAGAAAATCTTGATACATTTACAGTTGTTCGACAGGGAGATTCTATCTCCTGTCTTCTTTTAAATATTGCACTTGAGAGAATTATTCGTGATTCAAACATCAATACCAGTAAAACATTAATACATTTTTACTAGATCAGTACGACTACCAGGGCCGTAACTACGCCGGGGCCCCGACGGTCAAGGGGGCCCCATATGAAGAGACCACATCATGTTTTTTCAAAATAAAGTACTCTGATTATATATATGTAGGAAAGAAATTGTGTTAAGATAAAGTTGATGAAAATTTTCTTTTTTGTAATTGCGTACCTACTATAACATAAAGGGAAGGGTAAAAAACGGTAAAACACCTTTTCGCGAATTATTTCCGTTTCTCAAAAGAACAAACACGCTTTGCAGAGAAGGGGAAAGGCCACAGCTGGATGTAGTTGATTGTTAACACTTTCTGTACATTGCACTTCTGGTTTACTTAGTTGTTTCCTCTACTATCTAGTATCAGACCCAGTGACGTGCCAACAAGAGGGCCCCTCTAAAATTTAAGTAATGTAAATTAAAATTTAGACACTCACAATAATAAAGTAAAATCGGAAATTTAATTTTTTTTTTTTTTCAATTATGATGAAGCTATTTTTGTAATAGAAAACTTTATATTCCTCTAACATTTATGTGCCTTGCCTCTTCTGATATTTAGTTATTCGCCAAGACGAAGTCCAGTAAAATAGGTTATTTTAGAGAAGAAGAAAAAAAAGCTATTCTTTCTCAGCTTTGAAGATATACATTAAGCAGGAAACTTTATTTTGTTATGGCGATTAATGTGTTTTTTTGACTTTTGGAAAAGTAAAGTAAAAGTGGAAAAAATATTTTATTTCCAATTTTCACTCTATTTTCTTCCGAAATAGTAATGAAGGGGCCGCGATAGCCTGGTCGGTAGGGCGCTGGGCCCATGTCCAAGAGGTCGTGGGTTCGATCCTCGCCGGCCGAAGACTCCCCGTGTAGAAAATGGTGACTGATGCTCGTTAAATCTGTCGAGTCTCAAAGTCCTCCATGTTCCCATAACAAATCAAAACCTCTGGGGGTACTGATCCAGGAGTTTCCTTGTCTTCTGGATTGGTTCAAAATTACAAGGCTACGGAGTTGAACATTAGTAGTCGTAAACCCATGAAATTGGGTCGGCTGTTCAACGACGGTTATAAAATAAAATAAAATAGTAATGAGGGGGCGAACATAGTGTTTCGCCCCTTCTGAAATTTCAAAGTGCTCAAAAATAATAAAAATTGGTAACTAAAAAAATGTCATCTTTGAATCTATTTTCCAAATAGAAAACTTTGTTTTCTTCTGAAATAAAAGTGAAGGGGGGGGGATTTGCTTCTCATCTTCTGAAATTTAGATATTAATAGAATAAAATCAAGTAAAGTTGGAAATTTTAGAAGAAAAAGATTGTTTTATTTCATAACTTCGACGATTTCCAACTAGAAAACTTCATTTTCCTCTTAAATTATAGTAAGGGAAGAAAACTTTATTTTCTTCTGATATAAAGTAAGGGGGGCTAAAATGTGTTTTGTATCTTCTGAAATTTAGACATTTGAAATAATAAAGTCTAATAAATTTGTTTTTTTTTTTTTTTTTAAAAATTAAAAAAAAAAAAAAAAAAAAAAATTTTTTTTTTTTTTCTTAAATTAAAGTGAGGGGGCGAAGAATATACTTCACCCCTTCTGAAATTCGAACATTCGCAGGAATAAAGTCAAGTAAAATTTATATTTAACTCTTATTTTCGATTTTAAAGCTATTTTCCAAATCGAAAACTTTATTTTCCTCTGAAATTTAATTGAGATGGAAGATAATGTGCGCCACCCTTTTCTGAAAATTTGACATTCGCTACAATAAAGTAAAATAGATTTGAGAATTTTAGAAAAAGAAACTACTTTTTTTACAATTTACTTGCTATTTTCCAAATTGAAATAGAAATCCCCCCCCCCCCACAAGAAAAATACTTTGATTTTGTTTCAATTTTTTTCTACGTATTACAACTTTTAATTTATTAAAAGTATTTAAAACTAAAACACGAAAGGAGAAAAGGAGCACATCATGAAAAAACATAACAAGTGTTTAGAAAACTAAAATCAGTACCACTGTTTTGCATCCTGAAAAATGCATCCTACATTGAGACTAAAGATATATTTTAAAGCATCTTTTGACTGTGGGTGGTATAAAGGTGTTAAAACCTTCATACCACCCACAGAGTTGACCCACAGTTATCTGACTCCTCAAAAAATAGCCATCTCCTTTTACACCATGGGAAAATGACCTTCTGCTTCTTTAAATTACCTTAATCATTTTTATGACCCTAGGCTCTTTTGTGCTTTCATAAAATGTCATATATTTACAGTACCATCTACATGTCCCTTAAGTTGTCTTAAACTAGCAATTATCTGGATGTTTTAGGAAAACAGATGTAAGCTTTTAAGGGATCCAAGGGGATGACTCTTGTTGACATTTACTTAGGTCATTTTGTCAAGAGATTTTTTCTGAGACAAACGTAAAACGTTCCAGTCAAATTCCAGTTTTTAGCTCATTTAATTGCGTCTTTTAAATTAACCATTTTTAATTCAGATATAAATTTTCTGTTAGCTTTAATTTTGTTCAATATTTGAAATTAAAATTTAACTTTAATTAAGAGTTATTAAAATTATTTACAACTTCCTTTTTTTCAAACATAAATCGTGATATTAATAATTCCCATTCGTAATAAAATTTTTCTTTGGGAAACAAGAAAACCAAATTTAAATTTATTTATAAGGAGGTAAGTAAATATTTGCATTAACTCATTTAATACATTTAAATTTTATATTTATATACTGTTAAAATTCTTTTATACGAATGGCAACATAAAAATTGCTTTTTTTCATGTTCGTATATAAAATGTAATTTGTATAGTACTTTAATTGATAATTTTATTTTTTATTGTGTGCATGGATTTTATTCTTATTTTATATTTTTTAAATTATTAAGACCTTTAAATTTTTTTAATTGGAACTTTGAATTTTTAGGGTTTTTAACAACTTTGTTTTCATTAAAAAATTAAATGCAATTTTTATTTTATATAAAAAAATCATATTTATTTTAATAAAAGAGCGCATTTAATTTAATAAAAAAGCTATGAGCACAGCTTAAAAATCCGTAGCAATTAAAATTCATTGCCGTGACAAACAATTAAAAAGAATTTTTTTTAATTAGCAAATATGCTTTGACTTTTTCTCATTTTTCTTTCATTAAAAAAAACTATTACTCTTTGTCATAATTTTGTCACACATGATTACATGGCTTCATGAATACATAGGTCAAATATTCAAGAACGAATTCTTTTCAAAATATAGCTATATTTTCTAGGGCCCTTTCCATATTGTTGGAAAAGGCAACTTTGGTAAGGCAATTTTGTTTTTGTTAATCAATGTATATAGAGAAAAAAATTTCTGAATATTTTTTCAACTAGGACTTTTTAAAATGTGGGTATATGTGCCTATAGAAGGAAAAAAAAGTCTATAATTTCCTTCAGTTTCCATAATGCGATCAAAAACTTTTAGATTTGAAACTAAAAAATAATTTTCAATTTTATTATGGTTTTGTCTTAAAAAGACCTTCCTGGCGATATAATAACCGGATTCAATAGGTTTATAAAATTGGTATTTTATGATTAGCATTATATTTAGAGGAAAAGGAGGCTACTGTGGACATGGGGGACAAGAGTAGACAACATGAAGTGGAAGTGAGATGTCGTAAATTGGTAACATTTACGTACTGTGAATCAAAAAAGTACCACCCTGAATAACTTTTGATTTAATGATCGGATCTTCACGTTCTAGGACTCCATCTTAATAATTTGAGGGTGTGAGTTCAAATATGCAAATTAATTAGTGCACGATATTTTGTTTTAAGTTACGAAATCAGACACAAAAACATACTTTCTCTGAAAAAACATAACTTTTGTTCAACAGATTCGATTTTCTAACCCCCGTAATATAGGAGATAGCTGTAACCTGGGAAATATAGTCCCAATAGTTGGGTCGGGTGAGCTATCCAAAGTTTGGACCCCCAAATGTTAATTTTATTTTTTTGTATTTCACTACAGATCGAAAGCTTTTTAAGGGAACTGAAAAAATTTTGCACGTGATTATAAAATTATTTTTTCTAAAGATAATTCCATGCAAAAAATAACTTTTAGTAAATATTTATTATTTTTTTATTTAATAATAGTCTGATGTTGATCATTTACGTCGCACTATTGCTGCACAACAGGCTATTGGCGACGGTCTGGGAAACATCCCTTAAGGTTTGATCCTCTACAGAGGGGATGGCACCCCCTTTTCGGTAGCCCGGCGACCTGCACGCAAAGTCGAGCACTTTATGGTAGAACAGTTTAACGAGAACCAATACCGCACACCCTCGGTCCCTACGCAGACTGATCCAAGTGGTCACCCACCAGCACACTGACCGCAGCCAGTGACTTCGGTGATCTGCTTGGAACCTTGTCTTAGCGATCAGTCCACTTCGGGACAATAATAGTCTGAAAACTTTTGAATCGTAAGGCATATTTTTTTTTTTTGTATCATTTTAAAGTATCTAATTCCACATGGAAAATACAAATTTGAGCGAAATTGGTTGATTAGTTCCTGAGAAATCTAGTTTTATAAGTACGACTTTTTTAAAATTTAATTTCCCAGGATTAATCGATTTCGCTGAAATTTTGTATTTTGCCATGTGGAAAACTTGCAATATTTTGTAATCCAATTTATATGCGAACAAATAACTTATTTCCTTAAATATATTCGCTAACATAATACATAAATAGCTACAATGACGGTTAGAGATGGAGTACTGAAAGTTTTTGAAAGGGCCCCCGCCAAAAATTTTTGGCCCAGGGCCCCGAGGGGTGAAGTTACGGCACTGACGACTACTTGATGATGTTGATGTAATTGCTCGCTTTCTTCCTGCTTTGAAAGAGGCATTTCTTGCACTTGAGGTGGCTGCAAGACAAATGGGCTTAGTAATAAATGTAGAGAAAACAAAATATATGTTATTCTAAAAAAAAACCAGAGTCCCAGACCCCTGTCTTGAAAAAGATTCTTATAGATTTGAAACAGTAAGGAGTTTTACTTACTTAGGATCAATTATTACTATTGACAACAGAATGAAATAAAAAACCGACTCTATCTGGCAAATAGGGCTGTCTATGGGCCAGTGGCGTGCCAGCCGGGGGGGCAGAGGGGGCAGTCGCCCCCTCTGAAATTTTAGTGAGGGGGCAAACAATATGTTTCGCCCCTCCTGAAATTTAATCATTCGAGAAAATAAAATCAAGTAATTCCAATCAATAAATAGTAAAAAAGTAAAATTTTAGAAAAAAAAAACATTTTTAATTGAATTTTGAAGATATTTTCCTCTGAAATTAAAATAAGAGGTAGGCTCTTTTTTTCAACTTTGAAGCTATTTTTCAAAAGGAAAACTTTATTTTTCTCTAATATTTAATAAAAGGGCGAATAAATGCGTTTCGCCCCTTCTGAAATTTAGACATTCGCAAAAAGGAAGTCAATTTAAATTAGTAAACTTAGAGGAAAAAAAGCCTTTTTTTTTCGAACTAAATTGAGGGGGCGAATTAATGAATTAATTTAATTTAATTGAGGGGGCGAATAATGCGTTTCACCCCTTCTTAAAATTAGATTTTCACAAAAATGAAGTCAAATTAAATTAGTGAACTTGGAGGAAAAAAAATTTTTTTTTCATCTAAATTGAAGGGGCGAAGAAATGAATTTAATTTAATTGGGGGGTGAATAATATGCCATTCGTGAAAATAAAGTTAAGTTAAATGGGTAATTTTAGAAAAAATATAAAACTTTAAAATTGTAATTTAAAAAGTAATTTTATTTTTCAACTTTAAAATTGTCGCTTTCTTGAAAAAAGAAAACACTATTTATTCTGAAATTTAACTGAAGGGGCCAATAGTGTGCTTAGCCCCTTATGAAATTTAGACATTCATGAGAAAGAAGCCAAATTAAATTGGTAATTTTTTAAAAAGTCCTATTTTTTCTACTTTGAAGCTATTTTCAAAATATAAAACTTCATTTTTCTCTGAATTTTAATTGAAGGACGTCGAATAATATGCTTCGCTCCTTCTGAAATTTAACCATTTGTGAAAATAATGTCAAGTTGAATTGATAACTTTAGAAAAAAAGAACCATTTTTTCTACTTTTAAGTTATTTTCGAAATAAAAAACTTTATTTAATAGTGAATTTAAATTGAGGAGACGAATAATGTGCTTCGCCCCTTCTGAAATTTAGCCATTCGTGAAAATAAAGTTAAGTTAAACTGGTAATTTTAGAAACAAATACCATTTATTTCTACTTTAAAGCAATTTTTGAAATCAAAAATTTTATTTTCCTCTGAAATTTTATTAAAGGGTGAATAATGTCTTTTTCTTCTTCTAAAATTGGTAATTTTAGAAAAAAAAATGTTATCTTTTTCTTCTTAAGCCAAAGACATTTTTTTACAAATGATAACTTTCTATATGCGTAATTAAACGAAATAAAAACAATTTTAAAAACAAAATACTTCTCAAAAAACGCATTGCATATAAAATATATAGAAATGTTTAGAAAACTAAAATAATTTCATCTCTTTTACCCTTCCCTGGAAAGAGTAATAAAAGGCATCCTCCACTGATGAAAATTGGTTTAAAAGAATCCCTCGATATTCAACAATTTCCTTTATTAATGTATTATTAATGTTTTTATTATAATCGTAAAACAAATTCATTTCTAGAGCGGATTAGGTCATGATTATACCGTTTACTGTTTATTGTGTATGGATTTTGCTATTAATTTATATTATGAATTTGTTTATTTTTTAATTGTAAAATAATATTTTGAATTCTTTTTGCTTTTAAACAAATTTATTTTGATTCATAAATAAAAATCAACCTTTAACTTTTTTTTTAAAAATCACAGTCAATAAAAAATAATAAATAAAGTACGTTGAAATAAAAAATTTGATTTTGTATTTTCGATCATTCTTTTGACTTTTAAGAGATACATTTTAATATCGGTTCTTTAAGATCATCTTTGTCCTTATTTTATTGAAATTAATTTCGAATCTTTTGCTTTTATTACACAAAAGTAATATATATTGTAGTTTAATATATTTAATATAAATAAATAAAAATGACCGAAAAACTGTTTATTCCTAAAACAGGAAAATAACATGATAGAGAATGCATTATATCAGCTCTGGAGGGTGTTTTTTTCCCTTTTTCTAATTTTTAAATTTACCATTTTATTTTTTCTTATATGATAACCATTATATATGATAATTAATTTTTGAAAATTTTAATGTTGAAATTATAAATGCTGTTGATAGAGGATAAAAAATTAATCCGATCAACACTATTGTAACTTAAAATTTCTTATGTGAATATTTCTCTTTACCAATTGAATATTTTTATTTTCCGTTTCCAATTTTGATTTAAATCCAGATAAATGAAACTGGAACAAGATGAGAAAAACCCTACACAGAAAACTGCCTAAATTTTATTTTTCCACATTTTTTTAAAAAATTTTATTCTTCTCTTTAAAAATCCGAAAGCAAATAATATTCATTTTCAAAATAATAAGTCATTAAAAAAAGTTTTTAATTTTTTAATTAGGAAAGAAGTTGTATGACGTTTTTCTTTATATACTAATTTGCTTTGGAATTTCAAATGAATAAATAGTCCTGTGTCATGATTGTTTGTCATATATAGTTGCATGACGACGTGAATATATTATATAATATATATATATAATAGGCAAAATATTCTGAAATGATTCTTTTTTAAAATATAGCCATATTTTTAGGACCCCGTACACACTGGAGTAACGCAACTTTATTTATACCTCGATGTCCAAGATATAACTGCGGAATATTCAAGAATTGTTATAAAACTGATACTTCATGACTTGCATTATAATTACCTTATTGACTAGTGATAATTTATTAAAGACTTTATGATTATTTATTTAATTTTAAGTTTGAAGCTTTCATAGCAAGGGATGTATGCGCCAGTTATAAAACTTTAAAATCAATATAACAATACAGATACTTACTAAAATTGTCTGAAAAATTAAGTTAAAAAATAATATTAAGTAATGACTTCATGAATTAAATCAGCTCCAAATGTTATTATTCTTTTATAATTTTGCTATATCATTTTATCTCATACGTCATATGGTAACCATATTATATATCGACCGAGATATACTTTTATCAAAGTGTTAGTTTTATATAAAATCCTTTTTTTTTTATATGTTATAAAACCTTCGAAATACAATTTTCAGTTTCTGACTTATTAATTCCTTCATATCTGGCTTTCTGTATGCCGTATAATAATAATTATCTGAATCAAAATATATTTGTTTTATTTGATGGACTATATCCTTAATAGCTTCTTTTAAATTTTTTTTCTTTGATAGACAATATCAATAGAACTCTTTTGGTGTTAAGATTATTGTTTATGTGTTTGTTGTTTTTATCATCAATTAAAATAAATAACATACGTCTCATGTTGTTTTTATCACCAGTTTTCAAATTCATCATATCCAATTTTATAAGTTCTATAACTTATTTGTTTTTCATTTAGTTTACGTAAAATAATAAAACTATAATATTTAGTCCAGTTAAAAGTTAATTTCAGTAAGTTTTTTAGAATTTTAAAATTTATGTACAAAAAAAAGTTATTTCTAAAAAATAATTTCGGAAAGCTAAAATATACAAAAATGAAGAAGTATGCATCAAAGATCATGCATCAGTAAGATAGAAATATGCATCAAAGAAAAAAATTTGATAATTTCTTTAAGATTTCGACTGAAAGAGAAAAAAGAAGTCCCTAGGCAAACTAGAAATCAGGAGCCATCCTCGATTTTATAACAAATACATTTAGTATAAATTTCTGTTCTAGTAATTACTTTCCTTCAACGCTCAAAATGAAAATCCTCGCCTTAAGTTCCAATTGTTCATGCGATTTCCTGACAATTTTGAGGAATCTTAACTAAAATTAATAATTGTAACAATAGTTCATTTTGAAGAAGCAAACAAAAATTCATAGCCGATATTGACACCCAATTCTTAAAAAAAAAGTTTAAAATATTGTTCAATTATATAAAATGTTATTGAAATAATTGAATATCCATTTAGTAGTAATTTATAGTTAGTTTTTCTTTTGCATCACATTTTTTTACAAAAAGTGATAAAAACAAAGATAAAAGAATTTTCACATTCTAATTGGTCAGTTAAATGTGAAAATTTACGGAACATGCACAGAAGCGGTTAAACCGTGCCAAACACAAATTATTATTTCGTTCAAGCATAAACGTTAGTAGAGAGGTTTATTTTATTTTATAACCGTCGTTGAACAGCCGACCCAACTTAATGGGTTTACGGCTACTAATGTTCAACTCCGTAGCCTTGTAATTTTGAACCCAATCCAGAAGACAAGGGAACTCCTGGATCGAGTATTGGGAGAAATTTGCCTTCGTGGAGGACTTTTTGATGGAGCTAACCCGCATTTGCGTTACATGGAGAGGAAGACCACGAGAACCTCCCACGGTTAACCTGACGGCAAGGGGACTCTAACCCATGATCCGTCTACCACTGAGGATATTTCACGTCAGCACTGTGGTCAGTGCAAGCCGGATGCGGAATTCGTATCGACTGGGATTCGAACCCGGTTCGCAGTAGAGAGGTTTAGCTCTTTCGCGTAATATCTCGCTCGCTCACGCACTTTTAATTTGTGATTCTGTGCAGTGCAGGTACTTCAAATAATCACGATTCGCCTTATTTATGTACGTGAACGAGCAAGAGGTTAAAGCTTTCTATTTTATAGCAAAATCAAACAATGTATTGAGCGCAAATAAATAAACAAAGCGAACATTCTTAGATCAAACAATCGGATTTTCACAGGACTCAACTTGAATGGTTCGAGAGCCTAACTTTCAGTATGCGAAATAATTAGAGCAGTGTAAGAGTAGACAATATTAAGAGTCAAGAGCCGCAATCTGGAAGGAAAAAAAATTGTCCCAACAATTTAGTCAGAGCCTTTTCATGTTTGCGATTTATAATTTTCAGTTATTAACAGGGCTGACGATTCTAAGGTTGCTCAGTAATCTTTTAATTCATTTCTTTTTTTGTGCGTCAGACATAGTTTAATGCATTTTTTGTCAGTATACTTGTCGTAGTAAATACGATTTTTGTCTCACTTTATTTACTTTTTATATTTAGTCAGGTATAATTGAAATGCATTTTCCTCACATTTTAATTTTCAAATTTCGTAGTTTACTTTGATTTTTTGTTAGTTATTTTTAATAACATTTTTTTCTTCGGATTTTCAATTTTTCTTATAATAATTTTTATTCCTTAGTCCTTGTTATTTTTCAAATATTTTTAAGCTAAATGGGACTTTTTGTTCATTTTTGTGATTAATTTTATAACCCGTAACTCTTAATTCTAATTAATGAAATAATAAGTCTTCATAAAAACTATGTACTAAATTTTAAAAGTACAACAAATTTTAAAGATTTTTTTTTTTAATTGTAAATATTTTTTTAGATTTCATTTTTATCGGATTTTAGCTTTTACGTTGTTTATATTAATGATATTTTTTTCAATTGTTTTCTCTATATTTTGTTAGAATAATTTAAATTCTTTAAATATATTTCATTAAATTTATACTTGAATTTTTTTTAAATATTTTAAAAATATATAACATAATTTCCCAATATTATTAGGTTTTTCAAAAGATTTTTAAAATTTTAATTAGTCTTTTTCGCTATCCAATTTTGTTTCGAATAGCTATAATTCGAAAAATAATATTACATTGTTCAGATTAAAAAAAATAACAGCCATATAACCTCAAATATGCAATAAAATTTTGGTTACAATTTTATAATTAATTAATGAAAATTTCTTCATTTGTTATAATTTTTTCAGCCCTTTTCCTTTACCATGAAGATTTAATTAATATGATAAAGTTTATTCTACTTCATTGAATTACTGCATATTTATATGTTTTAAATTGTATATTTTCTTTTTCTTTTAATATATTTACAATTTTTACCTTGGAATAAACCAGAAAAATCAGAAGATTTGTTAAAATTCAAAGTAATTTTAAAATAAGATTCAAAATGTAAATCACAAATTACTCTGGATTCAATATGTTTCTGAGAAGCGAAAAAGCATTTTATGTCATTATGATTAACCCTTACGTTAACCCTTATATACGTTTAAGAAAACGTATATAAATTATAAAATACATAATTCCTTCTGAAGTTTGTAGTTTTTATAAAATTTATTTTATAAACAACTAAAAGTAAAACTCATTAAGTTTCTAATAGGTCGTGATAAATATACATACCACCAATTATAGTAATAATAACATTAAAATTTAGATTAATTTTTATAATTTAAATGGGTCATTTTTTCTTATATCACTTTCAATTCCAAAAATACTTTACCTTTACTAGAAATAAATGACCCATTAAAGGGTTAATATGTATCTATAAAATGTCTTGCTCAGCATTAAAAAATTTAAAGGAGTAAAATTACAAAATTAATTAATTACATTTTTTAAATTTTAGTGCACTTTTTTAAAATTTATTTCCGATCGATAAATCATTTTTTGTTAACTAATTTGTTGGTGTGAATGTAATAGTCGTCATAAACAACGGAAATAATTATAAATATTTACAATTAGATAAATTACAATATTAAAATAATACAACTTATTTTAAAATACTAGATCGGACAAAGTTTCTGACTTAGCATTGGCTCGCCCCCCCAGTCAAAAAGAAGTTGGCACGCCACTGCTATGGGCTGAGAAGATTTATTTGATCTAGGTTTCTTTCTAGAAAAACAAATCTCTTAATCTACAAAACACTTGTAAGGCCAGTCTTGACATACACTTCTGAAGCTTGGACAATGACGAAACTGGAGGAAAATTGCATCACAATATTTGAGAGAAAAATTTTGCGGAGTATACTTGGTGGAGTAAATGAAAACAATAACTGGAGACTGAGATTTAACTTTGAACTGTACAAGATTTATAAACAACCCGAATAATAAAAATAAATAGAATGAATTGAATGGCTCACGAGATTCGAATGAGTAATCACAATAAAATAAAAAAGATACTGCTTTTTAGACCCACTGAAACAAGAAAGATTGGAAGGCAACGGTTGAGATGGGTTGAATCGGTGGAGTTTCATTCTTCTTGCAATTAATGAAAGGAATTGGAGATCAAAGATAAATCGGAAGTCGTTATGGAGAAATCTTCAGAGGAAGGCATTGGCCCACATTGGGCAGTTTGGACAACTATGATGATGATGAACTCATTTGTAACCAAAATTTCTATCAGTGGGGAAGGGGGCAGCCCCTTTTTGCGTGTGGAGCACCGCGCCATGACCATCAGATATTTTTTGTTGTTGATAATTTAATGGTTTAGACTTGTATGTATACTCGATAAAAAATACTTATATTTGTTCATTAGATATTCTCTTTATATAAAAAAATTGTAAGCACCAGTTGGATGTTCAACTAACTTTTAGGTGTTCAAATTAAGAAGGTGTGTAGAAAGTTTTACAGGGAGTACAATGGAATAATAAATATCTAACATTCCAAAATTAGTAACTGAATTATTCACTGTCAAACTTGAAGTAAAAATTACTATGCAAGCCACTCTACAGGGTTGAAGTTTGACATGCACTGTGGTTGGTGCAAGCCGGATGCGGAATTCGTATCGACCAACCATCGCTGGGATACGAACTCGACCCGATTCATCACATTGGAAGACGAACGATTTATCCCCTGAGCCATCACGGCTCGCAACACGTTATTGACAGACCTGATTTACGCACAAAAAGTGGTGCTCGCAACTTCAAGTACGTTATTTTCTGATATCCCAGCTGTACAGAAGCATTGCGCGTTATCAGTGTTGATCATTAAAATGCAGTTCAATTTAAATTTTAAAAAATTTTTATTTCTGAAAACCAGTTATTATTTTGTTATTGCTTACAGATGTATAGACATCTGCAAGCAGTATGCTTACAGATGTCTATACATCGCTTGTAATTTATTTGTTTGTTTATTGAAGTTTTAAAACCAGATATCATTCAGATTACGGGCAATTATATACTTAAGTTTTGGTTTTCAGAACTTTGATTAATTAAAGCCGAAAGAAGGATATTTGCTTATTCTGTAGAGACTTCCTGTAGTGACTAGTGTCAACCGACATCCACAGATTGCGATACTAACGAACATCGCTGATGTCATCCCTTTCCCTTACCTCATAGACTGTAGTACCAACCACCACCAACAGATGGCGATACCAACGAGGTTTGCTGATGTCATTCTTTTCCTCTACCAGGGGGAACGCCACGTTCTTTCCTGCTCGAACACTTGACGAGGTCAGACCTCAACGATCAACTCTGACGCTAGAAACTCTTCCCATATCCTTCGCGTCACCTCTAGAGCTGTATCGCTATTATGTTTTACATCAATGTAGTTAGTTTTACTTATATTCATAAAATCTATTAATATGCATAATATCAGTGTCTGCATGGATTATCATACTCCAACATAAGTCAACACACGAGCTAAAATTCAATTATAGTTACTAGTTTAAAGCGTCTGTTTCTATTATAACTTAAGTATAAATGCTTATTTTAGCATTTTTTTTTTAATATTGAAATACATGACGTATGCATTTCTCAGAACGAATTCAAAACTAAAGCTCATTGAGTTTTATTAGTTTTCTATTATTGGTTTAAAATCGTTATGATTAAAAACGCTTTATGTGTCACATTATAAAAAAAAAAGCAATGCAACCGTAAATGTGTTAAATTTTCTTATGAGAATTAAAAATAAAAATCATTTTCATCAAAGCAATTATTCGTAGCATTTATTATGAATTTCATTGTATAGAGCGTCTATCAATTTCCGATCCTTATAAATGCCTTTAAACTCCTTTTAGAGATTTAATCATGATGAAATAATTTGCAAGGTACAAGCACACGAATAATATATATATATATATATATATATATATATATATATATATATATATATATATATATATATATACATATTTGTGTGTGTGTGAGAGAGAGAACATAAAAAGCTTCAATTAATCTTTTAAAAGTAAGACTTTCCCCTCTACTCTTTGTGAGAATCACGCGACCTACTTAATAAACCAATTACAATTACTAAGATTTTCCCTATTCCCTAGAACGAAGCATTTTACGATTTACTTTGCAAGATTTTCCCTAACTTATATCGAGGAGCACAACTTTTCTTCAAATTTTTTAATTTTTATGCTGATTTACGTGTAAACCTTAAGACGAGGTCTGTGGCAATCTGCTATATTCTTCGCACATTACCCTGATCCAAAACCTTGGAAAACAACCTTCTATATTAATGGAAATCTTCCGACAATTAAAATCTGAAACTTCTACCAACTCGTTAAAGTTAATCTTTATGTTTCAACACTTTTCAATGTTCATTCACTTCATCAACCTTTCAAGATTTGTTATTTTCGCTTTTAAGGCTTCTTTTTGATTTTTTTAAAGCTACAAAACAATCAGAGGGCAGTAGTTTTAAACTTAACAATAAATCTTTTGTTTAACTAAGGCAAATTAAGAATAAAAAATCCATAGCAGCGATTGTTAAAAAAAAATTTAAAACTGAAACTTTTGCGTTGGCCGGTGACAGAATCATGCCAAGCAATGTGCATTGAATCCGACAATCAAGAAAAACTTTGGTGAGCTTTTTATTCGAACATAGCTCAAAATTCTTGATTAGGAAATGGACACAATTTAAATTGCGTGTCTAAGAAAATGGATGCAGTTATAAATACGTGTCTAAGAAAATTGGACACAGTTCAAAATTCGTGCTTAATAAAATTAGATGCAGCTCAAAATGCGTGTTAAAAAAGTGGACACAGCTCAAATTGCGTGTGATAAGAAAGTGGATACAGCTGAAAATGCGTTTTTCAACAAAAAAGAAATGGACTAATAAAGTTTTTATATTAACAAGTATCCTCTGTCGTTTTTTGGGATTCATTATTTTATAGCCAGCAGCTTAATTGATGTTGAGCATGATCGCAGCTCAAACTACGAGTTTATGATAATGGACTCTGACTGTAATGAGCGTTTAAGAAAATAAACACAGCAAAATAAGCTTCCGTTTATGATGGATGTGGATGATCGTAGGACTTCCTTTTCCCTACTTATTTAAATACTGAAACCATAATCATTATCATTAAGTTCCAGACTCAGTGGTTGGGATGGCTGTGCATATTAAACAATTTTTGACATACAGAGTTTTTAAAAAAAATTTACTAGGTGATTTAGAAAACCAAATGATATCACATTACGAATTTATTTGTATTCATTAGTTTATTCTCTAGAAGCCGAAGAATTTTAATAAGAGAAGATCAAAAAATATAATTAAATGTCGTCTCTATTTTCTTAACCTTTTCACGACGAGTTTTTTTTTTTTTTTTTTACAACAGAACAATTTTGGTAGCATAAACTATGAGTAGAGCAGCATTATGTACGTTAGTGCCATCTATGTTCTGTGAATGAAAATATCTTCAAAAATATTGGCAGGACTGGTGGGAAAGTCTCCCATTAGACAGAGAAGCGCTTCTGTCCCAAAAGAATTTTTTGAAATTTTTTGGGACGTATGTGTCCCGTTAGCCGCGAAAGGGTTAAACACACTTTTTTAACTGTGTCCATTTTCTTAAACACGCAGTTTGAGCTGTATCCAATATAAAAAGCTTATCGACAAGACATTTTTTCACTACTTTTTAAATCCAATCTGTGACTAAGTGAAAACCTTAAAAGAAGGTTTTCGCATTGTAACTTCACTGGATCTTAGAAAGCAATAAAAAAGAAAAAAAAATTAGGAATTATGTTCGTTAATTTGCTTCCTCTTGATTGAGTTTTTTTTTTTTGCATAAGATTTTTTTTATTACAACTTTTGCGGAAAAGGTTTGTATTTTCCTTATTTCGTTTCCTTTGAAAATGCCTTTCAGTTTTTATATCTGTTTACCTTATCATAGCAACTATGATAAAAATACTTAAACAAGGTTTATCATTCACCTTTCTTTTTTTTACCAATTGAAAAAAGGGTTTTGACGCAAACATTTTCGTGACAATAAAATAAATGGGTTTTAGTATAAAATCTTCATATTTAAAGAAGTTAAAAACAACTTACAAAAATACAAATAATACCTTATGAAAAGTTCATTGATCAAATAATAAAATCTTGGAAAATTATAAATAATTTATAAATCAATTCAAATTTTATTATTTATAAAGAAGATAAAAACGAGAGCAATCGTTGCTTTTTGGGCAAAAATCAACAGCAAACAAATCTGCTGTTTAGAAACGTCAAGATATTTTTCTATTAACTATTAAAAAAAAAGCCTTTCTGACCTGAGCTTACAAAGAAACAATGAATAGCTTCAGTTTTTAATATATTCTTCTTATTTTTTTAGCCATGTTGCTGAGCAACTGAGTATTTCTCTTTTGTCAATTACGCAGTTAGAGTATGGTTACATTAAATTTCTCTTCCTTCTGTTGCTATAGTTCTTGGCCTCTTTTTGAGACAACGCCAAATATAAATATCTTCCTAACATCCCAATTTTTGCTACCATTTTTCCAAAATTTTGTTTGACCCCTATTTTGGGGGTTAGGCAATCCAAATATGTAAAAAATAAAAATATGTGTTTGTTCAGAGATTTCCCCCCCCCCTTTTTTTTTTCACTCACTGTACATCACAAGCTCCTCACATCCCGCGCAAAAATTAGCGGGAGAATAAACTTTGCTCTCCACAATGGATGGTGTTTTCAGTAGAAATGTAAACAATAACAATCTCGAGCTGTATGCCTGCTCTAGTTCCGGTTAGAAAGTTTGCAACTGCTTACTACATGTTATTCTACGAGGCGATATTTTCAAACGGATAATTTTGTTTTCAATAAAAGAAATAAATTAGATAATTTCTGAGCTCAAATCTGCCGTATTTCATAAGATATTAAAGTTATTATGTAATTCTGGTGAGTTTGAAGCGAAAATTTGTTTTAATTATTTTGATATGCATTGTTAAAAAAGGTGACATGGTTGCTAGATTTTGAATAACTCGCTTTTTTGGCAGTCTTGATTTGGCCTCTTTCCATTTGTTTATTGTTGTTTGTTCGTGTTGCAAGCTGTGCACCATCCTACGCTAGTGTTAGCATATTGTTCGAGGAGCAAGATTGAGTTTAGTAATAAGTATTCAAATAGCGCTGCAGGAATTTAAAAACACAATGATCACGTTGTGAGCCAAATGCAGGGCCGGATTTAAGCTTGGCGGGGCCCTAAGCTACTGAAAATGATGGGGCCCTTATAAGTTCAATTCGATATCTATACACCTGAAGTAAACTGTCATTGTTTTTCATTGCTGAGTATTAACATCATGTTATAAAAAAATCGTAGAACCATTCTGTTATTGCAAATATTTTTTGAACGAAGAAAAAAGAGTTACAAAGGAAACACATTTTAAGATCATCATAAGCACAGGATAAAAATTTGGTATGCTGGAAGGGCCATTTTATATTTAAGTTTATTCTGAATATATACTATTTGCAACTTTAAATGATTTTTTTTACAATTTTTTTCTCAACTTCTTTTTATTTTATTTTTTATTTTTTTATTTTTTTTAAACTTTACATTTTGTTTTTCTGCTCAAAATCTATAGGACTTAGAAACATGAAATTATGAAGTTGTGTAGAAAATATGCAAGGAGTTAAGAAAGAATACAAGAAAATACAATTTGATTATTAGTTTTATTTCTTTAAAAACGCCGTTAAACAACCGACTTAATTTTGATTTTATAACTACCAATGTTTAACTCCTTAGCCTTGTAATTTTGAACCCAATCCAGAAGACAAGGCTATCCCGTCCACATTATTAGTTTATTTCATAACATTCATTGAACAGGCAACTCAATTTCGAAGTTATGACTACTAATGTTCAACTCCATAGCCTTGTAACTTTGAACCCAATCCAATAGACAAAGGAACTCCAGGATCAAGTATTGGAAGATATTTTTCCTTCAGGGAGGACGTTTTGTTGGAACTATCTCCACATTTAAGTAACATTGAGAGGAAAACAACGAAAGCTTCCCACAGTTAGTCTAACAGCAAGGGGACTCTAAACTCATGATCTGTCTGCCACTGAGGATTTCCGCTGCCTTAGAGCATGGCATAAAATCAGTAATTCGGCTCATTTTATTTTTCAGTTTTGCATTTTTATTAAATGTGTGGTAATAAGAGCTATAATTTTTAAAACCAGAATTTTCGGTGCTTTTTCGACCAGAATGAAATGCTCTAAAAGACAAATATCTGTTAATGTTTAATATTTAATCAATGAAAAACATAAATCATATTGAACTCTAACGAATTGCCCCTGATAAATTTTACGACTGAAGAAAAAATTAAAGCATGATAGATTTCCGGATTTTAGAAACACCTTCTAGTTTTACTATTCAAACGAATTGGTTTCGGTGTCTTTCACCTCTGGAATAGTGGTAACTAAATAAATAAATAAAAACCTAAATAAACTAAAAAAATAAATAAATATATAAAAAAGATATATTTCTCTCCATTAAGTTCAAAATACTGAATAAACCTTAATATTCATTCCCCAATAAACATTAATATTAATCTTTAACAATGTAGCTTCAGATTTTCTACTTTTCAACAGTAAATAACAATTAGATTTGATGTTTCTTTAAACAAAATTATCGCATTTTTTAGATATTTACTTATTGCTTTGTTGGTTCTTTAAATACTCATCCTTCAGAACAAAGTGGGTCAAGTTACTCTTTAGTAAAAAGCTTTGACCTAGTTCTTCAGCTCTTAAAAATTATTTATAAAATATATTTTTTAATTTGACAAAGATTTTAATTTAAGTAAAAAATATTGATGTGAACAGGGGTAAATATAATAAGCTATTAGATAATTAATAATTTCAACTTTGAAATTTATTATTTTAAAAAAAAGTATAAATGAAAAACTGTGCAAACCTTCCATATGTTTTCCCTAACCTCAAAGTTGATTTGATAAAAACATTTGCTTACCTCCAAAGTTGAAAAATTTATGTCTCATTGATGTCCTTCGAAAATTTTGATACAGGAATTCGGAGTTTATGGATTCATGCACGATTAATTTAGATTAATTAAACAAAATAAAATCAATTAGAATAATAAAGTCAATTAAACAATTAGGATAGTTGAAAAAATTAGGATAATTAAAGGAAAAAAGGCTTTTATAATAAATTAGAAAAAATATCTAAATTTTGTAAAAAATAAAAATTAGAATTGAGCGAGGACCACTTGTGACACAACGGAAATCTCGATGCAGATTAACCCAAATAAAGAAATACTAACAAGACCGTTCCTCTCTTTATTTGCATTCCTAGAAATTTTTTGTTCCAAGCAATTTATGGCCTGAAATCAAGCAAAAGGGGTGTTTCAGTTTCTGTGGATATCCCATATTTCCGAAGTAAGGACAAAAGAGCTGAAGGCAATTTAAAGAAGCTAAAAACTTTTTCCCTCAGTTTAAAATGAGTCGGCTATTTGACAACTCTGTGGGAGGTAGCTAGGAAAGCAGGGATATTTACATCAGTCGAAAGTGCGTTTTATTGCTCTTTTGGTTAGAAAAATGAAGACAATTATTTAATATTTCTAAACATTCGATTAAGATTTGAGAAGATTCTGCCAATGTAAAAAGGAAAAAAATGTATTATGGGCTTCAGAGGGCCCCAGCTCCGAAAAAAAGTTTAAAAAAGGAGAAAAAAATGGGCATGTGGGGGCCCTTGCCATCTTGAGACCCCAAGCTACAGCTTATTTAGCTTATACGTAAATCCGGCCTTGGCCAAATGACTTGAAAATACACCGGAAACTGTAACCGGAAGTATAAGCGGCATACAGCTTGCAGCACTCCCAAGTGTCGAAAACACCATCCATTTCAGAAGTTGCTGTGCTGCAAGTTTATAGGGTTAATGTAAAAGAGATGCGGCTGCTAAGACAGCTCCCTTAAAAACAGATTATTTCATTGAGTTGTATGAACGGACTCTAATTTGCCCAGAGACAGACAGCTGAAAGCGTTAGCAATAATCAATTAATCAATGTTTTCCCGAATCATCGCAAATTTCATTTGTCGTTTCGTTTATTTTGGGTCCTAAATTATGAGCGTTAATATTCAACTTTTTTTTAAAGTTGTTTTTTCATAAAAGTATATGAATTATAATATAAAAAATGAGTAAAATTTCCGGAGTGTCTATCTTTTTACCATATAAAGTGTTAGATAATCTTAGTTATGTTAATTTATTTGGATACTGCATCAATAGTAAATCTCATATTTTTATTAATTCTGTGATATCTGTGAAGACTGATAAAAGTTCAAGTGATCTTCTGCGTTTTCACCAATTTTTGAATGAGAAATCGAACTTTGGAACAGAGTTACAGTTCACCGGAATTATTTATGCATCGAAGAAAAAACACAAAATTTCCCTTCAATTTTTAGAAAATTATTACAAACATATGTGGTTTATTATTCGTGTTGATATCAATAATAACTTCTTTCATTTAGAAAAGTATAATTCTCATCATGATTATTCCACAAATCTCATATTTTATGATAGTTTTGAATTACTTAACTCATATTTATTGTTTCCTAACAACCTATTGGAGGATCAAAAAAACATTGTTTCATTTTTAGTCTCTTCTTTGGAATATGATGATCAGCTTTATTCATTTTTGAATAGCAGCCATAAATATGAATTTAATGCTTTCTCATTTGTATTTGTCAATAGAGATTTTGGTTCTTTCTATCCTTTTGCTCCATTCATTGAAAGAACAGTGCTTTTTATAAATAAGACATTTACAGCTTTCAGGTGAATATTACTCTTATTAGTGTTCTATCATTTAAGTGTATTAAATTGAAATGTTTTTTTGTTTTCATTAAATAAGTTTATAATTTACGTTAATGAAAAAAAAGAAAAAACCGAGAAAGTATTTTGGTTATTTTTTTTTATCAATATCATTCACAAGTGCCCTTAAGTATGTATAAAATATATCTTATGCAGATTATGATTATTACAACTTTAAATTTAAAAAAATTTTATGCTTAGCTTATATTATATTTTATGCTTATATTTTTCCATGTGACAGGATTTTTTCGAGCTATCTGCGACAAAACTCTCTAGCACTAATATCTTTCTGCATGATACTTTTAATAATAACAAACATATATGTTATTAATTTAAAATAACAAAAGCGCTGTGTTTACAAAAAAAAACTATATATATTTTTTTAATAGAACATGTAGTATTCCAATATTGTGGGTGATATTCTCGCATTTTGTTGGGGGGAGACACGCAAATTATTTCCCTCTTCACATTTTGTAAATAATCATCACTATAAAGAAAATAATTAAAAATATCCGTAGTAGTAATTGCCGAAAAAAGATCGACAACGAAATCACGGGAATCGGACTCCAAAAATGCTTGTTTTGTTTCGTGATTAGGATGAGGTTGTAATAAATAATATTGTATAAAAAATATTGGATTTAAAAGCTATGGAGAAATTAATAGCAATAACTGCTAAAAATTCGATAAATTACTGCCTTAAAAAGTAAATACTGAAATTCGAATTGCACGGTTTGAATTTTCCATATTGTTTGAAATATATCAGGATATTTAAAATCCGCAGGAAATCAATAGCAATAACTGCTGAAAATACAATCGAAACATTACATCGATTTACGATACTATCGGCTTAAATTGAGCGGGTCAAACAGTAATTATCTAAATGGATGATTTAAATATTGCGTGTAAATTTCTGTTGAAAAGAATAGTAAAATTATTTGTTTTTGAAAAGAAAAATTCTGTGTTCTCTGTAACATTCTGCAACAATGTCGATGGGTTCTGCCACAGGGTAGCTAGTATGATAATATATTTTTTCTCTTATTTTAATACGACTTCAATTGTATTGAAAAAAAAAGAAAAAAAACGAAGGTAAAATTACTTTTTTTTCACCCTTTAAATCTGGATAATTCCAGGAGTGCAGGAAATTCTCAGAGCCTAATATTTTCTTAGAATATATATATATATATATATAAATATATATATATATATATATATATATATATATATATATATATATATATATATATATATATATATATATATATACAGTTGGACTTCTATATAACAAACTTCCATTTTACGAATTTCTCTATTTTGTGAATTTTTTCTAGGCATTCTTTCCTATTTCCCAAAATATTTCAGAACATTTTAAACTTGTTAACTAATTTTATGGGAGAAATAACCTTGAATTGAATATTGAAGTCTCTTAACTTTTTGAGAAAGCAGTAAAATTCATTTGTTCACATCTTTTGACATCACATTCCAAATGAAAAACTCTAACATAAACGACAAAATTAACAGATTTATCAGTAGTAATTAAACCTTACAACACATGTGGTAATGTATGTTTAAAATTACAATATAATTAATCCAGCTGTAATTTTACGCTTAAATTTAGCTTTTTTCAGTTGAAAATGTATATAGCATGATTGTGTAACACTGGATAATGTTTTGCTCTATTCTTGATTTCCATGCACATTTCTTTTATGATTAAGATTTATAAAATAAATAGCAGATACTACTTTACAATATAAAGGTGTATCCATTGCTATTTTAATTATGTCTATTGTTTATGAATTTGAAACCTGTTTTGTGTCCTTTAAGTATTTCAAAAGATGATTTTCTATTTAACAAATTTTCCATATAACGAACTTATTATCGAGATTTAGCAACTTCGTTAAATAGACGTTCGACTGTATATATATATATATATATATATATTTTCTTTTTAAAATTTCCCTCAAAATTGTCATTTTTTAAGTTATAATAACTTTTGCTAAATATTTTTATAAAATAAAATTTGTATATTGTTAAAATTTTTCAATAATAATCTTTACTTTAATAAAAATAAATTTATTTGATTTTGTATAATTCCTGAATAAACTAGCAACATTGATAAAAATAATAGAAATCGGAATATATTGAAGTAGTAATAATTTATAAAACTGAATTTAAGGTTCCATTTAACCTTAAGGAATATAAACTAATAAATAAAAGAATTGACATCTAAAGTTATATGTGTTAAATTTAACATAACATAAAATATTCTTCTTTTTTTTTAGACAGTAAGTTGATATAGCATAAATAATTAAAAAATATGTTTTAATAATCTTTAAAAATGTATAGTTTAGTATTTAAGTGATGAATTACTTTAAAAATTTTTTTATTTGTGAAAATACTACATTTTTAATTTGACCACCAATGACCAAGTCTTATGAATTTAAGTAGTCTAATTTGTTTTGGTTAAAAAAGAAACACAGAAACAGTCTCAAGTTTTTTAAAGTAAATTTTCACTTATCATTCCTAACTGACAACCTTCCTTTCTTCTTATGCATGCTATCAATGACGATAGATTTTTTCAATTGTGATGCTCATGAAAAAGTAAAATGATATTTTTTGTAATGGATAGGAAGAGAATTCAAAGGACTCTTTTTAAAAGGTTTGAAACTTTGGATGTCTATTCCATTATTGAAATAAATACATTTGTTTACCTAAGCATTCCAACTGTGCAGACATTTGATTGTTGGATCAAGAAATGACCTTAAAATGTTTAGAAACTTAATGGTTAAATGGTTTTGCTGTCAAATGAAAATTTTTCTATTTGTTGTTTTTAAAAAAAAATTTTTTTTTCATACATGTAAGATAATTTTTGATCAATTAGGTGAAATTAGTTGAAAAAAATATCAAAAAATCACCTTTATTGGGAAAAAAACAACATTTAAACGGAACATGATAAAAAAAAAAGCTTTAATATTAAAGGCAATATAATTTTGCATTAAAAAAAAAAATGGGAATCTATGGCAAATGTGAATAATTGCCGAGAGAGAGAGCGAGCAACTTTAAAACCATGCACATAGACTTACAATAAAATCAAGCAAAACATATGTGTTAAAAATTGTGGTACTTACGTATTAACGCAACCAGGCCAAAATTTCCATAAATTGCCAAATTTGGCGACCCTACTTACGGCAACCCTAAGTGATTTATATTATTTTTCTTCACACATCTTGAATAAATGTATACCGGACAGTGGCACTTGACCTTAAAAAAACATCAGTGTAGGATAAACCGGGCAAATGTATACCGGGCAGTGGCACTTGACCTTAAAAAAACATCAGTGTAGGGTATACCGGGCAGTGGCACTTGACCTTAAAAAAAACATCGGTGTAGGATAAACCGGGCAAATGTATATCGGGCAGTGGCACTTGAACTTAAAAAAACATCAGTGCAAATCGCATACATACAAAAAACATAACATACAAATCGCGCCAACCTGGTTGCGATAATATGTAAGAACCAAAATTGTTTACTCAAATGTCCGATTCAAGGTTCTCACATAGTAATAAATAATATTGTATTAAAAATATTAAGATTTTAAAAACCTTGCTGAAATCAGTATCTATAACTGCTGAAAAATCATTAGAGAAACTACAATTGCTCATGAAATTTATGCAATTACAGATTCTTGGCATAAAAAAATGAAGATACAAATGTGCTAATCAAGTTTTGCATACTACAATATTAAAAAAAATTAGGATTAAGAAGAAATGATGACATATAAGAAAATTAAAAAACGAAACACATCTAAAAAATCAATAACAATAACACCTATAAATGAGTTTACTGTTCATACATTTATTATAGGATTTGCATTGGTTTACTATGAAATTAGCAGTACGTTCTAGTACGTTTGTCGAAAAGTGATTAATCAAAGGCGTAATTTGAATTTCATGTGTTGTAAAAACATCATATGAAATATATTAGCATTTTAAAACCCATGTGCAAATCAATGCTAATACCAAAAAAATTGATAGTAATGATGGTGAAATCATCATGTCAAGAAGTCAAAGATTAAATGTGCGATTCAAATTTCGAGTATTGCAATAATATTGTTTGAAAAATACTAAGATTTTTAAAAAACCATGTGAAAATTCATAGCAATATTTTCAAAAAGATATTGCATGAAAGGATGGAATCTGTGCAAATTTATTGCGCTAATAAGTGATTACTCTAATTTGCACTAATTTCCATGTTGTGTTAATATATTCAAAGTATTAAATTTCTAGTGGATCGATTTTATTTTATTCCAGTCATGTTCTTATAGGGAAATATTTTGTAAAGAGATGATTTTTTTTTTTTTTTACATTATAAAATTTTGTAGAATTTTTTAATTTTTTTAAGAAAATTATACCAAATATTTCCCCATGGCTGCCAGAATTTCCCTCAAACATATTTCGTGTGATAGAATATATTTTGCACTGCTGGATAATTCATCATTTAATATGTTCTTTAAAATATGTTAATTTATTTTTTACTTTTATCTAGGTGTCATTTAAGAAATATTGTTATAAAATTAAAATTTTTTTTTAAATGTGTATATCATTAATTAAAATTACTTATATACACTTTTAAACTATTTCCATTGTTTTAAAATACTTTTAATTTACATATGGATTTAATAGGGAGTAATATAAATTCAGGTTTTGCTGCACTAAACTTTATATTTCAGTTAAATTATTACTCGAAAAATATTTAAATATATCACTATTTATAATATTTGTAGGTGCTTTCAAAGTTTGTTGAAATTAGTGAAGTTATCTCATGTTGGCCGTCAAATTCATCAACGAACTTTGCATGCACAAAAGATTATTTTAAATCATGATGCCAAAAAAGTTGATCTGAAGTAAGTACATAGCTTGAAATCTTTCTCTTTATTCAAATAATACGAAATAAAAGCTTGCTAAATATTTTTATTCACGATAAAAAATGATAAACTTGTTAATTTATTATTTTTATTTTAGGAGAAAAAATTTAATGTTTTCCATTTTCTTTGATGTTATTTGTGGTTGGTTGATAACATTCTTTATTTTAAAGTTAGACTTGCCAGTTCTCTTTCTTGACAGCACGATTGAATACACTAATGTGAGTTATTTTTTGTATTTGTTTATTTTATGCTGATTTTTGTGAGATAATGCCCCTTTTTTTTTCTTTATTGTGTTAATATTTTGTATGAAAAAGTTAGATTTTTTTTTCCTGTTATCATAAAATTCAGTATGTTTCCTACTTTTTTTACTATTGTTATGAATGTTAAGTTGGTATTTTAAAGTACAGTTGTTATGTTATAACAACCCCTGTTGTCCCAGTAAAAATGTTGTATAGAAAATGTTCAAAAAATACCACAAATATTTATCTTCATTACTAAAAAATACGTGATTAATTTTCAAAGTTGGCAGGTTTTTGATGGTTTTGCAGTTAAAAGCACTGGTAGAAGCCGGTTAAAACCAGCTCCAAAAACTCTTTTTAGTCGCATTTTTGGCAAAAATTTTAAAAATGGCATGAAAGTAATTTATGACATGCATCGATAATGCATAAGAAAAGCAAATTAAATGTTAACCGAAGTATGTTTTATTTATATTATTATCACAATTCTAAATCAAATATCACATTGTTTGCACTTACCTAATAGTCTATACCTAACAAAAGACAGATTGAAAGTTACAATTATGATTAACCAACCATCAAAGAAACTGTCTGCATTTATATGTCAGTGAATCTAACCAGTTATATTACTTCTTATATATAGCAAAGAACAAGGCTACATTAGTGTTTATATGTTTGGGTTGTTAATTGTTGTCACGCAGATCATGACTGGAAAGAAAAAAAAAACTATTTGGAAGTGTCTTCATCAGCTTCATCAGCTTAAGCGTTAAATAATTATAAATTATTGATTCTAGAGTTTAATAAAAAACTAAAATCTAGTATTGATATTTATAATTAAATTATTTTGTATAAATATTTTTATGCTGCAAACTAATCATTTGATATACTGAAAAGTTTGTTACAGTTAGTACAAGAAAATTACAAGGTTAAAATTTCTAACCTTGAGCAATTTTGACAAAGATTAATTCAATTACTTTGCTTAAGAAATTTCAGTCTTGTAATTTCAGATTTTTTTAACATTAAATTGTCAATTATTATATTAAGTTTTTACAATTATGAAAGGGAGTTAAATTTTTTAGTTTACATCAATTGGTAATTTCTAGAACTACTAAAGACTTTTTTTTGTTGTTTCTGTAAGTTTTTTATTGGTTTTAAGCATTTTCCAGCAGAAACTCTTTGCTGGCTTAACTCAGTTTCTGCTGGAAAAAAGAGCCGACTCTGAAAATTTTTACAAAACATTACTAGTGCTTTAGTAAGCATTTAGAAATTAGTGGAATAATTGATAATAACACAAATTGTTATTTCTTCTTTTATTGTTATGTAGGTAAAAGTAAGAAAATTTATGAAGTGAAATAAATTTATCAAATACAATATTTAAATTGTTTTGAGCAAATAAAAGTTGCAGTCGGAGCATCATAAAAATCAAAATTTTATCGTAAGTTTGTAAATTATATTTTTTAAATGTAATTTCAATTTACATATAGTCGAGCTCCGATTATCCGGACCAATAAAAAATTAAAGCCAAAACTGGTAATGGTAAATCCGGATAATTGGACAACTTTAAAAAACAGCTAGAAGAATGTTTTTAAGCTACTTACCTTCACACTTTTTCCATGTTTAGGATTAACAATTGTGGTGCCTATTATAGCATATTACAAATAGCGTGTTTAGATTTTAATTTTTAAAAAATTCTCATAGATACCTGTTTACTTATTATAAACTACTTGCCACCCACATTGAAACTGGGCAGAGGAACGTGAGTTTCCTTTCAAGATCACTGAGGAACAAAAGAAGCCATTTTTCAACCCCTTTCAGATATTCTGAAAACAAAGATGCACTATTTTTCTGTAATTCCAAGCATCTGTTAATAATTACTCTTTAGTTTACATTTAATCTGACAGGTGGTGCTGGAATTTAATTTTAATGGCCTGTTTCTTTTAACATTATTTTTCAGAATTATACAAATATAAAAATGGGACATTATTTCCTTTTTCAAGTGAGCCTATGTGAAGTGTTATCAAAATCTACATTTATGATATCCTAAAATAAATTATTTATTTAGATCCATATATGATTGTTTATGCTTCTCAACAACTTTTTCATACAATCGAAATCCAAAACCTTCTTTTAAGTTTAAAAACACAAATAATTTTTTGTTAAAAGTATTATGTTCCCATTTTAAAGCACTCAATTGTGCATGTATAAAAATGCATTTTTAATTCATTTAAACTTAGTTTGGTTTACTAGTATTGATATCAAAGTTTGATGGGACAAAATTAATATATTTTGTTTTTCTTTCCAGAATATTGTTAATGGATTGCAAAAACTTATTTTTTGGCTAATGGGAGTACCTGCGGGATTGAAGTTGAATATTCCTCTCAATAGTGCATTGGGACATTTCTTCTTATATCACATTTACTTGTGGGAAGGTATGACACATTTTTCTTCTAATCTCACTATTCTTGATTTATTAGGACATTGAATACCTATGGACATTTTATTTTGCCGATTCAAGGTATATGTAAAAGTAGTGGTGGGAAATAACACACTAGGGATAAAAAGACTACTTGTAGATGCTACTTTTTTGGCAGTTTGTAGTGCTATGTGCTAGTTTTTTTAAAAAAGTAGTGAGTAGAAAAGTTGAATGTTGTAAGAAAAACAAATTTGTAAAAAATTATTCAGAATAATGAGTCGGTTCGAACAAACAAGAGTTAGATATTTCTTAATAGTTAGATGTTCCTAATAATACAATTCTGAACTATTTTTGAGATTTTTCTTTCAATCTTACACTTTTTTTTTTTGAACATGAGCATAAAATGAATAAATAAATTACTTAAGTAATAACTACATTTTGAAAGCAGCTCGTAATCACTACATTTGAAAAGAAGTTTTTGTAGTTAACTTTGTAATAAAGTTGTTGTAGTCAACTATATATAAAAAAAAAAGAAAGCTTTTCCGACCACTGTATAGATGTAGGTCAGATTATAAACTAATAAATAAAAGGAAGGAGATAGAGGGCTTTTTCTATGAATTATAGTAAGTACACACCAGAGTAATACATATCTTCAAATAATTTAATCAATGTATTCATGAAAAAGACTTTTCGAATTGCCTAGATTTCCCTATTTCTCAGATTAAACCAAATCTAAACCAAGCATAGCTAATGGGTAAAATAAGGATGCTTATTAAAAATGTTTTAAATAGCTTGTATACCATCTAATAAAGCATATTGTTTTAAAATGAAATTGTTTTTAATGATAAGTTAAATCAAAATCAAATAAAATTTTGATGTTTAATGTTAATGAAAATGAAACTGTTTCAAGTATTTAATGTGTAAAGCTTTTTGAAATAATACCATTATAACTTTAATTTATCCTGAAATATGATAAATCTTTTCATTTAATGATATACTGAACTGTTGTCATAAATAAGTTTAAAAGAAGATTAAGTATTATTTCTAGAAGATCAGTTATTGGTTGTGTTTTAAATAAAGACAAAAATATTTAATTAGGATAATTTTAACTCTTGTTATTTTTTATTTTATTTTTGTAGCATATATGACCATTGTATTGCCAGTGTTCCACATTGTTTTGAAAATATCAACCTTTATTGGAATTTTTGGTTTGACTTTTGTACTTTCCTTATTGAGTGATGTCATATCTCTAGCCACCATTCACATATATTGCTTTTACGGTTATGCCACCAGGTTAATATATTTTTTCAATTATATTATTCACTTACAAGTGAATGTGATGTGGGTGATTCCATGGTGACTGATGTAACATTCAGATACGCTTTTTTATCTTTAAACTATTTTATCTCATTATTCATAATAATTTATAATTTCATCATCATTATTCATAATTTTCCTTTGATAATTTTTTATAATAATTTAAAAAAAAGTTATATGGAATGTTTTTTAATAGCCTAATATTATTATACATATAAGAAAAAGGGATGAAAATTATAAATGTTTTATATAGAATAATAAAAAAAAATAATAACTACTTAAGGTACATAGAAGGAACATATTTTTATTTCAAAATTCTTTTTTTATGATCAATAATCAATTTTTTTTAAAAAATGTGTTTAAAAAAAACTTTAAATTAACAGGAAATATTGATCATAGACATGAAATGATACATTGAAAGCAACAAATCAAGAAAAAGCTCTTGTAACTGGTGTTAAAATTTTTATGTGACTGATGTTATAACTACAAACTATGTTAAAATTGTAATAAACTTTTTTATTATTGTTGCAAAGTAGTTTTTAAAATAAAATTTTTGGTTTTATATTTAAAACGATTAATAAAAAAAAACTAAGACATTTGTTAATGGAGGGATACTGTATATTTATTTATTTATTGTTATGTTGATAACACAACAGATTACTCAGATTCAGATGACAAAACACTTATGGTGCTTTCCTGTCTAACATGGAATTACTCATTTCTATCACGGAATTTATTCATAAGCCCCTGAAACACACGATCGGAAAGCAAACAACTAACTTCAAAGTATTTTTGAAACCAACAATAATAAAAACTTAATTTTCCTAATGAAAAATTTAAAAAAAAGTTTGTTATAATCTTTTTCAATTTTAATTCTTTGACCTCTTTAAACAATTATTTTGCCTTTATAAGGAATATTTGTTAGTGCTTTGTTATAAGTTGTTCTTTCTAACTTGTTAATGATCAACAAATAAAATATTTAGAATCAGGATTACAAATTAAGATTTTGATTTTTTCATTCAAAAAAATCATTGATAGTCAATAAAAATAAACAATGATTAAGATAATTTTCTATATTTTTTGAATGATTTTAAGCTATAACATAATTTAAAGCTTTTTTGTTCTTCTTTCAAGTAAATAATGCAAAGACAATTAATAAAAATAAGTTAGGAACAGATAATTTGTTCCTTTTTTAATATATCTTGTATTTAAATTCTATTTACTGTAGGAATGGGCATGCATAAAATATTTTTCAAGTTAAATATTCACTGAAAGTTACTAATAAATGAAGTAAGAGTTTTTTGATATACTAGTAATTAACATGGATACAATCATTAACTGAATCACTTGATACAAAAGGCCAAAAACAGTTTAATAATTGAATTCAGAATCATGAATGGGTTTTAAATTGATCATGAATCAATTTTTTCCTTTCTGCTACTAGTGAGTTAATTATTGATTTCATAATTTTATAAATTTTATCTGATTTAATAAATAATCTGGTTTTTAACAATTAAAAAAAGAACACAATGTTTTTTTTTATATTTAAATATCACAATTGGTAGTTCAGTTTTAGTAATATTTAAGTATATGTTCTCTAAGTGCGTTTATTAGGGTGCCTCTTATATCAGGGATATCTTGCTTTTAGAACATAAATTGTAAATTTTGTATTGCCTTAATTTAGTCTTACTCAAATTTATCTTCAGAAAATATGTTAATTGATTTTGTGTAATCACTGTATAATAATTTTAAGAAAGGATATTTCTGTTAATAATGCACTTTATGTGAATTATTATATTTTTAAATGAGTATTAAATTTATTTATGAATTTCATCTACAGTTCAGTTTGGTTAAAGTAAGTCTGAATTTATTTAAATTAAACTATATACTGAAACGGAGTTAAGCTAGACTCTGACTCTGTTTTTGTAAGTTTTACATGTGTTCAAAAGGGTTTTATTTTTATAACGTGTACTCCACATATTTATTTCAGCCCTGATTAAAAATATGAGTTCTAGGTATTTATTATCGGTAAAACTATTAATATACAATAGAGTCTCTATAATTTGAGGTGCAGACTTACCTCCAACTTTCGAAAACTCTAATTATCGAAAACTTAAAATTTAATGAATATTTAAAATGGGAATAAAGCAATTTTTAAATTTCAGCATTTAATTGATATTATATATTATATTTCAAGAAAATTTAGTTACATTAGAGAATCAGGGTACATTTACTACATTACACCAAGTTGCAATATTCATTATATTACTGCATCAGGTTGATTGTCCTTTAAAATAATTGTATAAGGTTTCTTGTTTAAACACATTGTTCACATGTTTCTGTGTTTAATGCACAAATTTGTTTTTCAATATTCAGTCGTAGTAATTTTTGTAAAACCCATCGTAGTAATCATTTGATATATTGTGGTTGAGTTGGTCATTGTTTGGGAGCAGGGCTGATTTATTTTTCACTATCTTGGATTTATAGGAAACTCAAACAATCGAGATTCAAACTATCGGGACTCTACTGTATAGGAGTAATTTCTGTAATATTTAATTAAATTATTTTGTTACAGTCATCACAGTTTGCTGTGTAATGTAATCACTTCTACTTAAACTTAATTATAAACTTTCAAAATTTAATAGGTTTACAGGTAATGCAGGGCAAAAGGGAATGAAAAAAATCAAACTAAAAGGCTGATCTTTTGGTTTTATTAGTTAATTCTTTACATGTAAAAACTAAATTAAAATAATTTGTTTTAAATTAAAAAAAGCTTTCTTTAGTAAATTTTATAAATTTTAAAATTTATATAATTCGACTCAGATGCTGTTAAATTGCTCATTATTTGGTTCCTATATTTTACATGCTATGAACTTTATGATAATTTTCATGAAATAGATAAAATATTGAAATTGCATTTTTCATACATAGGTTGTCATATTTCTATTATTTTTTCTTTTTATTGGAAATTCTTTACTCGTTAACTACCAGCCGAGTACAGATGGTTATGCTCTGTCTTTAATTAAGAGTGGTAAACAATAATAATGAAACCAAAGTTAAATTTTTCTATTTTAGCAAACATTTTAGTTTTTAAAATTCACAATAAATTTATTTCAATAAACAATGTATTATTTTCGGAAAAAAAGTTCAAATTTTCTGCAAAAATAGTTGGATAATAATAGTACACAATTCGCTGCTATTTGATCTGTTTTATCGACACAAACTGTTAAGTAGAATTTCATATCGCGCTAGTATTCAAATGTCGGCAGCAAACGTATTAATTTTGTTTTTGGGATATGCTCCCAATGCTCCACGTGTCTCAAAATCAATAATTTTTGACATGTATGGTAATTTTTTTAATGTGTGCAATAATATTTCTGTTCCTCTACAGGTTGTATGGATACCAAATTTCCTGTTTGTCTGCATTATGGAGGTTGTTTCGGGGTAAAAAATGGAACCCTCTTCGTCAAAGAGTTGATTCACATTCTTATGATGTTCATCAGCTATACTTGGGAACACTCCTCTTCACAGTCTTGTTATTTCTCCTTCCTACAGTATTTGTTTATTATTTGGTATTTATGTGTGTAAGTCCACTCATTTTTTTCTTATATCTTAGTAAAATTATCGCCAGTCTTTCAAGATACTGAAAATAAAATTTGTTAGAAAATTCTTAGTTTAAGTTTGAATAGAATAGTCAAAAATAGTAAAAAAAACTAGGACTTTCTTGTGTTATATTTTCACTCGATTAAAAAACTTCATGGACTTCAAAAATATGCAAATGGAAACAAAAATCAACATGTTTCAAGTGGTCATAAATAGGCACCCATTCCCAGGATTTGCCAGATGTGTATAAGAAGAAACAAATATAACTTAAAATATAAAACCTGAAGTTGCCAATGAAAAATATAAAATAAAAGTGAAGAGCAAAACTAGAAAAACTTTGGAGGCTCTCTAAAAAAAGATTTTTCATTTAGCATGCATGATTTTTAATCACAATACCAAAAGATTTTTTTTTTTAACAACAATGAATTTTAAATAACCTTAATACCATCATATAAAAATTTAAAATTCAATTTAGCGAAACTATGAAAAAAATACTAAAATTTAATTGATAGAGTAAGAATTGTTAATGAGAATGATGAAAGTTATGTAGGAAACAAGATATGCGTACTAAGTACCTAGCAAAACATCTGGTAGCTGTCTAATAAAACATTTGTAAGGTTAATTATTTACATAAAAACACTATTTATCAAATTTATTTGATGTAATAATAATTTTATGAAATTAAAACAACTCTTTTGTGTTTCCCATTTTAAATCACTTGCATGAAAGTTGACATAATATAAAAAAGTAAAAAAAATTAATTCACAATTACGATGGCTCAATTAAGCCTATCAGAAGCCTGTATTTTTGTAAGAATATCGCATTTTGCAAAATGTAAAAAATACAGGCTTTTGATGGGCCAAATTTGTCCATCATAGTTGTGAAATTTAAGCTGAATTCCGCCCTAGAAAGCTATGGATTTACGAAATATAGTTTGTGTTCATATGATAGATTAATGAAGAAGCTAATATAAAACTGACGGATTTTACTTTGTACTAACATTTTGTTTAAAAAAAAGTTCATTAAAGAAGGAAATGTAACATAAACTCTTCGATTTGGGGGCCCCCTTAGATGTGGGGGCCCGGGGCGGCTGCCCCATATGCCCCTGCCTTAGTCAGGCTCTGTCTAAGATTTTGGCCTAAGACAGGGGTCTGCAACCTGCGACTCTTGTGGTGTATAGTTACTACTCTCCAGTTTCATATGAAAAAATTAATAATTTACTATCAAAACCCTTAAAAAATAAGAAAATATATTTTTAAGTACCTAATTTCTCAACAGCTTCTATTTTCATAATCGTTAATTGCAAATTTTAATTACCACAATGAAAGTAAATGAACTAAATCTAAAACTGCAAGGAAAAGGCAACCCAGCCTATGCCTTGCTTGAAGTAGTAGTTTATTTCCAAAACAAATTACATCTTTTTGTTGAAGACATGGAGAGCAGTAAATTTCTTCATTTTTAAACTCTGGAGCAATATTGCAATAAGACCAATGCAACTATTGGCACGAAGTAATTCAGCATAGCTTTAAAAAACATGAAAGATGGATTCACTGAGAGATTTGAGCAATTCAAAACAAGCAAAAGTACTCTCGTGTTCATAGTAAATCCTCTCAACGCAAATACAAATGAGATTAACATTGAACCATATAAAATTGGTGCTGGATCGCTTCAAATGAAATTGCTGGATTTGAAAACCAAAGACTTGCGGAGTTCACAGAACTCAATAGCAAGTTGGAAGAGTTGGAGATCCAGAAATGCATGCACATCACACAGCACAAGTGAACAGGTCTAAAAGAAATTCTGCCAGTTGAGGCCCTCATATCTGATGCATGGAATAGTCTTCTAGAATGCTATAATGAGGTGAAGAAGTTGGCATAAGGAGTGTTGATTATCTTCGGGTCAACATATTCGTGTGAGCAAATGCTCTCTTGCATGAATATAATAAAAAGTAAAGTAAAAACTAACAAATAAAAATCTAGAGTCGTGCTTGAAACTTAAAACAAAAAGTTATAAGCCAGATTTAAATAAACTTTCAAAAGGCACGCATAGCTAATGCTGCCATTGATGTAACTATCTATATTTATGTTTTTATATGAATACATATTATTTGGTATACAAAGCCATTTATTTTAAATTAAAAGTTAAATATATGTAAGCAAATACTATAGTATTAAATTGAAAATTTTTAGTGGCTCTTTAAAAACTGGGAAATTTTGAAAAATTGCAACATTTGGCTCATCTGTTTCAATAGGTTGGCCTAAAACATGAATTTCAATTAAATCTTAGAGGAAATTTTAGTATGAAACATCAGTATGTTTCACATTAAAATTTTATTTTTCTTCTCAAGGATTGATTTTTAAAAAAATCCTGTATGTCCTAGTTATCTTTTTTTTTTCATTTTGTTTTTGAATTATTCAAAGTTTGAAACATCATTTAATTTTGTTTTCGTGAATATATATATGTTACGGCCAAAGCCCAAAGTCCGGATTTCGGGAATTGGCCGGCCAGATCGCGAAGTGGCCGAGGATGGCTGGCCAAAGTCCGAAATAATTGAAACGATCAGTGAATATTTTACTTTGGCAGCCTTCTATAATTATATAAATAATTCTTATAAATCTTCTTATTTAAAAATATAAAAAATAGAAGTTTTTAAATTGTCTATCAAATAATCATTAATTTAATAATCCTTATTAAATTGTCTATTTAATTGTCTAGTCATACATACACCAAAGGTCTAGTCATACTAGGTCTAGTTAAGTGCCACTGCCCGTTATACATTTGCCTGGTATATCCTACACTGATGTTTATTTAAGGTCAAGTGTCACTGCCCGGTATATCCTACATTGATGTTTTTTTTTAAGGTCAAGTGCCCCTACCCGGTATACATTTGCTCGGTTTGCCCGATATAATGATTTTTTCTTCCAACTTTGACTGATCTTCCCATGCCAATTCGCGATTTGGACAGCCAATTCCCAAAATCAAGAAAAATTTCGGACTTTGGCGAGCTAATTTACAGCGTTCTTGGCCAATTCGCGATCTGGTCGGCCAGATCGCGAATTGGCCGACTTCAGGCTTTGGTCGTAACATATATAACTGGAAGTTTTACTATCTCTTATCTGGAATCTTTCTTTAATTTGAAAACAGGCATAATATAGTTGTCACATGTGCTTTTAAATTTTACATAAGTTGTTTACCCTGTTCATTTATTTTTCAGTTGAGAGTAATTGTACTAATTGTTCAAGGCCTGTTTTCTAAGCTCATTGATATCCTTTCTATATTTCCTTTTTACTCTGTTGCATTGAGACTGTTACACTCTCCCGCCACTAATGGTAAGATCATTATTATAAATGTTATTTTAAAAATATTAAGAAAACTTTCAATTTAAATTTGACATTTAATGTTTATATATTTTAAGAATATTAAAAATATAATAGAGCTCAGATTAATTGCAGAATTGGATGGTAAGAGCACCATAGATGACAAAAAATTTTGCATAATCCAAAATAACTCAAAAAGTTAGATGGAAGCATGAAAAATAATTTTAAAATATATTCATATATTTAAACATACTGCAGAAATTTTTGTTCTATGCCCAAAACACTGAAGCAATGAATGTTAAAGAAAAAAAATAGTACATGTATACTACATGAAAGTGTTCAGTTATACTTTTTTTTTAAGAAAAAATACATTGAGGCCAATGATCAATGACATGCAATATAATTTGTGATCTCTTCACAGAACTTGTGGGTAATCTTCAAAGGTGATTCTCGCCTCTACTGTAATTAAAAGTAATTTTTTTCCAAATAATTATTGTTGTAGTTTATATTACAAGCTCTTATATCACCATTTAATATTTGTCAATACAATTTTTGATTTTCTTTAATATTATTTGTTATCATTGTTACACTATTAATGTAGGTTACTATCAAATATTATTATTATTTGTTGCTAGATGCTTATTTTTCAATTTTATTTCCTTATATTTTCTAGCTGACTTTTTGACTTTAAAAATGCTTTGTTTTTTGGTATCCTTAAAAATTATTGTCCTATTGTTTGCTTAGATTTCATTAATTTTACATAATGCATAAAATATATAGTAGAGAAAAGATTTTAGATCGCAGTAAAATTTTTGGATTTCCTATAAATCTGATTATAAAAGTTGTAGGTAAAATTTTGCATAAAGATTTAATTTTAAGAATAGTATAAATAAGAACTTAAAGGAGAAATAGTGTCATTTAGAACTATCTAGTGTTTTGATTATCCACATTTTAATTTTAAAAACAGTTCACTGCATTTAGTTATGCATGAACATGAAATTTACAAGAGCTTATGCTATTTTAAACTTGTCAACATTTAAATTAATTAAATTTAAAAGCTCATTATCTAAGCATTTTTTTATTATTAATGAATTATTACGCATGCTGATAAATCTTATTTGTTCAAAGTTTATTGTTAAATTCTAATTAAAGATTTATTTAAACTAAGTAGTAATAGCTTATGTTTTAATTTTTCCTGAGATTTTTTAAAACTAATTAAAATACACTAATTTTTAAACATGATAAATCATATTTTATATTTTAAATCAAACATCGCATTTCATGATTTGGCTTTAGTATAATCTGAAATATTGACTAGGAGTGATAGACAGTTTCAACCTTCATTTACTGTTACATAACCAACCTAAAAGAAATAGTGTTGCTCTTGTGGCAGTTCATTTGAATATAATGAGACAGTCTCTTACATTGCAGTTAAGTTACTAATCTAGTTCAGCCTTGTCTTTACCGAACATTTTAGTTCCTTGTATGGAAAGTTAAGCATTTTAACCTAGCTCGGACACAGGTTCTTCAGAGCTTGGAACAAAATTCACCATGGACTTTTTCCTTAAAACAGACTACAATTTTTCAAAATAAAATCTAATATTTAGTAGGATTTTAAAAAATATTGCTTAAAATAATAAGAAAGTTATTAAAAAAAAGTAGCTCTGATAAGATTAAAAAAAAAAAAAAACTGTGTTGGTTGTTAGTTTGTTTTCTTTTGTAAAACACTATTTATTTTATCATTTCCGTAAAAAAGTAACTGTACAAATAATGGGTTTTATTTAATAAATTATTCAAAGAGATAATAGTAACATTAGCCATAGGCATACAATAAAATTCTTAGTTAGTCTTAGCAGTTATGGTCTGATGAGAACTTTATAAATGAGGGAAATTTAAAGTGATTTTTTTATGCATTTCCCCCCTATAATATTGTGTGTGGTAAGCTTATGAGTTGTAAGTGATTTTGCATTGAAATTGAAGATTTTTTAAATTTTAAAAATTTTTTTTTGTAAGTTTAAATAATCGAATGCATGGCTTTTTCTATTTTTAATATAGGAGATATATATTTCTCAGTGTTTAGCTCTGAAGCAACCTTAGTGCTATCAATGAAAGTGAGTATTTTTGTAAGATCATAGTAGTATTGCTAAAATTACTGTTTCATTTATTTAATATTGTTCTATTTTATTAAAAATTAAATTAATTGAATGTTTACTATATTTTAATTCTTTTATAATGTCAGCAAAATTTTACTTTAAATTCAAATTCAATTCAATAACAATGAAATCTTGATTGATTTAGTATTTTTGTTGAGTATTTATTTTTCTATTTTATGTATTTTTTGGTTTATTTATATATTTTTCGCTTCTTTATTTATTTTAGTTAAGTAATTTGCGAATGATTATAGTATCATCATTCAAATGCTGTTTTAAATTTAATAACAGTTTTGAATATTTTGACAACTTCCTTTTACTTGTTTTATTTTTATTTATTTAATTCTTTTTTACATTAAAAGCACCTTCAATCACAATGTATATAAGTCTACAGCTACAGTTTATTCTATATTGATCTTTACATAACTTGTTGGTTGAATCATTACTGCTCCGTGACTTAACAGTCCATGAAAGTTTATAACCTCCTTTACCATACAGCTCCACTTTTCCTATTCTTGACTTTCATCTTCCAATTGCAGATTTTCTACAGTTTATTCTATTTCTAGCTATATCTTTTTCTTTATAGAGCTTACCTAACTTTGAATTATTCCTTATTCTCTTCATGTTGCAATCTTCAATTGGACTACGTATTTTTCTTAGAATCTCTCTTTAAAAAGTAATAAGTTAGTATTTTTTCTTCATTCTAAGCAGTAGTCCACGTTTCTGCTGCATTTGTGACAATAGATTTAATTATTGTTTGATATAATTGATTGAAATCATTAATATTAAAAAATATAGATGTAATAATGTTTTTCATTCGTTACTAAGATAAATTTTTTTAAAAAAGGAAGGGTTTTAAAATTATTATTTATAATACTCTTTCATTTGGTTGGACTTTTTTTTATGTATAGTATTCTTCAAATGGATGTTTTTCCAACATGTTGTTTCAGAGCTCCGCATTTTTTGTTCTTGTTTACAATGCAATCTTTCATTATTATGGATACTGTATTGTCAACACTGTATCGTCAAATATTTTAAAAATTGAACTTCAAATTGATTCAAATTCCAGACTCTTTAAAATTGACGAATTCTGACCAAATAGAGAAATTTTATAGGTTCCAATTTAACTAATTTCCTACTTGAACTGGGCGGTATATCGTGAAATATCCATTTAGAGCATGGATCGCCCTGCTGGTGTACGTGATGCAACGGAACTTTGACTTTATAACTTTTAATGTAAGAATAAGCTCCATGATTTAAGGGTTGAACAATTTAACATCTGAGGATCCTTGCCTACGAAGATGATGTTGAGTTGGTGATGTCTAGATGATACTCATTTTTTGATGTTGAAGAGCAAGGTGAGAATTGAATCTGAAGTCGCGGTTTCGTGTGAAGGATCAGCGTCAGAATAAAGAACGCAATGCATTGCTCCTTTTTTTTAATCTTTTTTTTCCTTCAAGATTTTAGATATTTTGAAGACTATTTTCTAAAGAATATCTAAATTCAAGATTTTATCAAAAATATGTAATATTTTATAAAATATGTAATAAAAATATGTAATATTAAAGAACTGAAAACATAAAAACTGAATTCATAATATATAAAAACTGAAAAAAAATTGAGGAGTGTTTTTGTTTTATGTTACAAGGCTTCTTTTTTTATCAATTCTGTTTTTTTTTTCATTCTAAAAATTGTATTCTTCATTTTATATCAATGACTATAAAAAATTGCATTTTAAATAATTTTTTTATTAATATTTTATTATTATAGAAATAATACCCTTTAATAACTATTTAAGTATTATTTTTAATTACAAATAACATAACAAAAGCATCTTAGGTATATGAGCTTTAAACTTAATACCTCTTTAAAGGTGTCAATGAAGCAAAAATCATTATTGAATACATTTTTTAAAAATCAATTTAAAAAATTGAACTAAAGAAATATTTGAGTAATTTTTTTTTCTTCCCAAGCATTCATAATTTTAAAATGATTTTTTAAAAATTTTAACTATAAAGTATTCAAACTACAACTTCTTTAAAGCCCTATTTATTGTTGTTTAGATGTATTGGTTTGGATAGTGGTTTTTAGTGCATTTTAATCTATAAAAGAGACTTACAAGACTTTTTTTATTCAGAAAATAATTTTTATGAACATTTATTTTATTTCTATGATATTACAATCTGTATAAAATTTAAGTAAAATTAGTGAGCATTTTTAAGATTAAGCATGATTTGTGAGCATTTAAATTTTCTAATTAATTCACAATTCAAACATTAACATCATGTTTTCTATAATTCACTTTTTAAAATAAAGATTTGTTATAAAAAAAATTTTTGTTCTGTGGCATGCAATGCATTAGAAACTTAGTTTAATTTTTTAAAAAAAGTCCTGAAGACTGTTTTATTTTCAAATTTTTGTGATGATGCTTGGCAATTGTCATTCTGTGGGTTGAAATTGCCACTCTAGGACCACTAGAAAATTTCTTTATTGTACAGAAAATAAAATACCTTTTTCCTCCATGCTTGACTCCAAATTAAGAAATATATTTCTAAATATGAATGTTCAAAAACATGCAAGCATAGATATGCATATTTTTTACAGAACATATTGTTTACTGTTGTTACCATGAATGATTTAAATTGCTACAGAAACAAAATGTAAAACTTTTAATTTTGAAAATGATCTTTCTTTTGTATGTTAATATTATTGTTGAGTTATTTTTTTTAATGAGGTTCTTAAATGCATTTCACAAATGAATTTTCCAATTCCAAAGTTTTATAAATTGATATTTTTATTATTAACTTTGAGTCAACAAAAAAACTAGTTACAAGCTAAGTAACTCTTGTTCTGTTTTAATTTTTTTACTAAGGTAATTAAAATAATTTCTGTAGCAGAAGTGTATTTCTGTATTTTCACTTTCTAGACAAATAATTATTGACAAAAAAAGTCTGGATGGTGCTTAACAAGTTTTTTGTAAATTATTCTAAGTAAAATTAGAGTATTTAATGTATGTTATGTATTCAATATGAAATTATATAATTATAGGAGAAATTTAATTTTGCAGTTTATTCAAGCACCTTTCTCCACTGTTATACAAAATACTCTTCCTGAACTAGACAAGTATGGAAAAATACTTGGTTGGAAAGAATTAATATCAAAAATTTTAACTGGGGATATTATATATCCTCTATGAACTAAAAAAAATAATAATAAGAATGTAAATGAAAAATTAAATTTAAAAAAATAAAGTATACTGTTTTGTTTTATTTAAATAAACAACACTTATTTTCTGAAGGGAAATCAGCTTTCTCATTCCAATTCATGTAAAAATGGCTATTTAAGTTGTGCCTTTTTCAGAATTTTTTACATCTATTTTTTATATTTTTTATATATAAAAGTTAAATACTGCTTAGAGTATCCAATTGAAAATATTGTAAGATTATCAATTGTATTGTAAGATTATTATCTGTTTTAAACTAACTATTACTTTTTATATAAAATGATTAGTGTTATGGGGTATAACATTGTGTGTTATTCTTGTTTTTTCTTTGTTGTAACAGAAATATTTTATTTCATAAGAGAGAGGTTGGGTCCTTTAATTTAGTATTATTTTGTGTTATTCTCGTTCCTTACGTAATTGTAAAAGAGATATTTTATTTCTTAAGAGAGAGGTTGGGTCCTTTGATTTAGTAATATTTTCTGTTATTCTTGTGTCTTACGTTACTGTAACAAAAATGATATTTTATTTCTTAAGAGAGAGGTTGGGTCCTTTAATTTAGTATTTTTGTTCAAAATGAAAATTCCTAGTTTTCACTAAAAGTTTTCATCATCTATAAATGTGAATTAATAAAATCATATTGCACTCTATTTTCTGATTGCTTTTATAGATTACTATTGTTTTACTTTAATAAGTTACAAAAACAATCTTGAAATTCAGGGTAATTCACTAATTTTTGATTGTATAGTTTTGATGTATTTCGAAACTTAGTCATTCTTGAATGTTTTTATCATTGTTTTATTTTATTTATTAACGATAAAGCGTAAGATAGTTTAATTTAGGAACTGTGCACAAATTATTTTGTTAAGACTTATACTTCTGTTTCAATCTTTTGGTCATCAAATGAAAGAAAACTTGGCCGTCGAAATTTTATTCTTAATATGTTTGATTGCTGATTGGAAAATGATGTTAAACTTAACATTTTTGAGCTGTCAATTTTTTTCTCTTGTCCAACAAATTGCTGTGATAGCCTTGTTTTCCATTTCTTATACATTTTATTTCATTTATTGCAAAATTGAAAATAAATTTAAATGCTCATTTACTTTAAGCAATGTTTGAATATTTTCGTTTTCTTTTTTCTTTTTATTTGGCAATCTTTGCATCCAGACTCGCTCATGTTACATTTTCTTTTCATTTGTTTTATTTTTGTATACATTTATTCTTTATGAAGATTATATGCAATTTAGTTTTGAAGTAATTTATTGTAGCATGAATTATATTACTAAAATTACTAGTTTTCTTTTACACTTAATTTGATCTGTTTCTTATCTATCTATATCGAGGAATCTATTTCCGAAATCAAGAAAATTCAGGTTCTAAGATTACTCCCCTTGACATCTCTGCTGACATCAGAAGTTTATAATTAAAAAAAAACCCTTTGTCCTCTGAAATATCCTTTCAGTTAAACTTAAGATTAAAATTTCTTAAAGCAAATTTTTTTTTTTAAATTAAACATTTGAATATATTCTTATCACCTTGAAAATGACGAAATATAAATAGTGATAGATATACTGAAATGAAGCTAATTTTGCCCAGAATAAAGTATTTTTAAAAAAAACTTAATTTCATTAAAAATAGCACTGAAACTAGTTGAAAACTCTATTCAAAGCGTAATGTCTGATCTTTCTTTGAAAATGTCTTTATTTATATGTAATGTCAAGGTTTAAAATAATTAAATTCAAGAAATAGTGTTTTAATTTTGAATTAAAATTGAATTGTTGAAGCCAACCACAAATAATTATAAAATAATGTAGAAAACCTATAAAGAACTAGTGAAAAGCTTAAAAGTCATAAAGCTGTTTTGGTAATATAAACAAGTACCATCATCCATCAATGAAGCAACTAGATACGATGTTCAAATTGTAAATAAACAAGAAAATTGGTTCCTTTTTTGGTACTCTACTTAAGCAGGTACTATCATTAGTGCTCAGACACACCTAGTACATGTTCTGTGATGGTACTGGTTTAATACCATAATAATTGTATTAAACTTCTGTAATTGGGCTTCATACATTGCTTCCGTTTTCAGGTTATTTTACTCCAGTATAAAGATAACCTGCCGTGGTAAAGCCAAGGGGGTTTAGAGTAAATTTTTCTGTTGTACTTAGAATCGGAATTATAATATTTTAAAAATAAACTCAATACAAGTTAATGCAAAAGTTACCAAATTCCTTTAAACTTTTCCTCTAAAATAATGAGGAAAAAAATTTCCATTTATTTCACTGTCCCTAATAATCTGTTTCCATTAGCAGATTTAAGCTTTCTTAACACATTTCTTTTTCCGAAAAAGGAAAAAAAAGTACCACACATGTTTCAGTCTTAGTATTTATTTTGAAAAAACAAGATTGTTCTATCTACCACAATATATCAATGACATAAATATTTATATTTAGATCAAAAATCTAAGCTTAGTTCTTTTTAACAGCTAAAATGGTAGGTAGACTTGTTGTTCCAAGTGACTTGTTTTGTTTAGAATGACTTAGTTTGACCAATGACTTAGATTTTATTGCATAGGAATTTGAAAACCTTTTCATGAACAACACAATCAATTTTTTTTTTCTACGTAAGTATTAAATAAGTACAAGGAATTTCATTTTAAGTTTATATTAATGACTTAGTAACGGATGAAATATTTTTTCTGTATCCATGCTTAACTACTGTTACAGAGGACTAGATGTCTTGTTCTGTACAGAGGTGTCAAGAACATTTTCTTTTAGAGGGGGAAAACTCAACCCAAGTGTTTTTTTTTAAACAGTTTCGGAATTTGATAAGTAATTGAAAAATTTCATAAAACTTGAAATCTAAATAAAGGGCGATAAAATACTTATTTGCAAAATAATATTTATAGATAGTTTGTCTACTGTAAGAACTCCCCCCGACACAAAGTTTGGGGCCGTCTGCTGCCATGGAAACAAGAATAGCGCATTTCAGGGAGAGGTGCTTCTCTTCACTCTAGGACTAGTACAGTAGACTGAAGAAAAAGATTTCCTTTCTCTCCCCGAACCTAGTCAAAACCTGCCCTAAATAGTGACCCCACACCCCGAACTTGAAATAGATATACCTCGTTATAGTCACCGCAACGGGTTCAGACGAATGGCTAGGGGAGTTCTTACTTTAGACAAACTATACTCTTAAGAGTATATAAGTATTTTGTAAGGGTTTCGATGCTAGTTAACATTAATTTTCTATATTTTGTGTTACTATCTTGCGTTTTATTAAATATGTTTTTTTTAATTTTTTTTTTTTTTATGGGCGAATAAGCGGGAGGAAGATTTGGGTGGCAGTAGAAGGATTCGGTGACATAATTTTACTTAAATAGAGATCTATACTCGTAAAAAGACATGCCCTGACACACTGATTAAACATCGCAGAGCCTAAACTTTCGAAGCATGAAATTCGGACAACGGATTCCTTTAATGCAGTGTTTCCCAAAGTTATGACTTTTGTGTACCCTTTCTAAATTTTTCGTAACGCTGTGTACCACTAATGAAAAAATTAATGTATTTTTTTAAAAACATGTTTATTTTTCTTTTTTTGGTACAAAGTTTTGTTAATAAGTTTATTTGCATCAGTGAAAAAGATAATATTGTTTTTAATGTGATAAAAAATTACACATAGTTAAAAATCTCAACTGGTTGTTGACACCACTAATCTGTTAACTCAGCAAAAAATAGCCAATACAAAAATACGTAATCGTAAATTTTTATGGCTAGCTTTGTTTTTAAATGAAATTTTTTGAAATTTTCGTTTTTTGTAAGATATTTCACATACGAAAGCGTACCCCCACGAAACTGTTCCCGTACCCCTGGGGGTGCGCGCACCACACTTTGGGAAACACTGCTTTAATGAAGTAGGCATCCACTATAGTGTTATTTTTTGATATTCTCCCCTGAGAGAGTTAAATGTTTTTTGAAATTCCGCCGATTTTAAAGCAAGCGCAATGAAAGCTGGTATTTAGCTTTTTGACTAGAAATAAAAAATTAGTATTTAAACATTTTTTTGTTTTTTGTGTGAATTAACTTTACCTATCACATTTATGAGCATGTAAATTCCACATTGAGAGTTGTTATCACCGATGTTGGCGAGAAAAAATTATCGAGTAACGAGTTCAGATGCATAACAAATCATATCCACAGTTCGCCTTCTCCTTTTTTGTGAGCAAAAAAATAGTAACCATCTGTACAGGTTTTCTCCTTCATTAAAGAATTAGTTGTATAAAATTTAGCTTAGGTTAAATTTGTTAAAAGAAAAGAACCCTTTTATTACTTTCTTAAAAGTATAACTCTGTCTTTATTCTGCTTTGAATTTTGTTACCAGAAGAAATGCAATTCGATGTGATCATCTGTTTAAATCGATATGTTTAGGGAAATGGAGAAAATCCTCTAAACTTTTCCTTATTTGTATAGATGTTGAAGTTGAAGATGTAAAAAGAAAAAATTTCTCTAGCATTACGCTATTTATGTGTTCTTTTCATATTGAAAGTAAACATCAAACCTATAAAAATCGGGCACTATTACAAAAGTGATAGAATTAAATTAGCTCAGAGTAAAATAGATGAGAAGACATTCTCGAAACAAGTTTGTTGTTTATACAGATGCTTGCGAATGACTTTTTGCGTCTCTATCTGGGGATTTATTTTTGAAAATATACTCGTATATTAAGCTATTTATGAACTAAAGTTAGATTTCTACATAGGGGTGGAGAATTATTCCGAGACTACTCATAGGCAGAAGGCTTATTCCATTTTATTTGTGCGTGAATGGACTATATGTTGTATCTTCGTTATTTAAATGAACTTAAAATTTTAATTTTAGGAAAAATATTATTAATAGTTTGCTTATTCTCGAAATTTGAAAATGCTTTTTTTTAAAAAAAAAAAAAATCTGTTTTTTGAGAGAGAAAATTTTGCGGTCGTATTACCATTTAAAATTTTAAAAATTCGCAGTAATGTGTCCATTTGAAATTCACTATTTTTTTATTTATTTATTTTAACAAAAAAAAGGTTAATAGACAAAATTTTGATAACAATAAAAAACATGGGTACTATTTTCAATGTCACGACGAGTTATTTTGATATCCTCCTGTATAACGTTTACGAATCGAAATATCAGTTTACTTGAATTTCTAAAAAAGTTTTATTCTATATTCGTTGAACAGCCGACCCAATTTTTTTGGTTTACGACTACTAATATTCAACTCTGTAGCCTTGTAATTTTGAACCCAATCCAGTACTGGATCAAGTATTTAGAGAAATTTGCCTTAGTGGAGGACTTTTTGATGGAGCTAACTCTCATTGGCGTTACATGGAGAGGGAAATCACGAAAACCTCCCACTCTGAGCCTAACGGCCAGGGGAATCAAACCCATGATCCGTCTACCATTGAGGGTATTTTATGTCAGCACTGTGGTCAGTGCTAGCCAGATGCGATATTCGTATCGACCAGCCATAGATTGGATTCGTACCCGGTCATCACATTCGAAGGCGAAGGCTGAACGTCTCAAAAAAACGTTTTTTTATTGTTGTTGTCAATACTGACAAGCAGGGTTGGCAAGGTTTAGGACAGAATGGATTAATCCACGGTTTAAACCGTCCTGTCAAAAAACCCTTTGTCTAAAACTGTCCAAAACCCTTTTACTCAAATTATGTCATAATTTTATCTGAACAATATTTAAAAGGTAAAATAAACATAGAACTAATAACATATTGATAATTAAATCTACTAGAGAATATTTGTTTTTAAATTATAGTGTTTTATTAATATTATTTGACTCTTCAATTTAAACATTAAACAAAGGAAGATTAACCAGTAATCAAGTTCAATTGGTTCTCTTAACATTCAATAGCACATAACTGAAATTTGTGTTTGACCTTGCCATACAGGTTAAGCTATTAGGGACTAAGTGCTTGGTTAGTCATAGACAGGTTTATTTATTAGTACTATTTAAGAATACTTTTATTTCATTCATGTTCGATTCCTTTAGCATAGTGGTGATACATCACCAGTGTCAGTAACTGAAACTGATGTTATGCCCTTCAAAACTGTTAATACATTTTTCAGTTATTTTGTATTTCTAATTTAAACTAATATATTTATATTTAAAAACATTTTTTTTTTTTAAATAGATGCAGTAATTATAAAAAATTTAAAAAAAAATATTATGAAAAATAAAAGAAAAGGTTAATTTTTAAACAAATTTAGTATTTTTTTAAAAATTATTATTTTTTTTAATATTGCACTATTTATCCTTATGCAAAAACATTATTTATCAGTATTAAAAACATATTTATATTTAAAGGATTAGGTATTCACTTTTGTTGTTCAATGAATTGTGGAGCTTCAAAAATTATAAACCTTTTCCTATTATATTATATTATTTTCTTTTAATAAATTAAAGTAAATTGTATAAAAAATATCAAATATTTATTGATACATGAAATTATTATGTGTACAATGGTTACACCTATAGAATTTTTACCTTTCCAAAGTTCAAGGTTTTGGACACTTTAAGACAGTTTCATCCAGTTTTAAGACAGTAAAACCCACGTGTCCTGTCCAAAACCAGTTTAGGACGTCCAAAACCCCAACCCTGCTAACAAGCCTATTTTAAGAGCCGCAATGGTTCAGGGGATAGAGCGTTCGCCTTCCAATGAGGTGACCGAATTCGAATCCCAGCGATTGTTGGTCGATATAAATTCTGCATCCGGCTTGCACCGACCACAGTGCTGTCATAAAATATCCTCAGTGGTAGACGGATTATGGGTTAGAGTTGCCTTGCCGTTAGGCTCAGCGTGGGAGGTTTTCGTGATTTCCCTCTTCATGTAACGCCAATGCGAGTTAGTTCCATCAAAAAATCCTCCACGAGGGCAAATTTCTTCCAATACTTGATCCAGGAGTTCACTTGTCTTCTGGATTGGGTTCGAAAATAGAAGTCCACGTAGTTCAACATTAGTAGTCGTAAACCCCCCCAAAATTGGGTCGACTGTTCAATGACGGTTATAAAATAAAAAAAAGCCTATTTTAAGGCAGAGGGGTGCACTTCCTCTTGTTTTACAGTGGCGCCTTCTATGGCCAAGAATTCGACTTCTGCCACACACATTTCCCACAACCCGTAAATTTTAAATGTTTAATTGCGTAAAATCAGATAGAGTCAAAACACTCCATGCGGCTTAAATTCAGCGTAGAATCACACTTTTTTTCTTATAAAGAATCGTTTTTATTTTGCAAATATAGCTTGAAGTAAGGCACTTGATCAAAAAACCCATTTTTAATATATCTCGTGAAAATTTATGAAAAATTTCAAGAAACGAAGCATTTTTTTACCATAATACAAATTTTATCGAATTTCTAAGCGACAAGACAAGTTTTAATGATATACACATTAAGTATACGTAAAAAAAAGTTTCAACCAAAACATTTTTCTCGAAGTTTAATAAACCCTTACTTCACTAAATTGTTTACATAAAATATTTTTGTAAGCATAAAACTAATTTATTATTAAAAAAATAATTCTTATTATTTTAGGCACATGAAGAAAAAAACATGGATTAAGATGTAAATGCAATAACTAATCCAGAGTAAATATTGAATACAGGGGGAAAAATTTAAAATCCTCCTTCACAATAGGAGGTCCTTCTAATCTAACAGAATTCCTATCATCAGTTCTTATTTTTGTATTTCGTTGAGTTTCTGTCATGTTTAAATTGTTCAGACGATTTGCGCTTCTTTTGATTAGCACATCGGATATCTCGGCTTTCAAGTATGTATTACTATGAGTTTTCTCTGTCATTTTTTCCACTGATTTTCAGTGTTTCAACGTATCCTAAATTATATTAGCTGACAGCTTTTGAAATCACTAGTTCCAGCCTCTTTTTTTTTTTGACACAAACACCTAGTTTGAGCATTTGCGCCAGACACGGCTATGAATGCTTTCGTTTGCATTCTGTGTACTTGCAGATATGCATTGGGAAAGCATCTCAACCTAGGCAAGTCGCTGATACACAGGGATAATTTCTTTATGATGGAATTATTATATTTTTACTTCATATCACGATTATTTTAAATATCGAACAATTCGGTAAATAATCAATAAAGGAATAACTCCCCGAAACCAGATACATTTTTTGAAAATTGTAGTCTGGTATGAAACTAAGTCGGCAATCTGAAAATTTCCGTATTATTTAGCGATACTAATCGCCACTTGTGTTTGGTTTTATATGGTTGTTAACCTCAAATGGGATGATGATTTCAATACAAAAGTAAAAGTGAAACAAACCAGAGAATTTATCCTTTTTTCAGTTAAAAAGCCACTGGCACATATCCTAGATAGCATAGAATATTTTCCCGACTGAATCTTGCTTTTGATAAATCCATTGTTCTTTATATACAGTCAAACCCTGAATTCATTAATTACATACCCTGTGAGTAATTATTACATCTCGGTCAACACGAATAGCAATAAAGCAATACGATAAACTGCAACATGTGGTAGGCTATAATATTTCCCTAATAAGGTCAGATAAGTGTTGGAAAGTAAATTTTTTTTAACCAAAAATATCGTTCAAATGTAAATTTAGTAAGAGAAAATTGCTTTTGGACCTCTGATTGTATATGCATTAAAGGTTTCTTGAACCCCTCTTTAGGTATGTTTTCTTTTTGACATTTCTGATAAACTAAAATAATAATGATAATAATAAATAAATAAAAGTTGACATGAACTTCAGATTCTCAGTACACGGTCTAAAAATTTGCCGTTTTGAAGTTTAGAAGTTTTTTTCTTAAAATTGGATCAATATGAAATCACGCAAACTTTAACCGTATGTTAATAATTTTAATTAAATTGCCTAAAAAAGGGAATATTTTAAAATTGCCTAAAAAGGGGAAGGAGTGGGGGATATTAAAATTCAAAAATCGAAAAATACATTTGGTCTGAAATTTTTGCGCGATTTCTACTTTTGGTTTTTTCTTCTTGTGCGAAAATGATAAAATGATATGAAAATGGATCGAGTTTTCATGAAAAAAACTAATCTGGTGTTATTTACCTTTGCGATTTCTGGTTAGAAAGATTACAGCTACTTAAGCAGCTTATTGCAAAAGGTGATATTTTTAAATATATAATTTTGTTTTCAGTAAAAGAAGCAAATGATGTAATTTTTGAGCTCAAATCTGATGCATTTAGTAAGATATTAATGTTATTAATTAATTCTAGTGAGTTTGAAGTAAAAATTTATTTCAGTTATAGATATATTGTTAAAAAAAGCAACATGGTTGTTTTATTTAGAAAAAAACTCACCTTTTTGGCTGCCTGATTTGTCTTCTTTTGACTTGTTTATTGCATCGTGTGTACTGCAAACATTATAGTGTTAGCACTTAGAATAGCGAGAATAAGTTTAATTTAAAAATTATCACTTTGAACAGAAATATACTCTATACAGTAAAAGCATGCTGAAATAATGGACATCAAAATACACTTCATACAGTAACCTGGAAATATTTGCGGTAAGGAGCTTGCAGCGCTCCTTTGTGTAAAAAACATTGGCGGCTGAAATGGGCTACAGATGGCTCATAACAGAACTCTTTATCTGCAGCTACAATAGATATGTCTTCATCATTAGTGTGTGGATAGTCATAGGAGTAGAAAATACTTTAGTTTCTGTCTTGATTTTTCAAAATTATTAAAATTTTTTAAGCTTGTACAATGATTGCAATTTTTTAATGGAACTCAAAACTGCATCAAACATAGAGCTTAATGTGTTGATAATCTTGATGGGGAAAATATGATAAACATTCCTTAACACAGTGATTCTGAACCCTTTTTTTGTTGCGGCAAACTTTTAACGATTTTGAAATTTGACGGCACACAATGAAAAAAATTAGTTTAAAAGTTTTTTACTGACCTATAATACACTGTGTTAAATAGTTTGCGATAATAATTTTGAATGGGAAATAAAATAATATGTACTACAAAAACACGTTTATTAAGGGATTGATTATTTCTTTCGACAAATTTTTTTATTAGTTAGTAACAGTTATTTATTTTTTTGCTAGTTATTAATTGTTAGCTTGTTATCTATAGTTATTAACTGTTTTATTTTTTACATTGTTCTTTTTTTGTGATTTCTTATTAACTAGTTCTTTTGCAAATTATTAATTGTTTGCTTATTTTTTTGTTAGTTATCCTTTGCTAATTTGTTTTTATAACTATTATTTGCATAGCTTACTTTAATGACTAGTTTACATTTCCGTTTGAATGTTAATATTTAGTTTGTTTTCCTTTGTTAATAGTCATTAAATTTCCTACTTATTTCAACATTTTTTAAAATTGTGTGTCAAGGACAATTTAAACATTTCCTTTTTATTTTAACTTATTTTAAGATTATCAGAGACAAGACAATCGCCGGTTCGCGCAGTTAAAAATTATAAAAGTATATATATATATATAAATACACTTTTCTTCAATTTAAACTTTACTCGTGATAAAAATAAAGCATTATAATTTTTATTGTATCATTTCTAATATTTGGCGGCACATAAAAGTGCCGCGCCACAGTGGTTGAGAATCACTGCCTTAACATATGAGCAAGGGAGGAAAGGGAAGAAGGAGGCTCTGAACATGGAAACAGTCTTCCTCCCAGTAGGCGTATTCGATTGTTGCGATCGGTAATAAAAATATTTGAAAAATTTTACTTATCATTTTCGAATTTTGCCGACCGGCCTGTGTAGGGGGCAGGGAACTGTCTTTGCATCAGAAAGGTCCTGGGTTTGAATCCCGGGCAAGGCATGGATGTTTCTTTCTCTCTATCTGTGTTCTATGTCCTTTCTCCTTTGTGCGTGAATGTGACCCCCCTATAAACGGGTTTGTGGTAGTGTGACGTGGGCGACGCTGCTCCACCGCCGTGGATTCGCCACAGGTGCCCACTGGGTAACGAAAAGAGAGTTAGCAGTTCTAGCACTTTCTGTGGCCAATGGACAATAGTTCTAAGTGGCCGCCATTAAAAAAAAAAAAAAAAAAACAAATTCGAATTTTGCATCAAACTTGAAATAATAATAATTTTTTTTTTTTTTTAATAACGGCAGGCACTGAACTTTCGTTCTTCGCCATAGAAGATGCTGGAAGTGTTGTTCATTTATCGTTACCCAGTGGGCACCTGTGAACCAAAGTCACGGAGGCGAGCAACGTTACCCACGCCACACTGCCACAAACCCGTTTCCGCAATTCTAGAGCTCGAATACGCCACCTTGCGGGGATTCAAGAATTTAACATAACAGGTAAAACCAACGGTTATATCTGTTGTTATAACGGGTGTTGTTATCATAAAGGCGAAATTATAAAATGTCTAAAAATTTGGCTTTTAGCAATAGAAATTGCTGTGTGCCTCAGTGTCACTCGATAGCTTCTCGAGATGACGTTAGTTTTCATTCTTTTCCTATAGAAGAGGAAATTGTTTTCGTAGACGGAAAGAAAAAAAATCGAAGAAACTTGTGGATTAATAAACTCCGCATCGGAAAAAAACTGTTACAAAGCACATGCTTGTGTGTTCGAAGCATTTTTTAAAGGAAGACTATATTTTACCCGGTATGTATGCATTTATATGATAATTTATCCTCTGAAATATTTTTATTTTCCTAAAAATTAAGCATTTCTATTTTGGAGGATTCAGAATTGAAATTATAATTGAATGAAATTCTGCTTCATATATCTGGTTAAATATTAATCTTATAACTAAAAAAAGTAGTAGTATAACTAACTAAAAGTATGTTATTTTAAATAAAGATAGAATATGGCATTTGTTTATTTTTTGAATGTATGTCTGGTTAAGCGTAAGTAACCAAAGGATAAAGATATTCTTGCTTAATTTTTATGAGAATAAGTATTGGTGACTTACTTTATGGTAAGTAGAATTATGGAAAGAAAATTTCTGAGTTCTCTGCTTTATTTTGCTCGAAAAAGATTTTTATTGGAAGTAAAGAAATGCATTATTTATTTATAAAAAGCATTTATTGGTTATATATATACAAAACCACATGTTTGCAGAGACCACCAGCACCAGCAGGACAACTGCAATTAAATTGAGATATGCCATATCCATTTCCAGACATTCTTTTAAATAAAGCACCTTCAATTATATATGGAGAAGAATTTAACTTCGTAGAACAAAGGCAAACCGCATATATAATTCTTTTCCGCGGTAATGGCTGCTTTACAACACCACATGTTATAATGTGGTTTGAATTAATAATTTTTTCACCTTCAGTGATGCTCCTAGATTTCTCGTGCCTTTCCAGATGTGCTAAAATATCTAATAATTTAATAAAATCCACCACTGGACAATAAAATTAAGCTAGCTAGTAAAAAAATGCTAATGTATCACACAGTTATACACTGGGAAACAGGTACAACATCAGATTGTATTACCTTTTCCTGACGCCATTTGCCCTAGACTGCAGCGCCGTCTATAGTTTATTTGAATTGCGAATAGGGTGGGCCACATTCACTCATTCACACAACAGAAGACAACACACAGAGAGAAACATTCATGTCCAGAGCGGGATTCTAACCCATGACCATTGGCTTCGCAGTCAGACACGCTAACCACTCGGCCACCTGGCTGGCGAAATAATAATACTGGTTTATTACTGTTTAAAAAGTAGTACAAAGCTACATATAATTGGTTCGTAAACTTGTTGTTATTCAAATAAAAAAAAAAGAAAAGACATTTACTTTTTTCCTATGGCTGTAGTGACGTGTTTAGCACATCTAAGTAATTCAAAGTAGTAGTTACTTTTTTTCCTAAGTTGTTATTTATTTTTCTGTGAGTATTGCATAAGTATTTCATTAAAGAGTTTGGCAACGATGTAAAAATAGTATTTTCGAAATAAATTTTATTTTTTTGTGTTTACAAATTACAGGTGGTAGTGGTGATTTGCTTGTTCTGTTATTGGCAAAAACTTGAAGACGGGATCAATTTTTGCGTTATCATTGTAAAATAAAATATTTTACAATATGTCAGCCCAAGATCAAATGCGCCGAATGCTTGACGAATTAATGGGAACTAGACGAAATGGTAATTAATAATTAAATATATTTTTCATTTTCTTCTTTAGTTTGCGAACGATTATTTTTAGTTCTCATTCTATAAGTATGGAAAAATATTGGAAATTGATGATTTCGTTGTTATTTTATTCATTTACCTTCGTCATCAGTAATTTCTCCCTAATAATAATTTTTATTAGGTTAGAGTAAAATTTGGTGCATTTTCTTTTATGCATACACATATTTTTGTCAGTAGAACTCAGAAAATCAACAAGTTGTGTTTAAAAGGTGAATTATTTGCAACATATGGAGGGAAATTGGTTTAGGCAGGTGATTTGTTTTTAAAATATAGTTTCAGAATTAAAATAATTTGCTCATTTACGAATGGAATAAAAATTTTTATGCGTTCATTCTCAATCTTTGTCGGAAAATATTTATTTTGGGGGATATTTCAGTATCCTGATCTGCCGCGCCAACTACAATCACCAAGGTGCTAAATAGATCTTAAACTAGCAAATTTTTTTAAAAAGACTATGTAGATGTTTGCCCGGGGGTGGCTACGAGTTATACCTTACCATTTGAGTTAGCCCCTTTTTGTGATGTTTTTTGTAGTTTCTTGCGGGCCACTGCCCGGAAGTTTCCAAGACTTGGCGATTATTCTGCCGCAGATCACGAAGCTTTTTAAACTTACTAAGAATGATTGTAATTTGACAATTTTTGCTCTTATTGTTTCTGTTATTTTTTTTATTTATACTGTAAATCAAGGGTGGGCTCTAGTTTTGGTGCTGCGGCCACTTTGAGGAAGTAAGAGTATTTAGAGGGCTGTTATTTATAAGTCAGTTGTTAACAATGCATTTCAGAAATAGTCGGATTAATTATTACATAGGAATCAATGAAAATATATGCAAAAATGGTAATTTAATTCACTACACTAATTAATATAATCTATTGCTGCCAACACATTTAATTTTAGAATGAGGCAACTGTGTACTATCACTGTTTTCTACATTTTTTTTTTTTTAAATTCGGCATGGGATTATGCATTGTTTGTTGAAATTTTTATACCCCATTTTTAAATGCAATCAATATATCATATGTTATGTTTCCATGGGCTAAAAATAGAAATGTCAAATCATTTTCTTAATTTGAAATTGTTCGTAACTTGTATTAGTAAATAAGCTGTATCTTTCTTAAATTTTTTTTTTGTCCGTATTTCTCATCAATTGGTGTTAGAATGATTTAAAATAAGTCTTGCTGCATTGCACTAGCTACAGTGAAACTTTGAAGAAATACTACTTCTGTGTAGCAACCTCCTCTATTTACGACCTATTTTGGGAGATACTAAATTTTTTCTCTAGACTTTGAGTTGATAACTTTTAGGAGAGACCATCAAACCTCTCCTAGTGACTGGGCAAAACTTTGCTTGAAATTGCAGAAAAGGTTAAATAAGGAAACACGAAAAGCTATCAAAACAAAACGCATTTGCAAAGTGGATAAGTAGATTCAAATGTATTCAAAATATTTGTGATTTGCTCTTATTTAGAGAGCTTTTTTTGACAATTTCTGAAAGAGATCAAACTTATGACTTCTGTGTACCCTTTCTAAATTTTTTGTAACGCTGTGTACCACTAATAAAAAAATGAATGTATTTTTTACAATAAAAAAACTGCACAAAAGTCACAACTGGCTGTTGACACCACTAATTATTAACTGTTAACTCTGCAAAAATTAGCCAAAAGAAAAATGCTTAATCGTAAATTTTCATGGCTAACTTTGTTTTGAAATAATATTTTTCGAAATTTTCGTTTGTTGAACGGAATAATCATTTGCGAAGGGATTTAAAAAGGAAAAATCGCTTACTCGCGACCCAGCCACCAGCCAATTGTTACAAAACAGATTAAAAATATTAAAAGAAAATTAAAATACCTTTTACAATTCAAATATTGGTCTGTGATGTCTCGAATTTTTTTTTTTTTAATAAAAATTTAATGTACTGATGGAAATTAATATATAACATATCTACTAAACTTCAATGTTTGCTATGTTTGAAATCATGCAAATTCAATTGTAGTTTGTAGATGTTGGACCATCAAAGTGTTTAATCATGGTAGGGTGACCCGGGGTAATTCACGATCACTCTGTTTCTGGGGTAAATAATGATCACCTAAGTTTTATTCAAAAAAAATTTTCTTTTTTTAAATTTGAGACATGGACAAGAATACTTGTACACTTTACTAAAGTATAACTACATTTACTTAATAATAGTTTTTTGTTTAATCTAACAAAATAAGTATCTTTTAAATTGCTTTCCGTATTTTCCACTTCAAAGATGGGTTTCCAAATGTGCACATTTCTGCAAAGATCCCCCTCCTTCTCTTAATAATAAATATTTTGAGTTACTTTCTTTTTCTTTGATATAAAAATAGTGTAAGCTTTTGTTTAATTGTTTCACATCTACTGTAAACATTATAATTGATTATAGGAAACTATATCAAATGTTGCACCCTACAGATGGGGTAATTATTGATCACTGGGGTAATTCCTGATCGTTGTCATTTCTTCTTATAAATAGTATAATAAATAGCTAATTGTCTTGTCTGAAATAACAGTTCATATTTATTAAGTGGAACAACTATAAAATATATTTTAACTGTTATCACAAAATTTGTTTTGAACTGTATACAAGACAAATGTGTTCTGATTTGCACCATTTCTGGTTTGTCTTACCTTAATTTTATGTGTGTACATTGTTAGAATAATTCTTAAGTTTATAAATTAGCCTAATATAAATATGGTGAGAAATTATAAGCCTAAAAAGGATGCTAAGCTTCTAGAAAGCAAAATTAGTGAATTTCTTTTAATGACTGAAAATGAAAATTTCAGTGTGAGAGCTACTGCCAGAGCTGTTGACATACCTTACTTAACTTTACACTCTCACTTAATGAAGTTAAAAAAAAACAGCAAAAGTAACCCATGTGGGAACTCTTTCTTATATTCCAGCAGAACATGAGAATGAGTTGGCTGCTTGCCTAAAACGTATGGCAGGATGCAAAGATTTTTGGAAAATTTAAAGTGTTAATCTTTATTCTTGCTTTTGAATAAATCATTTTATTAGCTGCTTAAACATATCTTTGGTTTATTTGTTTGTTCTTGATGTCTTAATTGTTAATTACCATTGTATAATTATTTTTATACTACCTCTTTACTATAATAGCTGGTGATCAGTAATTACCCCAGAAGTGATCAGGAATTACCCCGGAAATGATCAAGAGAAGGGGTAATTCCTGATCACTAAAAATTTAAAATCTTTTAAATTCTAATTAGATTTTCAAACAAAAGAAGGTAGCATAGGACTCATCTCATATAGCCTCAAACTTCCAGTAAATATTAAAATTCTATCTTGAATAGTTTTTTTACAAAATAGATGTTTGCATTTTTTGATCAGGAATTACCCCAGGTCGCCCTATCTATTATTATTTATAATTCTAAGCTGTTGGTTTTTTGTTATCTTTAAAATTTTGAAGTTTTGTTAAATGTAGTTTTGTTTTTTTCAACTTTCTTGCTATTAATCTGTAGGGGAAGATACACGCCAAGAAAAGCTTCATTATTCTAGTGTAAGAGTATGCAAAAGTTTCCTCCTTAATTGTTGTCCTCATGAAATATTAAGAGATACAGTAAGTATGAGATTAAATTTCTCTGAGAAAAGATAAAGCTGGATAATTTTTTTTTATATCTTGTATTATTATTGACTTGTGATTTTGACTTATGATTTTGTGAACTTTTTTATGCCTTCTTGCTAATTTTTGTCTAAGACTGTACTTAAAATTTAAAAAATTTCTGATTGCGCGTATTAGTTTATAAATATTACTTCAGAACTGTTAGGCAGGTATGTCAATTTTTAAGCTCACACTTTTGAAGTAGGAAACTTCTTATTTTGTCTTATTTAAAAAGATAAAAAGAAATTAGCTTGTATTTAATTTCAATTTCTGCCTTTTAAATTTTATTTTTGTATATTCAAGAAAGAATCTTCTTTAATACAAGAAATAATTAACTTTTCCCCCTTCTTTCCCTAAGAACTTGTGTTATCTTATTGCCCTTGCATTTCAATTTCTCTTGATACTCACACTGGCCAATAAATTATAAACTTTTGATTATTATTTTATTTGATTTCCTTTTACAGACAACTGCCCATATTTTTGAGGCATCAATTTTAAAACCCGTTAGAGTGTATTTATATCCAGAGAATACCAGCATTGGATATGCATAAATTACAATTTAACAAATATAATGGAGATTGTTGACCAATGCGTCTTTCCAACATATCTCAAATATTTTCCATTGGTTTAAGATCTAGATTTTGGGGTGGTTAGATAAGGTGATGTATGTCAGATTGATGTTCATAATTATTGAACTAATTTGGAATGCTTTTTCTGTGATGTATAAGGGTATTATTGTTCATGAAGTATCTGTGAAATTTGGAATAAAAATACAATATTACTGGATATATTTGATCTGCTATGTTGTCCAGATATTGTTGAGCTTTTTGTTTACCCATGAGAAACATTAGAGTATATTTCTTCCATACCAGCCCCACTTTATGATACACCAGAACCTTGCAGAGTGCAAACAAGGCAAGAAGATAAGTCCTTGGCTTCAATGTGTAGCATCTATCATCTGTATACATGTTCATTTTTAGTTCTCAGATGCCTAGTGTTGTCTTTCTCGACACTAGGGACTTAGAGAGATATATTGATGCATTGGAAAATATCCTTATGCAATCATTGCAAATGTGATGTTTAGATTGAAATTTTTTTTGAGAGTTGTAAATTACAATTTACCCTCGATGTGTGTGGTATTCCCCGATGCATCATTGACACTGGTGTCTACATGCGTGCACATTGTTTTGCATAGTGCATTGTTGGTTTCAGGCACATGAGATGAGCAATTCTCCCTATTAGACATGGATGTCCGCAACCTCCTGGACGACCATTTTTCTCTAATTATGAGTGAACAGTGATTACCAACCATGATGATTATCTTTCCCCTTGTTTCTTCCATCGTGACTCATCAAATAGAGATATATGGTTTGCTGACAGAATGAATCCTGATGTGACTGCAAATAATTGAAAATTTTTTTGCAATCACATGTTTTTATGATATAAAATATTAAAAAAAAATTGGGTTTGATAGTTTTTCAAGAAAATTTGAAAAAGCCAGCGAATTTTATTCTTGTATTTTTGTTGTTGTTATTCTCGGAATTATTCCAATAATAAAATTTTTGCTGAAAGACTTTTGCTTAAAATCATTCTAAAATAGTTTTTTGTTGTAATTTTGTATAAATAAAGGATGGTTTTGTCTAATATAGAGATAATATCACTCATTTGGTGAAACAATGACGTAACTGATAGTTAAAGTAATTATCAGTTACGTCATTGTTTCACCAACTGAGCGATATAAACAATTATTTCATAATATATGTATGTTATTGTGATACCTTTATTTTATTATTTACATTATATAGAGAGGTGATATGGGCCAATGCAAGAAAGTACATGATGTGGCCCTAAGAGCTGATTATGAAAATTCATCAAAGAAAGATGAGCTAAATTTTCAAAGAGAAGTAAGTATTTACTAGGATTTAAATGTTAATTGGAACATAGATTTTCTTTTTTTAAAATGATTTTTTTAATTTAAATTTTAAATTTATTTTGTTGTATTAAAACATAACATTTTATTAATAATGTATTCAAAGAGTGAGTCTTTTTACCTTTTCTTCAAGATAAAAGTAAAGTAGCATTAATTTGATACAAATTTTAAAATTAAATTCTTTTATTTGTTTTTGAATGAAAAGTTTTTCATTCCAGTTTATTTCAAGAAACTTGATAACAAGTATGACCTTGCTCATGCTTCATATTTGCTAGTTTTTAAAAATATGTATTTATTATAATTCCTTTGTTATATATTATATTTTTATTGGGATCAATATAAAATAAGCTATTAAAAAAAGATTATTGGCAAGGTTGACATTATCAGGATGCAAAATCTGAAGCTATAGAAAGAGATGATGAAGTGAAATATCCCATTGTATTAGTCGAATTGTCTGGATAATTATGTTTGGAAGAAATGTTAGCGTTGTGTTTGATATTGTGACAAAATTTTATAATAGAATTAATATATTACTGTTTTTATAAAACTTAACAAAATAGTGTCTATCCTTAATAAAGTATAAGAAGATAAAACCAATGTATCATAATGTATTGTAAAATAAGTTATCCTTTATTATTTTGAATTAAAATGTCTAGAAAGACGGTTATTCTTTACTTTTGAAGTACAGTTATTCTATACTTTTGTTTCTTATGCATGAAAAGTCTAGTTTATCATCATACATACTAATTTCTCGTTATTTATTAAGGCTCTTATGCAGCTGAAAAGTTTTATTGGTGAAAGTGAAAGAAGAATTCAAATAGCTAAAGTTCGTTTAGCAGAAACTCAAGAAAATCTTAGCAATGAAGAGCAAGCACGGGTAAGGGATGAGGTTATCATTTTAAAATGGTCAAGTTGTGTATAATTTTGCTAAAATGAAAATGAAAGAATAAATAAGGAAAATAGTTATTGATTAGACCTATTTTAAAATTATCAGTCTTCTAAAAACTCTTTATACTTGGAATTGTTTCTGTAAAACCTAAGAATCTAATTGGTAATAGTATTAGAAAAAACCTTATTGGCTAAGTTAGACTTAAAATCGATCCTAAGTGAAAAGTTAAAATCCCTTAAGTCAAGAGGTTTAAAGGGAATTTGAAATTTGTTTATCTTCATTAATTTTAAAAGTTAAATCTAGAAATATTGTTTTGTTGAGAGTTAATTCTCTTGGATAAATTTGCTTAGCTGAAATTTCAAAATCCTCAAAATTAACAACCAAAAGGTCATCAATAAATCTGAGAAAAAAGAAATTTGTAGGAAGATTAAATTATCATGATTTAACAAATCTATATTCTTGGAGAAGAAGAAAAATATTGCAAACATAAGTATAAAAATTACTATCCATATGGATATCATTATATGTAGAAAAAAACTGTCATTAAATAAAATATAGTTGTTAAAGTTAATATGAACAAGAAATATATATGTATCCCATTGTGACAGAAGTTTAGCGCTGTCGCAACTTAGAATTTTGTATTTTATACCTTTTCTCCAATTTTCATTATTATTGCATTTGTATCTTAAATTGTGTTGTGTGTGTATATCTATCTATATATGTGTGTGTATATTTTCAGAAAAACTATGTTTTTGTGTCTTAATTCCGTATCTTAAATAATAGTTAGTGATAGTTATTTTACATATTTGAGATGGTAACTCCCTGGAGCCACTGAGATTGACACTCAATTTCATGGTCTAATCATTAGAACAAGAGGGTGGTGTCTTATTTTTAGTGTACTGTATCTGTCACGTATCCGGAATCTGTGGAACTTCCGGAAGTCCGGATAAAAGCGTGGCATGCTGATCGGGTTCTCTTTATTTTTTCTTGTATGACTCAAAGAATCTGCTAAAGAAAGAATGTTGCCCCCTTTTTTTCCCCTGCCTCCCAAATATTAGATGGTCAGGGGAAAAACGAATGTTTCTCAAGGACATGCATCCTTTAAGACCTATTCAAATTTTCCATTTTGACTCTCCCTCCACGTTAACGCTTGCTATGTTTACCCTTTCCCACAGTATTTTTTCTTTCCCTAATAAAAAGGTTCCAGGAAATGCCTCTTTCACTAGCCTGCTGGATAGGAAATTAGGGGGGGGGGGACTAGTTGCGCTCTTTTGAAAACAAATCTCCTTTTCCTGCATTCCAGAGGAGGAGTGTCACTAACGGTCACTCAACGGCCTTGGTAGATCTTCTCTTCCCCTTTCTGGTGATTTATGGGTTCAATGATGATTTATGGGTTCATAAATCACTATTTATGGGTTCATAAATCACTAGATCACTAGAGGCTAGAAAAAGAGAAAATGTGTCAAAAGACCTCTCTTTCTTTCTTTTTTTTTTTTAAGAGAGGGGAAGATGAAGAGAAGTTTATTTTGATTGTTAATAAGTGTCCAGGAAATCGACCCTCCCGAAAAAGGGACGTTCGTATATGAGACGTTACACTGTATTTTTTTATTTTTACATTTGATAAGTATGTTGACAAAAAAGTTCTGATGTGCAAAATACAGTTTTTTAAAAAAACATTATGTTATAGTCAATTCCAGTAGTTTATTTTATTTCTTTTTTGTTGCTGCCATATTTATAACCTTTTATATGCTTATTTATAATCCTTATATGATGCTTGTGTATGTTTGAACTAGTGAACATTCAAAAATTTTTGGGGTGTGAGGTGGGAGTGGTATCAGTACAGTTTTCTCACTTTTCTGTTCTTCTTATTTTTAATTTCTAGTTTTTCAATCATTGATTTTTCTTTTTATTTTGAAGATTGCTAAAATTAAGCAGATAGGTGTAGAAATCAATGAAATACTGGCTCAAGCAGAGAAGTTAGGAGCAGAAGGTGATGTTGATGGATCCTTGAAACTGCTGGAGACAGCCGATGCTCTCAAAAAAGAAAAGAATGAAGCTGAGGTAAACCTGATTTTTTTTACTTAATACTTTAATATTTAGTTGTAAATTAATTAATAGCTTCTAAATTTTCCTATATTCCTTTTTGAAATTTGGTTTTTCTGCTATCTTTTATATGCACAGCTGACGATATGACAAAGTATCCTAGTATAAAATCCAACTTTAAAGCCTGATGTCAATTTTACTATATTTTATCGACATCTTCAGATAAGTACTACTGTTAGAATGGGCTCAATCTTCAAAGTGGTTTCTTTAAATTTCAATTTAAATATTGAATAATGAAATAACTAAATAATAATGATTAAATGAAATTAAATAATATGCTAATAGTAAGTTATTCTTATATTTTCTATTTTTAATTGACAGTGCATTGTAATTTGTTTTCAAATTTTTAAATGCTTAGAAATTATTGTTCTTAACATGTAAAATATCTTAGGAGTTTAAAATTTAACATGAAACTTTGAATGTTTTCAAATATATATTTTTTTGTTGGTTTTTAAATGGCGAAAATAAAAAGTTGAAAATATCATAATTAAATGTTATAAATATGAATTGCATTATGCAGTTCGTAAATTGCATAAATGTTGTTTGCTGTGTATAAATTGTAAAAATAGGAAACACAATGTATGTTTTATGAACTGCATGAATAGGAATTTTAGTACAGAGGTTGAGAATTAAATTATTTAACTATAGAATTTATATAAATTTACCTTGCAATATGGAGTGGGGAAAGCAATGATTCAAACTGTCATTTTGATTATTTTATGGCAATTATTCAAAAGCAATGATTCAAACTGTATTTTGTTTTACTTTCTTGCTGTCCTTGTTAGACACAGAATAACAAAAGATTTCATTTCAATATTTTACCTTGTGATACCAAGTTATGTTTCAGCGCTTTTACTAAATTTAATAATTCTTGAGGAGGAAACAATTTTGTAATTCATAAAAAAATCTTCTGTGTGCTATTGAAATCTTGTGTACAAAACTTGTTAAAATTCACAGCCTCATGCTGTTTCTCTATTTTTTGTTTTTCTCTATTCTATATTTTGCAATTTAGACAAATTTCATTTAATAGATGATAGTATTAAAATTTGTGCTAGTTTCTCTAAAGCTTGATGTTTTATCAACAATAAATACTTTTCATAAGAGTTATATAAAAATGACATTTTATGAAAGTTATGTCTTTATTTAAAGAAGATTTAGTTGAAGATGAATTGACTGTTTTTTAATAGTAATTAAAAGAGGGTTATGAATATAAGCAGAATACTTATTATAAAAGTGTGATTTAGTTTAGTTTTGTTTTTATTACAATAATTTTTTTCTTATTTTTTTAAAGTTTAACATGCTGGTAAGCAGGTTTAAATAAAATGAAAAACTTTCTGTGAACACAAAATATCAATTAAAAACTTCTAACGAGTACCAAATTTCAACCCTTTCGTCATTTCCCCATTTTGACCAAATTCGTTTGAAAATCACAGATTTTTTTTTAAATGTTTAATTTTTCTAAAACTCTATATTGATTTATGCCATAGGGGTGAGTTTGGTAAAAAACCACAAAAGCAGAAAATAGAAATCCAAAAATGTTATGTGCAAAAACGCTCTTTAATTAATTGAAAATAAAGCCATGTATCACAATCTTATTCCTTGTGAGTGATTTTATTTCTCCTCCACTTTAGTTAAACATAAATTGGCAAGCCCACACAGAAGCTGACAATAAAAAGAATTTATGTTCTACCACATTCTGCCCCCTCCTCACACCCCATTCATATAATGAATGAATTGAAAAACAGGTGCAGTTGCAATACTTGACCTTGAGTCATTATTCTTGTTTCTTTGTTGTCACTATATTAAAACGGGGAATAACAGAAATGTCAGATAATTTTTAAAAAAATAAGAAAAAGTAGAAAATAAAGAAAAAAAGAAGGGTACAGCAATAATAGGAAAAATAGGAGTTCTGCAGTCCCTGTAGGGCAGGGATGGGCAAACTTTTTAGGTCGAGGGTGAAAAATCAAAAAAGAAAAGTTAGGTGGGCCAAGAAAAAATTTCTAAAATAAAGAAACAATATACAATTTTAAATTAAATATTTAATGAGATAATAAAATTGCAATTTCATTTTTAAAAGTTCCTTATATTAAGGTTCGAAGTGAGGTGTACTTATTTTAAGGAACGAGGCTATATGCTTATCTGTTAGTCTACTTCTAAAATTATTTTTTCTAAGGTTCATAGTTGAAAACACTTGTTCAAATATATAAGATGAATCAAACATGGCACTGATTTTCTGTGCTTGAGTTATTAAATTTGGGAAACAAGCTTTCGGTAATGATTTTTAAAATTCTAACTTTGGCACGGCTAGAAACAACTGCTTCAGATGATTGTAGATGATGATTCAGATTCAAGCTGCAAATCTGACCTCACTGTTTTACAGCACAATTTACGTTAAAAGGCATGGTAAAAATATCTAATTCTCTTTGAATGGCACTGAAATATTGAAACCTGAAACTAAAAATGAAGTTTTTTCAAGCCATCCTCATAATTCTTAAGCTTTTCTTTATTTACTGAGGGTATTGAATTTAAACTCAAGAAATGAGACAAGTCTTTCTTAGCCCGGCAAGTAAATTAAGCTTCAGTTTAAAAGCTTTGAGATGGGCCCAGATATCATCAATGAAATGATTTTTCCCTTGCATCTTAACATTCAAGTTGTTCATATGAAAAAGATCTGTGAGAAATGCCATTCTGTATTTTCGAATGTAAAATGGATGTATATTGTTTATATTCGCAACACATCGGCAAGTTAAAATTCTATCCACTGGCCGGATAAAACATTCCGGCAGGCCACAGTTGGCCCGGGGGACGTAGTTTGCCCATCCCTGCTGTAGGGAGTACTTTTAAAGATTTCTAAGAATCAAAGAAAACAAATAAAATAATTTGTTTTTAACTCTCCTGGATTAAGCAATCAACAGATATGATGGCTCCTATTGTGATAAGCTGGTAGTAATGACTCCCCCTGCTTAAAGGCCAGATTATAAGAAAACAGGTGTTTAATGAGTCAATCCTTCTCACTGAGCTATGATTGAAAAGAAACAACTATGTAGGGGCTATGGAAGGGAATGATTGATGATAAGACTCTTACTTCTCTTGACAATGCAGGGAATTAATGATTACTTCTAAAATGATGGTAAAGTAAACATCTTTTAGAAAAGAAAGAAAAATTCTAAAATCTTATGAGGACAAAAAATTTGTTTTTTTAAATGGCAGGAAAATTGATCAAATTTTGTTCCTGTTTTCTGGTTTTCCGGTTTTTTGATTTCCGGATAAGAGGTTCTGTACTGGGCTAGTAAAAAAATCTTCATGAGGGTGATAAATCTTCTGCGAACGGCGTTATTTTAAGTTCTTACATTTATTATTTTCTAATTAGAAAATGTGTTATGAACTCTGACACAAGCTTGTCTGTAAAAACCTATTTTTTCTTCTTAAAATAATTTTTTAAAAGTTCTATTTTCTGTGGATCAATCTTTTTGTGTTTCAGTATTGTGTATTTATGTATTACGTTTTAACTAGGAGGATTATAGAAATGCTACTCCTGCTTCGATAAGCCAACAACAAAAACTCCGAGTTTGTGAAGTCTGTTCTTCGTACCTTGGAGTTAATGACAATGATCGGAGGTTAGCCGACCATTTCAACGGAAAGCTACATTTAGGTTTCATCACCATTAGAGAGAAAATGCAAGAACTGGAGGTAATTCGATTTTAATTTAAAATAGCTAGATATAGTATTAATAAAATAGCTATAATAATATTAAGAACATATGCTTTGTAGTATATAATTGTTTAAAGGAACTTTTATTTTATTAAATTTTAAATATTTCTAAAAAAATTGCTATAGATAGATTCAGTATATATATTAATTTTAAATTTAATATAGTTATATGTAGTCATCCCTTTTATGCAAAGTGAGATTACTTAAACAATATATTTTGTATGGCTGAGTTACTTTTATTTTCCCTAGAGCTTTTGACAAAATACATTGTTTGCTACATTGAAAGAAGTATTAAAGATCCTATTATCCTAATTTGGTAAGTCTTTTTTAAATGTGCTGAAATTCCTAGAAGAGCAGAGAAATTAGGTAGATTGAAAAAGGCTTCTTTTTCAGTAGTTTTGGCCTTATTGATTGCATTTAAAGCTAATGAACTCCAGATTTATATCTTCCATTATCTGATAGTCGTGCATTGTTGATGATATTTTTAAAATAAGTCTTTTAATTGTGTAATTTTTGACTGTGTTCAGTCTTTTCAAAATTGTTTTAAACTATATTTAGAAATCAGTTTTAAATTTTTTTCTTCCCAAATCATACTTAAATAACATTCTAAGAGCTTTACACTTTTTGTAATTCAATCATAAGCCTTCTTGGAAAAGAAAGTGCAGTACCTTTAAGAATGATAAAAATGTCCAAAATATAAATAAGCCCTTGGTAATATTCTTGTAAAGATAATTTCTAATAAGTAGATAGGGTTATAGCCTTTTGTAATTCTTCTGAAAAATTTTTAAGGATAAATTTACATAAAATATTAAAAAAGAAAGTTACTATCTTAAGAATTTTAGTTACGAAAAAAAATCATGTTTATGATGCATGATTGTTCTTAATTTTGCCACGTAGAAAATTTATAGTTAAAATTTCTGGAACAAAACCACATGAATGTACTATGAAATTGTCTCAAATTGAGCATGTCAAAAAGTGATTACTCAAATGTGGTATGTGATACATATAGTTTTGTTAAAAATGTCAGGATTTTAAAAAAATCTAAAAATTACTGCTAAAAAATTAATGACCAGAAAATTTAATTTAATTGAATCCTTGCAAATCAAGTAAAACAAAGAAGATGAATCAATTGGGGCAATGGGAAATTCACTGATTATAATATTATATTATTATATTAAGATTTAAAAAATTATCGATTTACATTGGATTAAAGTGCATTCTTAGGATTTAATGTTTGTAACTATGACATCTCTATTAATTTATGCAATACAAAATTTAGACTTTCAGAACTTCAAGCAATCTAGATTTTTGAAGTTATGCTGTAATTATTTTGCCTTGTTAAACATTACTTAGAAAAATGATCTCAGAGAGGTCTTAACAGTTAGTCATACCTGTAAAAATTATTATAGTTTTTTTTTTGTTCCTCTGTTGTATGTAAATGATTATTATGTGTTTTCTGTTACATGCATAATACTTAAAATACTTGATCAAGCATGGTTGTTTTACACAGAGCTCATTCTAGGCAGAAAAAAGGGCAGGGTGCAAAAGTTTAAAAAAGGGCATTATTATTCTAAAAAGACAATAATTTCTATCTATGGGCTTTACACGTTCTATTAAAAAACATTGTCAATTAGTAAAAGAACATTTTTTTTTACTTTACTAAAAGTAGCAAAGCAATCATATTAATCAACAATTTTTGTTAATGAATTAACGTATATATCGAGTTAGTGAGCCAATTAGCTTAGTAATTTATTTCAAATGCATGCATATATTAATAAAATAATAAATGTATGTTTTTAAGTGTCTGTAGTTATGATTTTATGACAGTGGAAGTAACTGCAAACTTTCAAAGACAACTGCAACAAGGGGGTGTGATGGCTATTTTTCCTTTCCCATATAAATCTATGTATTGACAGCAATGACAAACTAAATAAAGAGTTGAAAATAACAAAAGTGTATGAAATCCGTTGTAGAGTTTGGGGAAAAAATAAAGAAGGGTTGAGGAAAGAAAACGGTATGGAGTCTATTACATCAGGGCACTAATTTACTTCAGGGGCAACAGGGTGGATTCGTTTGACTAAAAGGGCAGCAGGGTGCTGTGCACTGTTTACCTAGAATGCGCTCTGTTTTACATTTCATTATATGAAAATACTTTATGAAATTGTAAGTTTTGAATAACTTTTTTTTTTAATGAATATTTTAGTTAATAAATTTATTAATTAAAAATTAATGTTTTTTAAGTAAAAAAAAATTGTCATTCAATATATAAATCATATTTTATGACAATCCAGAAAAATTAAAATGTTTAACTACCTACTAACAATACTACCCTGTATCAAAAAACTCAATAAAATATGTATCCTTCTAAATTTTTGTTAAACTTTTTACAATAAGTTGGCAGAGCCACAAATTAATAAAAGTATTTATGATATTAAATTTTACAAATCTCTTTTGTGCTTTCTGGAAATTTAGTAAGTATTACATTCTATGTTCTGAAAGTTTTGTCCTTTTTTTTTCAAAAATGTAATTATTTAAGATCCACCTTTTTCTCTTTTCTTTTGAGATGGGGTTTTTATTTTACAGTTATACAGTTGAACCTCCATCTATCATTCCTGCATCTTACGTTTTCTCGTATGTATTGTCTTGTTTAATCTGTTCCCTCACAAATCCTATTCTAATAATGTTACTAATATCGGTTTAGATCATTTCTGGAATTAAAAGGTTTCCGCATCCATCATTCAGAAATTTTACCGACATTCGAGAAAATTCAGTTATTTTGTTTTGATAAGAAAAACAGTAACTAGTGATGGTAATAAAGAAGTAAAAAAAGGAGCATTTTTAAATGTTTAAAGAAAACACCTCAAATATTACATTTATTTATTATGACATGTTTATGGAAAATGTTGGAACTTGTGGTATGTGATTTGTTGAAAAAATAGCTGCAGAAGCTAAGTAAGTGCTAAATGAAGAGGCGATGAAGCAGAACCACAATCAGTGCAAAATTTGCTGCAGATCTCAATGACTATGAGAAACCTTCTAACCTCACTAATTTACCGAAAAAGATTAGCAATCTATTAGAGAGGTTGAAAAATTATTGGCTAAGTTTTTACGAAAATAACGTGTTCTAACTAAAATTTGTATGTATTTTGCATAAATGAATGCATTTATTCATCTTTCTTATATAGTTTTACTGGAAGTACATAATTATTTCATTAAAACTTTTTAATACTTATAAATTTATTAGTTTTGAAGATTAATATCTCTTTATTACTTTTGTATTTTTTTTGTTTGTCATTATTTGAAATTTTATGTTTTTATTTGTCATTTCCCATATCTGTTGTTCACAATTCTGCATTTGTGTTATATTGATTGATTGGCTGTGTAGTTAGTTTCAAATTTGTATTATATACGTAAGTTTATTTTACACAATCTGACCTCTTAAAATTTTCTGTTGCTTTAGAGAAATATTAAAAAAATATAGCTTTAGTTATTGTTTTTTTAATATTAAATGAATAACTACTTTTTTTTCTATTCTATTTTATATTACAAATTAAGACTCACCCGTTCATCATTTACAAGTTTGTTGAAGAATTTTTAAAGTCTTTTAAATATTACATTTAGTATTTTCTGTCATAGAAAAAATTCACGTAAGTTTAATAATTTCCAAATTTTTAAGAATAAAGTTTTTGTTTGAGGAATTTTTAATTTTTTAAAAATTCTTTTTATGTGAATAAGTTAATACATGGACCCATGATTAAAATAAAATTGCCTATCATAATTGTTAAAATGTCTTACTGTGCTGTCAATTATTTAAAAATATCTCATATTAAACTTTCAAATACTATGTGACATTTTTTTTGGAATCTCAAAAATATAATAGCTTTATTTTACATTTATATTTTAAAGGGTCTATTGATAACTATGAAAGAAATTAAAAAGGATGTAAAGTTTTGAAATAAAAGTTAAACTCATGCATGAAATGGATAAGAGCTTAGCCACAATTTAAAGCTGTCTTTGTTGCTTATGTTATCTTAGAGCTATGCAAAGATAATACTATAAAAGGTGATGTCAGAAGCCAAAAAAATGTGATACTTTAGAGATTTCCAAATTCCAAAAATTTTAAGTTTTTTTTTAATTTTTTTTTATTAAGTAAATGCATTTTCAAAATTTTTGTGAGGTGATTTTGCTCTATAATAGCTTTATGTTTTGATTTTTTATCTCAATTTGAATAATTAACATGAATTAAGCAAAAATATGTTAACGAAACATTGATTAAAAAAAATTAAAAACTTTTGAATGTATAGCTATAGAAAGAGTCAGAATCACAAGAAATAATTTTTAATTGAAATATAACAGAATTTTCAAAACACTTTATTAGAATCCGGAACAAAATTATCAATAAAATAAGCATATTTATTTAACTTTAAAATGAATGTTTTTTATTGAAATTGCTCAGATTTAAATTTTCTATCCCCAGAAGAGCCCAATAAATAAACTATTGAAATTTATAAAATCAATAAATCTTGTAACTGTTATTTATTTATCATTTTCATTTGGAGTTTTATTTTGGGATTACAGAGATTCTTCACAGATAATTGTTATAAAGATTGTAAGTATTTTGTTTCTTTTTTAAAACTTTCTTAAAATTTTAGTTTCCATTATGTAGTTGCCTTAAGTTTCGGCTATTTTTAATTTACAGTAACTATGCTTTTGACCTTAAATTTTAAAAACTTTGCTAAGATAACTTAGGCTCACTATTTTCAGGCATATAGAATAAATTTTAATATTGTAAAATGAGAGTTATGTTTTAATTTATGTAATATATTCAATTTAAAAAAAATTCTCTCTCATTCTTTTTCTGAACATTACTTTTTAAAAAAGTAATTGAAAAAAGTACAAGTATTTGAGAAAGCAACAAGTAGAGAGTACAAGTGATGGTATGAAACAAAAAGTAATGATTTTAAAGTACATTTTATAGAAATTGAAAATTCAAAGTAATCTTAAATTTCATTTAGCAGAATTTTTTTAAAAATTTAAAATTTATTAAATGTTAATTTAAATAAAATTTTTTAAAATTTAAATTTAAAATTTTTTAAAATGCATGAAAATGTTATAAAATTTATTGCAAAGTTTATTAAAAATACACGAAACCAGATATCAAAATTCAATGTTTGCATATAAAAAAGTGTTTTAATTTATTCTAACTTTAATGCTACTAAATCTTTATAAGTTTTGTTTTTACTTACAGAAACTGTAGTAATAAATTAAATTGTTGAACAAATTCAATAAAAATAAAATTTGTTAAAAGAACTAAGTAAATCAATAAAAAATTGTATTTGTATCCTGGAAACCCCTAGAAATCCATTAAATTAAAAATAACATTTCAAAATTTCGTTTTAGTGACAATAAAAAAATTATATCATAATTTTAAGTAATAAAATTTTTTTAAAGTTTGTTGTACTGATATGCCATATTGAATTCATTTATAATAAAAAACTGTACACAAAGGTTTTATTTTTAAATTTTATGATATGATAAACTCAATGTTTCTAAGGTGAAATTAAAGAAATTTTTTTTATACAATATATATATATATATAATAATAATAATAAAACTTTAGAATTTTTTTATTGCATATCATATTTCTATAGAAAAAAGTATAAATTTTAAATACCAAAAATTTTAAATTCTGCACAAAAAATGTTTGGTTTAGTATCATCAAATAAATTTTTGAAATTATTTAGAAAAACTTCCCATGCACACATATGGCTGAAAAAAATACAGTTTGTCAAGCTTAAATGAGAAATTTTCAAATGGAAAACACTTATATTTTGTAATATTACATACTTTTTTTAAAATATTAAGTCTGTAAGGTACTCTACTCCTGTTCTCGTTTCACACCAAACTGAACTATGTAATATGAACAAGGAACCTCATCCTATGCTTATTGGTCTGGGACTACAAGGAACAAGGAATTGTTTACTTCCTAACTATTTTTCAAGCACTAACTTTATTGGAACTGAACTATTTCCCAAAGGGGAAAAATATGCTCCCTACAAAAAAAAAAAAAATATTCAACCACTTATCCAAATTCATAAGGCCAATGGTTCACTCCTCTTCCCCGAGCTTATCGACTACTACTAAGGAATATATCCTGGAAGAGTGTTTGTGGAAGTAAGCTACCGAAACTCACACACAGATAATTCAAACAGTCAATGTAGACCAGTGTTTCCCAAACTTATGACTTTTGCCTACCCTTTCAAAATTTTTCGTAACGGTGTGTACCACTAATAAAATTATGAATATATTTTTTTAAAAATGTTTATTTACAATGGATAATAAAGTTAAAAATCACAACTGGCTGTTGACACCAATAATTATTAACTGTAAACTCTGCAAAAAATATCCAATAGAAAAATAAGTAATCGTAAATTTTCATGGCTAGCTTTAGTTTTAAATGAAAATGTTTGAAATTTTCGTTTGTTGCAATATATTTCGCATAAGAGCACATACCCCTGCTAGTCTGTACCTGTATCCCTGGGGGTATGTGTATCACACTTTGGGAAACACTGACTTATTCAACTACTTAAAGGTTGGATGAACTATCTTTTATGAAAAAAGCATACATGGATCATTCTTAGTTTACGGTATTTAAAGGCACATTTTTTATAATTTTGAAACTGTTTCTTTAGTATCTTATGAGCTGAACAATTTGCTTTCAACACCATTGATATTCCTGATGTTTATCACAGCTAATTCTTAGAAAATGAATATAATGACTGTCACAATACTACTAAAATAATCTACCACTCAATGACTTTTATGAAACATTCATTAAGTATTAAAAGAGCCGCCCTCTCCCCTTCAGGAATTTAATAAGTTTTACTTAGTTAAATAAAAAAAATATTTCTTAGTAAAATATTAATTTAATAATATTAATTAGATCATTATTTGTTATAATTTTTAAAAAATTTGTTTTGCAAAATATTTTTTTTAAATTTTAGACATTAATTTTGTTTTTGCTTTAAAATATATTGAATATTCATATTTGGTTATGAAAGTTAGTATGCTATTTGTAATTGTGAAATATACAATACATGATTTGTAGTGTAACATTATATATAATTTTATTAAGATATTTAAAAAGTTCTTTATATAATTATAACAATAATTATATAAACTACCCTTCTTTGTGTAGAACATTAAAAGTAACTATAGATACATTAAACTATAGATACAGAAAGGATACTGAGTTGCTTTTAAATCCCCCCTCCCTCTTTTTTCTGTTTTAAAAATGACTTATTAAACAGCTTGAAAATTATTACTTTTACTTAAAATAGATTTTAGTTATGAACTGCTTACAATTTGATATTTGTTTTAGAAAATAAGTTCCTCACGATTCTTCCTCTTGCTATAGAAGAAACTTATTTTTTATGGGATGGTTTTTTCCTCAGTAGAAGCTTGTTATTACTGGCCAAAATTCTTTTTTATTATTGATTTGAGGTTAACTTTCAGTTTATTTTTGTTTCAGGAACTTGTACGAGATCACCAAATAAAAGTTGAACTAGAAAAATTATTCAAAAAAGAATTTCCTGCTGCGAAATCAAAGAGTCCTAGCCCGACTCGTAGTCCTAGTCGTTCTCCAAGCCAAAAACGTGATAGAAGCCGTTCTCGGAGCCACAGCACAGAACGTTCTAAACATAGACACAGACACCACAGGTATATTTATCTCTTAAAAATCCTAGTTTTTTTTTTAAAAAACTAAAATCAATTTTTTTGACAAAATTTAAAATAGTTTATTTATAATGTTGTTTAACTAATTTTAATATTATGTTGAATGAATTGTAATCAGATATTTATTTTGTAAATATTTTAGAACATATTTCTGCTTAGTTATTATGTTGAAAATACTTAATTACCTCACTCATAAAAATGCAGAATATTCTATTTGTATTTTTGATTGATGACTAATTTAGTTTGTGAGTTATCAATTTTTATATTTATTGGTGTTATATTATTTATTGTAATTTAATTTATTAAATTCACCTTTAAATGTTATATTAAAAGTTCACTTGTCTTGTAGAGTTCTCAAGCTTGTTAACATTTTGAGCTTTTGAATACTGCATACTCTTTATGACTAAAAAATAACTTTTGAAATATTGAAAGAAAACTCAGATAATTTTTGTAATATGCAACCAAAGTAAGAATCCTTTGAATTCTCTGTATATTAAATATCTCAGTTATTAGGCAAAAATAGTCATAATTCTATATTTTGTGTAATTTTTATTTGTTATTTTTTTTGTTTTTATTTTGGCAGCTTTGAATTAGCAATATTCTAAATTGAGATGCTATTTATTAGTTGAATTGTGAATTTAGGAAAAAATAAATACGGAATAATTTAGTTCATTTTTAAAGTGTTGAACATTTTAAAATTGGTGTAGTAAAATAATTAGATATGTTGTTAAGTAGTTCTTAAACTTAAATTCTTTTTTTAATGTGAAGGTGTCACCACAAAGAACATCGCCACAAGTCTTCCAGGCATGAGAGATCTCACCATAGGCACAAACACAGATCTCACAGGGAAAAGAGAAGGCAGTCACCTGAAAACAAGTCTAAGTCACCTACTCATGTTAAATTGATATGAAATTCTATTTTTTTTTAGTTATTGTGCATATTTTGTAAGACTCTGTACATTTGTATACAGTAAAGGTTCATTTTATTGTTTCCCTGCTCGATGTTCCATTGTTACAAATTATTATTAACAGGATAAATTCACTGAGTGTTTTTTTTTTATTTGTTTCTCAAAATGAAAAGTAAAAATTGAATAAAATGTTTTATAATTATTTTTATAGTAGGATAATGATTGTAAATCATTCAAAAATATAATGAAAACAATAATTGTTTAGAATTATTAATTAACAGGATGAATTTGCTAAATGTTTTTTTATTTGTTTCTCAAAATGAAGCGCAAAAATGACTTTTTTCCCCAAGGTCTATTAATAGATTAGTGACTATTACCCTTATGCAACTGAAACATGCTTCTTTGATTCGATTTCTTTGTTCCTGTGTGATCGTTATTCAATATAGACCTGTTTTCCTAATTCGACAGTAACATTAAGTCATTATCAAAGTAGAAGTATTGCCTATGAAACAAACTTATCACTTTCTGCTGGTCATGTGTGCTATATTATTTCTTTGCTAATGAAAAAATTCATACACGTTTTCTTAACTAAGAGATTAGAAGAATTTTTAATTGTGAATTTCGAGTTAATGTCGGTCTGCTCTCAAATTTTCAATCTTATCATAGATATTCGTTTCTGTAAACATCTGCAATATTACTTAAACTATTTATATATTTCAAAGTAACTAGTAAAATTTAAGAAAAAATGTTTTTTAGAATGTAATTGAATAGTTTGATTCATACTAATTATTTTAAACGATGTTATAAATACTTGCAACAAATATTTTACGAATAATACAAATATTTTGTTTTGCCAAGATAAATACCAACTAAAAAAATTTTTTATGACCAATATATATCTTTTTCACTTAATATTTATGCTATACATTAAGGGCTAGACACAACAATTATTTTTAATTTAGTGTCTTTCGCAAGCATTACACATATCCCTTCTCCCCTTAACAATAAACAAATAACATAGCCTTCCCTCTGAGGGGCTTTCGTATGACCTACTGAAATGATATTTTTCACTATGGAAATGTCTGTCTAAGGATATTTTTAAAAAGTTTGAATCTTTATGAATTGGAGGCCCTAACCACGAAATTAGCACTTCATGGAACAATCTGTTAAACTGAACATTCCGATTGCGCAGATGTGTAATTTTTGGAATTAGAAAATATCTGAAAATTTTTTAAAAATTAATGATTTTAAAATTTTGCTTTCATATGAACATTTTCCTCTAAATGCACAGTTTTTTTAAAAGTGATATTTAAGAATAATTTTTTTTTTACAACAATATTATTTACGTATTTAAAAAAAAAACAACAGAATTTTACAAATTGTGAAATCTGTGACAATTTGAGAGTAACTGCTGGAAAAAAAGATTTTATTTTATAACCGGCATTGATTAGCCAACCCAATTTTGAGTTTACGACTACCAATGTTTAACTCCATAGCCTTGAAATTTTGATCCCTATCCAGAAGACAAGGGAACTTCTGAATAAAGTATCAGGAGAAATTTGCTAGCGTGTTGGACTTTTTGAGGGAACTAATCTGCGTTTGTGTTACATGGAGAGGAACTCTAACCCATGATCCGCCTACCACTATGGATATTTTATGTCAGCATCGTGGTCGGCGTACGCCAGGTGTGGAATTTGTATCGACCAGCCATCGTTGGGGTTCGAATCTGGTTCACCTGATTAGGAGGCAAACGCTTTATCCCTTGAGCCACCACAGCTCTTGAAAGGAATTGACTTCAAAACCGGATTTATAACGGAATCATGTGCAACAAACGTGTAAAAAATCGATTACTCAGATCTGCTAATCGAGACTGACGCATTGTATTTAGTAATGTATTAAAACTATTGGGATTTTAAAAATCTTGCAGAAATCAGTCGAAATAGTTGCTGATAAAACGACGAAAAAAAGGGAAGATTCATATGAGTGATTTAAATTTCGCATGTCAAAATAATAACGTATAAAAATATCAGGATTAAAATAATTATGTAAAAAATATCAGAAATAAAAAAATATATATATTTGAAAATCAATATCAATTGAAAAACGATCAGATCACCACCTAGATTTCCCATGGAATGTGCAAATCCTGTTCGTGTAGCAAAAAATGGTTACTCAAATGCGCGTGTCGTAATGACATTGTATGAAATATATTGTAATTTTAAATACAATATGCATAGCTGCCAACTCTACTGGATCTACTGAACAGTTTCTCCGGGTCTACCAGTTTGATAAAAATACTCCTGGTTTTTGTACATTTCAGAAATTTCCCTAAAATTGAGTAAGTTTCCTTAAGAAATCCCTCTTGAAATAGAATTTTTGTGCAGATTATTGCTTGCTAGAATATTTAAATAAATTTCACTAATACATAATGTAGTCATTTATAAAATTCAGCTAACTATATTTGTTGATTTAAATGCCTATTACTATTCAAAATTATGAATAAACATAATACATAACATTTCCAGATCATTTAATGTGAAATTATAACTGGAAAATATGGCAGTTTTCCTATTTCGATGACTATAAGAATCCCTAAAATTCCCTATCTAAAATATTTATTATATTTTGCAACAATTATCATGAAGTTTATATTAATTCGTAAAATCTACTGGATTTTCCCCCCTTACGCATTGGCAGCTATGAATATGCGAATCAATGACCATACCAACAAATCGATTAAAAAAACGTTGGAATCGTCACCAAAAAACCAATTATCATATGCACAATTTAAGTTTTGAGTTCCGTAATAATATTCTATGAAAAAAAAAGAGATTGAAAAAAAAAATATGAGAAAATTCATAGTAATAAAAACAATAGAAATTCCGCATGTATTTTCAATGAAATCGACACAAATCTATTTTGTTGCGAAGAAATCATTTGTGGCGAATTCGATAGGATTGATATGACTAATTTCAATATAATTCATGCGTGACAGTATGCGTAACTTTTTGAGCTTAGTGGATTAATGTGATGGTTATATGATTCATTTTATATGAATGCATCAAGGTTGTGTAATAAATTTGAAAAATAATGAGACAAGAAGCAGGAGTGTAATAGTTTTATGAAAGATTACATTTCTACAATTTATGTACACAGCACAATGTTGAACATAAGGAATTGAAAATTGCGATCAAGAGATGGACAAAAGTTGCTGACAAATACTTGGATATAGGAATGTATTGATTGGCAACACTAAAGACAACAGCAATTTAAAAAATGCTTCTTTTACAAACTTTGACCCCCTTTCATAAAAGCAGAATAAGATTATTGTCATCTTTGAACATTGTTTAGTTATAAAAGTCTCAATGGCCTTATCTATAACAGATTATTTGTACAGTCACAAGTTTTTTTTATTTTTATTAGTGAAAAAAAGAAATCAGACTAGTGAAAAAGATGTTTGCTATTGAAATTTTTTTTTATAGTTCAGAATGAAAATTTTAATGTCCTAGAATAGGATAGTTTAATTGTTTTAATTTAATGCTTTTAGAGTCCTCCGCGTTAAAATGTAAATTAAAAAAATTTTACAAAAAAAAAAAAAAACCCTGGCATTTAATTTTGATATTTTCAAAAAAGACAATTATTTAAAGGAAGAAAGCGGTTTCATCCATTAGTAGCTATTTTATCAAATCATTTAAAAAAAAAAAAAAAAAGGTTCTCGTTTTATATATTTTTTATCATTAGGAAAGTTTTTTTTTTTGGGGGGGGGGGGGATAAAATTGTCACTTTTTTCTAAATCCTCAAATCTTAATTATCATTTGTATTAATTGTTATTAAATGTGAATGCAAATAAAAATCAATGACGAAAAGCTCTATTTAATATCTATTAAAATTTTACAAGTTTTGCAGAAGTTTGAAAAGATTTTTTTAGCAATGAACAATTAGTAATAAATGATAGTAGCAGTAATGGATCTATTCATACACCAAAGTATTAGAGTATATTAAATTGGGAAGCATATAGATGCATTAAAATATTCATCACCATCAAGATTCTCAGCAAAATAAAAATAAATAAAATTCTTTAAAAATAAAAATAATTTAAACAGTCACCAAATTATATATATATATATATATATTTAAACTATCAGTTGACAATTTAGCCTTTTTTTATTTTAAACATGTACTCAAAAGTAAATATTCTAATTAAAAATTTTTTTTAAAATTTATTATTATTCGTTTGATAATCATTCACCAAATATCACAATCTGCTAAATATAATAATATTTTTACTTTATTTTTGAATCTCGCATAATTTAAGAGTTTTTCTTTCTTTACATTTTGCCTTGAACTTCGAGTTTTGCCTTTATTTTTAAATATAAAAATTAAGTTTTATTTTACTAAGTTACATAGGTATAGATATTGATTACAGATATTAAAAATAAGCTTTACAATTCTGATATTTTTCTCTGTTAAACTCATCTTGAGGTGTGTTTTAAAAAACTGGAAGTAGGTATTAGAAAATTTTTCTGTAGATTTTTAGGTAAATATTGTACTTTAAAAACATCGGCGCCTCTCTTGAGGCAAATGTATAAAAAACAGTTTATCACCGGAAATGCAGAGAAACGTTTATGTTCTTCATTGTTGAACAAATTTCTTCTTTTATTTATACAAATACTTGATCTTGCCTAATTCGGGTGATTTCAAATCTAAAATTAATTATATTCTTAAAGCCAAAATTTTTTAAAAAAAATTATAGATTTTAGTCTATTTTTTTGTCAAATATATAGGTTTAAAAAAAAAGACTGCAGCCACTTCAAGCCGTTCGTAGATTTGAAATTAGTTATAAAAGAATCTAAGATCCGTTAAAAAATCTTATGCAACATAAAACAAAAAAAAAATTTTTTTTTTCCTCGGTGTAATCATCTAGTGCTTGCTAACTAAGGGAAAAAAATTGATGTATACGGGGACGCCATTTATTGCAGACATTCCGCAGTTACGAATTTTCGTTCCGGCTATGGAATTCGGGGAAACTTTTATATTTTTGTGAAAATCTACTTTCCTGATTTTTCATTGGTCTTGATTTCTGGTAATTTTCTTCAATTTTTGAGTTATTTTTTAATATTTTTTTTTTTCCAATTTATAAAAGCAATTTTTAATCATCTGAAGTGCAAAGAAACATTTTTTGTTCGTTAGACGATTATCCACAGTGCTTAGCTAAGGAAAAAAAAAAATTGGTTAGAAGAGAGAAAATGATTTATAAATACGGGGATGCCATTTATTACAGACATTCGGTGGTTTTACGAATTTTAGTTCTGGCTATGGAATTCGGGGAAACATTTATATTTTTCTGCAATTCGAATTTCCTGATTATTAAAAGTTTTTTTATTTTTAGGTAAATTTTTATAACTTAGACACAAACTCTTACAAACATAACTCTTATTACATATATTGTTTGGAAGAAATGTAACTGGTTGAGCATCAGTTAAAGGCTTCGTTTTGTATTTTAATATTACTATCTAAAATTAAATTCTCACTATGAAAGAAATAGGTCGTTGCAAATTTTCCAATAACAGAGATGGCAGTAGCAGAAAAGCACCATTTTAGGTTATCATCTCTGCGTATAATTAGATATTACACTTATCTTTCGTTTGTTATCTGCTATCCATGCATAAAACAAAATATTTATTTTGTTTTAAACAATGACAGAAAAATTTCGTTTAAAACATGTTAAATATATATATTTAGACAATTCAGTTATTCTCCCCCCGAATAATATTTCTTTTTCAAATTTAAAATATTGAAAAATAAATCAGCGATTTTGTTTTCAGTATTTACAAAATCATTGCATAATATTAAAAATTTGTTACATTCAATATAAATTATACTAATCTTAAATATATTTTATGTATATTTTCTGTTATATAATTATAAAATATAAATATGTAAAAAAAAAAAGTGATTGCATATTTTGTTATCAAATATTCACAAAGCAGAAAAATCTAAACTGATTTAAAAAGTTTCTCTGTTTAATATCTTTTATACACATATTTCCTTTTTTTTTTGTGTAATTTACTCTTATTCAAATATAATATATCGAAAATAAAATAATTATTCCGATTACAATTTTCTTTAAAAAATAATTTAAGTACATGTGCATTATTTACAACCTTTACTCAGCATTAAACTTATTCGACCGGGTAAGCCATTATACATGCAAAACATTTGCATACAAAATACAAATTGTTTGCATTACCTGTTCACTCCATAGGATTGTTACACACAAGCTTTCATATTTAAATGAAATGCATATTAATGACACGTATGTGCACCATACATTTTAACTATGACATTTAACATTACATTCACATTTTCAGACACAGATAGCCAAATAATACTGGAAAAAAATAATTAAAATTGAAAATTCTAACTTACAAAGATCAGATCAAAATAAATGCCATCAGTAGTTTATTCATGCGTGACTGAAGGGGGACGAAATAAAAATACACTGTTAATAAGTTGAAAAACAAAATTAACATACACAACAATAATTTCGTTAAAATAACTATAAAATAATAATAATTTTGTTTTTTTTTTTCGTTAAAAATTTTATCTATGAGAAAAAACCCCAAACAAACACATTTTATCTGTTAAATATCAGTAAAACGTTTATTTTTTAGCTTGTTTTTAAATAGCTGGATTTAAAACAATGATAATTCATGGATTTTTTATTCGTATTGGGGGGTGGTATATCAATGTTCCTTGCTCCAACAACACTCACGAGTTTATTAAATATCCATATCATTTAGTTAGTATCCATATCATTAGGGCTGCAAGTTTGTTGTGGAAAAGAATTAGCCAAAAAATTTCAATATTTCGCAGAAACACAAGTGCAAAAAATAAACATGATATGCATTGAAAGACGTGGTACAAATAATAAAATAAAAGCACATAAAGAAACGGACAAAAAAGTTGTTTCTTTCAATTTAATACAATATTCTTTTAGTCCAATAAAAAAAAGTTAAACAAAATATTTTGCATTGTTAAATTATTTTTGTTAATATTTCGTCGTCCGTCGAATTTCCACACGTTTTTCAACACAAAGGTAGGGTAACAAAAGGCCTCTGGCAACGGGCTCTGCAGAGTATTATAAGATTTGCAAATTACTTTTCTACTAATTTTTATTTTATTTTTTAAAAACAAACCATCAAATGGAGGTAAATTTCTGAAACTAATTTTTCTAAATATAAAAAAAGCTGAATTGAGAGAATACTGCAAAACAGAAGCAAATAATTTTTTCCCCGTTACTTGATTAGGCTTAACTGTACAGCAATTTATTCCAAATTTTTTAGTATTGTATATTATTCAATTTTACTTTAAACAACATGCAGTTCTTATGTGTCATTTTTAAAGACCTTGTATGTTCTAATTTTGCTACATGTATGTGATATTAAACTGAATTTTTACAATAATGATCTCTGACTGCATTGAGGTCGGAGAAAAATTCGGATTTATGAAGATAATGTGGAAGAATCATTCCGTAAATTTTACTAACGGGCACAAAGAATTTAGAAATTTCATTTAATTTTATTCCTTTTATATTCTTATTGCTCTTTTGATGATTTAAAAACAGACAGTTTCCTTATTAATTTATAATTTAAGGGAAAGAAAGACCATCTTACTTAATAGAATTTCGACTATTTCTAAAGCCTTTTCTTGCGATTCTGGTATTGATCTATTCTCCCAAATATTTTGTCAGTTATGCATTGTCAATTTTGAAGCTTTAAGAAAAGTACGACTGGTGCTAAAAATGTAAGCGAGAAATTAAAAAAAGAAAAAACCCCAAAATTTTACATTTTAAACAATTTCGACGTATCGTAGTATTAAAAATAAAAAAAAAAAAAAAAAAATTACTATTTCGCTGTAATTCGCTCCGTGACTTAATCCGTGATCCTAATGAGTTAAACCTACTTTATATTTGATTGTAATTATTTTTGAAAAATACGAAAAAAAAAGTTTCGTGTTATTTAATCATGGATGGCCAACCCATGGCACACACACCCTAGTGTGGGTACAGCAGAATTTTTAAAATGGCATATAAAGAATCAATGAAAAATTTAAAAAGATAAAATCGTCTTCAAGAATTTTGTTAAGATACATAAAAGTCCTACCTTTACTTTTCAGATTATATTGAATCTTAGAAATTTTTATGAACAAGTAATTTTCCAAATTTATACTACTTGACTGTCAGAATCTGTTGTAGAGTTGGATTGGATCAATATATAATGGGAGGATTGTGATAAATATAACATATTGATTGAGTTGGGTCAATATATATTGGATTGTGATAAATATGAAATGTTTTAAATTTATTATGAAAACTAAAGAAATTTTAAGAAAGCGAAAAGGGGAAATAAATTTAGGTGAAAAAGTTAATTCGTAATACTTTAGAATTTTAAATAGTTCTTCGGCAATCATTACATTAACTGCAACGTTGAATGACCACAGTTTTATATAAAATTTATAACAAAAGTCAATGTAACTAATTATCTGGTAACTAACTTATTTTTTACTTTATGACTGTAAAACGGTAATTAAATATCTTTATCATAAAATTTTGCATAATAAGGTAATATCATGCGATTACTTTGTAAAACAATGAAATAGCAACACTTTTACTTCATACCGTCTAATTTTGATTATTAAAAAATTTATTCAAATAATAATCGAACTAATGAAAATAAAAATAATAATTAAAATAATAAATCTAGCAATAATAGCGAATAATTTTAAGAAGAGGTGATAAATCAAGATTATCGGAAAATACTGTTGAATAAAGGATGAATAAATAATTTGCAGGTAAATACCGTTATAACGTATTAATTTTATATTAATGACAGTTAAAGTTAACTGTATTTTCTTAGTTTATTAATAATTATGTTACCACTGAAATGTAGAAATTTATTCTACAGGCTATCTAGTTAATGTGCAGATTAATTAAGGTGTTCCGTTAAAGTGCCATTTTTTTTTCATTTCTCAATTTATGCAGTTATCCGGCAAACTACTTGGATAATCTGCACATTAACTACTTGGTATTCCTTAAAGTGAAAATAAGATCTTGGGCATAATTATTAATATTGCTGGAACAACAGTAACGTTTTTGTATGCTTAAATTAACATGTTGTTTATTTATTTTTCGCTATCTAAAAAAAGAAAGCTATTCCAATCAAACAGTCAACACAATAGTTAATAGAATCAATCATCAATCACATTAAAAGCAATAATATCAAGAATTAAACGGTTAAAAATTTTATAGCTATTAAAGAAATTAAAATAATATCATGTATTTTGATTTCAATGTCTAAAGAATCAAGTTAATACAATCAGACGATCAAAAAATTAGTTGATAGAATTAGAGAAGTAAAATTTATAAATTTTACGATATGGAGAGGGTTAATGCTCACATTACTTAGGAAAATCGTAGAAAACTCTTGATTCCTCTTTTAAACGGATCACTCTACTCAGATAGCAAGGTAGTTAAGGGTATTAACGGCTTTAGAGTTTCAGTGTTAACTATTATATCATTTTTTTTTTTCTTTTCATCAAAAAAAAAAAAAAAAAAAAAAATGCAAAGAACGGTAAGAATTGTTTTATTTTATGATGCATGGAGATATCTATTTTGTACCTTATAAAATACTGACCTTATAAAACTATTTTTGAGCTTAAATTTTCAATAATGATATGTTTTTATAATATAATCGTAACATATTTTATGCAGCAATTAAACTACAGTAAACTCTTATTGTTGCTGCAGAGGCGGTCATTTGTTTTTTCGAAAGCATTTTTAAACATAAATTAATACCTTTTAGAACAGTTTTTGAAAAATATATAAGACGCTTCAATAAAACAATTTAACTGTACTGTTATAAAATAAAATATTATTCCTTTGTAGCAATAATTTGTTTTCGAAATGATGTATGTTCCATTTATGTTATAAAAAAGTTTAAGTTGTTCTTATTTAAGCATCGTCTTATTAAAGAAAAAGGATTAATGGAAATGCCATTTAAATTGTTTGATCCGTATTCTTTTGCTTATCGCTTTTACATTTTGTATCCGTAAATTTTAAATGTTTTATCCGATTAGTATAGAAAAAAAAGGCTTAATAAAACTATCAAATGTATTATTTGAATGTTATTTTTAGAAATAAAATTATGTTATTTTTGAAACTACATATTAAAGATTATTAACTGAAAGTAAAAGTCAATGTTAATAATTTTTTATTTTTATTAAAGTAGAAATGAGTAGTAGTAAATAAATATTTAAATTTGAAATGATCGAAATTTTTGATAAGTTTCATCTTACTTTCTTAAACAATTTATTTCAAATATAAATTATACATTTTTTCCAGATTAGTGATTTAATAAGAATCGTATGCAGTACAATGGTTTAAAGTTATTTCCTGAAACTTATTAAAATTATTTTATATAATCATTTTTGTTTTAAAATTAAATTAGAAAGGAAGTAGTAATTTTCTAATAGTGATAGGTTGCAGAATGGAAACAGTTTTGTGAAATAAACAAAACGTTAAAGAACTGTGATATGTCGATATGTGTTCTTTTTTGTTGTTGTTGGTGCGTAATGGAAAGTTTAACCGTTAAGATAAGAAATGTATTGCAGTTAAGAAATTATTAAAAGTTATTTTCAAAATTCTATAAAAACTGTAATATAGCTTTAATAAAAAAAAGCTGCAATGTAAAGTTTTAACTGCTCGAATAGTAAATTACTTACACAAAGGACGCAAACTTTGCCCTTTGGAAAATTTAACATAAAAATACTTTTTAATTGTATAAAAATTTAAAAATTTTAACTCCTTTTTTTTTTACAATTCATTTTTGTTCCCGTTACATTATCATCGTCTCTTTACAGTTTTAGGAAGTTTTTTGTTCAGATCTTTCTAATAAGAGTTTAATGAAAATAACATTTAGAGAACAAACCATTCTTGGAGAAATATTTAAGCACATTGAAGTTGGAAGAATAGTTAGAAAGACATGCGTTTCTTTTCAGGTTATCTATCCTAGCCTTGCACAACGCATCCTAGTATTGCAACATAACAGGTTCAAACAGAGCCCTAAGAAAATCACAGCCAGATTTTAATTTAGTACACAAAGTTTGATAGAAAAAGAAAACTAAGGCCTGTCTAGACGATCCAATTTCTTGGACAGAGATTGATTGATATTGATGGAAACTTGTTTTGCTTTGAGCTTTGATCGTGTAAACAAACATCCAAGAACTTGGTCCAATTTCTTGGACGATAGTAGAGCATGTTCTACTTTCCATCCAAGTTTTTCTCCCTTAACCAATCAGCGTCTTAGGTTTTGTGACGTCAACAAGCAGGCAGCAAATTATGTCATTTTGTTGTCTGTTTTCATATATTTTAGTCCAAATAAATTGATCTGTTGCGGTTTATTTGTGTTATTATGATTTTATTTGAATTTATTTAATAATTTTAAACTTATGTAAGTATTATTTTATAATGTTGAATATGAACAATGCGCATGCGCATCTGAAGTTTTTCTTTCCAAGAATCAGCGACATTCAAGAACTTGGATAATGTCAACGAATCATCCAATTTCTTGGACAGAGAAATCCGTCCAGTTTCTCGGATTCAAGAACTTGGACCGTGTTAACAGGCCTTTAGATAGGTGAATATTTTGTATATATATATATATATGAAAAATAGAACTTATATCTTAAAGAGTCGCTGTTCTCGAATCCTTGTTTACACCATCTTTGACTTTATAGTGAGTTTTTCTTTCGTAATTTGATTTCTGATCCTTAATTTGATTGTAAGATTAAATGAATTGATCATAGTTGAGTTCGCTTTTCCTGTCTTTTCCACATTAAACAGAGGCCCTTAATTTAATAGAAAAGATGATAACGTAGAAAAAGAATATATTTGGCGTAATATTCGGATTAGTAAAATCCAGATTAATTCATTACCAAAAGATGATTATGTGGAGAAAAAAAATATAAAATATTAGCGCAATTGCAACATTTCGATTAGTTTAGTTATCGTTAATAACATTTATGCATTGTACTTGATAAATTCTGGTGAGAAAATCGTGTGTAAATAAACTGATCTTGGTTTAGTTCGATCTTGCTATTTGACACATTTGTAGAGAAAAGATGAATTAACTCTAATTTATAAATTGAAATTGGTCCAGTTATGTTAGAAGAAATTGCGCTTTGCTCTTGCAAAAATTTAACTCAAGAAAGACAAAAATTTGAAGAATATATACCAGGCGCAGTTTTTTGTTTTTATTTGTTTATCAAAACGCAACGTATAGGTGAGTGAAAACATTAACAAATAAAGAAAATAGTCTCAGTCTTTCATTTTCATTCCACATTAGTGAAAGATGAATGAAAGCATTGCTTATCGGGATTGATAATGTAAATTGATAATGAAAAATGTAATTAAAAATACAAGATGATAGGATTATCATCCTGTAATTTTAATTTCATTTTTCTTCTGTATAATGGATAAGGATTTATTTTAAAAAAATGCGTATATTATTACTTTTTCTTTTTCACATTTAAATATATTTTTTGGTTTTTCTATTGAGCAAATGGTTGTTTCAGATGTATTCATTCCTTAGATTTCAATAAATGACTAAAAAAAGAAGATGTATTAATTTGATACTATTAACGGAGCCTTTCAAACTATTGTATACAACGAACAGTACAATAATTTAAAAGGATATAATAGCATAGTTAAAAAATAACAGGTGACTGAAACAAGTGGATAATGATGCTGAGAACTGTTTAATTTATTTGTTTAGATGTAACACCATTAAAGAAATAAAATGTGTGTTAAACAATTATTTAAACTTATTTAAAAATATTATAATAATATTCTATCGCTTATTTAAAAAATATTGTTAAATTTGTACATAAACTAACAACTATATTCAACAGACTTTAAAAATTTGCGAAACACAATATGCGTCAAAAACTTAAAATTGGAAAAATAGTAATTAATTGACAAAGTAAAATTTATAAAAATAAAACAATGCTGTTTGACTGATTACTATTTGTACTGACAATTTCATGCCATCATAAAAAAAAAAAACGTTGTAAAAAGATCAGCTGCTATTAAATTGAGCAAATTTTGTTAAGGTTAATAATATTTTTTTAACCTGAGTTACGCGGCTTAAAATTTGGCTTGGATACGGTATAAAGAAGTTGTGCAAGAATACAGGAGATAATCTGAAACGCTCAGCAATGTTAAGAATGAAAAAAAAAAAAAAGACTATAATTCAGTCGACAGCTTACGCCGAATGGACGTAGAACCATCGATCTCAATAATGTGTTCCGGAACGTCATTTCGCGCAGTGCTATCGCGACTACCGTTCATAGAACTTCTATATCTTGATGATGAAGGCACAGATGTTTCAGAATCGGCAGAGCTCCAGAAGGCTGCCATTCGTATGTTATGTGTTCCACTGCCCCCTGAATCGTGGGGACTGGTCTCTTTTGACCATATGCTCTGAGGAGTTGAGTTGTAACCCTCGTCTTCCCTAACACTGGTCGAAGGTCCGATTAAAAACTTTACTCTTTCTTCGCTCTGCGGTGAACAAGGGCATCCAGAGTTCCTGATGGTTGTTGGGCATCTTCTATTCAGAATATCGTCCAAAAGGTACCAGTCCGTCTGGGTTTCTGACTCAACAGTGGACGGGGACAGTTTTTCTTCCATTTCACCTCCCTGCCTGGATCCAGTGCTGGGCAGTCTCAGAGGCTGGGAGGATGCCCGTCTCGGCAGGAATGTGTTGGTGGGACACTGTCTGCTAGGTAATGATTCACAGGACTGGGATATCTGTGGTGGCAGTGCCACCCTGCTCTCGTACTTCTCAGTCAGAAGTGCGAGAATCAGGCGAACTTCTTGACTCAAACTGGCCACATCCTGGGTGAGTGTGGTCATTTGTGAATCCAGTCTCTCGACGGAATTCTTCGTCAGTTCAATCTCGTCCCGGATATCAAAGTTGTCCCATGATCGTCCTGGAGAAATAAAACATTAAGTTTATTATGTTACGTAATACGAAGGAATTTATTTCAATTCGAAACAATTGCGATATTTTAATAAAGATATTAGAATTACAAGTTTGGAACTACATCATCAATTCGCTTGGCGCCTTCTAAAAACGATGTGCTTTTTCCTTTTACACTTTTTTTTGTTATCCACAAACAAATCATTTCTCAAATGATGTCAGCTTGGGCGTTTCTATGGAGCGTTTTCCAATCTAACGGTCTTTTCGAGGTGAGTCAGCAGAACTTCGCAGAAATTAAAAACTACATCATTATTTTTTTTTAATTCTAAACTTTGAATGCTTTTTGCGTTAAAGAGGAAATAAAACAATAGGAAAAATTAACTAAATTTACAAAGAAATGTAAATTTAGTTTATCAATTCTTTGATTAAATTTTTTTTTATTTAAAATTTTATATGCAATACAATTAACATTTAGAAGACATCAACTTCAAACTTTTATTTATAATGTATGATATTCTGTGCAATGTTGGGCTGTTCTAAAGTTTCGTTTCGCCCGTGATGTATAGGATTACTTAACATATTAGTCGAAAAAAAAAAAAGAATAAACATTTTGTAAATATGGATCTATGCTTGAAATATGTTAGTACCAAATGTGAGTATATAAAAATAATTTTGTTCATATTTATAAAAAATACCCATATTTTAATTTAAAATTTTCCTTCAGCTGTGGAAATATTAAGTCTACAAACACTAGAAAAAGAGAGACACGTTAAACTTAGACTGCAAAAGAATTTTTTTAATATGAAGAAATTGAATATCGTTTACAATATGTTGAGTATATTTTATTTTACAATAAAGTTATTATTTTTGTATTTTATTTATTTTTACAATAAAGTTTTAAGGTTTTAAAGTCGTAAGTTTTGGAATAGTTATAACAATATATTTTCAGATATTACGGGTATAATGTAATTCTGCAATTCGAAATACATTTTACACACATTAAATCATATAATTTTATTATATGTAAAACTTTCCTGTTATATGGCCTGAAAAGAGAAAAACGTTAATATGGCCTGAAAAAAAAAACTATCTAAAACACTAGTTAATTATTTAAAAGGGTTGTAAAAATAACCGCATTTAAAACGTTTATATGGCTTGTAAATTATGCTGCTTCTAAAATCTTTTCTATGGTTTGTAAAAACAGATATTTAAAATACTTATATAGCCGGTGTTAAAATAAGTCTATCTGATAGATTTGTTTGCTTATGCATGTGCCTTGTAGCAGGGCCGTCTTAATAGCATGCAGGGCCCTCGGGCACAAAAATATTTTAGACCCCTATAACATATCATAACGTTTAAATACGAACTAAAAAACTTCAAATACATAAAATAAAGCATTTTTAAGATATGGTGCAATAATTTTAGCAAATTTAAACTACTTTTGATTACCCCAAGAACTCAAAAAAAGCATTTTTAAATAATGTATAATTTGAAAAAAAATTGAGATGTTAACCAGTTGTAATCCTCAAATAATAAAGTAATTTTCAAAATCATGGAAGTTAATTAAAATAATTAAATTAAATTAAATTAAATAAACATAAAGGTATAACAAATTAAAATAAATTCAAAAGGTATGAATTATTTGTCAAACTAAACAGTTATTAAAACATCTTTCAATGCCCAAGTACATAAAAATTTCATTTTAACGTAGAAAAATTGATTTCGGATGCCTTTTTTAAGTTTTCTTTTTGATAAACTATTCAAATTATTGGTGATTGCGTGATAATCAATCACTATTTGTTGAAAAAAATGCACACTTTATGTAATAGAATATATTTATTTAAAGAAATATATAAGGCAATGTTGTTTATTCTTTAAACACAATTTATAAAAAGTAAGATTCTCAAGGGCCCCTTGAGTGCCTGGGGCCCCCGGGCACTGCCCAGGCGTGCCCATGCGTAAAGACGGTACTGCCTTGTAGTAAAGCATACTAATAACAGTTTATTGTGGACCAGAGGGGGAGGGGGAGAGTCATGGTTGCACATTTTCGGGATTAAAAACATGATCAGAGAAATTTGGTCAGCGTTTCGCAATAGCCATTTTTACTTCTCAGACAAGCTGTTAACATCGATTTGAAACTGGGTGGGCTTCAAGTCGCTGCTGAGGATTGAACACCAGTCTTTTACAGAACCAGTCCTTGAACACCAGTTACGGCTTCTCTTATAAGTATTCATGCGTTGATTCTTGTTAAATTAACAAAATCAAAAATGCTTAAAAAGACTTGTAGAAATTATTGATCTAAAGCGATTATATAGATCGTAAAAAGAATTGTGTAAAGATGAGAGATTTCACGGCTCATAAAAATACATTCAAAACGACTTTATGTCTTGGTGAAATACCTTATGTGGCTTGTAAAAAGGAAAACCTAATGCTCTTAAGCAAGTGTATCTAAATGTAAGTTTTGAACTATTTCCCTGTAAAAAAAAGGACGAAGAGATGGAAAATATAACAACAAAAGAAATAATACAAATAAAAATACGAGAAGACTATTGACTGAAACCTGTTCAAAATTTAGAAATACTTCTATTCAAAGCTGATCTCTACATAGGAATATTGGTAAGTATGAATTGAATCAAATTTGCATAAATTAATAATATACGCTGCATGTTTAAATTAAGAAGCAATGAGAGCTACATGCGCAAATCCATAATTTATTTGAACTCACCTTGGTTACAAAATTCATCCTTATGACGATATCTATTCATCCACCATTGTGGGGGGCTGTTTTCTGTAACATCATTTCAATGTATTTGACACAAAGGAATTTTTTTGCAAAAAACTGTTTTAAATGAATTTGTTTAAACATCGTGCGTAAAAGCTAACCGCCGTGATGATTAAAAATCCATTCCAAATATAGAGCGCAAGTAGCCATGCAGCATGTATGCAAGGATGTTAAAATGGAAACAAGAATTGGAAATAGAGAAAATGGGGGAATTAATTCTAAATTGAATAAAGAAAATGTGTTATTTAGGTTTAGGTGCAAAAATGAAATAGACATCTATAGTTTAAAATATTAAATATTTAATTTTGATGATATTTTACTACCATTCATTGTTAGCACTTATTTATAATTAGGTGATAGGTAATAATGAAAATCATTTCATAGAACATTTTAAAAATTATACTAATTGAACATGCATTAGAGAAAGGAAGGGATGCAGAAATAAATTACATGGATATTGATACTTAGACTGCCCATGAGAGATGATTTTGAATGTTTCAAAAATATGTGTTGTTAGAATATAGACTTAAACGATAATGGTCTTGTTTCAAGACCCCTAAAAACCAGAATTTAGAGTAAAATGATAGTGGTCTTATTTTGAGATCACTAATAAATAGAATGTAGAGTTAAATGATAGTGGTCTTATTTTAAGACAGTTAGAAAAACCATCTTTAAATTACTTTAATAGTTTATTTTAGGAACTTTTGAATTATTTTTTTAATGAAATAAAATATTTGGATAATACTTTTGAAGGTTAAAAGAAAAAAAGGCTTAAGTGATGCCACATTTGAATTACAATATCATAATATTATTAGTTAAGAAGTAAAACAATTTTATTAGTGTGTAGAAATGTCATCGTAAGTAATGTCATCGTGCAATTTTTGTTTGTGTTTAAATATGTGTTTAAAAACGCTAATTAAATAATTCAAAACTAATATATTTTGCAGTATGCAAAATATTACTTTACAAAATATTTATTTATTAGACAAAAATTATGCAAAAGCTATTATATCAAATATTTTTGAATGGATGTTCATTATACTATCAGCTAAATCTATTCTACACAAATAAACATAATCTTATTCTATTGACCTAAGAATAAATTTAGAGTAATTAATATCATGCATGCACGAAACATTTATACAAGCATAAATTAAAGGGGTACTCGAAATTTTTTGTTAAATTTTGTTTGCTTTTATTAAAGAAATAATTTTGAAAGAATTTATTTTATTACAAAAACATTTGAATTTCTTGAAAGGATTAAATTTTATTAATATTTATTAACAAGCATATTATCTTATTTTTATATCCTAATTTGTAGTATAGGAATAATTACGGTATGAGAATAGTTTATATAATAGTCTTATATATTTTTTTAAAGTTTTTCTGTTTCTTCCTTTTATTTTTTTTAAAATTCTAACCTTTTGCTCAAATTAACAGCGAAAATAACTAGTAAAAACATCGATGGAATTATAGTCATCCGATACCTATACAACATAAAACGTCGCAATATTTTTGTAAACGATTAAAAATCTCGTAAAAATACCACGTAGTCTCAAAAATGTTCATGAATCTTGAAAACAATTTAGTTTTGATTGACAATGAAATGTTTCTGATTTGTTTCTGTTATATTAAAAAAAAAAAAAAACTATTACCAAGAAACCTTTTTTAAATGTTTCAATACCTATTGAATACTTAGCATTTTTTGTGCTATTTTGCTATCGGGGTTTAAAAAAAATATAAACCCAATAAAATTGTAATTGACAATTTTCTTCAAAGAACAGTTTAAAAATAGCAGTATAATCTAATATTCAAACAGTGTTTTTTTTTTTTTTTTGGCAAAGTGTTTTTTTAAACTTTACATTTTACTATCCTGTCTTAATTTGACGAAACCTGTTCTAATTATGAATATGTTCGTTTGTTGTTAAAAATTATTTTATAGCTCAAGTTTATGCTTTTGTTTAAAAAAGTGTTCATGGAGTTTGATTTAAACGTAATGAGGTCTTTATAAGTTGTTTGAATATTTAAATCTAAAATTGTTTGTTTTTTAAATTAAAAATATGTTACTTTACTGTAGTTATTTTTAATAAACATGTAAGCTGCTCTAAAATTTCTAACAATGCAGGCATAGCTAACATTCTAAATAAGTTATAAATAATCTACATGTATTCTAGTTGTAAAATAAAAATGCAAAATAATCAAGCAAAGAATTAAATGTTTTTAGTAGTAAAATACAAATGAAAACTCTGTAAAATTATTGAAAAGAACGTAAAATAATATATAAAAATAAATAATATTATAAATAACACTAAAACTGACTAGTTATTACAAAAAAGAGAAAATGAGTCAAGCGAAAAACATACAGAAATGATAAAAACTCGGAATACAAGTTTTTTCTTTCAAAAGAAATTAGTCAAAGTTTATTAACAAATACTAAAGCAGTTTCTGTTTTTAACTTGAACAATCTTAGAGTTAGTTTTTAAATAAACAAACTATAAACATTTATTTAAAATCTTTAATGTTGGTTCTATAATAAGTTTAAATTTTGGAAATAAAGTAGTTTTAGATTATAAAAATGTTTTACTAATTAAATAACGCTTAACTTTTAATAATTTTTAAATAAACTAATTTTTTTAATGCTGAGGTAATACATATTTAGAATTGTATTTCTAAAAAAAGTTATAAAAATTTAAAAAAAAATAAATTATTGTTATGGATTGTATTTGGTTGGCAATGGTATTTCAAAGTTTAACAGTCTGCTTGTCATTAAATGTTTTTGTCATAATGCTTTTGATCATTTGAAAGAAGATGTTTTGTTCTATTCGGATCTGTGTTTTGTTTTTTGCTCGAGTTAATTTATGTTAATTCTCATATCATTAAATAAAAAAAAAAATCAAGTAGAGAAAAAGGACCATTTTTGACACTGTTACGCTTTTAATCACGGTTCTAATGCAGCAAAAGCTGCTCGTGATACATGTGCTGTGCATAGAGGGGGTACAATAGCAGAAAAAACCACTCGTGATATGTATGTCAAGTTCTAAAATATAATATTTTGACCTCAAAGGCGCACTTCAGTTTTGTAAATTCAGTTGTGTTTGAATTAAGCCAGTTTTTGGTCCAAAATTTGTGTCAAACGACAAAAAAAAAAAAAAATTGTCAGAGAAAATGGAATGCTCCCGTACTTTAAAATTCTAAAAAAATTTAATAAATGGTGAAAACTTTATTTGCGAACTGAATATTTTAAAATTATTGTAGGTATAGTGTATTGACTACATTGTATGTAGAGTGTTTAAAAATAAAGTGGTTAAAATGAAACTGCAAAGCAGGTAACAAAAGAACTAAAAATCCCATAGGGAAGATGTTGTCGCAAATGTAATGTCCAACCCACTCTAGCAACTACGGATAGTGTTTTTGACGCTTTTTTATTTTTAACTTTCTTTCTGTTAATTCAAAAATGTAATTGCCATTTGATTTTAGCCACATTGTTTTGAATTTCCTTGTACATGTGTGCACCAATTTGTAAAAATATAAATTCTTCAAAAAAAAGTGAAAAATAAATTTATTTCAAATTCTATATTTAATAAAAGGAGGCCATGAGAAATGTTATTCATTTGTTTTCTCACGTAAGAGCCAAAAAGGCTATACCGCACTGAGTACTAGGTCAAAATAAAACCATAATTTAAATTAGCCATGAGAAATAAAAACCAGAAAATAATATTTTTGATCATCTTGTATTGCTGATAGTTATACCAATTCTGTAACTTATACGAAGATGTTTACTTGTTATGTTCTATATGCAGACGCATTAAACAAAATTATGATTCGTATTTGAGGAGATATGAGCATTTTTTCCCCCTAAAGTTTATTTTTTTCCATACGTTTTTTTTACTTATAACTTGCAAATGCTTAATTGAAACTTACAACTCCATTGTAAAAATAGTATTAAAATTTCTAATTAATCTATTGACACGTTTGCGAGATATAAGTGTAGGGTGTAAATCGAATGATTTTTAAGTTTGAAACGGAATAGTTTAAACTAAACCAAATTATAATTTGGATCAATAAATTTGAATTGAAATATTGTCATGCTTATAACCAAATGGAAACAGTTATAAATATATGGCAGATTCGGTTATTTGCACAAAGTAGTTTTCTTTATTTAACATGGTATAATTTTTGTTGTTGGTGTGACAATAGTAGTTGGTTAAAAATGTTGAATTATATAAATATAAAATGTATTTTAAAAATTCAAAGTATGTTGATGAAAAGAAATCGCAAAATGTTTTTGGGAATTTAGTATGGATTTTAAATAAATATTGTAAGATAAGCTTTTCAAGCAATATAAAGGAGAGGGGGGCACATGTGAACAGAGGGCACATGTGAACATGGTATGTTTTACCAATATGATTTGAAATAAAAAACCTTGAAAAATTTTCAATAGATGGTAGTACTAGTCCTACCTCTCTGCGAAACTTTCGGAACAATGAGCCATTTTGTTGTTTTATTCTGACAATTTGTTTGTATCAGCTGTTGTTGTATATACTTTTATCACTCGCTTCTTCAAGTGAAAACATAGTATAAATCAACTAATAAGCTAAAATTAACTATTGCAGACCATTACATGAATATTTAGGTAAGTTTATTACAATTATTTTTTTTACTCAATTAAAAATTCTTTATTTTTCAAGTTAGGTTTAAGAAAGATGATGGGGCACTTGTAAACAAAACATCTGGGGCAGATGTGAACAGTTCACATGTGCCCCTACATAGTATTGAGATTATTATCCTCATGATATTATAAGTTTAAAAATATGTATGCATTTAAAATTATTATTATTTAATTTTCCATAATTAACTAATGAATTGTTTATTTTTTCTTTTAAATTTTTTTTATTAAATGGTTGGTCAACAATTTTGTGTTATACAATGATTACAAGAAGTAAAAAGACATAATATTTTATTACTTAAAAAGTTAAGTTTAAAATAATTTTTAAAATATATTATTATTCTTAGTAGAAAACCTATTTTGCAAAAGCAATATATGTAAGAATAATCTTTATTTACTAAAATATTCTTTATGCTGTATAGTCTTAAGTTTTGAATGAAAATGAGAAGAAAAGCATGAAAGAGTATCAGAGAAGGAAAAAAAAGGCCCATTACAATTCTTGAGGAGCATGGAGTTGCGAAAAACCCAATTGACGAAATTAACCCAATAAATTCACATAAACATATAAACCCAATAAATTCACATAGTAAAGAGTATTAAGTATCACCAATAAATTCACTACAACCCCTTCAGTATAATGTGTATCTATATCTGTTATATTAAAGATTTTTTTTTTCTTTTAAATATGATGATTGATTTGTGTTTTTAATCTTGTTCATATGTACCCCAGGCATGTTCATATGTGCCCCCCTATAGGGGCACATGTGAACAAATTTCATGTTCATGAAGTCATTGAATGAAGTCATTTGAAGTCATGAGTCAAATGAAGTCATTTTTCAAAAATATCATAAAGAAATTTTTTATTGAAAAATCTCAAAAATTTCCATAAGACAAAGAAAATACTATTTAAACATATGAATTTCTTTACTGGGAGAAATTGATGATATTTTTTGAAAAATGAAGAAATAAAAATTTTTTTTCACATGTGCCCCCCTCTCCCCTACATAAAATATTTTTTTCCTCACAAAGTTTTATAGTTTTTATAAAAGCATGTATCTATTTTAATTCTCATATTTTGAATTAAAAATGACGATTTCAGAAGACTAATGACTAAATTTTTTTGAATGTGATTTACAAAATCCAAAGAATAGATTAATATCTCTGTTATTAATCTGTTTTATGGTATTTTTGTTAATAAAAATTGTTAAAAATATTTTTAATAAAATATATTTTTCATTAAATATTATTAAGCTTATTCAGTAAAAAAAAAAAAGAAGAAATAAGTGGAAATTTTTCCTTTCATTTAATTTTTTAAAACATTCAAGAATCATATTAATTTAGAAAGTATATTCTTGAATGCGAAATTAAATTTCAAACTCGTTAAAACTATTTTATAGATTTATTTTATTTTACAATTTTCTTTGGTTTGATCAAGATTCTTATGATATTAATTAGACTAAAGGAAACCTGGGAAATATATTTTTAAAGAAATAAAGTAATTAATGTCAGAAAATAAAATTAGGAGCAATCTACTTATAACTAAAGATAGCCAATGCAAAATTAAGAATAGTAAAATAATAAAGGTTCATCAGGACTTACGTAAGTTGGGGTGCGTAGCAGCTGGTCTCAATTTTTCAAATCTGACAGTGGGACGGTGACCTTGAAAAGTTCTGCGGAACTGATGAACTTTACTTTCCCAGTTTTCATCGCTGAAATTAACAGTCAATTGAAATTAACAATTGTGAGTTTGCAACTGCTACTCATGACTGCTAAGTCAAGTTTAGCCTATCTAAATCCAGCGCTGTTTACGTTTATTTTGAAAATGGCACAAAACGTCAATATGAAGAAAAGCCACAGTTTTGTGAAAATGAAAAGCATTTGTGGTCTAGTTTTTTAATACTCAAAAACTTACTCCAATGCTGCCTTACATGGGGTCATAAAAATGTTAAAAAAACTGGGAATAAGGCAGTGGTTTTGATAATTTTCATTTAGGGTGAAAAATGTTGTCAAATTGGCGATTTTTAAGAAAGTTTAATAATTTTTAAAATATTTAAGTTATTTGTCTGTTCTAAAGTTCAGATAATTCCTCACGGCAAGATTATGCATGTAGTTTAAAATCACCGCCTTGCTTTAAGTGTAAGGCACTTAAACTATGGCTTTTTCTTTATTTTACTTGTCAACCGAGCTTCGAAAAGCAGCTTTAACGAAATAACAATTAACAGTTCTAAGATATAGAATAAAGAGAAACTTCTAACAAAATTTTTTTTTTTAAATTTCATTCTTAGTAAAGATTAGTTACTGTACCTGGAAGTAGAGTTCCTGATATCTAACTTTTAGATTGAGAGTTACGACAATGGTTTCAAAATTGTCCGAAACAGCGGGATTGCGAAAGAGAAAGATAGGGGAATGGTTACCACACTTGGCGGTGCTTCTTTCCAGTCTCATTTTCTTTTTTCATGTTAGAAACTTTTAGGCTAGCATTATAACTTTTATCGGTATTTCAATTTTTCCTTAGTATCATGTGATGTTTGAGTTGGAGGTATGTTAAAAATAAAATTAAAATAAATAACATTTTAATTAAAAGAGTTAACTAATGATAACTTTACAAAAAACTAAATTGGTAAAAGCTTTTTCTCATTATTTTTATTCAACATATTTTTATCACTTAAATAACTATTTTTATCTTAGTATAAATGAACTTTTTATTTTATTAAATTTTTGTTAACTCAATGGAATCTTCACATCTTTGTGATGGAACCTTGATAGATGAATGTTTATGTGGATGGAATATTGCAGTCAAAACTTTAATTGAAGCTTTATACTGGATTATAATACTATTTGCCCTGCCACTACAAGCAGACTTTATCATATTGCGAAAGGAAACTTGCTGTCTGTCAAATTTCCGATCATTTTCTTATTAACTAGAGTGCTAATATTATAATAGACCTTCTGCGCTTGACGACAATACAAGTTTCAATCCTTTCCAAATTTATCAGTATGTATCATCATATTATTGCAAAGTTTTGATAAAGTTACCAATAACCCGATGCTCCATAGATGAGAAAGCATAAAATTGAAATAAATGAGAACCAGACAGTGACATATTTTTTTTTCATATCGTTAACTTAACGAACCGATATTGAATGGAGTGTGTTACCCTGTGCCGTATTTGTTCCTGTTGATTGTCAAGCACGGTGACATTGGTGAAGCTGGAGCAGTTCCATCACTGTCATTATTTTCATCATCCTCAGATATTGAAGGCAATGTCATTGATGCCATGCCATTAGAATCCTGAAAAACACAGGAAAAGTTGTTAAAATAAATAACATTTGAATTGAATTCTAAACAGTTGTTTCATTAATCGAAATAAAATGATTAAAAAATTGATAGTCTCAAAAAATTTTGGGGTACAATAAACATAGCAATCAAATTTATCTTTATGGAACAATTTATAAACTTAAAAATTATTTTTTCTTCAATGGTTTATTTCATTTTTAAAGACAAGTTCGTAAATTTTAAAATTCAATGCTATTATACCGAGCTAAAGTTCATGACTGGATAAGGATAGAGTAAGCACAGAAATGTTAACAAGTTTCATAATATCTTGATGATATTATTGCGAAATAATGAGGCTTGGACATGTTTTACCATTTACGTATCTTTTTTTATTGTTTATGAAACTACAGCTGTTATTTCCAATGAAAAGTGCTATAAACTCACAAAATTGGCAATTTTCTCAGCGCAAAATATTTAAAGTCATCTTAATGAAATTTCTCAGAATATCTCACAGTGTTTCAGAAATATTTTCTTAGTTTTGAAATGAAAATAACTCTAAAACTGTATTAGATGAATAGATGTTTGAAATAAGTAGTGAATTTAATACGCAGAACGTAAAAAATAAACATGAAAGCTTAAAAATCTGTAACAGACTTAAACATCTGCTGTACTTATGAATCATTGACACTACATCTTAATAAAGAAATAGGATAAGAATGTCTAATACCAATTAAAACTGCACGAAGTTGAAAAAGATTAAAAGAATATAAAAAAATTGTAGAAAGCTTAGAAAGGTGTGTCAAATGTCAAGAGTTGGTTCGAGAAGTGTTTTTTTCTTATTTAAAGTTCGTAATAAGGATATTTAATTGAATGATGTCAAGTGCTGATATTTTTTTCATAGTAAAAGCCACAGACAGAGACAAGACTTTTCCCTTTAACAAAACAGACACAATACATTTTATTTAATGGTATATTTCGTCAGTATTAGAAAATACTTTTAAAAATAAGAGTTATGTTCAATGAATTTGACTGGGACTTGAAACTTTACCATCTCTTTTGTTTGTGGAGGGTGAATTAGATTTAGTATTTAATCAAATGTTGACGTTAAAATGTCAAGGCCTAAAAAGCCTAGTGTCTAATATGTACTGTTTCGTAATGCTTTACCTTTAAAATTATTAAAATTATGTTGAGAATAGTTTCTCGATGAGCTGAGAGGTAATAGAAAGGATGTGAACGACTGATTGAACTATTTTCGCCGGTTGGCTGTCATGCTCTTACCAATTTTAGGAAAATAATTTTTTTTTTTATCACAATAGGTCCCTCATTCATGAGTGTACCTCTGTTTCGTATCCTTCTCGAAGATTAAATGTGAGATCGTGAAGGATGTCGTTACAGAAAGTTTCCGAGAACTCGGGGTAGAGTTTGAGCACTTCCATCAATCCTGGAATGTGGATGCTTTTGAGATCACAGTATGTCAGGGCTTTTACATCACTTGAAGACTTCAGCACATGTTCTGGACCGGTAACACTAATGTCACAGCCAACAAGATCACCTTTGCCTAAAATGGAAATTTAAAAGTATTGATCAGCAATCATTTTGGATGTTTTTCTCTTTTTTTCTCTTACATATTCTATTTCATTTATAATTTTTATACGGTTAGAGCAACCAATTTAAACATGCAGGAAAAATAAAGCGTATTAAAGCTAAATGATCGAGCTTCTTTCGGTGGAATCCCGACTTCACGGTGGAACCTCGACTGAAGTTCATTAACAGATGTAAATAGGCTGATTAGATAAAAGGATTTCTAATCATTGTGAAAATATTTATCATCAAGAATTAGGTTTTTTCTTTGTTTTAACTATCGTTCATTGTCTAAAAATTGGTCCGGCAGTTAAATTTCCAGTTCTGAATTAGCTTATGGCTTTAAAATTGCTTTTGGTGTAAGATAATTGAAAAATGAATAAAGTAAGCTGAAATGGATTTCGAAAAAAAAAAAAAAAAAGCTGTTAAAATCGTTGAGAGTGATTATTTAAAAACCATTATTCCTTTTTTCCAAATTTAATTTAGTTTAAATTGAAAAGTTCGATGAGAAATATTGCAGTTTTTTTATAAATGCATATTCTTTCCATTATTTGTTAAATACATTACTGTAACTTTTTAAAAAAATATTTTGTTACTTCTTACAAAGGCTTTTATTTTATTTAAATAATTTTCAAAAAATAATAGTAAAATTTCATAAATTACGGGTTATTGTTTTAGAAATAAATGTAATTATAGGTTTCAAAAATCATAACTGGTGAAAATCATAAAAAATCCGAACTCCTGATTTTTCCCCGGAACCCTAAGGTTCTTTAGAACATCCTTTGCGAACCGCTACTTTAGACCAATAAAATGGTTTTTGGCGATTTTTCCATTTCTTGATCGATTTTGATAATGGTTGGACAGATCTTAATAAGGTATTTGTTTATTTTTTCTCACTTTCATATTAGTTTTAACCTCTTATGTGCATAATATATAGATTTTATTTCTTATAATTAAATAATAATGGCTGTTATTATAGAGTGATCTTTACATCAAAATTTCTTTGGTGTTAAATTTGCAAATAAAATGTATCCATTTGACAATTTCTAATATTTTAAGTTAACGTCACACGGTTGTTACAAGGGAGATTTAAAAAAAAAAAAAAAATCAGCAAGGTAGTATTTTTTCACACAAGAAAAGCATCGCATTTTCGAAGGATATTAATTGGGAAGTACTATGATTTAAATCGCAATTAATAATTCAAGTAAGTTTTTCACTAGCTATTGTATAACATTCAGTAGAGAGGTTTTCCACCTCTGTACAATATCTGGGTTGCTCGCGTAGGTAGGTTTTTCTTAAGAGGCCTCTACACTCGCCATCTTGGATTTTAAGTAAGATTTTTATTTCGTGTTTTCGTTTCTTTATTTTTTGTACTTAAACCATTGCCGATATAGTATTATTAGACCACCCAATGCCTTTCAAAGATACTAGAAAATTAAGGGTCGTTTTACTAGGTAATTAGAAATAGCTTTTAGACTAGCTTAATTAGAATTAGACTAGCTTAATAAATTGTTAGAACTTTTACGAAATTTTCCTCAAAACTTTAAAGCAATGAAATGGCGTGGTTTGATTTGTGATTTTGTGTAAGTAATTTAAAACTGCACGTTTCTCAGTTTTTACATTTTAAAATTTAAGTTTATTACGTTTAAATTGGGGAAAACTGATTCGGTTGACTAAAAATTTTTTTTTACCTCTAATTGCATGAAAATAAAGATACTTATCAAAAATCTAAGAAGTAGTCAACTGTATACTATTTAATTATCTATCAAAAACTGTTGATTGCAGAATTATATTGCCCAAATTTTATCTAAAATATTAATAGAGAGGCTAAAATATTTTATGCTTTGTATCTCAAATTGTGATTGGATGGCGACTTTGTATTTTACATGCATAGAAAGGTATTCTGCATTTAACTATATAATTATTAAGAAATATTATGCATCTCTTTCAAAAACCTCTTTAGAAGCTATACCCTCAATCCCGAAAAGCTGACATTAAAGACAAGAGCAAAAATGTTAACAGTTAAAACACGTGCAAAAGATGTATTAAATAATAGTTTTAAGACATTAGAGGATAAAAACATATTCTTTTGATGAGTTCCAACATCTGCGTTAACTCATGACTTGGCTTCAATGATTTTCGAAAAGTAGAACTGAGAGGGTGTAAAAAAATTTTATATTTGAAAGTAGTACAAATTTACTTAAGAATTTTCAGGCACCACAAGGAAATGAATTTTTTGTAAACCTCGTAAGGACTGTTTTGTAGAAAAAAAAGATGATAAAAATACGATCAAGTCACGTTTGAATACCGATGCTAGAATAAAATTAATATTTAAATGTATTTCAAATCTCATGTTATATGAATCTCATATATATGAATAAATCTTATAAAATGACAAAAAAAGGCAGAAATACATTATAAATAAAGCAAAACAACGTAAATAAAGTACAAATAAACGTATAAAAATTTGCTTACTTTAGTTTTGGTTCCATAAACAAGAACCTTTTTCAGTATCTAAACACAAAATGACAGTAGAATATTAAGATAGCAAACAGGTGCAAATTGGTTTAATTTGTAGGGGAAGGGGAACAAGCTTGAACAAGATAATAGAAGAGAGGAGATAATAAATAGATGTGTAAATCTATTCTAATTTAATTTCTACACCTTGCACCCAGAGGTTCCCAACCAACTCTCTGACACCTGTTTCTTATCTTCTCTTTATTTGATTGCCTTGTTCAAGCTTGTGCCTCTCCTCTTATTGGTTAAACCATTTTCTTTGTTAGAATTTGTTTGTCCTCTGTTTTCTTCTGTTATTCTGTGTTTCGACACTAAGGAAGGTTGTTATTGAGTTGTTTTTATGACCGAGGGCATATAGTATGTCAGTTTTGTGCTTTTACTTGAGTTTTATTTTACGTGTTTTAGCTTTAATCATATGTGGCACTATCGCATATTCATTGTACTGTATCTTTTTTATGCAAACTCATTTATGAGTAAAAAAGATTTTTAGAATTTTATTTAATGAGTTCTGGAAAAAAAAGGTGAGGGAACAAAAAAACAAGAAATTACACGGATTGGATATTTAATGAGTGTGTAATTTTAATACCTATGAAAATCTGCCTATTTCAATTAAATTGGTCAATCTAAATGAATTTCTTTTTACTAAGTAAATCAAGCAAATTATCAAAAGTTTCTCTTATTTTAATTACATTTACTTTAATTTTTGAGTTGAACTTAAGATTATTGAATGTCACACTGATTCTGGGGTTTCAAAGTTAAATTTTTACGAAAGTCAAATTCTAAACAGAGTTTTGGTTTTGAATTCTGACAAGTCGATATGAAATGATGCTCACTATATGCGGTAAGTTAACTTCTACAAAAAGTTTATAACATTTTTTAATTATTACGCTTCGAATTTTTTTATCATTTCAAAAATTAAGAACCTCTAAATGCTTTAGTTTCGACTGTAAGCTTTAGATCTTTGATTTTAAAACATAGCCAAATATACTAAAAAGTATTGTAATTTGTTTTTTTAGTAAACAATATTTTCTTCTTCTTAGAATTAAAAATGTATGGAGACTTTTTGTTGACATTTGTTAGTAATTTAAAAAAAAAAAATTAAAATGTTTGAGTTTGCCCGACCTCATTTTCACGATACTTTGATCTCGACAACTGCCTGTTGTGATATTACTTTACTTTTTTGTACATTATATAGGCTAATTAATGAAACTCTCTCAACAAAATTATTTCTGTAGAAAATTTGAAAGCATAATTGCCTAGCATTTAAGCTTATAATTTGCGGAAACTTTTTGAATATTCATTCTGAAAGTTTTCTTTAAATTTTCTCTACAAATAAAACCTGCAGGTATTCAAAAAAATCTGCAGAGAATTAGAAGTTTTAAAACGCAATTTCAAAATTTCTTCAGAATTTTCAGATTATTTCTTGTGGGGAGTTAGGGAGGTGTATTTGTGTATTTAGTGTATTTGTGTTAAAATGTGGATAGTCAAATTTTCGCCTGATTTTTTTTATTCCTCAGTTTGACCATCAATTTTTCTTATTCTTCTTACTGTTATTTTTTCCCCTTTGAAAAGTTGGTCTTGTTGGATGGTTTGGATGGTCAAATAAGATATGTAATGAAATGAAATTATGCTTACCTAATATGGCTACGACCATGTTGTTCTGCAACACTTCCATGGACCCATTACAGACGAAATGGATATTGGTGAGCGCATCTCCCATGTGCACTAGATACTCTCCCGGAGCACAAAAGTTGCTTCTCACGTGACGGGAGAGCAACTTTAAGCAACCCTGAGGAGCATGATCAAAGACAGGTAGTGAAAGTATCTCCTTGTGCAAATGCATAGATGCGTCACCTCTAAGTTCGTCTGGGAACTCACGCAAAATCTGAAATAAAGTAATCGGGGGATTACGGTTTATAAAAGAAGTCTTAGGACAATTTCTTGCAGCTTATATGCAAGGAGAAGTCCAGTTGCAAAACCTTCTTAACTGCTATTTTTCTCAGGCAAAACTTGGGAAATAGGAGAAAATTGTGATAACCAAAAGAAGTTAATAAAACAGTTAAATAGGAAATCAACATACTAGCAAAATAAACTAGGGAACTAAAGCCTAAACTAAGCAAGAAAATCCTTGTTAACAAAACATGTTAACTGGGATTTTCTTAATTAATAACTAAAATTGAAACAAGAATATTTTTATGCTTGTGTTAAGGGGAAAAAAAAAAAACTAGATACAATTTTATAGCTAACTTCATTTATTTCCTCTCCTCAAAAATGCAGTCTTCATAAGTTTAACAATTAGAAAACTCATATGTAAAAATAAAAACATCATACAAAGTGTTTTATAAAAGTTTGATATAATTTTTAATGGCGATTGTAACACTTCCAAACAAACAATTTTCATTAAAAATATGTGGTTGAAAACAAAATGTAAAGAGTAAAACTTGATCCATGTTAAATCTCCAATCTGCCGCTAGTTATCGAGAGAAGAACAGCAAAAATAATTTGCGTTATGTAAATTATGTAAATGTGACATGGAGAAGAAGAACACACATGCATATTTTGTTTTGCCTCGATTTATGCCTACACACCACAACTGGGAATCGCTGAAGGAACGTATCGGAACATGTTGTCCTTTACTTATGGGAAAAAGTCAAAAATACATTTTATTTGCAGAACTGAAAATGAAAATAGCTTATAAGCTTCCTGCTTAGATGCAGGTGGTGTAAAAATGAAAGGAACTATAGTTGTAGAAGAAAGCTATGAAGAGTGGCTGATCAACCAAGAACTAATACACGAACGTACAAGAAACAAACTTCGTGAATCGGTGAGTACTAAAGGATGTTAAAGGATACGTTTGCATCCTTATTGTGTGCAAGGATTCCAAGAACTGACTCAAAGGTATTATCGTTGTGGGGAATTTGCCTGTTGGTTTGTGCGACAGAATGTGGTGAATCCAAATTTTAGGACAACTGTGATTTTCTCACATGAAAGCACATTCCCTCGTAAAAATGCATTTAATATGCACGACTAACGTGTATCGGTGGATGTAAATCTACATGCACATCAGTGATAATAAGTTTTTCTAACAAAGTGTAGTCAGGAAATCAAAGACGACCTACTTGAACTTTTTCTTTGACAAGAAAAAAAATGCGTTCTGAGATAGGCTCAGTAGGAGACGAGAGAAACTATATGGATATAAAGTTTTCGAACCGATAAATTCAGTGAGATGGTCCTGTAGCTTGGGCACTTTGCTCTTCAGATCTTTTTTCTCCATTCTTTGTGAGACACACATTGAATTTGTGGAAGACTTTGTCGTCAATTCTTTCTCCGCCATTGTACCGCATCCATAGCAACTGCCGATTGCTGTTTTGAACCCTTATTGATATCACATGTCATTACGCTGTTCAACGTTGTAAACTCTTCAAGAAAATGAACCTAAAGTATTCCCTCTAAATTTTCGTTTTATCTCACTAAATATTTTCCAAGTGTATAAAAAAATCATCTTTCTCTCTCTCTCTCTCTTTTTTTATTTAAAATTAAATTATCTTGAGAAAACTCCAATGTTATTGTAATTCATACACTGGTTTCCAAAAATTATGATGTATACAGCACTTTAAAAATTATATTACCTATCTATTAAAATCATTTGAATATTTGAAGTTACGGATAAGTTCTATTTCTTAATTCTGCTGAAGAAGTCATGAAAATTCTAGACGCCGAAACTGTATCCACATTTAGAGAAATCCTTATCTTTCAAAATGTGTTAAATCTACTCAAAATGTAAAAAAGTGTTATTTTTATCCTTTCAGAATTTATGCTGAATAAATTTTGTTTCTCCAATATTCGTCACAGGCCACGAATGGATGACTCCAAGCTTAAGAGCATAAAAATATTTACCTGCTAAAAATATTGTCAAAAATGCTGGCAAAGATATCATGTAAAGTTCGTCGATAACGTTTTGTATGTTATGTATCGTTAACGTATGCAGGTAAAATGTTCGATTTAAAAATTCCTTCAATCTCAAACGATGACAGGGCATACATAATTTTTTTTTCTTTTCCACCCATTTAGTAAACAAATCGCTTTTACTCTCTATTAAAAATCGATATTCAAATATCACGAAATTTTCCTCCATTTTGATGAAATCGTTTCCTGGTTTGTGTCCCGAGCGAATTTTTCGTCAAAGTAAACTATCATCACTTCTTCAAGGAAACTAATTTCGTCAAAATTAATGAAATATTTCGTTATTCCATTTTTTACAAAGGCGAAAAAAAAAAAGAAAAAAAAAGAAAGAAAAGAAAAACTCATAGTGCAAAAAGTATATAACTTTCCATCAATATAGCGTGGGCACCATATAGGTAGATCAATGTCACCCTAATGACATAAAATGGACAGACTATAGACCAGAAGAAAAATTGCACTCATGCTTTCTGGTATGAGGCCAACTCCTTGATACCATACATCCAGTCAGCTTGCTTCGACACTTTGTTTTCGATCGCTTAGTCTTCATTCTAATTAACAATTTCCCATAATGCACTACGATGAGGTTTTAAGCTGAGGAAACATTTTCCTCATATAATTTGGGTTTCGTCATAAATCACGCTATTTCGAGACGAAATTATTCTCAAAATAAACGAAATATAGCTCAAGGATTGCTGAATTGTCAAAAGTGAGAGTTTTAATTTTGAGAGTGTTGATGACTACTAATTGGAAGACGAAGAAAAGAAGGAAAGTGATCCTTACCTCATTAGGGTCAATGCCGTGGTTCAGGGACCATATAGTTTGAAAGTAATCTGTCATTCTCTGTTTGAGCTCTTTCGGGATCTGATGAAGTCTGAAAAAATCCTTCAGATCTCGAAGCTTCGTGTGATATTGGGATCGACGAGCGTACATCCTCTGGATGATAGCCGTTACGTTTCCAAACACCACAGCGTGCATCAGTGCTGAAAAACAAAATGAAACATAGATTAACAGATAACACAGATAAAACAAATGAAGATAGTATTATTGAACTTAATAATTGGCCTTCTTATATGCCCGTAGAAAAAAGAAAAAAAGTGTTCAAGCACGTGAACATAGATTTCGTGAAAAAAAAGGAACATATGAATAACTTTTGATGTATCAACTTATTACCAAAAATTCTTTGTTATTCTTTGTTATTATTTCACATAGGGGAGTGTCGGGTAGCCCCGCCCACTGTCAATTTCATATGTATAGAATATTTTTTAAAGTCAATGGGCCATCGGACATTAATTGTTATATTAAAAAAAGATTATTTTCAAAGTTTCAAGTATTTATGCAGCTGGTAACATGGTAAACAATAGTTTTGAAAATATGTTGAATACAGTAGTCAAATTTTTTAAATTTCTATTTTTTTAAGTTAAACTATTCCTTTTTTGGTTTATTCTTTTTGCATTATTTAATTAGATGATGAAACAATAGAAACATACAAAAATATTGATTATTACTCAATATTATACAGAAATATAAGCAATATTCCTTAAGTGGGCGGGGCTACCCGACTCTCCCCTACTTATGTTTTTATTGGGTGTACAATTTAGTTCAGTCCGTTTTTTTGTGATCAAAAATGCATTTATTTCAGGACAAAATGAATGAACAGATTAATCAAAGTATTGTCCATCGCTGGCTACAACTTTTCCCCACCTCTCAGGCAATTTTCGAATTTCATCTCGAAAAAATGTCTCGTCTTTTGAGGCAATCCAAGTGAGGAGCTAATTTTTGATTTCTGCGAAAGAAGTGAACTGGTGACCTGCCAAATCGTGCTGCATCCATCGGAACAACCAGTAATCAGAAGGAGCAATGTCCAGCGAATACAGGGGTGCGGTGAAATATCCCACTTGAGTGTTTCCAAATACTTTTTTTACGACTTTTGCGACATCAGACTGACCGTTATTAAGCAAAAGAATAACTTTGTCATGTCTTTGCTCGTATTCAGGCCGTTTTCCTCGTAATGCACGGCTCAAACGAATCAATTGTACCCTATACCGATCGCCCGTAATGGAATCACCATGTTGTAGCAGCTCATAGTATACAAAACTATTCACCATTCTTGAAACGTCGAAACCATTCCCTACATGATTTATCAGATGGAGCATTGTCACCATAAACTTCTACAAGAATTCGATGCGCTTTAGCTGCACTTTTCTTCTAATTAAAGTAGAAACATTAGCAAAACAAGTTTTGTGGTGCTTCGTTACCACAAAACTTGACATGTTCAACAAAGTAAAAAAACAGGGTTTTTGTATGAAACTCAAAGCGATGTAAATTGAATATTATTGACAGATGTTTAACCTCTCTGAAACCACCAAAACCAGCTGTCACTATGAAACATTCATAACAGCAGGGCCATCTCTTAAAAACGGACCGAACTTATTTGTACTCCCAATACACTAAGTTCTAACAAGGGTTGTAGTGCTAGCAAAATTTCCCCCGGAATTACAAGTGACTGAACCACTAGGAGGAGAAGGGTCCTATAGTATCAAAAATAATTTTCAATCTATAATAATAAAATTATCTTAAGTTATCTATGTCTTATTCACTTAAGTTTCATTATTTTTATTTTCCAATAGTCTCTATAGTTTTGCTATTCAATGACTGAAAAACTCTTCTAAAAATTTTTATAAACAAATTTATTTCTCTTTTTCGCTCCTAAAAATCAATCATAGAGACTTTTACATATTTTTGTTAAAAACTGTGCTTACTTACCCCCTATCAACATAGTTAAAATGGAGAAAACTTTCTCTGCATTGGTATTAGCTGCTACGTTACCGAATCCAACACTAGTTAAGCTGGTAGTCGTAAAATACAAAGCTGTTATATAAGCGGTTGTGATATCTGTTTCGTTTACACTAGCGAAGCCCAGTTTTATTGACAATTGATTCAACCAACCTAAAAAATACAAAAAAAATTCAAACAGAATTGATCTATTAATTAACAATGGTTAAATTACTAATTAAACATACAGGATGTCCCATAATGACTGCCTTTAATATATATTCTTATAAACCTTCTAAACAAAACAAAGTCAAACTATTATATTTGCTATGATTTTACGCGTTAACACTTAATGAGGAAAAAAAAAAAAAATAGGAAAAAAAAAAAAAAAGATTTTTTATGTTCTGACCAATTACAATTGTGGTCGAGAAAAGAAAATAAGTAAACTAAATCAAATGAAACTGGAAAGCATTCTCCTTTTGGCTGAAAACGTGTTAAAGATTTATTTTTAAATAAAATGCTGTAATAGATTTTAACCCTTCTTTTGCTCTTATTTTTCCCAATATTAATTGGTCATAGTCTGATTTTTTTGTTATTGCTTAAGGAAATAATAATAACACTTGCGACATTAAGTGCATAGTTTTCAGACTTCAGTATTTATTTATATTCTGAAACTGTATATTTAGGGCAGTCAGTATTATACCATAGTTATATATTATTACTACAGTACCATACATTATTATACCATAGTACCATTATAATATCATACCTTGTATTATTATTGTACATCTTAAAATTATTGTTAAAAACATTTACCGAGTCTGATATCTCAAATTAATGAACGGAATTTGACTTCGAACATATTTTTTTAAAATGATGCCAAAAAGTTTCAACACGCATTGAATCGTGTTTGTAACATGATGTTGCTCCTAAGAACCTAACCGTGAGAGTTTTTTGTGCACTCCATGTAACACATATACGGGTTAGTTCCATCAAAAAATCTTCCACGAAGGCTAGTTTGTGCCGATGTTTTATCCAGGAGCTCCCTTGTCTTCAAAACTGCATTCGGCGACATTTCGGACGCATTGGAAATTGACTTCAAAACTGGAAGGCAACGGAGTTGAAGAATGATAGTCATTAACTCCGTATTGGGTCAGCTGTTCTACATTGGTTAACAAATAAAATATATCCTTATTTTAAATTGAAATTTATGTCAACGACAATTTTCGATTAATCAGTTGTTAAGTAACATAACACAGTAGAGTATATTACATGAATGTATTTGTTTACAGTTCCTCACATTTATATTAAAAAAATTACGAACTATTTGCCTAAAATCTACAAAAAGTTTTTATAAGTGCGGTAAATTATTTCCAAATATTTGATTTCATGTTGAGAGAGATGAGAATTTATCTGGATTGACTATATCGATTGAATATTTATCCTATATATCAGGAAGTGGCCAACCTGCGGCTCTTTGAAGAATTATTTCTGGCTCTCGATAAATGTACCCGAGTTCCCTTTTCATTTTTGTCCTATTATATTTTAAAAAATTATTATCGTTCTGTACGTGTTTTAAAATGTCTTTTAAATTACTGAGAACAAATATGAAAGACTAAGTGCAACGTTGTTCAATTCAAGGTGAGTTTTCTATTTCCAATATAATTTTGACACAAAAAGCATCTGGAGAATTAGAATTAATCGAGATGCAAGAAGATCAAGCTCTACAATTAAAATATAAGTCGACGTCGATTCCTGAAATTTGGAAATTTGTACCGGAATCGAAGTATCCTGAATTAAAAATCCTGTTTGTCGATATCCTGTTTGTCGAATTATTTCAATATTCGTAACAACGTACTTATGTGAATCATTTTATTCCATTTTAAAATTCGTGAAATCCAAACACTGATCAGTATTAACTAACCAGAATCTCAAAGAGTTACTGCGAAGTGCTGTCACCAATTATTCACCAAATTTTAAAGAATTATCAAGAGAAGTAAAATAAATGTGTTTAATGTTTAATATTTTAATTCAATACACATATTTTGTACTTTTACTTTTATGTTTTCAATAAATAAAATTTATGTAAAAAAAAATTTAATGCCTCTTTTGCATACCTTTTAAATACGTATTTAATTGCGGCTCGCGAAAAATTTCAAATTTTGAAAAATGGCTCGACTATCAGGGAGCTTGGCCACCCCTGTTATATATAATACTTTTCAAAATAATTGCAACACAGTTCAAAATCGAATTAAACGACGTTGTTGAAAGAGGCAATAAAAAAGTAAACATTGAATTAAAAGCTGTTATTAATTACAGAATTGCAATTAAGAAGGTAGCAATAAAAATTGTAGAATATAAAATGAAACAGAAATCTCGTGCTAATATTTTCACATGAAAATCGGCAGTCTTAACATGCAGGATTAAAGAACATTAAAGCACTCGCGTAAATAATTTTTAAAGAAATTTACTTGCTAAGTATATTAATTAAAATCTAAAAAAAATGACACATATTTTTTTTCTAACAGAAATCACTAATTTCAGTAGCAATCACGACAAAAGCTAAGTCTTATGATCTAAAAAATTAAGTTTTGTGTAGGGATCTAAAAATTATTTTCAATGGATTAAAAGTGGTGCTAAAAACATGGAGCATAAAAACGTCAAACAAAGGAAATCAAGTATATTCAGGTTAAAAAAAAAAGAGAAGTACTTTTTATTATCTTGAACAAATAAATTTAATACACTGTTCTCTTAAATAAATATTTTCCAATATCTTAATATTTGCAGACATAAAGAATAATGAAAGGAAAGAAATATTTATTTTAAAAAATGCTTATCGTGTTTCATATAAACTATATTCATTTTCATAATTTTTCTTAAAAATAAATACAAGTCAACAATTTTATTCGAAAAGCAACTACCGTCTTTTAGAAGAGAGCTGGAAGTTTAAACAATTCGTCAGATTAAAAGTATATAAATTTTAGTTAAAGTAATATTTTTTTTCTTCATGAATTAAATGTTTTTAATTTAAATGGATTTTTTTCAGTTGCCACTTTTACTTTTAGTAATATGCGTTTTTTGTTAAGTTTAAGAAATAAGAATATTTTTAAATATATGTTAAGTTTTGAACAAAGCATAAATTTTGATTTTCTCAGCGTTGTTATTTATAGTTAATCATTAAAATATTTGTTTTTTTTTAAATGATTATTTCTTAAAGAATGTATACTTTTTCTGATCATTCTTTAAACATCTTAATTTATATTGTCTTTCCTCTGGAAGCATATTGTTTTTTTACCATTGATAATATTACAAATAAGTTTTGACTCACTTCTTGCAGTTGGGATCTGAGACATTGATGCCCCATTAGTTTTTTTGATTGACTAATTATCCATGAAAAAGACTATTGGGACATACACATACCAAGTCCTAAAGATTAATGCTGTTTTTTTTTTGGATAAACTTTAAAATAATGCATATTATAATTTAAAATGACGTGAAAGATTATAAATAGTACTTACACCGAAGAGCCATTACATGACCACCCTCCATCTATAACAATGGGCTTGCCCAGGTTTTCATCATGGTTTCTCGCCCAGGAACAATGTTTTCATGGGGCACATTAGGACCCAAATCCTCATAGAACAATCCCTGACGTCTGTAAGCTACTTGAACATAGTTGCAGACCAGGGTCACCCATTCATGGCATCTTTTCCTGCGGGGAATGGTGTTTATCAACAGGATAATGCACCATGTCATAAGGGTCGAATCGTCATGGATTGGTTCGAGGAACATTCCAGTGACTTTCAAGTCTTGTCTTGGCCCCCAAATTCACCTGACCTTAATACAATAGAGCATCTGTGGTCCTACTTGGAAAACCAAACTCGTTCTGCCACGCTACCCCCTCGCAATGTGGGGGAATTGCAGGTCCAGTTGGTGAGCGTTTGGTACCAGATACCTCAGACTACCTATCAGCACCTTGTAGAATCAATGGCACGGCGGGTGCTAGCAGTTTTGAGGGCTAAAGGTGGTCCTACATGTTATTGGTAGGGTGGTCATAATGTAATGGTTCTTCGGTGTATATTATCACAGTCACTTTTTCTTAGCTCCTTTTCAGCTATTTTTCTTATGAAATGATGCATAAATCTTCACAAACATGTGATTTCTTAAAAACTAAACTCCCATGACAGTTTTACGGATGCTGCTAGCTATTCAAATAGAAGGATGGAGATTTAAAAGACTGTAATGGGCGAATCTAATACTAAAATGGGATTTATTTAGTCCAACAGCCTACTTGGGACATACATGCTTTTAGGGTTCGAAATGGTTAAGAATACGAGTCTGAGTCTGGAGTAAATAGATTAAAATGTTGGCAATTTTTTTCACAAGCAAATTAACAAGTGTAAAATTGTTTATTACTTTAATCATAAAATAGATTAATTTGTATAAAATAGACATGGCAATGATGGAATAAATTAGAGCAAACTTTGCTGAATAATACTAAGTTTATGAAAAGATTTTTTGGAGGTTTAAATTATGTTAAAATTCATCAAAATGCTTAAAATAGGTTTAATTAAGAATTTACGTTTCAATGTAGGAATAAAATGATTATGGTATGATTTGAAAAACATATAAAACCTTATTTAAATACTCGAATAGAATTTTTTGTAGTACATTAGAACAAACACAATTGCGTAGTTCTCTTCCTGAAATATTAGAGGGACCGGAAAGCCTTTTCGGCATAATTCTAAATTCTTAAAAAATAATTCATTTTTTTAATCCATTTCGATTCATTTTCGATCCGTCATTGAAAGGTTGTTGCTAACCACGATGAATACATTATTGATTAAAAATAAAATCTTGATAACAAATGCAAACAATATTACTTTCCGGTCCCCCAAATAAATAAACTTATAAAAAAGTGATATAATTTTGAACTTATTGTCTAAAAATACTTGCATAAACTTTGATATAGCATTGAACTACATATATTTTTGACTGTTATTATGATTAATTTAAAAAAATATTTTTAGTTTTAAATAATAAAATAATTTTCATTTTTGATAAAACTGATTTGTGTTTTGAATTTATTTATGTTATTTATTCATTAGAGATCGTATTCCTTAGAAAACTCATCACTACGCAAGCTTGACCTAAATATTTATCGGGTGGAATTTGCGCAATATTAATGCATAACTTGAAGTGTGGACTGGATTAAGAGAAGTGCAAAATCTCTCTACCAATCAAATTACACTAGAATTATTATTTTTTCATGAGTTAGTGTTGTTAAAAAAAGTTGTGAATAGTGAAACTTACCCACATCCCATGTTGAGGGATTTGCGTCAATCTCAGCGAGTGCAATTACATACCAGATACATGCCATCCAATGAGCGACCAGAGAAAAGAAAAGCATCAGCAATGTTAAAATAATACTGCTGTGTTGTGAATAGCGATCCACCTTCTGAACCAATCTTGCTAAGCGGAGGAGGCGAGTGAGTTTGAAGAGGTGCATCAGTGTGTTCTGAAAACAACAACAACAACATATATATATATATATATATATATATATATATATATATATATATATATATATATATATATATATATATATATATATATATATATATATATATATATATATATATATATATATATATATATATATATATATATATATATTATTTTTTTTTTCTTACTTACTAAGACGATTTTATATATATGCCCTAAGTTTAGTGGTGTTATAACAGTATTCTTCGAACTTTTCCGAAATTATTCTAACCAGCTACTATAATTATATCGACTTACGTGTTTTGTGTATTTTTTCTTTCAAATAAAATTTTCACCAAAAATATTAAAACTGATCTTTGAGTTCTATCAAAATGTGATTCTGCAACTTGAAGAATTGTCACTGTTGTAGTGAGAGTAGTGAAAATTTTTTTTTCTGTGAATTTTTTAGGAAACTCCAATCCAGATATTTAAATCAAGAAAAAGAAATTACTTGTGAAAACAAAACAGTTTTTGAAATTTTTGTGTTGTACAAGTCATCACAGTTTAAATTTTTCCAAGCATTGAAACTTAATAAACTTAAAGAAAGAAAAAAAACCCATTTGTCAAAACTTTTAAGCAAAAAATGAAAATTATGGTTGTTGATTGCCATATAACAAATTATATTATAGGTTTATAGATTTTTTCCTTTATTTATAAACTTATTTACAAATTCATTTATTTAATTCCATTCTTTGTTTAGCTGATTCAAAGATAATCTGATTCACTGAATGGTCGATTTTCAGATTCTTAGACACAAATACTTCGATAAACTATTTTTTTACACACAAATACACCCACTAAATGATTAAGTCATTAATTCACCTCCATTTTTTTCTGTACGTTTTATTTTATTTGCTTTACTTATTGAATCAAAATTACTATGGCATCATGAATCTATAATAATACGCCCTTATAATTAAAAAAAAAATAATCTTTAAGTTAAGCATGCGTTAAATAAATGTATTTTACAAGCCCTTGAAAATGCATAAACAAAACAAAATAAATTAACGGTTGTCATAATAACAGAAATTATCAAATGACTTTGGTTAAAGTCAATATTTTCATCCCATTTAAAATAAGTTTATAAACTAATTATATAAAAAATCCAGTATAAAAACTCTGCAATACCCAATATATTAATATTTTAGTTTAGTTGGAATTAACAGTTCTCTTTTATAAACGTATCTGAAACAAGTTATTTGTTACTCCAACTTAAAGTTTCCATTCATAAGTTTTAATGGTTTTTGAAACTCGATCGCGTTGCTGCATGAATTCAGTTTGAGATATTTTCTCGAGGGAGTAAGGCCATTAGTGAACTGGTCAAGCATTAATATTTTATGCCCTATGGATACAATGAAAAAAATAGATATCAGTAACGTTATTTCAGAAAATTAGATCTCGGTATTGGCCTCCACTAATCTTTTTCTGTTAAATGGAAGACTGATTTATGATCTTGTGCACATGTTACGCTCACTCACTTCCTCTTTCAGGATTTCAGGAGTTATTTTTCTTTCAGATGTCTTACTTATTAATTCCAATAGTTAAAGAAGTCTTATTTTTACAATAAAAAATTTTGTATTACATTAAACAATATTTTCCCCCTCCATATTTCACCCTATTTTTTTTGCGAATAATTTATTAATAAAGAAGTAAAAACAATTCGATTTTACTTCTAATTTAATGGATAAATAAACACTAGGGTCAAATAATTTTTGCTCCAGCCTTATTATTGGTTTTGTCTTTGGGGAAAGTTATTGGAAAAAAGAGAATCATCGCCTTTGTTACGTGCCTTTTGTTCTGGTGAGGTTCTCGTTGCTGATATTGGGAGATACCAATTAGGCAACAATTAAAATGCATCTTCGAAATCAATCCTTTCTGCATGAAATTTCCTTTATCATTAGTAAGTTCTATTGTACTATAAAGCAAACATTTAAAAGCTTATTTAAGCATATAAATGTAAAGAATTACTAATTAATGAGAAATAAAAAAATGCTTTGTAATAATGCATATTAACCCTACACTATTTCTTTTGTGAAGATTATATCTATAAAAAATTCGATTGAAAAATGTGTGAAAGTTTAAAATACATTAAATTGCATTTAATTGGAACATTTTAATATGTATTCCGAAAAATTTTAAGTTTTGTGACAGAATTAATCAAATGATTCTATTAAGTCTTAAAATTTTGGTGTTGCATATTTTGAAAAAAAACTAATTAAGAAAGTGTCTTACATCATATTAATGTTACAAAATATAAAAATACATCAACTGAAAATCATGAATTGTTGAGATAAATATGTAGGAAATTTACTAATTAGACTTAATACTACCAGAAGTAAATAAGATGGAAGGTGTCAAAAAAAGTGTCTTAATAATAATTTCACGTTATAATTGATATTTGAAGAGCCTAAAAGAACAGGCAAATTGACATTAGACATTTTAATAAAATCAAGGTGCTTTTTATAGATAGTTTTTCTTCTTTAAGCTCTGCTTAATGTTAAGATTTAATAAAACAAGTTTATGTTCTACATTTACAGTTGACCTTTTACGTGTTTTTATACTTGGAAAATGAAATATATTTAAACAAGTCTCAAAGATTGAAAACATCAATTGCTTATAAGGAGAAAAAAAAGGACGCTACTCACTCTGCTATAGAGATTACAGGCATAAAGGAGATCAAAAGGTAAGGCAGCAAGGAGATCAACGACGAACCATCCTCTTAAGTAGTTGATGGCAATTGAATGGGGATCAGCAACAACTTTTCCTTCCTTGTTCACATACGTTGTACGGAAATTCAGAAGAATATCTATAAGATATTATTTAAGGAACTGTGAGAAATTTCAATAGAAGTCCTCAACATTTACAGAATTTGTGCATGTCTACATATAGTCTTTATTTTAAGTAATACACTGGTCTACAAAAATATAAAATTTTATTAATTCTCTTGAAAAGTGGAATCTAGTGCATTTTTAATATAATGGAATCTATGAATTTAATGCAGTTTTAGAAGAATGAATTAGATCAATAACTAAACTGTTACATATAAGGCTGTTACATGTAATCGTACTCATATGAACTGCTACAAAAGCAATGCTGCTTCTTTTAACTTAACATTGTTTACCCTTTGTGTAAACAATGGCTGAAGCGGTCTGTTATGCTTAGCCAGTACTTTTGATTATGTCTGGACAAAGCCTAGATCATATTTTATATTTAAAATACAAAATATGATTTATCATGTTTAAATATTATAAATGTTTTTCAATTTAGCGTTAAAAAATCCCAGGCGAATTAGAAAACTGAACTATTGATAATTTTAAAGTAAAAGATGTTCTTAGTAATCAATTGTACATACTTATTTCTCTTTTATAATAATGAAATCAATGAAAACATTTAACGTAAAAAATAGAGCTCTACAGGAGGAGATGCCGTGGCCTGAGAAGGAAACAGATGATTAAGTTTATTTTTTCTAGTGAGATTGAGTTGTTACCAATCCATATTGATGGAAAATTTCTTTGGGCCAAGAGTTTGTAACTTGTGTTAATGCTGATTTGGATATACGTGCCGTGGTGCTGTGTGGGGTTTAAGTTAGTTTCATTTTCTGTATAAGGTTATAGATGTAGGGTTTACACTAGCAATGAAAAGTTAGCTGTCCAATAGAATCACCTAGCTATTCATTTAGTAATCCAAAACCTTAATATGGTAGACAAACTTTAGAAAAAAAATAGAACTTTACAATTATATAATTCAGAGCCATGGTGACTCAAGGGATAGAGCACTCGTTTCCCAATGAGGTGATGCGAGTTCGATCCCAGCAATAGCTGGTCGATTCGAATTCCACTCCCGGCTCTCACCGATCAGGGTGCTGACGTAAAATATCCTTAGCGGTAGACGGATCATGGGTTGGAGTCACCTTCCCGCCAGGTTAACCATGGAAGATTTTCGTGGTTTTCCTCTCCATGCAAAGCAAATGCGGGTTAATTCTATCAAAAAATCCTCCAAAAATGCAAAATTTCTCCCAATACTTGATTCAGGAGTTCCCTTGTCTTCTAGATTGGGTTCAAAATTACAAGGCTACGGAGTTGAACATTAGTAGCAGTAAACCAAAAAAAAATTTGGTTGGCTGTTTAACGACGGTTATAAAATAAATAAAACTACATAATTCATGTTATGTTACTCATCAAAAATTATTGATTGTCATTATAAAATCCTGAAACATATTAAATTCGTTACTCTATCATGATATGTCCGTTATAGTATTTACTAAAATTAAGTGAGAAAAATCTGAAATCTAATTAGTAAATAGATTCAATTTAGAAATTAAAATGCTGTGACCAAATTAATTAATAAAGGACGAAAACAGAAAAAGTAAATGCAAACAAATTATTCTATAAATAATTAATTATCTAAAAACTGTAAAATTTTAAATGAAGTCTATTCTAAAGGAGTAAAAAATATGGTTTTGATGATGAAAAAATATATTGTCAGTACATGAATGCAAAGTACGGCACAATATGTAAATTTGAAATTTAAATATTTAAATTAAATTTTTATTTTGTACCAGACACTTTCAGTTATTCCATTTGAATAACACGTATTTAAATTCCATGCCAAGCGTGGAGCAATGTAATTAGTACAATTTTTTTTTTAAATGCATGGAATTCGGTAGAAAAAACTCTTTTTTAACCTTAATATTTTGTAAATTCCAGGCGACAAATTAGCTACTTTTGCGTATGATTTCAGCGACATTTGCATAACGTTTGGCGACAATTGTCGTCTTGTCGCCATACTGGAGTGAATCTTAGATATAAGTGTATGGATAAGTTTAGGTTCATTGATATTAACAAGTGGTCACGGATATTATCATTGTTTTGAATTGTTTGAATATTCCAAGCTAGTAACAGTATTTTACTATCAACAAGTATTTAAAGGGATTTTGCTTTAAATTTTTTCAAATACATTTGGAAGAGACCTAAGTAATTCTGAAATCCAGAATTACGGAATATTATCCCCAAATCAGTCCCCAAAATTGGGAATAAATTTGATTTTAAAGGACATTTTTTATCCCGTTAACGAACTCAAATTCACCAAGTGTTCAAAACCTTATATTGCTGACAGTAGTATCGGGTTGTAGAGGATAGACGTCATTCTGTCCCAGCGTTTTTTCGTTGATTTTGCATGTAGATGATCAATTTATGACAAACCATGACTAATTTAATAAAAAAAAAAATTAATATGACGCATTAAATAATCAAATAGATCATATTCACATTTAGATAATAGTATTCATAACCGAAAACTCATAGAGCAACAGCTTTCTGACCAGTCCAAATCGAGAATTTCTCCTCAACTCTCTGCACTTTTGAGGGAAAAAAAAAGTCCGTTATGAAAATTGAGTTTCGTTCTTTAGCGCTAATAATTTTTTGACAACCAGCATGAACCAAGTCCATCACTCCGTTATCCTTACCCTTGGGTATTTACCAAATTATTTCAAATGTGGTCTTGCGTATATTGAAGAAACTTAACGTATACCTTTAAACTTCGTCTTTAAGAACATGAAAAATACGTCCAAAATCAAGTATTTTTAGACAAGATCTCCTAGTTTAAAAAATTCTGATAATTAAAAAATTCTAATTTAAAAATTCTTTTCCAAATGTTTATTAAAAAACCTTAGGCTCATCAGGCATCTTTTAGTTTTTTCTGTATTTAACGGGTTTCAAAGCAAAATTGTAGGTTTTTTGTGGTAACAAAGACCGAAAACAGAACAGAAAACTTACAGCATAGTTATGATATTGCTAAGTTAAATAAAGTTGCATAAAAAAAGGATTAAAAAATTATTTTGCCCGAAAAACATTTTGAAACTAATAGAATGATCGCAGGTAAAAGGACTGTATAGGTTTCGGTGATGGGAATGTAAGACGTCAAATGAAACAATATGGCAATGAAACATCCTCTTTAATAGTCAAATATAACAAAACCACCAAGAAACTAACAAACTCCAATTAACTGATTATTTGTTGAAAACATTTAAAAGTTGTTATAAAAATAAATTAAAAACTTTAACTTCCGATTGTAAACATCTCAAACTGCAGGTGGGCGTCACTGGGTAGAAAATGAAATATCGTGGCGAAGTCTCGGACGCTGCACAACAACTATTTTATTTTATTTTATTTTATTTTATAACCGTCGTTGAACAGCCGACCCAATTTCATGAGTTTACGACTACTAATGTTCAACTCCGTAGCCTTGTAATTTTGAACCAATCCAGAAGACAAGGAAACTCCTGGATCAGTACCCCCAGAGGTATTGATTTGTTATGGGAACATGGAGGACTTTGAGACTCGACAGATTTAACGTGCATCAGTCACCATTTACTACACGGGGAGTCTTCGGTCGGCGAGGATCGAACCCACGATCTCTTGGATAAGGGCCCAGCGCCTTATCCAAGTTCGTGGCCGCTGGTTGTGCTCCTCCGCCGGTGTTCATCCGCGCAGGAACTATTCCGGTTCGTCCTCGTACCTTCGGTCTTCGATCCAATCCTCGATCCTTCTACCTCGGATTTTCATGCTATCTCAGCTGTCGTAACCAACAGCCTCTACAGTAGCCCCCTATCAGCGGTAGCGAGACTTTTCCAGCTCATTGCTGATACTTTCCCTGAAACTTAACTCGACGGCCTGGTCGTGTCTTAACCTCTTTTGGCCTGTCACCAGGCTCTGGGATAATAGATTCATCCTCTGCAGCTTCGCTCCTAGCTGTTGATTCGCTTTTAGGAAATATGTCCTGTTCATCTCGGGATACATATGCAGGCTTTAGGCGATCCACGTTTACTGTACTCTCTCGGCCATGAATAAGAATCCTAAAAACCTTCTCCCCTCGACTCAGCACTTGAAATGGACCCTCATATGGTGGCTGCAGGCCTTTTTTCAGGACATCGGCCCTCAGGAAAACATGACTGCACGACGCAAGGTCTTTACTTACAAAAACTGCTCTATGACCCTGATGTCTGGACTTAACTGGTAGCAACTTCTGCATGGTCTCTTTTAGCTTTCCAACAAAGTTTGCGGGATCCGCTGTACCAGTAGACGGACATAAAAATTCTCCAGGCAGTCGTATCGGAGTTCCATAAACCATTTCCGCTGTCGTTGCTTGCAAGTCCTCCTTCCATGCAGCTCTAAAACCTAAAAGTATGGTGGGTAAAACTCTTGTCCACTGACTTGTACTGTAGGCTCTAATCGCTCCCTTCATCTGTCTGTGAAATCTTTCCACTTGACCATTTCCTGCGGGATGGTAAGGGCTTGTTCGATGACAGGCCGAACCCAGGAATTTAGTCAGGGCATCAAACAGTGAGGCTTCGAACTGTGTCCCCTGGTCTGTTGTGATTCGTAGAGGTATTCCAAACCTAGCAATCCATCCAGCATAGAAAATCTCAGCAACAGATTTGGTTGTTATATCTGCGAGCGGGTAAGCTTCTGGCCACTTGGAAAAACGGTCGACACAAGTAAGACAGTAGCGAAAACCTTCTGATGGCGGCAAGGGACCTACGATGTCGATGTGCACGTGCTCGAACCTAGCATTTGGGGGAACAAATGTACCAAGCTTGCTCTGCGTGTGACGTGCCACCTTAGAACGTTGGCAAGCCAAGCATTGCTCATCCCATGTCCTAACATCTTTCTTTATACCAAGCCAGACATACCGCTCTTCCACCAAGCTTACACTAGCTTTAATACCTGGATGCAAAATAGAATGCAGTTTGGAAAAAACGTTTTTTCTGTCCACTTCGGGTACGAATGGTCGAATCCGTTTGGTTGATACACCACAAAGCAGCTCCACACCAGGATCACCTATTACGAATGGTTGAAGTACCAAAGATGAGTTACCGGTTTGAGCTAAAATTTCGGCTAGTTCCTGGTCACCTTTTTGGTTGTTAGCCATTTCTTGAAAATTGATGTGGGAAGGTGTTTCTATGGTAGCAATGTTTACTCTGGACAGCGCATCTGCAACCACGTTATCTATTCCCTTCACGTGCTGAATATCCGTAGTGAATTGGCCAATAAAATCCAAATGACGCAATTGTCTTGGCAAACACTTATCTTCCTTTTGTTTAAAGGCATATATCAGCGGCTTGTGGTCAGTGTAGATAGTAAACGGTCGACCCTCTACCATATGTCGAAAGTATTTGACTGCCATGTATGCAGCCAAGAATTCTCTGTCGTAAGCACTGTACTTTCTTTGAGATGGTGCAAGCTTCTTTGAATAAAACCCAAATGGTTGCCACTCTTTCTCGATCCGCTGATGCAAAGCAGCACCCATCGCAGTATCTGCAGCATCTACCACCAACGCCAACTGTGCATTCATGACAGAATGGTACAGCTTGGTTGAATTCGCCAATTCTTTCTTGCACTTCTCAAATGCAGCAACTGCTTCCTCAGACCACTTGATCGCGCTTTTATCATTTTTCTTAGAACCCTTTAAATATTCGTTTAGAATTGCTTGAGTGTGGGCAGCTCTCGGTATGAATCTTCTATAAAAATTCAAGACCGCAAGAAATCGACGTAGCTCTCTAATTGTAACTGGCTGAGGAAAATTAGCAATTGCAGAAACTTTATCAGGAAGCGGAGTAATACCCTTTTCCGTTACACAATGCCCTAGGAATTCTAATGAAGACTGTCCCAAGACACATTTGTTTACATTGAGTGTTATACCATATTGAGCAAAACGTTGAAAAACTCTTTTTAAATGAATTAAATGTTCTTCTTCGTTCTTCGAAGCTACTAATACGTCATCAAAATAAGGTACACAAAATTCGAACTCACCCAAGACTTGATGAATGAAGCGTTGGAAATTTGCGGCAGCATTTGATAATCCAAACGGCATATACAAAAACTCGAACAATCCAAACGGCGTTGTTACTGCAGTCTTTGGCACGTCTTCTTTGCGCACTGGAATCTGATAATACGCTTTTTCAAGGTCCAGGGTAGAAAATATCCTTTTACCTTCCAAAACCTGAAAACAGTCTTGCACGTGGGGAACAGGGTACCTATCTGGCACGGTCACACCATTAAGACGACGAAAATCATCACACGGTCGCCAGTCGCCATTCTTTTTTAGAACCATGTGTGAAGGACTTGCCCAACAGCTTTTGGAAGGCTGACAAACCCCAGATGCTACCAGAAATTCAAATTCCTGCTTTGCAGCCTTCAACTTTTCTGGCGATAAACGTCGAGGTTTCGAGAAAATAGGCGGTCCTTTTGTCTGTATCCAATGTTCTACTTCATGCTTAACTTTTCTTGGAGTGACACCTGACCTAATCAGAGAAGGAAACTCTGACAACAACTGGTGGAATTTAGAGTTCTCTAAAATTACCTTTACCGTTGAAGTAATCCCAGCATACCGGGTACCTCTTGTTTGCAACTTGGTCAAAGGATCAATCACTGCAGCATTTTTGACGTCGACTAATAAACCAAAATTGCGTAAGAAGTCAGCTCCGATAATTTGTTGAGGTACGGCAGCGATGATAAAAGGCCAGCTGAACTCACTTCTGAGTCCGAGGTCTAATTTCAACAGGCGTTGGCCAAACGTTGGAATGGTCGTACCATTTGCGGCGAACAATTTCATCTGAGAAGAATGGTCACTGGATGCATAGGCAGCACGAGGTATCACAGAGACGTCAGCTCCCGTATCGATGAGATAACGTGAGGATGTAGACTTGTCTGTCAGATAAAGCCGCAGAATCATCGCTTCGCCGTCATCCTTTTGACTGGATGACGGCCTCAGCAGTTTTCCGGCTGGAACGAACATGGAGGTCGGCATTTTGCTGCTCGTTGCTTGAATACTCTATGATACCAGCAATACTGTGAATTTGCAGACTGTCGGCTTAGGCTAGTAGAGCGTTTCTGACTAGTACTTCTTGACCGGTCACTTGTACGGGCTTCCAACCGTGAGAGACGAGCTGTGATCTCTGTCAATAAGGACCGTAAATCCGTCTGATCCGTCGAACCTGCAACTACGCTGACTGACTGTGTGTTAGTTGTCGTAGCCATAATACCATCCGCCATCTCCGCCAGCTTGTCCAGGTTGTCGTTGGAAATCGCCAAAATCTGTTGAACATTAGTAGGAAACCTCTGCAAAAATAAAGACTTAAGAAGTTCGTCGTTAATTGTCGTACCGGCTTTATTTCGCATTTCCAGAAGCAGTCTTGAAGGACGGCGGTCACCAAGTTGCATTCCCGAAATCACATCCCTTAAGCGTTGAGCTTCAGATTCAGCATATTGAGTGCACAATCTTTTTTTAAGTGCAGTGAACGGCTTATCCACAAGTGGACTGATAACAATGTCACTGATAATCGCCAGTTCCTCCGGTTGTAGAGCAGAAACTATGTGGTGAAATTTCGTTGACTCTGTAGTTACTCCAGCAAGAGTGAACTGACTTTCAATTTGTCTGAACCACAATTCTGGATTGGCTCTCCAAAAAGGTGGCGGCTTTGCAGTGACACGAGCAATTTGTTGACCAGCAGTTTCCGTAGAATCGGGCATTTTTTGTATTAATGTATAAGTCCAACAATAGAAGCAATTCGTACTCACGGCTTTCCAAAAATTTTGAAACTTGAAACGTATCGACATCTCTTCGTAATCCATCAGCTAGTAGAATTTCCAAAATGCAGTTTGCAGAAACAGAAATATACGTATTCGTTCACAGGTCACCTATTGTATAGGTTTCGGTGATGGGAATGTAAGACGTCAAATGAAACAATATTGCAATGAAACATCCTCTTTAATAGTCAAATATAACAAAACCATCAAGAAACTAACTAACTCCAATTAACTGATTATTTGTTGAAAACATTTAAAAGTTGTTATAAAAATAAACCAGCGGGTTACCGAGCTCGGCTCGGAGAAAACAGGTTTCGAAGCTAACTCGAAGATTTAAATTTTCAATTGCGATTTATCAAAACAATACATGCCATAAGAAAATTTGTGAAACCATTGGTGAAAAGATAACCTGTTAAAGTGCACCATTGTAAACTATCTAAACAAAGTTAGAGTTTGGAAAGGGAACTATTCTAAACAAAGGTAAAGTTTGAAAAGTCATAGGAAATAAAATGTAATTGATAACAAAAAATTATACAATTAAAGAAATGGTACAAAGTGAGCAGTGTAAAGATTGAAGTGTGTTGAAGTTCAATATTTTTGACAAATTTATTTAGAAAAACCAAACATATATACATACATAAGAAACATATTATAAACCTATAACAGCATAAACATAATAAACATTAATCATCGATTGCGAAGTCTTCCATGTTGTCCAGGTAGTTTCTTGTCGGAGAGGCAGGTGCGGCTGGTGAGTTTCTCTTGTTCAGGACTTCCTTCCATACGACGTTTCGGGTGTGGGTTGGATTCTCAGGCGGCAGCAGGACCTTCAACGCACTTTGACGCTTGACTCTTGAAAACGCGACGTAGAGCATTCCGTGCACGAAGACCGTCGTGAGGAGAAGCACGCCGACGAATTCGAATGTTTGGCCTTGTGACTTGTGTATCGTAATGGCGAATGCTGGAGTAACTGGGAATTGGTGCCGTTGCATAGTGGCGCCAAGCTGTGATTTGCTGGAGTCGAGCGTGATCCTTGGAAGGTGTACTTGTAGGCCTGCGTGTTCACCGGTGATGATCTTAGCCTTGATGATGTTGTTGCAAAGTTCGTTGACAATCAATCGTGTTCCGTTGCACATTCCTTCAGAGACGTCCAAGTTTCGGAGAAGCATGATGATGGCGTTCTTCTTGAGCTTCAGATTGTGTGGAGGCAAGTCGGCGATGTTGATCGAGTTCAGGAATTCAGGCGCGAATTGAATTCCCCCTTCATGTTGATCCTTTACCGAGTCGAAACTTGTGTATGTCTTCTCTTCGCCTGAAAGCATAGCGATAATCTGCTCGTTGATCTTGTCCTTATCGTCGTTCAATGGTGCAAGAATAGTGCGATTCTTCATTGCTTCGCAGTTCCCACTTCTGAGGCATGGTCCGAAGATTTCATCGATGAGGTTACCACCAGAGCGAATTTCTTCTGGGACTTCTATTTCGCCGAGTTCATTCACTTCGAGTTCCCCGTCGCCGAGCTTTAGCAGGTATTTCGCGAATTCTTCTTCTTCGGGATCAACGCGCATGTTCTTTTCGAGCGAATAAGTCTTGAAGTGTTGCCACAGATGGCTTCTCTTGATCAAAAGGTCGAGTATTTCGCTTTTGTTGGCACGTTGTTGAACTGGACAGCACTGTCGGAAGTCGCCACCAAGCACCATGACTTTGCCTCCAAACGGAATGTTGTTGCAAATCGCGCGTAGGAGTTCGTCGAAGTACGGTGAAGTACGGCAACTTTGACGGTCGGGTAAGCTTGTTCGGCGTAATGGAGAAGCATTCTGACAATGACGGTATCTTCTAGTTGTCCATTTGCGGGTAGAATTGAGTTGATTGCTTGTTGTTCCAAAATTACGGCTCCTTGAAGAATTTCATGTAGAGGTGCGTTCTGCATGTTGAAAATGTAGCTTGAAATCTGATGAATGTTGAAATGTCGGACTTTGTTGACGGTGATTTGAAATCGAAATCAGTTCCATAAATGCTTTTTTGGAAATTCGAATATTTCGAAATTGGAATTTTGAACGAATCAAAAAGAACGAATCTTTTTAGTTAACGAACGAGCGCTAAATTCAAAATTTCATTAACAAATTTCCCTTAATAAAAAGCAGTGGAATTAGAATCGTACTTTTTCAAAAGAAAATTTAGTAAAAATATCAAAGTTATCCTTATTTTTTTCTTTTATATTTGTTTTACCTTAATTTTGTGATTTAAAAATAATCGTGTGGTCATCAAACTTTATTAGTTCGCCATATTGGCTATAGATGGCAGCACGTTACCGCTTGAAACTTATTAGGCAATAGACAAAGAAAATTTTAAGAATTTAAATCGTGGAAAGACTTATTATAACAATTATGAACAACGACAGCTAAGCGTTCTATTTACGTATCTAATATGTTGCCACATTTTTAATACAAAAGTTAAACATTTCTCCACTTTGATAAATGTAAACTAATGCGAACCTTACAATTAAATTATTAATTCCTTCGTATATTATTGGTTTAAGTTGTCGAAAATTAATATTTCAATTGTAAGGTTCGCATTAGCATACATTTATAAGAGATATGTATTTTTTTAATAAGTTTTTTGAATATGGCACTTTGAAGACGAAAAAGTATAGATTTTCTTACAAAATGACTGATAACTAAAAAATTAATCCAAATTTATGAAAAAGAAAAAAAATACTTCTTCATTATGTCAAAACACAATTATGTGCCGAGTTTCGTGCCTGGGCGAGGCTTCTGGGGCGATATATTGTGATTACAAACAGACTAATACAGAACTAATAAAGTTTGAAAATATCCTATCTGTAACTCCGAACTGCTCGACCGTAGCGCTTCAAAACCGGCGCCAATCGATTCCTCGTGGCCAAAAACCCCAGACCCCCAAGTTTACCGGAGTTTATTAATTCTGGGGCGATTTTCGACTTGGCAACCATTCCTCGTATTATAGTATAAGATTAAAAACTTTAACTTTCGATTGTAAACATCTCAAACTGCAGGTGGGCGTTACCGGGTAGAAAACGAAATATCGTGGCGAAGTCTCGGACGCTGCACAACAACTATTGATGGCAAATGGCAAACTGTCATCTCCTTAAGTACTGGACATCAGCCTCTTCACTCCCTGTCGTGGCCGCTGGTTGTGCTCCTCCGCCGGCGTTCATCCACGCAGGAACTATTCCGGTTCGTCCTCGTACCTTCGGTCTTCGATCCAATCCTCGATCCTTCTACCTCGGATTTTCATGCTATCTCAGCTGTCGTAACCAACAGCCTCTACAATGAAACTCGGAAAAAGTTGCCATCTGTTATAATGTTGTTGTGTTGCCATGATCTCTAGTTGTGTGAGGATGTAGTCAGTATTGTTTACATATAGACTTCTATTTTTGTATTATGTATTTTAATTAATTTTTCATGAGGGGTTAAAAAATACTAATTCTGCATAAATTACAGGGTGTTCATAAATTCAATAGGGGTTCACCCCTTAAATTCAGAGGGGTGATAAAATGAATTAAGACAGTTGAAACTTACTACAGAACATGGGGTCATAAATTATGTTGAGAAGATGAAAATAGCATGTTGCCTCTGAATCTAGATGAGGCAGTGGGTGGGAATCTTTTTTACGTCTTTGTAGATTGGTCAATGACGTCAACGGTCACCATTTATATTTTTTTTGCAACAATTAATCAAATAATTTTTTATAGTTATCAAATTTGTAGTACCTTTTGCAGTTGTTTTTCAGCGTGCCATCAGAATCTGCATAATATTTTTTCTTGATTTTCACCGTCGAACATTGTTTGCGACCTCAACTTTTAAAGTAAGATTTCATCATTTAGATGACTTACACCACCCTTATGAATTTTTCAAGCTAGTATTGTAATTATTTGCGATTTTATTATTGGATCAGCATGCAATATTCCTCAATGTTAGGAAGATTTGGATACAAATTGTGTCATCTAAGTTAGATTACAAATTGTTATTCAATATTTATTTCAAAAATTTAACTAGTTATTTATTTGCGTATTTGCATTATCATCACCCAATCATTGTCAAGCACCTAGCTTCACTTTTAAGTCTGTATCTTAAAACTGGCATTGTAGGAGTGCCACCTAATTTTGATACTGGTCTAAGTCATCTCAGTTAGATTATAAATTATTATTCAATATTTATTTCAAAAAATTTAATTCGCTATTTATCTGTCTAATTGTATCATTATCATCCAACCATGGTCAAGTACCTAGCCCTATTTTTTATGGCTCTATCTTTTAATGACTACGGCAGAACTGCAACGGTCAAACAGATTCAATTCTGATCAATCCTCGTCAGACGACTCGTCTGAGCCGGTCCTCTCTCAGAAACTTCCACACCCCAATAAATGAGAGGAGTTTCAGTCACAGCTAATTTAATGTGAACCTTGCTGCATGCACAAGCCAGTTGTCCTGACGGCCACCATTATTTAATTCCTTAACACATACTCTCCAACTAGGGGTAAATAAGCACTATGTGTTTGTTTTATGCGAATAAATTTAAAAGCCTAGTTAAAAAAAATTTAGGCGCTTTTATGATGACGAGGAATTTTTTGTTTAACTCATTATTCACTGGGTCGTATACTGTTATATATATATATTTTTTATAAACAAATAAATTATGCAGCCATCTTGAAAAAACTTCGTGTTCCGTTTTGTCTGTTCGAAATCAATAAAATGGGTAGTTTATGAAAACAAACGGTCTCTGTTGCTTTCAGCTTACCAATGATAAAAATAGACTCCATAATCACATCTGTGATGATTGTCTTGTTAAATAAAGGAGCCTCGCCCGTGTCCCGGAAAGTGGCGCTGTAGGGGACGACGATTGCCACGTAAAACGTTCCAATGAGAATCAACCAATCCCAACACGTTTTGAATAAACCGTAATGAGACAGAATAAAGCGAGACTTTTCAATTGATTCTGCTTTGTATTCAGGCATGACAGCAGGACGATGGAGCAAGTTCTAGAAAAAGAGAGAAAATACAATTAAGTTCAAAATATAAGCTAAGTAAAAATGGCGTTTCCCCCCGACTCTCAATACATTCAAAAAGGTTAGGAAACGAACAATGGATGCTGTTATTTTGGTTTGAATTAATTTAAATGCATGACCGTCTCAAGGAATTTTATTATTCAAGGTAATCCTATACAATGTTAAAAAGGCTTTATCAATGTTTATTTGGCTGTTCTGGAAACCTAATCGGATTACATTATTGTTGCCAATAAATTTTATCTTTTTTTTATCCCTAAGTTTTGGGAAGAATAATATCCTTTAATGCAATTCGGAGCTTAAATGCAATTTTTGTTTTAAACTTTTAACTAAGTACATTTTAAAAATATTGGGTACACTCCGCGAGTTTAAAAATGTCGAGTTAAACAAAAAAAAAAAAAAAAAAAAGGATATTATTTGAGAATAATATTCAGTCAGGCGTTGTTAAGGATTTGAACAATATCAACTACGTAAATTAAACTGCAATATCCTTTTCAGTAAAAGGTAAATGATTGAATTGAAAAAAAAGCTCTGAGTAAATATTCAAAAAAGGAAGACAAAAGTTGATCGATATTGTATTTCTTCGACTGTTCTAGAACGTTTGCTGTAAGTTTTGTCACACATTAGTTAAAAGCACGATGTTGTAAAGCTTGAATCTAAAGCTATAATAGCCCCTGTAAAATAAAATTTTCCATTCTATCTCCAAAAGCACTTTTTTAATGACTTTTCCCCCGCAACAATTTTGTTTAGTTCATACCTAAATTCTTTGCGTAACGTATCAAATATATCTGTGTGTTATCAAAATCCGTATACTACATTGATCAACACAAATAAATAGTATTATAATTTTAGTTATAAATTGCAGAGCAGGAAATGCACTGTTGGAATATTCTAGGAAAAAATGATTAAATAACAATTTATTTAATTCTTATTTTACCATATTCAAACAAAACAGTCAAACAAACATACATAAGATGGTATTCAAACTGTTAACTGGAAGAAAAACAGTTTATTAACTGCTTTCACCAAATACGGTCATATATTTAAAGTTTTATCGAACCAACTAGACCTACCTAATGAAGCCACTTAGTTTCTTGCAGCTGGGTACATATTATAGCTGAGAGGGCTAATTTGTCAATCTGATGACCGACATTGCGGAGGTTCGATTTCCAGCGTTAATACCGCAATATTTTTTCCATTCCCTTCAACATATGGAGAGTTTACAATGCCATGCATTTCAAATTTGTGACTCTGGACTTTTAGAATATGATACTCTCATTCTCGCATAAATGGAAGTACCATAAAGCAGCTTAAAACAAAAAAGCCTAGTGTTTCCCATCTCTTACGAGAGGTGAACCAACCAGATAAACTAATTAACACATTCCATGGTTCATTTAATAAAACACAACTCAACCGCAGCCAAACTTCAATGCCCATTACCTAACGAAAAGCGTAGCTGCAATGTCCAGTTAAATTTCTTTTTTACGCTTTTTTAAACCATGCTAATTTCAAATTATTAAAAAACCGTTTAGTTTTGTATTTATGATTTTTTTTAAAGCATACTAGTTGTAAGCAATTTCAAAACCATAGAGGTAGTTCTTTACCGTAAACTTTACGGTTAATTGGATGGACAGATTGCTGCTGGTTTTTTCACAGTAATTTTAGAAATTCTAAGAGTGTGATTTAGTGACTAACACGTGATAAAAGGTCTTGTAAAAAATATATATATATATATATATATATATATATATATATATATATATATATATATATATATATATATATATATATAATATATATCGAGTTCTCGAATAAAAAAGGGAGTTTCAATTAATGGTATGGTTTCTCCTGGTCGAAAGTAATATTGCATACCTAGGAGGCGTGGAATCAATGCGGGTTCGGAGTATTCTCCACTCCCTTTCTCAAGAAGAGAACATTCCAGCTGAACTAGTTCTAGGTGTGATAAGCGATTAGCTGCTCTTTTGTGTAGAATGCTCCAAGACTGTTCTACTGGGCTCATAGCGGAGAAGTATGCATTTGAAAGAATGATTAAATTCATTTGAAGAATTTCTTCGTTGAAAAGGAAAATTTTCACTAGTTGAGCATTACGTGGCTTTCTTTACAATCCACGAGAATGAATTCATTTCCAACTATGGCAGAGTAAGAGACCACAATAGGTCTAAGCTAAGTAGGTACTTTATTTACGTCACACTAGAGCTGCATAATGGGCTACTGGCGACGGTCTGGAAAACATTCCTGAGGATGATCCGAAGACATGCCATCACAATTTTGATCCTCTGCAGAGGGGAGGGCTCACCTGCTTTGGTAGCCCGATGACCTGCGCGCAAAGTCGAGCACTTTGCGGTAGAAATGTTTAACGAGGACCGATGCCTCGCACCTTCGGTCCTTACGCAGGCTGATAAAAGTGGTCACCCACCCACTTTATGACCGCAGCCAGTGTTGCTTGACTTCGGTGTACAACTAGGAACAAAGGAACTTTACGATCAGTCCACTGCGGGACAATAGGTCTAAGGATCTCAACCCTTGTATGGCTAAGCTATTAGTGTTCTATTCCTAATAATGTTGAGTTTGGTATGGATATTGATGGAAACATTGGTCCAGATTTACACTCCTCCTCCACTGAGCCGGACATTTTCATGCAGAAACTCAAGAGTACCGCGTTTTCTTCTTACATGATTATACGCCTACTGTAAGATTGGACACTGAACCGAAACTCGCCTTTTAAAAGCACGTTATTTCACTCATCCCGCCTTAAAATGAGATGTGCCTTCCTTCTGCGGGCAGCCTAGCGATTCACTGACAATGATACAAAAACCATAGCATACAAACCAATATAGTGGCGCTTTTTACGAACTGCTTGAGTAGAAATTCAGAAACCAGTCCAGTGCTGTTGAAATTAAATGACATTTGTAATACAGTCTCTTCTGATTGTTACATTGTTAAGCAAATCATGTATAAATTATGGTTTTAAATCTGCAGATAGTTGGATGTGAAGAACAGTAAAATTTACGAATTTAATCAGTAGTCTCAACCCTTTTTTCAACTATGTAAGACCACGTTTTTTCTTCGTAAAAATTACAAAGTAAATCCGTTATCACAACAGTTTTCTACTATAAAAAACAAGTTTTTTTTCCATAAAAATCACGAAGAAAATCTGTACTCGTTACTGTTATAAATAATTTATGCCAACACTGTAGTCGAGCCGGGAGCAGGCTCCGTACGAACAATCTTTTTCTGGGATTCGAATCTGGTTCAGATCATCGAGAGGCCCCTGAACTGGCAAGGCTTAAACTGTCTTTACCTTATAGGTCAATAATTAAATATTGAAATTATATTTATGTTTAAAAAAATGCCTAAAACTACAGTGGTCCACCCTAATAAAAATGTCTGGCTACTTAGTTTATCAAAAAATTATATCTAAAGAAAGATAATAATCAAGTAGAATATCAATTTGACAACAAAATCAGAATGCAGTTTTATTTATATGAGGCTCAAAATTGTAAAATAAGAGCTGAAAAGTGGCAAGTATACAAAAACGTTGTAAAATGATTTGAGAAATAATGATGTTATCGTATGGCCGGTATCGTATGACAAAACTCTAGGGTAGAAACCAGAATTTGAAAGGAATGATTTAACGGTTTATGATAAGGGAAAAACTATTTTGCCAATAAATCAGCTTTAAACCGTCAAATGTACGGAGCAACTCTGAAAAAACGGGTATTTTTTTAAAAATGCATTGCTGAATATCAATCTTCATTTTGTGTTGTTACTGGCCTACGACCATGTCCCGATCTATTGTAAACATTTTCAGTTTCCAAAGCCCAATTCCATAGTCCATAATACGGAAAGAACAATTTAAAAAAAATCCTAACGCTTCCGTAACAGTAGATTGATTCAGACCCTCTTCTAAACGAAAATAGCACTCCAGTTCACCGACTCAGGTAAATTTTGCTGTTGAAGTATTATAATAAGTTACAAAAAATTCCACGCAAAAGCGGGGTAGTTCCGTAAAAAAGTCCTCTACTTAGGCTAGTTTGTCCCAATGCTTGATTCAAGAGTTCCTTTGTCTTTTGGGTTGGGTTCAAAATGACAAAGTTACGGAGTTGAACATTGTTAGTCGAAATCTCAGAATCGTGTTGTCTGTTCAATTCGGCTATAAAATAAAATAAAATAAAATAAAATAAAATAAAATAAAATAAAATAAAATAAAAACAAAATAAAATACATCGAGAATCAAAAATTCAAAACTGTAAAAAAGGGCATCATTATTCAGAAAAAGTACGTTTCTGTGTCGAATTTTTTAACTTTAAATATTTTCTGGGCCAATTAACCAGCATATTTAAGGTTAAGCCTTCTAGCCATTTAAATCAAATTAAATCAAAGAGATAATAATATATGCATTTTTATATCACCATGTCCGACATAAAATTCGAATATAAGTCGTATTTCTTTATTTTTCTAATGGAAAGTAATTAAAAAAAAATCGCATTTTATAAATTTTTACTTTCTTATATCAACTACTTAAAACACAAAAATTATGCTGATTAAGATGATGTTGTTCATTAAATTATGTGTCAGATAAAACATTTAAAAAATATACACGCATGTATAATTTCACTTAGTTATTTTCTATACTATTTAAATGATGCCTCATTTAACATAAGATTGCTTAACCGGAATGGAAGATAAAAAAAAAGAAAAATTTTAAAAAGAGAATATTACTTAAAGAACAAAGAACTTTTGAAAAAGAATAGCTTTTTTAATTTTAAGATTTCTTAGAATTAAGAAAGATATTCACTTTTCCGCTCCAATAGCAAGATCTTTTCGAGACATTTTTTGGCAGCATAGTTGTAGTTTAGTATAATTAGTTAAAAAAACTGTAGGAAGCTGAAAACTGCTGTAATCCTTTTAGTTTACTTCTAAATGAAAGGATTAAAGGTTTGTTCCTCTTTATTTAGTGAGCTTTGGCCTTGCAGCTCGAAAATGTTGGCCTTTGGGATTTTAGGAATAACAAAAAAAAAAAAAAAAAAAAAAAAAAAAAAAAGGAAAGAAAAACTATACTTTTGAAAAAAAGATTTTATTAAAAAAATATCTAACACAAAATTCCGCATCAATTGAGTAGTTGTTATTTCCAACTTTTTCTAAAAACTTTCCAAAAAAATTCCTTTTTATTCAAATAATTAATAAACAAACAGTCGTTTCACAAATCTTAAATTGTTACTATTAATTTTGAAATATAAAAAAATATATGTATATTAAAAGAATAACAACAGATTAAAAAAAAAAAAAAAGACTTTTTGTTCTTTTTCCAAAAGCATACAAATTAAATGCCTACTTGTTTCATCCTTACTTTTTATCCTGAAAAAACAAAACATGTCTATTTTGATATGAATACAATATAAAGTTTCTAATTTTAATATGTAATCTTTTTATATTACATTGGTATAAAAAAACGGACATAAATTGGCTAACACATTGATCTTATTGACATTGCTAAATTGTACAAAACTTTTCAGTTAACGCATAAAAACAACACGCAAGAAAAATAAATACGTTAAAAAGAGATAATTCTTTCAAAATTTAAAGGAAAAGAGATATTTCAGCTGAGTCATGTGAATGTTTGCAAATTAAATGAATGTTAAATAGCTATTTGAAAAGTATAAGTGGTGGTTCGGGGTACTGATTCGTACTTGTACATTTTGATAGCTCACAATTAATGCTGTATGTCAGTATTTTAACCGACCATAAGCACTCGCTTTAGTGGTATACAATATTCCTCAAAAAGCCAGGAACAAATTATTAGCAGCAATTTGATAGCTAGTATGTTTTTAATGTATGATATTTGAAGGGCTAAGATTGTCGTAAAATACCGAATCGAGTGTGTGTGGAGCTCGGAAAAATACACTTCCACCTATATAAGAAATAGCACGTGTTCAACTATTAAGTTTCTCCAGATAAAGTAAGTGCTAATGCAATGCCATAGTATACAATGTTCAATATTACACTGTTGCTCCAACAAAAATACGTTTTGTTATATTTGCTAAATTTTTCATGTAGGCTCAATTCAACATTCAGTCAATTGAATAGATAAATATTGAGTCCCTATGATTGCATTAAAAGAATGCAAACACTGTGTCTTATAAGAGTGAAAAATGGGTCAATGAAATTGAATTTGTAAAATACGAATCTTAGAACAGTTATTTTATAAATGCATGCAAAACACAAAAAATAATTTGTAGCAAAAATTTTAATTAAAAACAAGCATATTACGCAAAATACCTTTTTTAAAGTATAATCTAGTTGTTTGTCTTAGATAATGTAATTTGAAAATTCTGTCTTTGGATTTGCATCTTTACTTTAAATTGGAAGCTGCTAAAAAAATATTTTGAGCATGTAAGGATATCAACCTTTCTAATACTTGAGGATGTTGTGACGTATTATATGTTTGTTAATCCTACTTGTTTAAATTTTCAAAACGGAGAGCTTCAAGTGAACTACATAATGCAATATTCTTTTTTTTTTTCCATTAACGTAGTTCTAATAAACGATAAATTCATTCTGGATGTTAAAAATCCAAACAACTTCATTAAACATTTTTTAGAAACTTTTCAATTAAGGGAAATTTATTTTAATTAATTTTATCATTATTTGAATGCTGAGAGAATACCGGTTGGAGTACAAATTTTATAATATAATAAATTTTTAAAAATTGATTTATTGCAATTAACTTTGTTTCCTAAGCCCTAAAATAAAAGTAATATTTTAATATGACTGAAAGACAAATGATTCATTGTTGTTGATGAGAAAGGCAAATAATCATTTATTTATATTTTTTCTGTTATAGATTAATGAAGCATATTGGTTGATACGGGATTTATCCAAAAAGTAATTGCTATTGAGTCGATTAGAAACATTTCTCAATATTAATGAATCGAAGAAACACATTAAAATGTTATAAAATCGTTTCCTCTTGGGTCGATACATCGTTTAAAGAGGTTTTTAGGAATCAAAGGTGTTGTGGTAGGCTTTTTCTGGAATGTCTTATAGAGCCTTGATGTGAAACTCTTTTACTCAATCAATTGTTCTGAAACCATGACTTTTCATGGGTGTTTTCAAGCTCGAAAACACAACTTCTCAGAAGCCACACCACGCGGTATTCATTGGCACTTATAAATTGTCCGGACACGTTTTTATGAAGTTTTCCTATCGATTGCAATGTCTGCTATTAGGCGAAATAATGCCATTGAAATGGTTAGAATTGCGCCATTGAAATGGTTTTAAGTTCAAGATTTATGTCATGCTCATTACATTTATGTCGTTGATGGCTTTTCATCAGGCTTCACCACTGATTTTTTCAGGGCGTCCAGTTTCCATTTGTCTTTGCATTTTGATTGACCCTTTATCAACCAAGTCCAAGTAAGATAGAAAAATTCTCACCTTGGACTACCAAGCTTCACACAAAACTCGCTGTATGAGACCTTCATGGGAAACAGAAATGACTGTAGTTATTCTCTGGATGAATGTTGATGACTGAACACATTGCAGCATGTATCCACTGCTTTGTAAAACCTGTTACCCTGTATATAGCGCACTCCACCCGACTTTGGCCATTAACTTAGCCCTATTTTTCAGTTCCCTACCTTTTAATAGCCATGGTAAGAATGCTACTTGATTTTAAACTGTGACGTAAGGGGACGTGGGCAGAACCTGAGCTGGTAGCCCTGGTCTCCAAACTTTTACTTTACAACCAATCTGGGGACTTTCAGCAACAATAATTTAGAGATATATGTCCATAACAAGTGGTTTTAATAATAATAATAATAATAATAAATATGCCCAAGTGGGTAAAATAAACAGACTTATAAACAGATTTTTAGTGACTTATGTAAAAATAAGGTTTATGCAAATAAAAAGTGCACGTGTGCACTTGTGTCAGAATGACTTGCGCCTCTTCCGAAGACGGATTTATAGGGCGATAGCACACTGCTTGCGGCCTTCAACAGTAAAAGATGTTCTGAGGAAATTGAAAGTAAAGTCGTGCTATGAAAGGATACACCCAGATCAGAACAACGACGGATTTCCTTCCTCAAGGGGATACTATCAATTTAACAATGATTTAGTACTCTGACAAAACTACAAAAAGCGATCAAAAGCAAACGGCCAGACTTTCTTACACAACAAGGGATTCTTCTACTTCCAATGCCCACCCACACGTGTTTTTTGAAACTCAGACAACTTTACAAAATTTCAGTCAGGAAGTTTTGGAACACCTCGCGTACAATCCAGATTTGTCACCCAGTGACTTCCACATCTTTGGATCACTTATGAGAGCATTACTGGGGACACGTTTTCATTCGAACGACGAAGTGAAGAAAGCTATACAGGACTTCCACCAGAATCAACCACAATATATTTTTGCAGCAAAAGTATAGACATGCTATCTAAACGATTGGATCTGAGTTACAACACTAATGGCGATTTTTTTTTCATTTATAATAAAGGTATTCTACTTATTCAACTTTTTCACTTTCCATTTGGGAAAACCTTATACCATATAGTTACGGTACACTTAAACCAATATTAAGGGTCACTTATAAGTAGAACAACTAAAATGTGACAATTAATATACATTACAGATTACACTATGTTATCGAAAACTATCTTTTGAACTTGTCTAAGTTTTACATTTGTTGATTTATTTAGTTTTTCAAAAATTGTTTTAATTTCGAATATACGATAATCGAATTACGATTAATTTCGAATTACGATTACGATCTTAATCTAAAGATCATTGTTCTTTGTGTTTAAATGTGCAATAATTGCAAACACCTTTCAACGATATTTATTCATATTTTTACCAAGAATTTTCAAAAAAAGACTGTTGAAGAGATTGATATAAAAAAAAGAGATGGTTTGTTTTAGAACTATTTTTATTGCTATGTGACATTTTTTTCCATATATTAATTTCAACACTTAGATTTTAATATTTCGGTTTCCCTAATCATTGCACGCTCAAAAAAGTTATGAACTTCAGTTTCAATCTATATTGAGCTTTGAAGGTGACTAAAGTGTATATAATAAGCAACTAATTAAATTCCTTACTAATTAAATTATACGTTGTGCTAATTATTCTTTCTGACGTCATTATTACATAGGTGAGATATGTTGAATACTTAAAATCTAATGAATACTTAAATACTTAAAATATAATGAATAGAAATCTAGTAGGAAAATTTTTTCAATACATACTCATTTCAAACATTTAGTAGTTAAGCATTCAGATTTTGTTTGTAGACTAAAAATGAAATATAAGCATGGAATTATTTTTGTTCTAATTCTTACATTGTTTAGCTTAAGCTTGGATTTAATTTTGTCTTGCTTGTAGTGCCCTGAGAGCTGATAAAGAACAGCTCTTGATCTTCTTCTCTGATAGTGGTTGCTGGGCAAACATCCTTCGATATCCAAGTGATTCTCTGTTTCTGCAAAGAAATATTCATCAATTACATTGCTGCTTTTATTGTTCTTATTAAATTATGGCTCGATGTTTCACGATTAAAAACGTTCAGGTTAAGTCAGAAAAGTAGAACATATTTGTTTATGCCTCACACAAGTTCATGATCAATTTATTTTTCATTCTTAAAGTATTTTAAACCGTTATAAATGGCGTAAATAGAAATATTTTAGAGTTTTATATTCAATAAAGTACATACAAAACAGTGATACTATTTTGTATTGAAAGAAAGATTTTTTTTTATGTGTGTGTCACGTTGTGAGAAAAACAGGAGTCTTACAAGAGAGATCCATTAGGGATAAAGAAGAAAAACGTGAATGAAGCACAATGAAGGTACAGAAAAGGACAAACTATAGTTTCGGTTCTATAAACAAGAACCTTCCTCAATGTCTAAACTCAAAGTAGCGAGAAAGATTTTGTGTTTGAACATCTAGAAACATCAGAAAGGTTTCCGTTTATAGAACCGAAACTATAGTATCTCCATTTCTGTATCTTTATTTTTGCTCCGTTCATTTTGTTTTATTTTATCCATAAATGCAGTGAAAATTGACTTTATAACTGGAAAAAGAAGTGTAGATAAGAGAAAAACTTTTGCATACATTATTCTCTATCCCTTAAATCTTAAATAACCAAAGAGTGGTCTAGAGTTGACCCCAAGAGTTGACGAAGACCCGCAAAAGGCCTTTGTAACCCCCATAAAAAAAAGGGGATTTGTGACATGGGATCTCATTTAAGCAGGTCATGACTTAATTTTTGAACGAATTACTATAATTAAAATATATTGATATTTTCTACGGTAAATTGCAACATGTGATCTCTTTAGCTGGAAGAAACAGATGATGCAATGCAAGAGAAATTGGGAGGAAAAAGCACACAAGAAGAAAGGCAAAACGTTTACTTATGCCGTGAGTAATTTTTTTTAATTGCTTTTCCATCATCATACCTGGTGTTAAGGGGTTTCAGAGTGATTGCGAATCTTGTAAATTAAATACTTCACGACTGAACTAATCTGAGTTCTATAAATATTTACTTTTTGTTTAGTTATTATGTAATAGACACAAAATTTTAATTTGGTTCGTTTCAATTAAAATTCAACTAATAAATGTCTATAACTTATCAGGCTTATGTTTATTTAGATGTCTAAACTACTAGCAGTAAAACTATTGCTAGTTTTTATAGACACGAGAATTTGGGAGAATGTTTCAGTAGATAATTTGCTCACCTTGCATTGCATTGAATGCTGGACAAAATACGATATTTAAAATAAAAGCGTCTTTTCTTTACTTAGAGTTAAACTATACTCTACTAAAGGTGTAACAATGTTCTGTGATGGTGTTTCTTAAAACATTTAATCAGAGAAAACTTTTAATAAAGTATAACAATTTCATAGATCTGTTTTTATATATATATATATATATATATATATATATATATATATATATATATATATATATATATATATATATATATATATATATATATATAATATATATATATATATATATATATATATATATAATATATATATATATATATATATATATATATATATATAATATGAGCAGGGAATAGGCAATTTTTTTATCATAGTAATCATAAAAGTGTTTTGATTATAATGAAATTAATTAATTAATTTATGAAACGCTGCGTCACGTTGTGGAATTGAGGGATAGTTAAATTTTAGGAAGTATTTCTAAATAAATACTTATCGCAAATATTAGATTAACATAAAGAATATGTGAACTATATTTTCGTGCTTTAGAAGTCTCTTCGAAAGAAAAGAAATGTTCTTTTTTTAACCAAGGAATTAAAAAAATAATCTTTTGTGTCCTGCGCGGGATATAAGAATAATTTTCTTTTTTTTAAGAGGGCTGGAATGGCAATTAAAAGCCTATTAGAGTTAATAGCTTAAATAAAAATAAGGAAGCTTAGACGTATGTAAAAATATATCATCAAAACTTGATTTTGTTTGTTGGAAATAGTTAAACAAAAAGCTGAAAAATTCAACAAAAAACTTGCATATAAGAGCTTTTATTAAACTGGCATGTTGCTATTACCATAAAAAGAAACTTTTATTTCTTTTTTCAAACCACACAGGAATATATAAAGAGTGTTTACTCTAATGCTGAAGCATATAAAAAGAGATAGTTTTTTTCCAATTGGGATGCGAACGGTCTCAGCGCCACGTTTCGTTGAAAAGTTTAACTATTAATTACAAAAAATTGAGTTTATTGTTTTATTTTATTATTTTTTTATGGAATTTATGAAGCTGTTTGCAATCGTTTGATTATTTTTTTTATTCCTACAAAATGCTTAGATGTTAATTCTTTAAAGACGTAGTGTGTTTAAGAAGACATAAGTACATTTTATAAAATAAATTACGATTTATTTTAAATATTTATATTTATTAATAACTTTCCTTGTTCTTAAATTTATTTAAAAGTTGAATAAAATGCTTATTTATATGGATGACGTGCACCACTAATACTTTTTGAATAAATAATAAATTTTGAAAAGCATTATTAATGTGGATTTTTCCCTTTCTTTTTTTATATTAGAATTAATCTTATGACAGAATTAAATAAACAGAAAAAAATATGACAGAAACATCTTTTACAAATAATAGAACTAAAATAGAAGATAAATGATTTAAAATTGATAAGAATTTTTTTTCTCCTCAAAAATGCATGATACGAAAATAATTCTAAATACTTATGTTAATTCATGGAATTCTATCTTTTTTCAAATTTTTTTATTGATATGAAGCTAGAAAAACACAACTTTAAAATTAAGCACATAGGTAATCAATTTATGCAATTGAACTATAACAGTTAAGAAACTAAGAAGCATACTCAAAATTTAAAAAGAAGTAACTTCGAAATTTAAAACAAATTTAAGAAAATTAGATGAAATTAAGAAATCTTGATGTAATGAGAGACATAAATAATTAGGGGGAAAATGGTGGAAAATGTGGCGAAAATAATGCTGATAGTTAGGAATGTTCGAACAAAATGAAAAAAATAACAAAAGAAAGAAAATTTTGGTAGAATGAAGAAATATTCAAAAAATTTTTCATATTTAAAACTTTATTTGTTTCCCTTTAGTTCAAATTGAGTAGTTTTATTTTGATAAATTTCAATTTCAATGCAATTTAGTTTTAGTTTTTTTATGATTTTGATACAAAAAAAAAGTATTCAAACCATTATCCTCGCCCTCATCGTCCAACTCCATTTCTGCCATTTTGTTCTTTGTCACATCCTTCGTAGACACGAGAAAAAGAACATTTTCATGCTTCTCATTCTTTATTGGAACGATATCTAATAGGCACCAGAAAGGTGTGGTAGCTAAATTGAAAAATAAAAAAATCATTACAAAAGAGGATAAAATTATTTAAAATTGCACATTTAAAAGCAAGAATCATTACCAGTATTTGCACAAATCTCTTTAGCCAAATAACTAACTAACTAACTAACTAATTAAATAAATAAATAAATAAATAAATAAATAAATAAATAAATAAATAAATAAATAAATAAATAAATAAATAAATAAATAAATAAATAAATAAATAAATAAATAAATAAATAAATAAATAAAATAAACAAGCCACAGTTTAATCTTGTAGCAAATCCATAAAATTTCTAACTATAAATGGACACCATCCTGCCATAAAGAAAAATATCTGGGTAAATATCTTAAATATTTTAAAAGTTATTAAACTTTTTAGAAATCGTCAACTTGGTGATTTTTAAAAAAAGTTTTCCCAATTTTAGCAATTTTTTTACAAATTCAGACAATGCTGCATTGGAAAATGCTAAAAAATGTAAAAATGCTTTGTAAATGCTAAAAAATTAAATCACATAAGTATTTTAATTTACGATTTTTAGAATTAACATTGAAGGCACTGGAAAAAATGGTTTTTGATATAATGATTATAAAAATATAACTTTTCTGAACGTTTTATTTTATTCAGCATTTAATAACATAAAACGTTGGGGAAAACGCCAATACCATTTTTTAAAAATTAAGTATGTGGATTGCAAAAACGAATATTTTTGCTTAGTTAATATTGTTGCTATACTTAGTTAATATAAAAGCAAGAAAAAAGAATACGTATGTTGATAAATTTTTACTCTCCTCCAATCACAGACTGATTCCCATAAGTTACATCTTGTAAAATTTTTAGTTGATAATAGAAACTCTATACTAATATAATTAAAAATAATGTAACATTTCTAAATAAATTTGCAGTTTTTGTGCAGTTAGTACTTTTTATAATTTATTTCAGTGATTCATAAATATTCTCATATTCCCAGATAATTGTTAGACGAAATTGAAACAAAAACACAGCATAAAGTGCAATTCTGGAGCGATTATAAATTAGTAAATAGAGATAAAAAAATAGATATTCAACAAATCGGTATTTTGATGAACATCTCCTGAGATTCAATAATGGCAAAAAATGCTATTTTTCCTTTAGCTTAGAAACTCTTTAATGTCATGAATTTTTTTTTTTTTAAAAAGTCAGTTAAATAGACTTAACTTACTTCATTAATATTTTTAATTATTTGATAAAATAATGATTGTTTTAGGATTTTTTTTGCATTTTATTGGATGTTTTTACAGTGTATTTATGAACAGTTTAATCATGAAACAAAATCCACTGGACTCAAATAAATAGATATTTAAATGTCATAATGGTTATTTCAATGGAATTTATTACTTTTCTCATATTTTCTGATTGTAATTAAAAATTTCGACCAACGAACTAAAATTTCCGTAGATAATCGCTTTGTAAAGAATTACAAGCAGAATTAGATTTTAAAATATTATTTTTTAAGAGATAAAATTGTACCGAGTGCTGTCCTATACATTGGACAATGGATCTTATTGAAATTTTAGTTAACACTGTTTTTTTGCATGCATATATATACATATTCCTCTTCATTCCGAATTGAAGCATAGGGTTTCTATTATAGTTCTCCATCTCACTCTATTCAGATATTTTGCCTCTCTCCAAGTCTTTCTTATTGTTTTCAATTCACTTATAATCGTCCTGAAAAGCTATCAATGACATAAATGTGACGAGCATGACTGAAATCTTGAACTTAAAACCGTTTTAATGGCATTCATTTCTCCAAATAGCAGACATTCGAACGTTTGGAATGATATTCCTCTTTTTCTTTTGCCCCGAGGGTTCCAATCAAAAACTTCTTTTACTTTAAAGTTCTCAGGCTTACGTAGAGCATCACCAATTCATTTCCATTTACGTTTTTAAATTTCTAGTTCAAATTGGTTTCTGTTTTGCTTTTCTAAGGATTTTTGAGTTACAAATTCTATGAAACCACTTGATAACCTACGTAAGATTCTTTTTAAACTGTTGTTAATAAATTCGTGAAGTTTTTCCTTGTTATTTTTATTGTAGATCCATAGAGTAAAACATATTTAACATTAGTATTGAAAATTCTAATCTAATTTTTGTTGAATTTGTTTTGTTTTGTTTTTCCACAGTTTATTAGAATAGCGTAAATGTTCTGGCTTTGTTCAATCTATTTAGTATATCTTCATCAATTCCTTCCCTGTTGTTAATTATACTTCCGAGATATGTAAAACTGTTTACCTCCCCCAGTTTGTTATTTTCTTAGAATGTGTCATTTAATTATTAGGATTATTTTTCCAAAATCTTAGTTTCATTTTGATTGATAGTGAGCCGTATTTTCATTACATCTGAGTTTAAAATGTTTGTTTGCATATCTTGAAGAGTGTTGGTCAGTTAACCTAAGTCGTCTGCAAAATCAAGTTAAGAAAGATATTCAGCAAGGTTTCATCTTGAACCCCTTTTATTCTTCAATACTCTCTTCATAATCCAGTCATAGAAATTAAGATTATTGGAGAAAATATATAACCCTGTCTAACAACCGAATCAACCTTGAAAGATTCTGATTGATAGTCGACACGGATAACTAACAGAAGGTAATTTTTATATATATTTCTGATATTGCTTATAAATAGAGCCCGGATTTTGATGACCTAAAAAATCTCAATTAATGCCCTTAAAAAGTGCAAAAAATGACGTTTAAAAGTGAAAAAAATGCCCTTAAAAAATGCAAAAAATGCGATTTAAGTGCGAAAATTGCACTAAAAACGCCTTATGACATGACTTAAATAAAGTAAAAATATTGAACTAAAACAATTTTTTACTCTTTAAATTATTATGAGTCATTTCAAAAAATATAAAGCAATGCAATACTTGTTCTACTTTCATTAAAGTTTGAAAAATATGTTTTATATCCTAAAATAACAAAAAAAAAAAAAGGAAAATATTTTGACTCCAAAACATTTTCCTTTTGTATAGAAACTTTAATGAATATAACAACTTCCATCTCATAATATTACTAAATATCAGAATTACATTGGATTATTAATTTTTTTTTAATATTTTGAAATGTAAACGAGCGTTTCTTGTTTGAAAGTTAATTTTTATACCTGAGGAAGCTTCTTTCAACGTCTACTGATGTTATTGGTGCGTACTTGAAAAAGACGGTCTCACTTACTGACAATTCTTCTTCAATTTGAAAAGATGTTGCTTCACCTGTTAATATCCTAGAGATTTTCTTCATTGTTTGGAAGCCAGTGTAATAATGAAAAATGATAAAAAATAATAAAAATTGGAAAAAATTAACAAAAAATTTAAAAAATGCTTTAAAATGCAAAATATGCCCCAAAATTTAAAGAAAAATGCCCTATAAATCTAAAAAAATGCCCAAAAATGCAAAAAAATGCAAATGCCATTAAAATCCGGGCCTTACTTATAAAACATTCGAAAATTCCATAGAACTCCAACAGCTTCCGGAGCATCATTGCATGTTAGCGTACTTTATTTTTCTTATTAAATAGTAGGGAATCGATTATGAATGAATTAAACTTTTCGCTAAGTATAAAAAATATTTTTTTTACATAAATACTAAATCTTTGATAAACACAGAAAGTAGAACAAAAGCCTTCAAGTGCTACTTAAAGAGTGTTCCAAAAAATCTATAGCAAAGTTTTTTTTAGTTTTTAAAATTTTTTTTAATAACCGTCGTTAAACAGCAGACCCAATATTTTGGGTTTACGGTTACTAATGTTCAACCACGTAGTCTTGTAATTTTGAACCCAATCCGGAAGACAAGAGAACTCCTGGATCAAGTATTGGGACAAATTTTGTCTTCGTGGGGGACTTTTTTGATGGAACTAACCCGCATTTACGTTACATGGAGCGGGAGACCTCGAGAACCTCCCACGGTTAGCTTGCCTGCAAAGGGCTCAAACCCATGATCCGTCGACCACTGAGAATATTTCACGTCAACACTGTGGTCGGTGCAAGCCGGGTGAGGACTCGTATCGACTAGCCATCGCAGGGTTTCGAACTCATTTCATCTCATTGGAAGGCGAACACTCTATCCCCCGAGCCATCGCGACTCTCATAACAAAGTTTTTAAATTTATTTTACCACCGTCGTTAAACAGCCGACAGAATATTTTGAGTTTACGACCACTAATGTTCAACTCCGTAGTCTTGTAACTTTGAACCCAATCCAGAAGACAAGGGACCTCCTGAATCAAGTATTGGCAGAAATTTGCCTCCGTGGATGACTTTTTGATGGAACCAACCCGCATTTTGCGTTACACGGAGAGGAAAACCAAGAAAACCTTCCATTGTTAGCCTGAAGGTAAGGGGACTCTAACCCATGATCCGTCTACCACTGAGGATATTTCGCGTCACCACTGTGGTCGGTGCAAGCCGCAATTCGTATCGACTGGGATTCGAACCCGGTTCGCCTCAGTGGAAGGTGAACGCTCTGTCCCCTGAGAAAACAAAGTTTGAAATCGAAAGTCGAGATATCCGTTCTTTTTCTTTCGTACTAGTATAAAACTAGGCATTTCATCAAGACCAGGGTTTTGCGCACAAGGCAAAAATAGTCTAAAAGTTGTGGAAAGCTCATTTTGCAGATTAAATCCCACCCCAAAAATTAGAAGTCACATTGAGGAGTTGCAGTTTTTTTTCAAAAATCTTAAGTAATGTTCTGAAGCCATGGAGCCAATAACTGAAATAAAAATGCCACCTGACTAAAAGACATTATTCCTCGAAATCATTATTACTATTATACATTGTTGTTTTGTTTCAGTTAATTTGTAGAAGGCACCATTAAATGCAGTTATTATGATAGAGCTTCCTATCTATCTTTAAGATTTAAATCCCTTAAATATGCCAATTTTTTGGGGTAATTTTCAGTATAAAAAATTACCTCTTAATTTTAGTTCTAAAATTCAAGTAGTTTTGATGATAATTGAAATTTTACAAGTGGAGGCATTCTCTAAATTTGATATTTCAGTGGCGTTTCCTTTCTGAAGCATTTATAAAACTAATTTTAAATATATTTTTACAAAAATATACTCCTTAGATAGATCTGTTATTAACTTCAACTTTCATTACTAGACTACCTGATATTTGTTTTACGTTCGATATGCTATGAAGTTTTTGATATCTTATTTGATTTCTTATATTGAAAAGAAAAGTCTTTTTTCAAGGCCTTCAATTTTTGTCTTTATTAGTGTTTTCGATTTCTTAATGTTTTTTTTTCTGCTAAAGATAGAGTTCTGGAATTTTTTTGTTGATACTTTCATATATATGTGCTTTAAAAGCTTGTAAGGAGTTTTGTATGACTTCTAGGAATTTTTTTTTATAAAATTCAAATTATTATTTTTAAAATTTTCATGCACTTATGGAACTATGTTTTTTATACTCTTACTTTGTAACTAAACGTTACAAAATCATTTCTTAGGATTTAAAAAAAGAATTGGATTTTTAAATTTGTACAAAAATTTGTTTAAAAATTTAAGTAATTTGAAAAAGAGATCAATACTAATTTTTTGATATTTTTAAATAATGGATTGCCAAACTGACTTATTTTATTATCAAAATAAAATTTTGCCCTATCATAATAAATTACAGAAAAAAAAATGATTTAGAATTGCAGTTCTCAAAATTATTTTTTTGAAGGTCGCGTGGCCTTAAATAAATCGAAGTCTTCTAGGAACGCTGTAAAAAATGGATATTTAAATATCACGAAACCTTCTTCTTCTTTGATGGAACCGTTTCCTTGTATATGCTCCGAGCCAAAATTTCGTCAAAATGACGAAATAACCATCGTGACTTCTTCGAAGAAACGAATTAATTCACAAGTAAAGAAATTTTTTTATCATTTAATTTTTTAAAAAAAAGGTACCATTACGCCCTTGTAGTGCGTCATGGTACACAGAGATAAATTATATCCATGCCCGATTCGAGACTTGAACGCGGGGTTTTCCTGGTATGAGGTCAACTCGGTGACCGCGATACTTCGGCTTGTTTCGTCATTTTAGTTTTGATCGTCTAGTTTTCATTTTACTTAACAATAATCCATAATGCACTGCAATGATGTTCAGAGTTGAGGTGACATTTTCGTCATACATTTGAGAGTTCGCGTTACGCCACAAAACACATGATTTCGTGACGAAATGATTCTCCAAATTGACAAAATACAGCTTAAGGATTGTTGAATCATCAAATGTGAGAGTTTTTATTTCTAAGAATGAAAATAATGTGATTTTTTTAAACATTATTTTAGTAAATTGTATTTGGTTTATTTGCATCATAAGTATGAAAAGATTTCATTGAAAAAGCAACTTAATATCTGAAATAGAAACAAAGTTAAAGTTACGTACCCCCTTTTTTGTAGAGCATAATTTCAAGTTTATACTCCATTTTTTTGTCAAGTGCATCATCTATTTCCTGTTTCAGTTCATCTTTTGTCTCGGGACCATATAGGAATGTACAAGCGGATCCTTTCTGCATGATCTGAGCTCGAGGAAACCCAGTTAAATCGCAGAACCCATCGGAACAGTATACGATAGGATACAGGTGAGGCACTTGAGCATTGCCAAGCACAAAGTTGCTGTCTGTAAAGAAAACACTACTTCTTTAAATATGTTTATTATTCGCATTAATTGTTTGGGTACAAAAAAGAATTATTTAGGGAAAAGAAAGAAAATAGTTGTTTTCGCGATTTATTTTATTTCAATAACACTTTATTTGTTTTAAAAAAATTTAACAAGACGTTGTGCTTTAAATATCTCCCTTTATATTTTTTTAAAACTCTCGTCTAAATTTGGAGCCATAAGGGAATTTACATTCAAAAAAATGCAGTTCTAGGTAAATCATGATGCAGCAACACCTAATAATTAGTTTATTCGGGAATTAATGTATTATATGATTAATACAGCAAAGGCAGCTCAAAATTTGTTAAAACCCGGAAGCTTCCCCTCTAAAAAGTACTAGCCAGAAGCAATTTTTTTTATGAAGTTTCTCTTACATGTCTTACAGTAAGTGGTAAAAGTGATACAGTCTCGCGTGTTTGGTTTCAACGTTACCTACTTATTTATCGTTTTCGTGCTAGCTGAAACATAAGGCTTCAAGTCTCTTTTTCAGGCACCTCTGTTCTAAATCTGTTCTTGCCTCCTCCCGACAATTTAGTTTTGCTTTGCACAGATCTTGTTGCATGTATAGTTGCCAAGTAAGTCTCAGCCTTCCTCTTTTACGTTTTCCATCGGGTACCCAAGCAAGTGTGATGGTAGCTAGGCTCTCCTATTTTAAGCGAAAGGTATGTCCAACTCATCTCCACCATCTCTTCAAAATTTCCTCATGAATGAGTGATAATTTTGCCTTTGTAGGTAGGTCCTTATTTGAAATAGTGTTAGGGGGTTTCAATTTTAGGAAGAACTTAAATATTTTTATCTTGACAAATGAGGCCATGTTTAGGAGGAATTTTCTTATGCTGAATTGAATGAGATCGAATTCGAGGTGATACGAAAATAGATAGTTTTAAGAATAAAATGTGATTTGTATCTATGATACAATGTCATTTGGTAGCATCCGACGTAGCTATTTAAACAAGTATTGTTTAATGCGTATTTGATTTACAAGGAGAAAAATTTTATGTTTTATGCGTATTAGATTTACAAGCAGAAAAATTTTATGTTTAATGCGTATTTGATTTACAAGGAGAAAAATTTTATGTTTTATGCGTATTTGATTTACAAGAAGAAAAATTTTATGTTTTAAGCGTATTAGATTTACAAGCAGAAAAATTTTATGTTTAATGCGTATTTGATTTACAAGGAGAAAAATTTTATGTTTTATGCGTATTTGATTTACAAGGAGAAAAATTTTATGTTTTATGCGTATTTGATTTACAAGCAGAAAAATTTTATGTTTAATGCGTATTTGATTTACAAGGAGAAAAATTTTATGTTTTATGCGTATTTGATTTACAAGGAGAAAAATTTTATGTTTTATGCGTATTAGATTTACAAGCAGAAAAATTTAATGTTTAATGCTTATTTGATTTACAAGGAGAAAAATTTTATGTTTTATGCGTATTTGATTTACAAGTAGAAATTTTTTTTGTAAAATTACCACACTACATGGTAATGGCATTTCTGGTAAAAAAAACATAATTCGGGTTAATAAAACCAAAACATACGGTATTTAAACCATTTCATATGGTAATTTTCCCATTCATATGGTAATGGTCTACCGGAAATTATAGTTCTTATTACCCCACCTTTCGTAAAAAAATTGCATAAAGTAAATTAAACCAAATGAATGGTTTTTATATCATACACAAAATTATCATGCTAAAATTACCAAATTTTAAAACATATTATGAAGCCATACTTTATTGTTAATTTTTCCAAAAATCATTACTGAAGCGCGACGGTAAAAATTACCATGCTTTTTGGTTCAGCCCGGTCTCTCCATAGAGCCAGAAATAAGAGGAATTTTATCATAATATATAATTTTGACCATTTTCTCAGTGTAAGCTGAATTGAAATAGACTAAAAACAAGTCAATGAAATTTATAATTCGGTAGCAATATTTAAAACGACGTTTCAAGCTTTTTTTTATAACATATTTCCATTCTTTCTTTTTTTAAAGAAAGAAAGAAAAAAAAAAAAAAAAAACATAAATATTTTGAAAGAATATTTTTGGAATCATTTGTACGTTTAAACACGAAGAAGTTTAAGAAAAGTAGTTTTGGCTTTAATTAAATTCTATAAAGAAGTTGTAACCTAGAACATTCATAGATTCATCCGAGTCAATAACGAAATGAACGAAAGTCTTTTAACTCTAAAAAAAACATTGAGAATAAAAAAAAACAGAAACAAAAAAGTCAATTGAGTTAAGAAATTGATAACAAGATTCTTCTATTTTATGAAAGTTCGACACGGCTGACTTTTTAATCTTGACACTCGCAATATTCTTATTTTCATAGCTTCAGAATTTTTTCAATGAAATTAAAAAAACAAACAAACAAATGCCTATTTATTTGAAAGGTTTTTGCTATTTGAAAGCATCTACATTTCTTTTGATGTCTTAAAAAAGAAATACAGAAAGAAAACGTTATATTTTTTCAGTTTTAAAGGAATTTTTTTTAAAAAAAAATTTCTAAACTAAAGTAAAAACTTATTGTTGTTTAAAAAAAAACCAAAGTGTTTGCTTTAGTTAAAAAAATAATATTTGTATTTTTAAACAGATTAAAAAGTTTGTTTTACAGAATTTCATCAAAATAAATTCTTTGTACCTAAAAATATAGTAATATATAATAAATATTGTCTCATACGGGTTTTTCTATATTAATTTATAGCTAAGTAGATTCTCTTATTAATTTTAAGATGTAGAATTCTTGGAAGTACTCATTAAGGAAGCCCCAAAAATTCCCTATAGTCTGTATGGCGTCATCTATTAAAACAAAAAAAGATGGTTAAATTTTCTCTTTTGGATGACGTTTGATTACATTAAAGATTTTCTTGCAATTCATTCCCTTTCAGAATCTCTGAATAAAAAACGGGGCAGACCAATTTCGCGTAGCTTTTTCATGATGTAACTACTAATAAAACTGCGGCCCGAGTTGCCACACCCCAGGAACCCGTGAGTCGTCTATAGAAATTATTCGTTTTTTTCTGCAGATAAGATCTCAGTATCTTAGATATATTATAAGAATAACATATTGTTATTCAAATATTTCCTAAGAATAACGTCATAAATTCCAGCAAATACGTATGACAATAATTACTTTTTATGATTTATTAGGGGAAAAAATTTAGTGTTATAAAATATATATCGTTTAAAAGGATTTTTCGCATAAGTGAAAGAGGTTTAATCGATGAATAAAAAATTCAACACTTCTCCTTCGAAAATTACCACAAGAAGGAGATAATAAAAATATAATGACTACATTTATTCATTTGTTTAAATTTTACAATAAATTTGTATATTATTACAATAAATACGTTATATAATTTTACAAAAATCGAAATAAACTTCGCTTTAGAATGGTTCTAAAAGAATAAATAATAATAACACAAATAACTTATTTCAAAGTTAATATTTTGTTCTATATTAACATCTCTTAAATATATTTATTTAAGAAATATTTTTCTAAAATATTCAAAATAATTTCAACTTTTATTTGAAAAATATTTACCTTTAATGGACGGTGATTTATTTTTCTTAAAAAATTTCTTATTGAGTGGATTCGTGTGGAAATTTATATTATATATATCTTAGATTTGCTTCATTATCTTGGAAAATAGTTTATTAGTTTTTAAAATAATGATCGCTAATGTTGCCCTCATTAGTCAAATTATCCTCATTAGTCTAAGTTAAAAAAATATTCATTAAAGAATGTATTTTAGAATACAAATTACTAGTTTTATAAAATTTTAGGTAAAATTGTTTGATAGTTTTCCTATTTCTCCATTTTTGTTAATTTAGGAGATTTTAAAAAATTTTTTTTTTCTGAAATGGAAGACTATGTTGTTATTTAAATTAAAAAAAAGAAACTACTTTAAGTTATCATCAACAATTTATAGCTTGACAAGGCAAAGGTTACTAGCTGAATTTGGCAGTTAAGTTTCAAAGAAGTAATTTTATTTGAGTTTTCTCACACTTTCTTGCATAATAAATGCAAAGTATTTCTATTTAATGAGTTTTAGAGAGCCATGATCGCCAAGTATTTCAAGCGAGTAGCGCCAAATGTCATTTTAGTTTAGATTCGTCTGGAGCTCTAGAAAAGTCTAGAAATTTAATATAGTTTAGGAAATAAGATATTTTAGGTTTAATTATTCTTATTTTGACTGAATAATTGACGGTTCAGTGACGCCAAAAAAAAAAAAAAAAAAAAAAAACAAAACGCAAATATTTATGAAAAAAATAAGATTTCAATTTAAAAATACATGTTGTGAATTTGCTTATATTTTGTGTGGAAATATTTGGTAGCTAGAGTCTAGACATAATAAGAAAACATTGTTTGAATATTTGAAAAACCTTTTTTAAATCAGTGATAACTCAAATCATTAACTGTGAATAATTTTCTATTATAGAATATAAAATCACCCCACTCGCTGAAGTCTCACCCTTACTCGCTGAGTACGTCAACTCCAGAATTGATTTCGCAGTTCTTTTTAGATGACCTCAAATTTCGAACTCATTTTCCTCACTAATCTTTTTTAGTATAAGTTTTGTATGAATGGCGGCACTCTTTTTAAAATGAGGTTCTAAAAATAGGAAACTTAAACATCCTGTGAAACCTATGATTCATATGCATTACCATTTGATTTACATACATTACAATGCTACTTGAAAATTACATTCGGTAGTAATAATGCAAAGAAATTTTCTATATTTACAATTCTAAATTACAATGTTTGAAGATACTATAGTTCTAATTTCTTATTCCATGATGGGTTTTTAAGATGAACGGAAGAAGAAGAAAACGGAAAAAGTATAGTAATAAATTATATGGATATAAAGGTAGTGGTCCGTAGTAGTAAAGTAGTAATCCGTAGAAGGTAGTGGCCAGCCAGACCTCCAGACCTCAACACTATAGAGCATGTCTGGAACGCTTTGGGGAAGGCAATTGCAACTCTCTACCCCCTCCTAGAACCACCCAGGGAATGAAAACAGCGTTTCTGAATGAGTGGAACCAACTGCTACAGGAAATGATAAACTGCCTTATTTCAAGTATGAAAACACGCTGCAAGGCCTGTATATCTGTTTAGAGGAGACCATACTTTCTATCAATTCATTATTTTTGTTTATTTTGCAACAGCTGTTTCATACCTTCCGACTCCAATGAGTGTTACGCACAATCATGCGTGTGTATTACAATTGTTGAATGGTCGTTTGTTTTGTATTATATCAATGTATGCATGTACATATTAAGTTTTATTAAAATTGGTCGAGTAGTTTTAGAGATAATCGACCAAGTCTACAAATTTTCTTAATTTCTTACATCAGTGTATTACTTTGACGAAGAATCGTTGGCGTTAATACTAGTGTAACGATTTTTTACGCTTCTCCAGAACGAGTTAGTACCACTTTTCCCATTATTTTAATTTTAAATAGATAGGGGAGAGTCGGGTAGGCCCGCTCACTTAAGGGCTATTGCTTATATTTCTGTATAATATTGAGTAATAATCAAGATTTTTGTATGTTTCTATTGTTTTATCATTTAATTAAATAATACAAAAAGAATAAACCAAAAAAAGAATAGTTTAACTTAAAAAAATAGAAATTTAAAAAAACATGTTTTTCAGCTCTTTTCAAAATGTGTCGGTAGTTACAAAAATTATGTTTTTTGATTGTTTTTTCAGGTGTAAATGAAAATGACCAATGTATTGACAATAGATAAACCTTATTTATCATTTTTATCACAAAAGTAATTTTTTTTTATTACATATTTATATACTTTTAGTGAATTCTATCATTTATTAACAACAAATGTTATATTTTTTATTATTATTAATGTATATTAATATATTATAACATTAATATATATTTATATTAAGTACTTAAAGAAAATAATTTAATTTAAGTAAATCTTTGGAACTGTACATTTATCGACGAAATAAAAGTGGGCTGTGTTACCTAACATTCATGTGAGCCGGGCTACCCGAAATTTGTTTATAGCATTTCGCTCATTTTTTCTATATTGTTTATTACCAGGAGACTTTATTTATTTTACCGGATCTCTTTTTTTTCTTTGAGCAGCTTTTATTAAGCAAATTAACTGTTTAATGTGAACCATCCATCATGTTAGCGAGTTCATATCACGTCCGCAGGTCACCATTGAGGGGGTTTTATTTCGCGACAAAGCCAACCTTCATCTATCAAAAGGTACCTCCAGATAGAATCAAGTTAACATGTCTTATATACTAGTGATTCGGTATTTAATATTTATAGTGGTAGTTACGCCACATTAAATTCAAAATATGTGATTTATTTAATAATCTAAATTTAAATTTAAAACAATGGCTAGTGCTTAACCAATCAGAAAATTCCATTCGACAAATCATTCGATCCCGCACGAATGGTTTGTCGTAGAATGTTCTAATATCAACAGTGACCTTCCTCGTGTTTTGAACTATCTGTCTGCCAAATTTCGTAGCCTTCGGTCGGATGGTTTAAGAGTTTATAAAAGACAGACACACATATCTACAGACAGACATTCATTTATATGTATATCTATAATCTCTAATTATATTTTTATATAAATATATATTAAATCTTTCGCTTGTAATTGCATTTGAGAGAAAATGAATTGAATTTTATACCGAGAAAAAAAGTATGCTTAAAACTACCAGAATATGATTAAATTTACCGTGCTTTTGGCTCTATGGGAACATCAAAAAGCTTGATAATTTACAGCGCTTTGGTTAAATTAACCATAAAATAAAGTGTTATTATATGTGATAAAATTTGGTAAGTGTGACAAAATTCGGTATTTTGATATGGTTCCCTACAGCAAGGCATAAAAAGCTACTGTCAAATTTTCTTTTCAGTTTTGTATTTCTTACTAAATGTTTGGTAATAAGAATAATAATTTTGAAAACCATTTTGGAATTTGCGGTAAACCGTTAACTTATAAATTGAAATAAATATCAAATAAATGGTTTATAAATACCATATATTTTAGTTTTTCCACCAGAATTCTAGTTTTTTTTTCTCGCAAGAAATGTCATTATCGTATAGTAATTATACTAGAATTTTATTCTCCGTGTATTAATAGATGATCCTTGAACATCTGTTTAAAACATCCATATGTATATTCGAGGACCGTAAATTCTTTCCGCAATGTTATTTTCGTTAAAAAATAGTCGTTTTTAGCACCAACAAATTAAAAATTTCGAAAGGTGATCATTGATTTCTAGCTTCTAAATTTCACTGCACAACATTATTTGATGCCAGTATGTAATCATTACATACTGGCAATGCATTACATTGTAATGCATTGTTGGAGCTCACTTGTATTTTCAGAAGCATTTCCCTGACCTTTTATTTTTCAAAAATTAGTATCTTTATTGTTTAAAAGAAACATCTATCTTAATAAAATACTAATGCGTATATATGAGGTGAGATGTGAAGTGAGATATTAATAGCTTACTCTATTCTCATAGCCGACTAGGTGGCCGAGTCGTTAGCGTGCCTGACTGCGGAACCGGTGGTTGCGGGTTCGAATCCCACTCTGGGCATGGGTGTTTCTTTCTCTCTCTTTGTTCTATGTCCTTTCTTCTGCATGATTGTTTGAACCCGCCCTATAAATGGGTTTGTGGTCGTATGACGTGAGCGACGCTACTCCACCGCCGTGGCTTAGGCATAGATGCCCACTGGGTAACGATAAGAGAGTAGCAATTCTGGCATTTCTGAGGCCAATGGAAAATAGATCCAAGTGCCCGCCATTTACAAAAAAAAAAAAAAAAAAAAAAAAACTATTCTCATAGCGGTTTTACTCAATTTTAACTAATTGTACAAAACTGTTTGTATATTTTTGCAGAAATTGTTACAATTTATTTCTTCAATTGATATGTTATAATGAAGAATGCAATTTTAAATAAAGTACCTCCAGTACTTATCGTATTTATAAGAAGAAATACCTAATTTAAATTAATAATTTTATAATTTGAAATTCATACTTTCCTAGAATTTGGTGTAAATTTAGCATAAATCGGAGTTGGACTTTTAAAAGTGCTCGGAGTTGAAGTCACCCATTTAAGTTACCCACCCTACAGCCCTGACAATTCAAGCCTTAATTAATAAAAATTAAAGAAAAAAAATTTACAGTAAAAATCACATAAAAGATAAACACTCACATGATAGTCAAAAATGCAGTACTTTTCTAAAGAGCTTGGATTTCAGTGAAATTATTGCTTCAAGATACAAAAAATACAATCCCACGTTCGATTAATTTGAATAAATAAGCAAAGTTTGTAATAGCTAAGATAGGTCATTGTTCTGTATTATTCCCCAAAAATAAAATTATTGTTGCTTGCATTTTTATGCTTAAAAAGATCCATTTATTTCATGTGGATTGTTGATTTTCCCCCCCTTTCGCATTAAAGAAGTATTCGTCTTTGTCAAGAAAGGAAAATAAAGAAAATGTAAGAGAAATAGTTTAAGTAACACAAAGAATTGTGAGTGCATTGGCGTGTTATTTGGCGCCATACTATTGCAATGGTTTATGGATACATCTTTAAAGCATATATTTGGAGCTCTTCTTAAATACTATCTTTTTGCTTAATGATTGCTGTTTTTATAAAAAGATAATTGAGTTTGAGATAGTGAACTCCTCTTTGCATTTCCGGGTGAATAAACTCGATGTTCGTTGAAATGAGGAAATAATGTTTCTTATTTATGCATATTTTGAAAAAGAACATTATTTCAATCGTAATAAAATTACCAAAGAAATAGGAAGAGTTTTTGAATATATTATATTAATATTTTTATTTTTGATATTAGGGAATATATTTTTATTTTTACATATTAGATTACCTGGAATAGAAGAGCATGCAATATGAAAGAATTGAAAACGAAATTGAAATTAAATTGGTAAAAACAAAGAAAAACTATGTGAGCTATTGGTTTTTACTGAATGGCAAAACAAATTATTATTTCGGAGATCGCATAGATATACGTTTAAAAACTATTCTTAATCCTACACTGTTAGAATTTTCCTTAAAAAATTACGGTAAAGTAACGGAAAATTCCATTTGCAGTATTATATTAATTACAAATAACAGTATTAATTACGGAATTAACAGTAAAATAACGGGCATCAGTCTATTGATCTAAATTATCGTAAAGTTTAAGAGCATTTTTTACCTTTACGAATTTGAAACCTTTTACAACTAGTATGGTTAAAAAACCATGGATATAAGGCATTTAACTCGACATTGGAGCTAGGTTGATTATTTAAGTTGTTGTTGAGTTGTGTTTTATCAAATGGACCGTGGAATGTTGTTTAATTAGTTTATCTGGTTGTTTCAGTTATCGTAAGAGATGTGAAATACTAGACTTTTTATGTTAGACAGGTTTATAGTTCTGCAATCTATGCTTGAATGAGTGTATCGTAATCTAATAGTTCAGGTCTACAAATTGGAGCGTGCAATACACAGGAAACATTTCATGGGTTTAAGGGAATACAGGACATAATGTGGTGTCAACGCTGAGACTAGAACTCCCGTTCTATCGGTCATGAGATTGACAGATTAGCCCTCTCGGTAATATCATGTACCCAGTTACCAGGAACTAAGTGTCTTCATAGGTTTGGTCTAGTTGGTGCGATAAAATTCTGATTGTTTCATCATATTAGGTGAAAGTAGTTAATATGTTTTATTTTCACAGTTAGCAGTTTGAATATCATCTTATATATGTTAATTAGACTGTTTTGCTTTAACATGGTAAAATAAAAATGAAATAAAATTTTATCTAACAATTTTTTCTGAGAAATTTCTTACAGTGTAATAACATTACTTTAACGAAAATATTCTTAAAATTCCACTTAATCCTCGTACTTCATATACAAGGTTTTTGTTGAGGCGGCCCTTAATATATGTTTTTTAAATTCTTTTTAAATAATTAAGATGAAAAAGTATACTCATCGTGTGAACAAAAACGCTATCGAAATCTGAGAAACCAGAATTAACGGAAGTTAGTTTACAAATAACTCTTGTTTAATTTTAGATTTCTGTATGAATTAAATAGAATATTTCTTTAAAAAATTTGCCGCATACTTCGTAATTAAATCGAAAAAAAATTGTCATTTCTTTACAACTCCAGATTAAATTTCATGATATGCTATGATATGTAGAAAATCGCAGAAGATGCTATGTACTTTTATTTCAATTACATGGCAGGAAGCCTGTTTTACTATTTAAATGTTCAACGCAGAGATTTACTAGAAACTGATGAAAGAAATTTTCAAATTAAAGCGCTTTTCAAATAGGAAGTGCTTTGTAACTCACTGTATTGTAGACAGACTATTTGTAGATATACCAAGGGCGAATATTTGTACTGGACGAAGAGAGAAATTAATGACTGAACTGAACCAGAATTAGAAAACATATTTGAATACATATTTGAATTTGAGAAGTTTGTATCAACTGATCAATTTGACTGCTGGATTTACTTTATTTTATTTATCAAGGTTGAGGAAATGTTTTCATCATAACCTAGAGTGAAAATGGAATAATAGTTTGCACATAAGGATTATGACCTATGCGCTCGAGAACGATGTTAAAAATGATTGTGTCAGCTCAAACGGTTACAATTATAGTAGTTCTTAGACAAGTTTAGCTATTTTTCGAGACCATTAAAAACAAGAGAGTATGATAAAAACCTTTAAAAACAAAGAAGAAATAGATCAGAAAGCATTTATCACGGAGAAAAAAAATTTGGTAACCGTACTGTATGATAATGACATTTCTGGTAAAAAAAAACCCCCATAATTCTGGTTAATAAAATCAAACTTTATTGTTTTTTTCGTAATAACGAATTTTTGGAAATTCTAGTTTTCAAAATTATAGTTTGAATAAATGGTTTGAATGAATGGTTCGAAGATATGGTCGAATAAATTATCGAATAAATGGTTTTTATGCTATGTTTCACGAAAAAATTACCAAACTTTCCCACACTAAATTTTATTTACTAAATTTTATCAAAAATTATAAAACCATGTTTTATTTTTAATTTTATTAAAATCATTAGCAAAGTATCTTGCTAAAACTTATCGAGCTTTTTGGTGCTTCCATTCAGTCAGAAACACGGTAAATTTTACCATATTCTAATATTTATATTAATTGCGAGATTTAAAATTTTTCAACATGTATTTACTCATACAATTTCTTCTCTATAAAAGATGTCACCGTAGTAATTAGTTTTTTGTTATTATGCCATATTTTATACTGTTTGCTCAAAATAAGAATAGACTGTTTTCAAATAGCATTAATAAGTGCTTGAATATGATCAAAAAGGTTTATATATCTTTTCGAACAAAATAGAAAATTTGTTACGAAACCTTTCGTTGTTTAAACATTTAAAAGTAAAAGTATTTAAATAAAGAAGAAAAAAGCAAAAACAAAAATATTACTTAAAAATATTACCCTAAATACTTAGATAATTAAAGAGGAATACATTTTATTTTTAATGGTTTAAAAAAAAAATTCCTTTAATTCATTTCGAAAGAGTAGGATGTTTTCCAAAATTCTATGAAGTTCTATCTTAGCTTTCCCAAGCAGAATGTTTATTGTCATTAATAAGCGATTAACTAAGAATATCGCGAAAATTTCTTCTTTTTCGAAACATTAAACTGACGTTTCGTAACAGCTGTGAGGAAAATAAAAATATATTTGCTTCATATAACACAGTAAGTTCTTTATTGATTAGAAATGCGCCAAGAGTTGAGTCATCATGTTGTAAGTTATCAGTGGATATTATATTTAAGTGCTTGCTGTATATACTACAGATTCATTTATTGTAATATTTTTGAAAAAAATATGCAATTTTATATCTTGTTACTTAGGAAGTAATAATAAAGAAATAAGTTATAGAGTTCCTACAAAATAGTACATTCCATAGAAGTAAAGTAGTGTATTAGTCTACATTTTTTTATCATATGTCTTAGAAATTATTAAGAGGGAAAAAATATGTTTGAAAATTTGACAAAGTTGAGAAAGGTTTAATGTACGCCTGAAGGATTTTATAGTTTACTAGGAGGCTTCGCCCCCTGCTCGCTGGTGCTTGCCAGCCCCCGGAACTGCTTTCGCAGTTCATTTCGGATTGCTTCGCAATCCAATGCTCGCTCATTGGATACGTTCTTAATGTCTAGCTTTTGTATACTTTATAGAGAGAAATTTCTTAAAAACACAATTGTTAATTTGGGCATTTGGCGATACAACACTTATAGAATTGAAGGATTTGTCACGTCAAGCGCTCAGGTATGATAATTTTGATCTAGTTGCGCTTCTATGTCATTTTGATTTATGTTGCTAATTTAACTTTCAAGAAATTCTATGGCTGGCAACAGCATTTTTATTTTTTAAGTTGTTTATTTTTATTTTTGCCGCAGCTGAATTGAACAACCTGATAATGCTCACTTTGGTTATTGTTTCCGTTTTTAAAAGCGCTATATGTTGAGCCACCTCAGCTAGATTTGGCATGTGACATTTTTAGATGCAATCATTGGTCGATTTTCTAACGTTGTTATTCGGGGAGTTGTAATGAGGCTTTTTTTTGGTGCCGTGTAAGAGAAATATATATATAGATGTCATGCATTGCTTTTTTTTGTCAAAAAACTTCATGGAAATCCTTTGGTAACAAACTAAGATGCAAAGAAGTTGCACACTGTAAAAAAAAAAAAAAAAAAAAAAAAAAAAAAAAAAAAAAAACTATAATTTCTACAGGAAAAAAAAATATTTTTCCCAAAAAATGTAGATTTTTCAGTTTTTAAGCGTTATCCAAGCTATTTAAAAAAAATCCTTTCTTTTTACAGACTTTCTCTGCATTCTTGGCAGTTTAAACCTCTTTGTTGACGAAAAAGTTTTTTCTCTATTTTTTATCCGAATCATAAACGGATTAAAACAGTCAGTTCAAATTCTAGTTTTTGTCAGGCAGTTTTGTTTACTACGTGATAACTCTAAACTCTTTTCAAATAATTTTACGATTAGTTTCTTTACATGCTCTTATTTTTAAGTAATTATGTTATGATTTTGAATATCACATAAGTAAAACTGTGATTCGATTCAATTGTCAAATTGATACTCTACCTGATTATTATATTCCTACACATATAGTTTTTAGTAAGATAAGTTGACAAACAATTTAATACGGGTTCGATACTATATTTATAAACACTTTTACACTTTAGTATTATTTCAATAAGAAAGATTTCTGAGATAAAAACAAATTCCTCAAAATTACAGAAGCCCATAAATCATTGAAGGATTTGATTATTGATTAAAAATAGGAACAAATCAACCAAATTATAATGATAATACAAAGGTCTTTCATGTCACTTTTATCATTGGCCTTTTGTTTTGGTCTTTCATGTCGCTTTTGACGTCGTAATGTAGATCAAACCTGGTTCATTTTGAGTAATTCGTGAACTTACTCTTCATACAATAAGTTGGGCAATACTGTAGTGTTACGTTTTCTAATAACTATCTAAAGTATTCAAAAACTGATTTATATTCTTAATATAATTTAGTAAATAATTTAATTGATTTAATTAATTTAAATAATAGATATAACTAATTTTAGCAATATTAATTATAAATAATTAATGTAATGGCTAATTTTAATAAGAACAGATTTAGATGATCAAAGTGAGATATGTTGTTATTTATTTTAAAAGATATGTGTAATTTGGTTTAAATAATAATTGATTTAAATAATATATATACTAGAAATAATATATTAAGCAATAATCAAGTTATATAGCTTAATTCAAGTAATAATGATTAAAAGAAATTTTATCTTTATAGCTAGTTCAAGTTCAGTTAATTAAAATACCAATAAAAGTTACCAAATTAAATAATTTACCTATAAAACTACTATATTTTATGATACACGAATTTATCTGACATTACATTTTTGTGTTACGTTTTGTAAGTATTATTTATACTAGTTAAAAATGAGTTCTATGAAAAAATGAATTTGAATTTAAACAGCCCATTTTATCGTACGGAAATTGTATTATTTCAAATAATAATAAGAGACTGAATAAGAGAGCAAGAGTGTTAATTATTCCTGCAGCTGTTTTCATTGTGTAACGGAAACTTTGCAAAATGTGTCAATACAATCTGCCAAAGCATTAACGTAATCACACCCGAACTACTCGTTTATTTTACTTTACTTCATATTCTGATTAAGGATAGAATAGCTCGGCACTTAAATCTAATCAGCTTATTTGGCGAGTTAAAAATAACGTTCTACTTACGCGATCCATCGAATCTTGTGGCAATGGTGTCCAGGAAGTTGTTCTGGGGGGCTAATAGACCTTTCCTCACCGGCATTGGTCGAGATGGTAAAGTGCCGGGGCCTCAGGTGGTAAAGCGTCAAATATTTAACCGAAGAACTACATCCTAGGGCACCTTAAGCCCCGATTTCTCTGATTTGTTTATTTTGGCTGCAATCACGGCTCGGTTTATTTCACTCCATTAGTTCTTAAAATTAGTTCTTCTTGGTGGTAATAAAGGAGCCATTTCACACGCTTCTGAAAGAAAAGAATGAACTCACAATCAAGAAAAACCAAACCAGTTTTTTTCATTTTAATTAAAATTTGATGCATTTATCAAAAATAAAGCAAATACACATTCAAAATGTAAATGAATAAATGAATGACAGAAGATGTCTGGAATACAGTAATATTATAACAATTCATGATCATCAATGATATATTACATTTAATTGATTAATATGCATAATCAATTTAATGAACTTAATAAATAATCAAATTAATCAGCTTGATCTATGCATAATTAGAGCCGCGGTGGCTCAGGAGATAGAGTGATCGCTTCCCAATGTGGGGATTCAGGTGCGAGTCCCAGCAATGGCTGGTGAGCTTAATATATAATCAAATTTAGTGAACTTAATATATAATCAAATTAAACAGCTTGATCTATGCATAATTAGAGCCGTGGTGGCTCAGGAGATAGAGTGATCGCTTCCCAATGTGGGGATTCAGGTGCGAGTCCCAGCAATGGCTGGTGAGCTTAATATATAATCAAATTTAGTGAACTTAATATATAATCAAATTAATCAGCTTGATCTATGCATAATTAGAGCCGCGGTGGCTCAGGAGATAGAGTGATCGCTTCCCAATGTGGGGATTCAGGTGCGAGTCCCAGCAATGGCTGGTGAGCTTAATATATAATCAAATTTAGTGAACTTAATATATAATCAAATTAAACAGCTTGATCTATGCATAATTAGAGCCGTGGTGGCTCAGGAGATAGAGTGATCGCTTCCCAATGTGGGGATTCAGGTGCGAGTCCCAGCAATGGCTGGTGAGCTTAATATATAATCAAATTTAGTGAACTTAATATATAATCAAATTAAACAGCTTGATCTATGCATAATTAGAGCCGTGGTGGCTCAGGAGATAGAGTGATCGCTTCCCAATGTGGGGATTCAGGTGCGAGTCCCAGCAATGGCTGGTGAGCTTAATATATAATCAAATTTAGTGAACTTAATATATAATCAAATTAAACAGCTTGATCTATGCATAATTAGAGCCGTGGTGGCTCAGGAGATAGAGTGATCGCTTCTCAATGTGGGGATTCAGGTGCGAGTCCCAGCAATGGCTGGTGAGCTTAATATATAATCAAATTTAGTGAACTTAATATATAATCAAATTAAACAGCTTGATCTATGCATAATTAGAGTCGTGGTGGCTCAGGAGATAGAGTGATCGCTTCCCAATGTGGGGATTCAGGTGCGAGTCCCAGCAATGGCTGGTGAGCTTAATATATAATCAAATTTAGTGAACTTAATATATAATCAAATTAAACAGCTTGATCTATGCATAATTAGAGCCGTGGTGGCTCAGGAGATAGAGTGATCGCTTCCCAATGTGGGGATTCAGGTGCGAGTCCCAGCAATGGCTGGTGAGCTTAATATATAATCAAATTTAGTGAACTTAATATATAATCAAATTAAACAGCTTGATCTATGCATAATTAGAGCCGTGGTGGCTCAGGAGATAGAGTGATCGCTTCCCAATGTGGGGATTCAGGTGCGAGTCCCAGCAATGGCTGGTGAGCTTAATATATAATCAAATTTAGTGAACTTAATATATAATCAAATTAAACAGCTTGATCTATGCATAATTAGAGCCGTGGTGGCTCAGGAGATAGAGTGATCGCTTCCCAATGTGGGGATTCAGGTGCGAGTCCCAGCAATGGCTGGTGAGCTTAATATATAAACAAAATTAGTGAACTTAATATATAATCAAATTAAACAGCTTGATCTATGCATAATTAGAGTCGTGGTGGCTCAGGAGATAGAGTGATCGCTTCCCAATGTGGGGATTCAGGTGCGAGTCCCAGCAATGGCTGGTGAGCTTAATATATAATCAAATTTAGTGAACTTAATATATAATCAAATTAAACAGCTTGATCTATGCATAATTAGAGCCGTGGTGGCTCAGGAGATAGAGTGATCGCTTCCCAATGTGGGGATTCAGGTGCGAGTCCCAGCAATGGCTGGTGAGCTTAATATATAATCAAATTTAGTGAACTTAATATATAATCAAATTAAACAGCTTGATCTATGCATAATTAGAGCCGTGGTGGCTCAGGAGATAGAGTGATCGCTTCTCAATGTGGGGATTCAGGTGCGAGTCCCAGCAATGGCTGGTGAGCTTAATATATAATCAAATTTAGTGAACTTAATATATAATCAAATTAAACAGCTTGATCAATGCATAATTAGAGCCGTGGTGGCTCAGGAGATAGAGTGATCGCTTCCCAATGTGGGGATTCAGGTGCGAGTCCCAGCAATGGCTGGTGAGCTTAATATATAATCAAATTTAGTGAACTTAATATATAATCAAATTAAACAGCTTGATCTATGCATAATTAGAGCCGTGGTGGCTCAGGAGATAGAGTGATCGCTTCTCAATGTGGGGATTCAGGTGCGAGTCCCAGCAATGGCTGGTGAGCTTAATATATAATCAAATTTAGTGAACTTAATATATAATCAAATTAAACAGCTTGATCTATGCATAATTAGAGCCGTGGTGGCTCAGGAGATAGAGTGAACGCTTCCCAATGTGGGGATTCAGGTGCGAGTCCCAGCAATGGCTGGTGAGCTTAATATATAAACAAAATTAGTGAACTTAATATATAATCAAATTAAACAGCTTGATCTATGCATAATTAGAGTCGTGGTGGCTCAGGAGATAGAGTGATCGCTTCCCAATGTGGGGATTCAGGTGCGAGTCCCAGCAATGGCTGGTGAGCTTAATATATAATCAAATTTAGTGAACTTAATATATAATCAAATTAAACAGCTTGATCTATGCATAATTAGAGCCGTGGTGGCTCAGGAGATAGAGTGAACGCTTCCCAATGTGGGGATTCAGGTGCGAGTCCCAGCAATGGCTGGTGAGCTTAATATATAATCAAATTTAGTGAACTTAATATATAATCAAATTAAACAGCTTGATCTATGCATAATTAGAGCCGTGGTGGCTCAGGAGATAGAGTGAACGCTTCCCAATGTGGGGATTCAGGTGCGAGTCCCAGCAATGGCTGGTGAGCTTAATATATAAACAAAATTAGTGAACTTAATATATAATCAAATTAAACAGCTTGATCTATGCATAATTAGAGTCGTGGTGGCTCAGGAGATAGAGTGATCGCTTCCCAATGTGGGGATTCAGGTGCGAGTCCCAGCAATGGCTGGTGAGCTTAATATATAATCAAATTTAGTGAACTTAATATATAATCAAATTAAACAGCTTGATCTATGCATAATTAGAGCCGTGGTGGCTCAGGAGATAGAGTGAACGCTTCCCAATGTGGGGATTCAGGTGCGAGTCCCAGCAATGGCTGGTGAGCTTAATATATAAACAAAATTAGTGAACTTAATATATAATCAAATTAAACAGCTTGATCTATGCATAATTAGAGTCGTGGTGGCTCAGGAGATAGAGTGATCGCTTCCCAATGTGGGGATTCAGGTGCGAGTCCCAGCAATGGCTGGTGAGCTTAATATATAATCAAATTTAGTGAACTTAATATATAATCAAATTAAACAGCTTGATCTATGCATAATTAGAGCCGTGGTGGCTCAGGAGATAGAGTGATCGCTTCCCAATGTGGGGATTCAGGTGCGAGTCCCAGCAATGGCTGGTGAGCTTAATATATAATCAAATTTAGTGAACTTAATATATAATCAAATTAAACAGCTTGATCTATGCATAATTAGAGCCGTGGTGGCTCAGGAGATAGAGTGATCGCTTCTCAATGTGGGGATTCAGGTGCGAGTCCCAGCAATGGCTGGTGAGCTTAATATATAATCAAATTTAGTGAACTTAATATATAATCAAATTAAACAGCTTGATCTATTTATAATTAGAGCCGTGGTGGCTCAGGAGATAGAGTGATCGCTTCCCAATGTGGGGATTCAGGTGCGAGTCCCAGCAATGGCTGGTGAGCTTAATATATAAACAAAATTAGTGAACTTAATATATAATCAAATTAAACAGCTTGATCTATGCATAATTAGAGTCGTGGTGGCTCAGGAGATAGAGTGATCGCTTCCCAATGTGGGGATTCAGGTGCGAGTCCCAGCAATGGCTGGTGAGCTTAATATATAATCAAATTTAGTGAACTTAATATATAATCAAATTAAACAGCTTGATCTATGCATAATTAGAGCCGTGGTGGCTCAGGAGATAGAGTGAACGCTTCCCAGTGTGGGGATTCAGGTGCGGGTCCCAGCAATGACTGGTGAGCTTAATATATAATCAAATTTAGTGAACTTAATATATAATCAAATTAAACAGCTTGATCTATGCATAATTAGAGCCGTGGTGGCTCAGGAGATAGAGTGAACGCTTCCCAGTGTGGGGATTCAGGTGCGGGTCCCAGCAATGGCTGGTGAGCTTAATATATAATCAAATTTAGTGAACTTAATATATAATCAAATTAAACAGCTTGATCTATTCATAATTAGAGCCGTGGTGGCTCAGGAGATAGAGTGATCGCTTTCCAATGTGGGGATTCAGGTGCGAGTCCCAGCAATGGCTGGTGAGCTTAATATATAAACAAATTTAGTGAACTTAATATATAATCAAATTAAACAGCTTGATCTATGCATAATTAGAGCCGTGGTGGCTCAGATAGAGTGATCGCTTCTCAATGTGGGGATTCAGGTGCGAGTCCCAGAAATGGCTGGTTTCTATGAATTCTACACCCGTCTACAGTGCTGATGTTAGAGTCCCGTTACAGTCATGGGTTGGAGTCCCCTTCCGGTTCACGTAACTTAAAAGTTGGTTAGTTCCATTAAAAGTCCTCCACGAAAGCTAGTTTGTCCCAATACATGATCTAGTAGTTCCCTTGTCTTCTGAATTAGCTTCAAAATTACAAGGCTACGGAGTTGAGGATTGATAGTCGTAAACTCAGTAGGTCTGCTGTTCAACGCCGGTTACAAAGTAAATATATGTGCATTAAATTTAATCAGCTTAAAATATGTATTATTAATTTAATAAACTTAAATGATAATTTTAAACTCTTAAGTGTATAGCTTAAAATAATTATGTAATAGAACTATTTGATTGAAGTGCTATTTCGGGGCTTTGAGAATAACTGACAGTTAGTCGATCTCCAGCTGCAAAGATGGTAGGTTCCACACTGTTAATTCTCAGTGAGTGGAATGTTAACCTTAAATATGAGGCACTAAATTTTCTTATAAGTTCTGTTATGGTGCATAATTTTTCCAACTGTTAGGTGTGCCAAAGCAGCAAATATTTTCGCCAAGCAAAATGTATTTTTTTTCTTTTCATATTATAACTTTTCACGTGGATTGCTTCTCCCACATCGCCAAAAGATAGTAAATACATTTTGTTTAGAATACTCTCTATGTGCAAAAATGTTTCAAAATAACCTGGTAATATTTTTATTTATGGTCGAATACCCAAAGACGAAATGATACTTTTCAAAACTGACAGTCGACTAACGTTTTATGGGGGCATTTTTTCAACCAGAATTAGATGATCATCATCATCAAAAAAGAATCGTGCATTTGAAGCCCAAGTCTTTTGTTTATTTGGTATTCTGTAGGTGAGATTTTTACTTAAAGATCTATATTTAACGTACAATATAAATAACTTTATTTAATCTTTTTAAAAGTTGACTTGATTTGATTTGAAAGATTCCTCTGAGTTAAAAAATGGATTCGATTTGAAAAATTCATTTGATGTGAAAAATTGATAACTTTATTTCTCCCTTTTATGTAGTTACTTCATATGCTATGTATGTTGGCTGGGTATTAAGATATGTTACTATTTCAATTATTTAAGCACTTATTTATGCTTGCTTAACACTTTTCATAAAACAGTAAGCATGTAATTTATTTTCAGTTAGAATTTTGGAAAAAAATTGGCACACCCTCTGAGATACAATTAAAATGACGTGTCATCTTAAATGTTTATCAATGGTTTCTAGCGTAATGAAGTGAAATATATCGTTAAATAAATAATCTCAAGAAACTAATGAAGAAATTTATGTCTGATATTCTAAAAAATATAAGTTTTTGCATTATCATTGCAACCATTGTAGTAACCAACTATTTTTAACTTATCAAATTAATTAATTGAAAATCAATACAACTACAGGAAAGAAATATTATTTCGCTGAGCTTTATATAGTAGGGTTTACAGTTAATTATATAATAGATAAAACTTCACCTTGTGTTATTTTTAGTTTTTCCAGAAAGATACTAACTCAGGTTTCGTGTATCTTAAGTTATTTTATACATTGTAAGAAATTCCGGTTGAAACTAAGATGTAAATAACCGGCACTTTAAGTGCCTCATCTGTAAAATCCATTTTGCAGAAAAATCCATCTTTACCGCAAAATATACCGCAATTTTTACAGAAATATTTATTTAGATAGAGTGATTCAGTGATTTTACGGTAATTATTACTCTGAAAATTATGGTACATTAGATTTTTTGTTCATTAACATGTTCCGATAAAATTGGATTTCACGGTACTGGCATCCTGAGTGATAAAATTCTACCGTAGCATATTATCAAAAAAAGAAAAAAAAAAGGTTTGTTGTTGTTGGAATTATCATTTGTTGAAGATGTTGATGTATTGATATTTCATTGTAACAAATATATTTATGTAATATAATTTGAATTTATACCCCAATTTAGATCATAAAATATGCAGAAGATGCTTCTTTATCTGAAAAAACATATTTGATTTAAGCTTTAATTAATTTGTATTTCAAATAAACAATGTTTAAAATAATAATTTTTCTGTTTCTTTAATTTTTTATTATTAATTTTGATAAAAAATAATCGTTGACGTCATTTATTCTGTAGGTTTAGATGTATGGCCTAAATAGTCAGTATAGCGTAATAATTTGTGTACAGTTATTTCCAGAAATATCAGGTTCCAATAGAACTTGTAAGAGCACTATCAGGCTATACTAGAGCCTTATAATAAACTAAGTAGAAGACTCAAACTGAGTTCAATAGACCAATAGTATAGTTCAAGGATCAAACAGTTTAGCATACTAATATAATGGATCGGTTTAATCTACCAATATTAAGAGTAGTATGGTTCAGTGCATAAACATAATAATTTAATGCGGACTGATATGTTTTTACAAAACATTCCATTTTATCCTCCGAAAAATAAAAAGCGAAATAATTTGAAGTAAGAATTATTTTTAAGGGAGTAATGTCTGAAAGCTTCCCGTTCAAAGTTTTTAAATAATCGTGAAGTTAAAATTTGTGCTACATGTACCATGAAATAGTCAAAAAAAAAAATTCGTCTCTTCTGTAATGCATAGAAAGAAACAGTATACAGAGAGAAAAAAAATTTAGAGTTAGAATTTTAATTATTATTTTACGCTAGAAAAATTGGAAATTTGTAATAAATTTATTCGTTTTTAATATTTTTTTTCCGTGTTGTTTATAAACTTCTTAATCATTATTATAAACTTCTTAATCATTGAAAAATTAAACGTAAATCACTTACTTTAAATGTAAATTATTTAACCATTAGTAAGATAATTGATATTTATGTAAAACCATAGATTGAAAGTTGGGCTGCAAAATTGTAATTATAACAATTTCGAAAACAATACTTAAATTGTGAAGTTAAGAAAATACTTCATTGTAAAGTTAAGAAAATAAATTTATCGTAAAATATTTGGAAAGTCGCCAGATCGATGAGTATTATCTTGTCTTGGTTTTTAGAAAAGCTTTCTCGCATGCTAACAATATTGCCACAATCTTACCGTTGGTCATGAAATTGTGCAGCCTTATCCTGCAGGATCCTCCCTGGCTCACAACGGGCGGTTGTGGGAATTCTTTACATATTAATATTAAAGAAAAGATAGTTTCAAATGTTTTACACTTAAAAAAATTATTATTGATATCAATTATATTTGAATTTCCGCGATGGCTCAGGGGATAGAGCGTTCGCCTTCCAATGAGGCGAACCGGGTTCGAATCCCAGTTGATACGAATTCCGCATCTGGCTTGCACTGGCCACAGTGCTGACGTGAAATATCCTCAGTGGTAGACGGATCAAGGGTTAGAGTCCCCTTGCCGTCAGGCTAACCGTGGGAGGTTCTCGTGGTCTTCCTCTCCATGTAACGCAAATGCGGGTTAGCTCCATCAAAAAGTCCTCCACGAAGGCAAATTTCTCCCAATACTCGATCCAGGAGTTCCCTTGTCTTCTGGATTGGGTTCAAAATTACAAGGCTACGGAGTTGAACATTAGTAGCCGTAAACCCATTAAGTTGGGTCGGCTGTTCAACGACGGTTATAAAATAAAAATATTTGAATTTCATGTAATTGCTATGATGCAAGAATAACAAATATTATTCTCTCCTTCATTATTATAATAAATTAAAAATATACGTTTAATTTTAGTTGGATGGTAAAAATGCAAAAGGAATAATCATTTCCTTTCATTTTTAAAAGAAAAACCGTAAAATCTTATTACAGAATACTTAATATTTGAATTTAAATGCTTCCCAAAGAATTCAACGCGTATAGAAAACAACACGCTTTCTATCAAGATTAAACCTGGAAATTACCCATGTTGTTCATTGGCCGTGACGTCACATCTCCATGGAGACTAATAGAGAATGATGGGGAAGAATGGAAGGGTTGGAACCCCTTCATATCTCTCAATTCCATTTAATAGTATGGAACGATCTTTACGAAACAATAGGCACGGCAAGTTCCTAATATCCATTCTGTGAGTCTGTCAAATGAACCACTTCCTGTGATCGATCCTGTGTGTGAAAATAAATATCGGTTATTATTTTCTGTTAAAACGAAGGACTTAATGGATGAGATCGGAACATTAGAATATTTTTCGATTAAAAATCACTGATAATGGAGAGGGGAATTTTCGACAGCAATAAGTGATCGCGTTTAATTTAATAGTCACGTTGTCTGTCTGAATGTCTGAAATACTCTTAATATATAAATAGGGGCAGTGACCCTGAGCGTTATTGTTCATTAACTCCCGTTAACTTGCTTGCAACATTCAAAACAATTTTGTGCTATTCTAAAGTAAGAATCAATAAAGTTGGCAGCAACTAATTGTTAATTTGGTTGTTATTTATGTTATATACATTAAATATTCATTACTCATGAAACATACTTTTCTTATATGAATAAAATTAATGCTACACTAGCTTTTTTCCATCTAATTTTAGGACTAATTTGATTATCTTTAATACATATTTGGGTAAAACCATCGGCGTTCATTTTTACGGACGATCTCCTTTTTCAAATGTAAGAAAATGTCAGTTTGTAACGGAAATATTTTATAAAATATGAAAAAACACTTTTAATGAGGAATAAACAAGTTTAAAGTAGGGATTTTAATCTATTTTTATTAAAATTATATCACGATTTGTCAAGTTTTTTTTTGACACGTAACAAAGCACTACATTGTTTTTTCTAAAAATCTTTCACTCAATAATAACTACTACCTTTTGCTTAGGATTTCATCAGGTAATCATTCTATTTAAACTTTATATTCGTATTTTCATTTGTAAACATATTCTTAAAAAAGTATTTTTGAATTTGCTTTAGCTTTCGTAGATGTCTCAAATTTGAGCGTTTCGTAAAAAAATATTTTTGTAAGGTATTTGTAGAAAACTTTCACAATAGTTTCTTTAAATTCATGCCGAGACAGAATCATAAGTTTTCTCCCGGTTTTTTTTCCTGTGAATTAAATTTAAACTTACTTGTTGTCAGCGCTTAAAGTTTATATATATATACATGTAATGCTCCCACTTTTTGAGATCTGATAAAAACTGTACCTGTAAATCTTTGGTACTCTGACAAAATAAAGTAAGTTAATAATTAGTAAAAATAAGATATGTTTAAACAGTTCAAATAATCGTTATCGATTTGGAAAAAAATGCTATATCAATATACAAAGTGTGTTTGTACCATTAAAAGTTCTGAACTTATTTCTCTCAAAGACATAACAGGCATTTAAATGACTTATTTACACTACCATTTGCAAACTTAACTTGGTAACTTAGTGAGATTTTAAGCGATATCATTCACTTTTACTGGAATAAACAACTTTGTTAAATAAATTATTTATTATATATGTATATATATAATAAATTAAAAAAAAAATTATATATATATATATATATATATATATATATATATATATATATATATATATATATATATATATATATATATATATATATATATATATATATATATATATGTATATATATATATAATCTATGAAATAGAAGTAACAGTTTTGTTTACTTCTATTTCATACACGAATGGTCTAAAAATTCTATAACTCATATATTTTGAAAGAGATAAAAAATAGAAATTTATATTTATGATTTATAACTTATAGGTTAACTGATAATTTAAGAAATATGTAACCAAATAATTCTCTGTGTTTAAAATTCAGCACTCTTTCTCTATTTGAAAAAAAAAAAAAAACAATCTTTTAATATTTGCTCTTGGAATTTTTTCCTTCATATAATCAGCCTATGGGAGATTGCCTCTTGAACTCCACTCGAGCTCGACAAAACGTTCCACAATGGTTGAGCTACCCCAAGTGGAAAGGCGGCGGCGGACAAATTATCTTTTGTATTAACTGCCGATATTTTTCTAGAATAAGCCGCCTCCCCTTCAATTATTTCCCCACAAACACTGCCAGTAAAAGAAAGTTAATTATAAGATCAAATTACGTGGTTAGCGAAGAGGATTGCAGCTCCAAAAAGAGAAAGGTCTTTGTGACGGTCTAGTGGTTGAAATTCCTTAATCATTTCCTTTAATTGGAAAATGAAATTTGTCACGAGGTGATTTTTTTTGTGCAACTGGTTTTAGATTTAAATGCTCTGAATTTCTGCCAATTGTTTTACTTTTAGTGCTTTCGGTGTTATTTTAGACTTATTTTGAGTAAAATAAATTTTGAAATACGAGACTGTGAATCTTAAAATTTTTAAAAATGATCCTATTTTGTTTATTTTTTTTGTTGATAAATCTAAATTGTTGAGTCTCAGCGAATCAAGCACAAGGCGATAAGTTTACTAAATAAACAATAAATATTAAACATTAAATTTTAAATAGAGATTAATTAAAAACCAATTTCGTATTGCAATAACTAAAAATAATATAGAAAAACCACAGTAGTCGTGAGAGAAAAAAAAAATGAAAAACAGAACTTGAAAAACCACAGTGGCCATATCAGGGGTGGCCACTGTGGTACATCTAGTAACTTCCTTTTTTGACTTGAGCACTTAGTGTTTGATTTTTTTTTCTACGAATGTTACGAAATTTTGTTTTTTACCTCCACTGTAAAAAGTTCCGTATCAATTACAGTAAAAAGTACCAGACTAAGGGTGCTGGTACTATTTAATTTTGATGCATGCTTAATTTCAAAACAAGCGTGACCGTCAATATCTTGAATAATATTTTGAAATAATTACATAAATTTTTTTTTCATAGAGTTAGATTCAAAAAGCATAGTTTTCAGTATAAATAAAAAATCTGTTAATGATACAATGTACCGTTGTTTCCCCATTTAAGTACTTTTTCTCACCCCGTTTGTTTCGTCTCTGGATTAATTTTCCAGAGAAGAATCAAACCTTAAAAAAAATAAATAAATAAATAAAAAAAAAAAAAAAACTGGCTAATAATCTCTTTAAATAAGAAGAACAGTCTTTGTTAATTTGTTCCTATTAACTTCTCATTGTTTAAATTTTACACAATAGGAACAAAAGAAATTTAACAAAAATTCAAGAAACAATACTTTCGATAAAATATCTAAAAATTGCTTCATTTAATGTAATTTTTTAACACAAAATGAATGAATCTCTGAAATTTCGAATCGCGCATTTAAGTGATTTCCTTTTTTTACAGGTTCGATTTTGCGTTGATTTCATCGTAAATCCCTGTACTGCCGTGCCATTGAAAAATCAACGTAAGAGTAAAAAAATTCAAAATTGAGGTTTTTTATATATTTAGCATCTTTGTACGGTACGCTATATATTGCAAATTTAGTTTTTCAAATATAAATATTGTTTTGTCAGTTTTTTGAAATTCTATTTTAGCGTTCAAAGCATTAGCAATAGAAGGAAAATAGTAGTCGAGCCACTTTTTATCATGAAGCACTTTCGTTGTTATAGGTTATTATTGTTAAAGGTTTTTACAAGGTATTCTGAAATACCGATTATTTTCATTAAGATATTATTATGTCAAGTTAATTTCGAATCGTGCATTTGAATGATTACTTTTTGACGGAAGCGCACGATTTGTGTCAATTTGATCGTGAATTCACATTGTTTTACGAACCACTTATTCGGTGGTTCTAGCCATGTATTTTTTCATAATTCTTAAAATTTGATTCTTTTTTTAATACCGAAGCTATTGCGACTCATAAATCTCAAATCCTGCATATGAGTAATCACCTATCGATCTTCGGTCACATTCATTTAATTTTACATCAGTCTCATCAAAAATCCTTGTGGTTTTACAGCAATAATTTTTTATTGATTTTTACACGGTTTTCTGAAATCCCGATACATTTATTCGGGTATTATTACGCAAATGAATTTTAAATCGCTCTTTTGAATAATAGCTTGTGGACGCGTTCAATTTGTGCCAATTTCGTCGTGAACTCACAACTCTTTAACAACTTTTTCGGAACTACCCATAGACTTCTAAGTATGTTTTTAAAATCCCGATTCCTTAACGAATTTATAACGATTTAGGAATTTCGAAAAGCGCCATATGAGTAATCACCTTCCGAAATCCGACAACGCTTGTTTGATATTGCACCGATTTAATCATAAATTCGAGGTTTTCGATTGCAATTCCGCAATTGCAATCCGGATTTCTACATGATTTTTACAGGAAAAAATAGGATATTTTCTCTGACGATTGTTAAAAACTTGGAACAAGAAAAAAATATCATTCGATCTAAATTCTCTGACCATTTTTTTAATATAAATATTAAAATATCAAAAAAAAAAAAAAAAAAAAAAAAAATGTAATCTCGTTATTAGAAACCGAAGCATATAGAGTTCCATATCAAAATTTATTGGTCGCCAATTTTATATAAATATTAAAATATCAAAAATTAAAAAAAAAAAGGTCATCTCGTTATTAGAAACCGAAGCATATAGAGTTCCATATCAAAATTTATTGGTCGCCAATTTTATATAAATATTAAAATATCAAAAATTAAAAAAAAAAATGTCATCTCGTTATTAGAAACCGAAGCATATAGAGTTCCATATCAAAATTTATTGGTCGCCAATGGTGATCTGGCGACCAAGTTTCACGAGTCTTACTTATTGATTTAAATTCCATATTTTTTTGGAGGAAAAAAAAACGAAATACAAGGAATCCACAGTTGACTTTTCAATTTTGAAATAAATGTTCCGATAAGGAATGCTTAATTAGGAATTCTATTCCTTTAAATAGATTCCTGAAATAATTTTAATTCGATAGACTTTATATTTGAAATAAAAGTCACGCTTCTAATTAAGAATGTGTAATTTTACTCGTTTGCATAGCCGACAGGCACTCGAGATTCCTATTTTGGGATAAGATTTAATTAGAAAATAATGTTCAAGTTTAGTATTTTAATCCTTTCAAGTTTTAGACGCAATAAAATTTTTCTCATTGGAATAAGGCTACTAAAAATACATTTTTTAATTAATCAGAAAGAAAAATAATATTTTAAACTAAATAGTAAATAATATAGATTGTTCAAGCATAATAATATTGATGTTTAAAATGTGAAATGCAAAAAAAGATACATTGATTGGTATTTTCCCACACACCACACTAATTCGCGCAGGAACGTTTTAAAAAATAACATCTTTATTTGAAACATTTCTAGTGTACAAATATATTACGAAATGTATCATAAACGCTTTTATTCTCTCCTTAAAATACAGAAATGTCCGCTTTTCTGCGATGATTAAGCATAATTCGATGATATCATGAATTTATGAAACGAAATTAGTTCCTCATTTTTCGACATTAGTTCTTCACTACGACCTCTCAATAGCGCGTGGAAATGCATTTTACCTTGACCTCTCGGGTGGTATGGTTTTTCTAGTACTGTTTTTAATCTCATCTCTCTCGGCTACTATGGTTTTCCTATTTTTTTTTTTTACTCACCTTTATTTTTCCTTCCTTGGCAACTTCACGTTTTATTTTTTAAATCACTTTTGCCTCTTCTCAATCACGTTAGGCACGTCTTGAAAATAGGTCCCTATTTTTGAGCACTTGAAACATACCAACTGTTATTTTCTATTCATATATTTTTGAAACGAATGCAGTTTTTAATCGGGTAATTTCTTACCGATTTAGTTTCTTGGAATTATTTATTTAATATATCATAAACTCCTTATAAAACGTTTTACAAATATTTTAGAAATGAGTCAAATGCTACCTCGGATGATCTAATGTGGACAAGCATTACGATAATTCTTTCCATTCCATCAAAAGACTAAAATATTTTCGCAGCCAAACTTTAATATTGAGATGAGGAGCATTCTAAGCAAATAAATAGAGACGGGATTGATTTATGATGGAGGTATTGAACGTGAGATCCTTCTAACGCATATTGCAATCTCAGCTTACGGAAGATATCAATCAGACGTCGTAAAAGAAAAAATTCTGTCAGATATCCAGAGGCATCGAAAATCAATGTCCTTAGAAATTTAGTAGCCCTAACGGAATTCTCTGATTCGACTACACGGCATTATCGGCATATCTTCTTCTTTACCTCTTTTTCTTTATTTGACGTCATACGAAACAAAATTCAGCTATTTTCGTTCTTTTCAGTTGGAAAGTTTTATTGTTGTTGTAGAGGATTGGATATGAAAGTTGAATTTCGGATTTCTCTATGAAAGATGTTTTATTGCGAGTTCATTAAAAAAATATATTAAAAGAACAAACTGATAAGGTCATTTAGTTCGTAGAGAATCAACTGAGGGCGTACGTTAAATTGAAAATACTGGATACAATATATTCCCCAAACGTTAGTAACATATTTTAGAGTTATGTGCTGTACGAAAAACAAAAAAATCAAACACTTGAATAACTTCTGATTTAAAGGTTGAATTTCAGAAACTACGATGCAATCTTAATGATTCGAAGGCCTAATCTTAAATATGCTGTTTTTTTCATGCTGACGATATTTTAAGTTATAAAACGAAGTTTAAAATGTACTTTCTTTGAATAAATATACTTCACTTTTGACTCTCAAAATATGAATGGTATCTGATATTTGGAAAATATGATTCCAATAGTTTAAGTAGGAAAGTAATCTCAAGGTCGGACCCCTTAATGTTATTTTCAATTTTTGAGTATTTCTTTATAATTCTGAAACAATTTAAGACAATCTAATATATTTTAGGTACAATTGCGAAAGTCTTTAATTTAAAGATAACTTAATTTAAAAAAAATAATTTTTATATTTATTTATTATTTTACAGAAATAAACTTGACTTTTGATATGCTTTTCTGTCATTAGAAACTGTTAAGCAATAACCATCGATATTAATAAGCTAATTCATAAATTGTCCATTTTATGATTCATATGAATTTCTGATAGTTCTTGGTTCATTAATAGTAATCTATGTAAATAAAACAGAATGTTAAAATATATGAGAGCATATATGTAGCTTATACAAATTCACAATTCAGAACCAGTCCGCACCAAATTTGTTATAAATACGGTTGAAGACAAGGCAAACTTAAGTGTCTACTTTAAAACTATCTCTGACCACCGGTTCACGGGCTACATCCTGAAGAATAAGATTCGCATGGGATTTAAAAAATATTTTTTAATATGAGTGATTTTCTAGGTTTCAACTTTGACCAATCAAAAATTAGTTTTATCACACGATCTTATGAATTATTTATGTAAGATTTTCTATTTATGGTCATCAGAAGTAAAATAAACAATACTAGTTTCGCAACAAATCAGAATGACGTCACCGAATTTCTATTTTAAAAGTTATATGAATCGTGTTTCGTATATTGATTCTTATGTTTTAGAAAGCTTGTCTCTATAAACTTAAATGGGGTAAATTTAACAAGAACTAGCGAAATAAAATTGTATCTATCTATTAAGCCTTGGAAAAAAGTTAAATTTTGAATATAACATTTTAAATTATACTTTGTGTATAGTTAGTTTTTTTAATAGTTAGTTGAACTTCTCAGATTAGGGTAAATCTTATAGTATGAAGCCGCAACGGAATATACAAAAAAAATAAATAAATAAATAAATAAATAAATAAAAAATAAAGGTTATAATATTAGGTGCCATAAATGCGTAGGATGGTAACATTAAGGTTCTGGTCCATTTTGTAGGGCGGTAAAAAGTCTTTTTACCACAATGCCTATACATTATGCAACTTGGTATAATAGGTTCTCATTAATGCTGTACCTATAAAAGCAATGCCAAAAGTACGAGCCGGTGGCCGATGAGGTGACCCGGGTTTGATCCCAGCGATAGCTGGTCGATTCGGATTCCTCACCCGGCTCGCACTGACCACAGGGCTGATGTAAAATATCCTCAGCGGTAGACGGATCATAGGTTAGAGTCTCCTTGCCATCAGGCTAATTGTGGAAAGTTTTCGTGGTTTTCCTCTGAATGTAACGCAAATGCTGGCTAGTTGCATCAAAAAGTCTTCAGCGAAAGAATTTCTCCCAATACTTGATCCCGGAGTTTCCTTGTTTTCTGGATTAAGTTCAGAATTACAAGGCTATACAGAGTTGGACATTAGTAGCCGTAAACCTTAAATTGGATCGACTGTTCAACGACGGTTATAAAAAAAATAAATAAATAAATAAATAAATAAATAAATAAATAAATAAATAAATAAATAAAAATACCATAAGTATCTTCCTCTCCATGTTACGCAAATGCAGGTTAGTTCCATCAAAAGGTTCTCCCCGAAGGCAAATTTCCTTCCAGGAGTTCCCTTGTTTTCAGGATGGAGCTCAAATTTACAAGGCTACGGAGCTGAACATTAGTAGTCGTAAACAAAAATTGGGTCGGCTGTTCAATGACGGTTATAAATAAAATAAAATAAAAAATACAAGAAATATTTCCGTCAATTTTGTGCATAATTTTGCAATGTTGATTAATAGTAATTTATTGAAAATTTATTTCCCCCCATCCCGAACGAAGAATAGGTATTCAGCTAATAAAATGAATAAAATATAACTATAAACATAAATGGCGGATCATTTTAAGATTAGGATACTTGTCGTTCTACAATATTGAAAAATGACAATAATTTAAAATATATATTATGTAATGACGCGGAAGAAAGTTAAATGTAGAAGAAATTAAATTAAATGTGTAATAAAGTAAATATTCCTCAACAACTGAAAAATATATTAAAAAATTATTTTACTGTGCTTTTATTGTTTTTAAACAAATAAAAAAATTAACAAAGGAAGAAACTAAATAAGTTTTCTGAAAAATAAACACATCTGACTCTTGCAAAAATAATGGATACTTTAAGATGAATATATATGTCTTCAATTACCTAAAAATTTTGGCTCTTCGCTAATGTCTCTAGCATTTTGCAATGCGCCAAGCCTAATTGGTCAAGTTTTTAGTATTTTCTAATCAGCTCGATAATTTTAAGTGTATTAAAAAAATATGTATGTATTTCTGCTAAATAGTACAACATAGACTGAATTTGCTTATTATTATTATTACAATATGCCTTATATTTTTCTGCTGCATTGAATGGAGAAGTATAGTGATTTATATCGTTTATTATCAATTAGTAAGGTAAAGAATTCATAAGAATAAATATTGAATAAAGCTAAATACACCGAACCTTCACTATTCTGGACATTTTAAAAACAGACTTAAATTAATAAGGCCAATTAAACGCTGATTAACACATTTTATAATTAGCCTAATAATCTGTGCGCTTATTGTAAGTTTAAGTTTATAAGTTGTTGTAGTCGGCCTATAAGGCAGAGCGGTTGCTATTGTTCTTTTTTTCCAATGCGCCATCTGTAGCCACGAATTCGAATTCTGCCACACCTATACATCACAACCATTTATAGGGCGGGCCCATTCATACATCCATTTATTCATCCACAGATCATAATTTTGATCTGAACCAGAGAACGATCAATCTCCAATTCAGTACCCACAGAGGTATTGATTTGGTATTGGAACATGGAGGATTTTGTGATCCGACAGATTTAGCACGCACAAGTCGCCATTTACTACACGGGGAGTCTTCGGCCGGCTAGATTCGAACTCCCGTTCTCACGAGAGTCCAGCGCACTGCGAACCAGGCTATCCCGGCCTAATTTATAATTTTAAAATTAAATATAAGTTTAAAAAACTGTCAGGATAATTAAAAAAAAATGTGAATTGATGCATTGGTGTTGCATTGATGTTTGCATTGATGTTGGCAAATTGAAAAGAGTTGATTTTTTTCAAACAGTACACAACATATATAATAACGGAATTTCGACTCACTACAATATGAGACAGATGACCAATTTTTAAGTTAATTACGAGGATCTGATTAAGTAATTATGAAATTCTACGATTTTGTTAAGTAATTCATTGGAAATAACAAAAAAAATCATTGATTTCAATTACCTAATTACCATTATAAAATCATTTGAAAAATAATTGTGGAACATTTAAATCAGGAATTCCAGGTAGGAAGTATATTAATTAACAAAGCACTGCATCTCGCTCGGCTTCATAATTTCCAATCACCTTTTTAAAATCACGGAGATAATTAAAAATAACGACGCCGTTAAATTTTTTTATTTAAATCATAAATCGAACTGCTTGCATTATGCCTATTAATTAGGAGCGAATACCTTGTAAAATGCATTTAAATAAATGTGAAAGAACATGTTGAACAGTATCAGATATGATGATGATAGAATAATAATAATAAAAAATAGCGATTCGTTATTTTATTTAAAGTGTTTTTGATCTTTAAAAAGTAATCGGACTTTTTTTATCCCATTCATCTTTGTTCCTGTCTTATGGCATGCAGTTTCTCAGAATGAAAATAGGAGATTCAAATAAAAAATCTCTATTTTTATTGGAAAGGAAGATATATATTTGTCAAATATCTATCAGTTCTTTTTGTTAATTAGTTCCTGTTTCAAAGCGAATGACATTTTGTAATTAATAATTACACATATTAGGGTACTTTAGTTTTGTATAATTGTGTTCGCCCGATGATGAAAAACATTCTATTTGTCGCACTTGCAGAGGTAATTAGAAAGCAATTTCTTTTGCATAATATAATTTAGTTCAATAATAACGTTCCATGGTTAAATCAATGTGATTGAACTTGAGAGAAAAAAGTGATTAGTGTTAAATATATTTTAATAAACATGAATTTCTTTTTAATATAAAAAATGTATCATGATGCATAAAGAATGCTACAATAAACTGAAAGTAAAATATGCTTTACGATAAAACAATAAGTACTAAAAAAATAAGTTTCTTGAAATTGCGATTAAAAGTGTTTTTTTTTAGCATAAATTAGTAATAAAAAATTGTTATTGGATTAAAACTAGTATAAATGACAGTTTTCTATTACATTAGGTTTCATTATTCAGATTATTGAACGTGCTTGTTTAATGTTAATGTTCCTGAAATTTTTTTTATAACTTTTGAGTAATAAAAGGCATAAATTATTTAAGTGACATACTTTGTATTTTACAGAATTTAAAGCAGAAAATAGTCTAATTTCATAGAACATATTTTTACAACGAAATTAGAATTTTTGAACACTGACTGCAGTCATTAAAAGTGTGTTTTCACTTAAATCTATGCATGTAAAAAGACATGTCCTGAGTGACTAAATGATTCATCATCGCGAAACCTAAACTATTAAAGCTAGAAACTTGAAATATGGACAATAATGATTCATCGTTGCAGAATCTAAACTTCTGAAGCTAGAAACATGAAATTTGGACAACGATTTCCCTTTATGACGTAGTTATCTATTCATAACGGAGTTTTTAATATTCCACAGCTATGGAGGTCTGATAATGGTTGAAACAATATCTCCTAGAAAAAGAGAAGGCCTCAGCACGGGTTACCATAAACAAGAAATTTGATCTTTTAATAGTACATGACATCTTTTGTATTTCCCCCACTGCGCAGCTTAGTAGCCCGAGCGCAATGACGTCATTCTCATAACTGCGCTTCATAAACTGAGCAGTTTATGTTCATTACGTCGGACTACTAAATTGATACTTGTTGAGGCCATCTTTCTTCTAAAAGGTGTTGATCGAAAGCGATCTGTGTCAATACGTTCAGTATTTATTTCGATTCGTTTTGTTGGGAAATCTTAAAATAAATTAAGTTAGTGCTAAATAATTGAGGTTAACAATTGATATACTAAGTATTAATTTAAGTTCATTTTGTGGGGCAGCCTTATTTATTTTTTATACATTCTAAATTGTTAGTTAAGTATTTATTTGTTTAGATATATTTAGATTCATTTTTTTTAAGAAGTCTTAATTAATAATTTTCTAGTGCTAAATAATTGAGGCTGAGAATTGATAGACTAAGTATTTATTTAGATAAGGTAGTTTTACTTATTTTTTTTTATCTTTTTTAAAAATAGCTGTCAGTATAAACGGTGTTACAGCGCTACTGTCGTACCAATTATTGGTAACGGAGCCTGTATTTTTCGAGCAATGGCAAATATATCATACAAAACTCAAGTTATGGCTGGAGAGGTGAGTAAGGAAGTAGTGCAACACGTAATGGAGCATTGAGATGAGTTTTCTATCTTATGTCACGATAGAGATGGAAATAATTTTAGCACTTCTGCTACCTACTGTGTTAAAATGCCATGAGCTCATACTGATGGTGGTCTGTGTAAATTGATTGCAACCGGACGGATTTATCCCTTTGTATTTGAAGTTTATCATAACTGATTGATATTTAAGGAATTTGGTGTATTGGAAAATACAGTGTCTAAGTTGCATTTTCCTACTTTCGAATTATTCTCAAACTCACAACACTTCTTCGTCAGTGAAATCTGTTGGAAAAAAAAATTGGGGTAAATTTACTGAGGTAATCAGAAAAAAAGAACAGCTTAAATATACTCCTATCAAGTATACACAGCGTAAACATTTTAATTCATCCACTATTTTTGTAATTGAAAAGTCAATTATATTTTTAAAAACCAGCGCCTTGAAGAAAACGCGTCTAAGACTCTTTTTTAGAAAATTATAAGACTTCTAATGAAAAAGAAAAGGGAATGCATGAAGAACTTTCACAATATTGCAAACATCTCTTGAAAATAGTTAAAATTGCAATCAAGTTACGTCCAAGTGGACAAACTGCAGGTAACAGCTAGAATATAATATTATGCATTTTATATTAATGAATCAGTTTATAATTATAAATATTATTTTATTATGAACATTATTCTATTGTGAATATTATTCTAAAGCTACTGAAGTGTGCTTTTTTTTTTTATAAAACTACTTATATCATTAAAATCGCTATTGAGAGAGTGTTTTTAAGATTATTGAATAAAATTAAGCTGAACTTCCAAAATAAAATTGCAGCCTGTTTAAATTTGTCGACAATCCAACTGAAATTCACAAACTTAGACTTCAGATCAACATAAATTTCATGCATTATTCACACACAAAACAAATTCTTCATAAAAAGACGCTTGGAATTTCTCATCTATTGTAAAATCTTCAATAGGGATTGCGAAATACAAAACACAAGAGAACTGCATTAGCCGAGTCACATGAAAAGTGTAAGAAATTTTCTCTAAAATCCTCCGGGCATGAAAAGACTTGAATCTGAGGAGGGGACTTAGTAAAAAAAAAAAAAAAAAAAAAAAAAAAAAAAAAAAAACTAAAGTCTGGAAGAGTTTTTGGGAAGTGCTTTAATAATAAATGCCTTTTGAATGGTAAAAAGATCGGAGGAAATGTCATCCTGTTTTTCAATCTATGGTATTCAGAATCTTGTAGAAAGAAAAATATTAGCTCTTGAACAACTCTTCTAATTATCAAAAGAAATATATTCTTAAAAATGACAAAGTGTTACTCAAACATGAGTTTCTTTCCTTATTGTTTTTTTTTAAAGAAAAAGGAAATTTATATTTATCAGTTAAATGTTAATCTAGGTGTGAGTATAAATACTGAATCAATAAAAGAAATAGGTTCACGCATTTGTTTAAATAAGTTTTATAAGCAAAATACAAACAATAAAAACCTTGATTTAAAGTTCGATTTTCTATATACTGTCAGGTTTCACTTTCATCGTAAATTTGAAATGGAAAAAATAATCTGGGAAAAATGGTTTGGTTTTTAACGATGCACACTAGAGTTATTGTCTATGGTCTGGGCTTCAACTTTAATGTCAGCACTAGCTTATGTGCACACTACAACTATCACAATTAGATAGTGAGGCAACCGATGGTAGTAAATCAATTGGCATTAAGCTCCCCAACCTCCCTGTTTTGCGATAAATTTTCCGGCTCTGACATCTTCTCTATTCCTGAAATTCTTTGAGTGTGAAATTCCTTGTACTGTGTCATACTTTTTCTATATTATTTTCCCTCTTAAAACAGCAATTATCAAAAGAGCGAGATAAGAGTGTATATTTTTAAGAGTATATTTTAATTTTTACTTTTGAATGTATATACTTCTATTTTATTTTACCTTCTGACATTTTTTCAGAGATATTTACGAGGCGTTTTCGGAAAGTAAAGATACTTAACCGATGGTAACGATGGAAAAGTTTCTGTGAGTCCCGTTGGCGAATCGGATTGTAACCTTGGATGTTTCGCTTTTCCCTCGAATGCATTCGTCATTTTTATGGTGAGTCTTGTCAACACCTCCTAGAGGTATTGGTCTTGTTCGCACAGAACGTCTTTATAATGTCTGTATGTTGTAAAGTGCGTTCCATCGTACATTTTCTTCATGTAAAAGGTTACGTTTGACAAAGGTCATGAAAAAGGTGTACAAAAGGCATACCAATCAAAACAAGCACAGGGGCTTGCTGACTAGTGCAGTTTGCTTGTTGCACAACAACGCTCCTCCTGACACAGCACTTCATGCAAAAGCACTACTCAAAAGTTCGGGAAAAATTTTAATCATCCGCCATGCAGCTCAGACCTTGCACCCAGCGACTTTCACTTATTCCTTTACTGAGGTAATATCTTGCAGAGCAAAATTTTCAAGACGATGATGAGATCGAAACTGAAGATAAAATGTGGTTAAGACGTTACGACAAGAGGCGGCAAAGTTCTATGACTTTGGAATTCAAAAACTTGTACCCAGACTTAACAATCGCTTTGGCAATGGCGGCAACTATTTCGAAAAAACAATACATGTATCAGTAAGTAATTTGTGATGCACATTCATTCAATTAAAATATTTCAAGTGAGTATGCAGCACTCTATCTTTACTTTTCAAATATATATGCAAAACAAAGTGTAAAAAAAGGTGAAGTGTAACTCCTAAAAATTGAAGTATAAAATTATATTTAAAGTATAATGTAAAGCATAAAATAAATTTTTAAAGAATGAAATAAAATTAAAAGTATGAACTATAATTTAAGGTTAAGTAAGGCAAAATAAAAAATTAAGTAAATAAATGAATATCTATTCAATTAAAAGTGAGAATCAAATATGTGTTCAATCCAAAGAAAGGAAGATATATTTATCTAATTCAATCAAAGAGTTTAATTTTCTTCATCCCAGTAGAGAAGAAATTGTCTTGTTCACCTCTTGATTCTCTTGTTCACCTCTTGATTCTCTTGTTCACCCCTCGATTCTCTTGTGCACCTTTTGATTTTTGGCGAGAATGATTTAAAGAAAAGTAACCGAAATTTATTTCTTAATATAAATAAAAATGAACCATAGTTTGAATAACGGTGTATATTCAGAAACTTCATAAAAAGAACGACTTAAATACCTATTGTTTTTTTCATATGTAATATGATTCTGCAGTTTTAAAATGATCATTGGTATAAATAAAAGATGCAGTGAAGCAAACAAAAATATTATGGCATAGCAATAATTGGCGTTGGCGAGTAGTCGTGAGCAGGGGGCAGGACCGTCTAGTCCATATATATATATATATATATATATATATATATTAACTAGAATTAAAAAATGAAAGATAGAGACGTTTTTCTTGATTTTTGAAAATTTAGATGTGTTTTTAAAAAAGATTGTTTTTAAAACGAAACTGTTTAACAAATAATGTAAGGATTTCAATAAAAAGAAAATTTTTGTACAGCCAGTGTTATATGATAAATTAAGTAAGGAACTACATTGCATTGTATAGATCGTAAATGATAATGAAAAAAAATAAAGCTTTAGAAAATCTGAGGAATCATTATGATGTCAGATTATATTTATTTCAATTTGCTAGAATTAATAAAAATAAGGTGGCGAAGATTGCCGCTAATATGTTTCGAGTGGGTTTTAATATACTTAAGTCTAATTTTAACCTGAATCCTTACAATATAATGCTGAGTTTCGTAATTAGACAATTGCTTATGAGGTACTTCATAATTAGATAATTGCCTGTGAAGTATGTTACACCAGTGTCGTAGATATCTATTCATTTTTTATAGTAGTGCTGAATATGCAATTAAAGAGGTTGCATTTAAAGATAATCCTTTATAAGGCGCGGTTTGTTTTAGAAAGTGAAACTATTTTTTTTTTCAAAACATGTTTTGTTCCGGATATATAGGTAAAGCTATTTTTTTTTTTGCGATTTAAAAAAAAAATCGAAAATTTATTTTGTTAGTTTGTACATTTTAAAAACTTTTCCAAAAGTAAAAAGTCGAGTCCTAAAAAAATGAGTCGCTGTGCTTCTTAAGGTCGCTCTTATGCCTACGGTCTCTATGTCTCGTCACGGTCGCTTTTATGTCTAAAATGAGTTTTTCTCAAATATTAAATAATTTTTGTGCAAAATAGTGATTTTCATATTCGTTGACAAAAGACTCGATTAAAATTTTAATGATGTGGAAAACATGCTAGTAATATGGTTTACTTATTACTAATATAGTTTCGATTAAACTTTGAAGGTTTTTTATTGCTTTCTTTTGTTAGTCTAAATCAGTGTTTCCCAAACTTATGATTTTTGTGTACCTTTTCTAAATTTTTCGTAACGCTGTGTACCACTAATAAAAAAAAAATGAATGTATTTTTTACTATAACAAAATTGCACAAAAATTAAAAATCACAACTGGCTGTTGACACTACTAATTATTAAATGTAAACTCTGAAAAAAATAGCCAATAGAAAAATACGTAATCGTAATTTTTTAATGGCTAGCTTTGTTTTTAAATAAAATATTTGAAATTATGGTTTGTTGCAAGATATTTCGCATAAGAACGCGTACCCCTACTGAACTGTTCCTGTACCCCTGGGGGTACGCGTACCACACTTTGGGAAACACTGGTCTAAATGATATATATCTGAAGAATCTGTGTCTACAGTTTTATTATCAAAAAATAAATAAAATATTCTAAAGAAAGAATTTACATTAAGCGGCACCTTGGATCTGCGCATAACGGCACGTGCAACGATATTAGGAATCTACGGCATTGGCATCTTAGTTATAGTATCTTTTTTATTTAAATGAATTTCAATAAGTTTCGGGGAAGTGTCTTCAAGTAAGTACATTGTCGTGAAAATGAATGGTCGTTTATTACTTTTTGAGTAATTCTCATTTGAGATGGTAATGGTAAACCATCCCAGTTCAGGTGATCAGGATCGAGAGGCTTGCTGGTTTGTGCCCCTTTAGCTGTTTGATTCTTAGATTACCATAATTTGCAAGTAAGCATGTATACTTTTTAAAAAAAACATTATTTAGTTGAAGATCAAACAAAAATAACAAATTTCTTTGTACAATAAAGTAACTTCTCTGTGAAACAAAAATTTTTCTATTAAGGCCTATTTAGTTGTTATTACTAATCGACGGTTACAATTATGACAATACCTGATTGGGGTACATTAAGAATAAACACATATGCAGGGATGAGCGTGCTGTGGCATTTCAACTTGAAAAATGATCAGTGCAGAAAATATTGGGGCTAAACAACATTATCGTAGGGAATACCGGGCAAGTGTATACCAACCAGGACACGGCTATTTATTATAAAAAACATCAGTGTAAAAATACTGTCTATTATCCCGTTTATTCCGACTCTCCGAATGTAGTGACATCTTTCTTATTTTATCCCCACTGCTCAGTTTATGTTCGCTACGCCGGATTACTAAATTGATCCGTTTTGAGGCCTTCTATCTTCTAGGAGGTGTTGCACCGCCTCAATCAGGATAATTTTCCTCGACCGCTTCAACTTGGAACGCCTAAATAGTGGCATCACTAAATGAAATAAATAATTCTACAATGCTGTTGCTATTTTATTTAAATGTTTAAATTATTTAATGAGCGTTTTAAAAAAATAAATGCGGTCAAAAACATACAAATATAAAAGCAATTTCTTTTCTTCTTCTTTTTAGTAAAAAAAAATTAGCGCTCCTTTCTAAAAGAAATATTTTAGGATTGTGGATTATTCAGAGTTACGTTACTAAGCTGGAAAAAAAAATCAGATTACTATATTTTCAAATAACAGAGGGTGTGGTGGTTTGCTTTCAATCTGTTCAGAGCATTTTATTCCGAAATTTGGAAATAAAAGAAAATAGAAATACTCAAAAGAGAAATAGAATTTAGCAGTAAGTGTTTTTCCCCCCAATGATTTCGTTGCGATAAGAAAAAAAAAGAAGTTTAAAATAATGATCATGGAATAAAAAGATAAATCCAAATGGCTTATTTATGAATCCTTTAACTTTAATAAAATAATTATAATACAAAATTATAAAAATTACAATAATTAATAACAGAAAATTGCCATTTAAGCGTCAACTCTTGATAAATATCTCTTTTGTAAAACGTTCATTACGTCAGTAATTAGCTTCTGACACATCAAAATTAAACAAATCTTAATTTTTAATTTTTATTTCTCCGGAACTAATTCAACCAATTTCTGAGAAATTTTGGATTTTGAATTTCATCAAGTTACATTGTTCGAGATAATGAAAAAGTTAACACAACTCCCTAAACAAAAGTTTTTCGAAAGTTACAATATTAAATAATACAAAACCAAATGTAAAATTAGTTTCTCAAGAATAAACTTTTATAAAGGGGTGTGATAATGTTTTGATGAGTGATATTAGTTCTACAGATGCATCCCAAAAAGTGAAAAAAAAGTAAATAAAATTCTCAGACAGAAATTCTAAACGTTGTATTAATTTAACAACAACTTAAGAAATTTCTTGGAAAAAATGGTTAAATAACCATTTATTTAATTGTTATTTTCTCATATTCAAACAAAACAGTCATATAATCATTACTAAGATGGTATTAAATTGTGAGAAAAACCGTTTATTAACTGCTTTTACCTGATACAGTTAAGCAACCAGAATTTTATCTCGCCAACTAGGCCCACCTAATAAAGCTACACAGTTTCTGGCAACTGGGTAAATATTATTGCCGAGAGGGCTAATCTGTCTATCTCATGAACGACAGAACGGGGGTTCGAGTTCCAGCGTTGACACTACTATATTTCCCCCATTCCCATTTATGAAGAGTTAATAGTATCCTTCACTCCCAAATTTGCGAGCCTGGACTATTAGAGTACAATGTTCTTATTCGCGCATAGATGGTAGCACCATAAAGATGCTTAACCCAAAAAGTCTAGTTTTCCCATCTCTTACGTTAAGTGAAACAATTAAGTAAACTATTTAAGTAACGAAACTAAGTAAACTAATTAAACTACATTTTAGAGTTCATTTGATAAAACAAAACTCTACTTTTACCTAACTCCAATGCCCATTAACTAACGAGAAGCCTAGCTCCTAGAAATTCAAAATTACTTACACTCACTGATTTTTAAGCCCCATTTAAGTTTATGAGATAAGAAAGGTTATTGTTCAACTTAAGATAAATTTTCATTTTGAATTTTTTTAAAAAAATATTTCAGTAGCTCAAGCGATTTTTGCCTTTAAAAGTTTGAAAATTTACCTAGAAAAAAATTAATTCGTTGTCATTTCATTTTTTTTGTTGTTGTTCAGTTAAAGAATAAAGTGGCATTTTTATGTATTAAGAAATATTAATACTTATTAATAAATAATTGTTTTGTTTTCTTTTTTTAGATTGGGAAAAATGACCGATTAATCTGATCAAAAATTCATTCATTCAACATCAAAAATATCTTCCAAATACTAGATTTGCATTTAACAGTACAAGTGTCAATGCACTGTTAGATAGCGTTAAATTTCATGTAAAAAAAACAACAAAAAAAACAAAAACAAAAAAACAAACATGTGATATGATGTAATCAAGGCAACAATTTCATAAACTATGCCTGAAGTAAAACCAAGTTTCACGGAATCAGAACGTGAAATGAATTAAGAAGATTACATTTAAGTCAGAGATTTATCTGAAGTTAAGTCTTGTGAGGTATCATGTCTTCGGAAATTAAATTCCATCTTGAATACAAGTTGCTGGATTTCGAAAACGTTATTTCTTTATTTAGTATTTATGTTATGAGGACATTTTTTATTATCTATATAGAGTAAGAGGCTTACGCATTGACTCTTTATTGGAAACTCATAGCGAAAAAAACCTAAAAACTATTATCAGATTTCTAAATTTTGAGTTTAGTTCGTTTTTGTACGAAGACTCCGTTTCTTTTTGATCCTGCAGACTTTCTTATTTTTCGTTCATTCTTTCACTCTTTATTTTTTTCTACTTTACTTCATTTTTTTAAACTTTCATTCCTTTCTTGATTTCTTTCTTTTCAGTTTCGTATCATTTTATTGGTTCTTTTATTGCTTTATTCTTTTGTTTTTCTTCATTTCCATTACTTTCTTTTTTATTGAATTCTACCCCTTTCTTTCTAGTATTGATTTGCTTCCTTTCTCTTTTATCTAGTTTTATTTTTTTCTCTATTGATTGCTTCTTTCCTTTTTTCCTATCTTCTTGCATTACTTCTTTCTTTTTTTCGACCTTTTTACATTACTTCTGTCTGTTTTTATATTTTATTATATTGATTCTTTCTTTCCCTCATTGGTTTATGTCATACACAATTTTGTTCTTGCCATATCCTCCCCTTTTTATTTGACTTGGTCTTAATTTTTCACTACCTTTCTTTTTCGTTAATATTTTTTTCCTTCTTTTACCTTCCCTATTGTTGTCTGTTTATTTCTTTCGTATTTGCCTCTTCATTTTCTGACTTTAAGAGCTTTTTTTTCCTTACCTTCCCATAATTTGCATTGCCTAAACATTTTCTTCTTCTTCTTCCAGTTCCCATCGTTTTTTCTCCAAATTTCTTCTTCTTTGATTTCTGTATTTCGCATTTCTTTTTTTTTTCTTTGCTCGCAATGTTTCCATAACAAGGAGAATAATTTTGTACAAATAGAATATAACGGGGATGTAATAGTATTACGCGCAAGCAATATTGTTTACGCGAAAAATAATTACATTGTTCATTCGGCTGGTTTTCAGCATATTCCTCTTTATCAAGCAGATATTTTAATAAGAATCTTTCGAAAAAAATAAGAATAAATCTTTAAATAACATATCTAGTATTAGGATATATATAGAGTTTTCCACAATCTTCGTTGCTTCATTTCTTTGTCTTATTCCATAGAAATATTGATAACTGTCACTATCAAATCAACTAAAAAAGGAACAAGAATCACATATTTAAAAAAAGCAAATATTGAATTTAGAATATCGTTTTTTTTTTGGTTTATTATTATTTTCTTTCGAAGACTACAATTGTTCGATGTTTTTGAGAAACCAAAATCCTGTAAGGTTGCGACACCCCCGTCTAAAGAGAGAGAAAAAAAAATCTTTCATTCAGGGGGAATGTAAATTTCTCCTTCTGGTGCTTCAAAGTGGAAATAATTCTCGCAACATACGTATAGTTCCCCCCCTTTTTTTTACATTAGTTGAATATAACAGTGGCGTCAGATTTTTTTCCCTATCTCCAGAAAATAGCAAAATCTAAAAAAGGAGTGAAACGGAAAGCAAAATGCCGGTATAGTCCCACGCGAGCTATCTCATTGAAATTCTAACAAAATCGAAACTCTTCACTGTCTCGAAAATTCTCAAGATTTCTTCTCTATATATTCTTTCTGCGAAAGCATGGATATGTATTTTGAAGAAGGAAATTCAGTTTATTTCTTTCCAATGCTTATTTCAGTGCAGATCCCCAGATTGTTTTTCAAATATCTTTCTTATTGAAAATTTTACATTTTTGTTTATTTGTTCATATTGTTTGTTTATTTGCCATGTTTTCAATTTGATCGTAACCTATATCGTAAAATTTGCTTTAGGCTATTGAATTAAGAGCATGAATATTGAGAAAATAAAAGGGTAACAATATGATTTATACGATTCATAATAATGTAATTCTAATTTATTTCTAATCTAATCTGTAATCTAATTTATATCTAATTTATATTTTGTACTTCGGCTTCTAACAAGATCAATTTGTTTTCGAGAAATTTACTGGGCTACAAATACTTAATTACATATTTAAAATAAGCTAATTTTTAAAAGAATTGAATCATAAACATTCGAAGAACGAATTTTAAACAAAAAATCAAATTATAAGCAATGAAATAAATTGTAAACAAAGATTCCCAAATAACTTTTAATAATGTGTTTGAATTACAGGAATTGAATTTACAAGAAATCAATCTTTTTGGTATGAGTGCATCACGTAAGATTACTAATTTTCGTTCATAAGTAAGTGTAAGTACGACTTATTCTGAATAAGCTATACTATTCATGTTCGATTACGTTTTATACAAAGTATATGCACATAGCCTATATCTGAAAGTAGTTCTGAGATCTTTTTGCTAAATTATTCGGTTATTTTGAAGGATAAGGAAACTCTTTACAGCGTTTAAGAGAAATTTTTCCCAGACAAGTCTTTACAGATGAAAAAATTTCGGTACCACCGGGAAAAATCAAAGAGAAAAATTTAATTTAATTTCCTCTCTCAATAAAGATTTCCAAGCCAGAAGCTGAAATATAACATTTGAGTGAAATAAATCAATCAATTGCCGTTTGCACTATTTCTATTGGACGATTCATATTCCCATTCCAATAGATACGTATTATTATTGGTTGATACCTGATTGATCATTGATGGATTTCCAGTGGACAGGTAAGAGAGGTGACGTCAGCTTCGACGTCTCTTTACTGCAGTGCGTATCCTTGTAAGTAAAAAATTAAAATATTTTTCTCCATTATTTCATTACTGGCCTACTCAAACAGATTTTTATTCATAAATTAAATTTCTTGAATTATTTGATTTTTTTAGTTACCTATTTTATAATTGATAAATAATATTGAATTAAAAATAATTTTTGCATAGCGGCTTTATTGAGAAGTGTTTAAGGTTTACATTAGCAGAAAAATATCTTATTCAAATCCAGTATACATTTAAGTATATATTAAGTATATCCAGTGTATATTTAAGGATAAAATCCGCAAGTTTTCATGGAGAGTTTCAAGATTTCACAATCGTTATTTTACTTCAGGCAGATTATAAAAGTACGAGTAACTTCTCTCAAACTATGTTTAAAAAAATTTCCCATTATACTTATTTAAAAGCATATTTTTACTGCATTCGTTCAAGCATAACGTTACAATCGACTTTGAATGGTATTCTAGTATAATAGTTAGTATAATTGCGTCTAAAATTTGAACTCAGTAGAAGAGAAAAATAAAACTAAAATTGTTACAATACAAGCATTACTTTATTTTTGATATATAAAATGAACTTGATTTGTGTTACAAATCTATATATGTAAAAATGAATGTGTGTCTGTCTGTTTGTCCTTTATAGACTCCTAAACCATCCGACAGAAAGCTATGAAACTTGGCATACAGATAGTTCAAAGCACGAGGAAGGTCACTGTCGACATTAGAACATTCTGCGACAAACCGTTCGAGCGTTATCAGCGAAAATCAAAATGGAATTTTCTGATTGGTTAAAAGTTAGCCATTGTTTTAAATTTTGCTATAAACGATTTAGTTTTCAAATATCTTGAAGATAACAACAGTGATATTTTCTATCTTATAGCTCTATTCATTTAAAAAAGTAAATTACACATAATTTAATTATAATTCACGCAAGTTTCTTTATGTCAGGTGAGCACAAGCACGTAAAATCAACGAGAATAGATTTCGTAATAATTCGCGATCGCAACGAACTATAGGGGGCGTTGTTGTATGTGCCGAATCCCTGCGATTTCCATATGAACAGTCATTCAGTTACACTGGAGACGTCTTTAATGTAACGTTCCATCTTTATTGTGGCTGATTAAATTTAAAAAAGAAAAATGTTTGTTTTCTTTCTTATGCAAACGAAAACAAAATGGTATCTCTATTTTTTTAGAGAAGGAACATCCAGAACACATCGGAAAAATATTTGTAAATAAAGAGAAAAAAATAGGTATATTCTTATAAGAGTTCAAACCTAATGCCTGAGAAATAGTTTTACTAAATTTAATGGTATAGCATGAAAGGCCCATTAAAATTTTAACTTAAAATAAAGAATGCTTACGAAACAAAAAAACAAAAAGAACCGTTCTTTTTTTGTCGCCATTTTTTAGTGTTACGAAAATGCGTCTTTGGGACTTGCCAAAAACAAAACAAGATGCAATTTTATTTTTTTAGGAGCGAAATATTTTATGGAGTGAAATATAGCGAAAATGTACCAATGTCCATAACAAGAAACTTTATCTTAGTAAACGTCCGTTTTGGAAATGTTATTTCTTTTTGAATTTTATCATAATGGCTATAGAATCAGGTGAGAGAAAAGTTTGTTTTGAATCTATGCTAAACTCTATATCGGCCCATTTTCCACCGAAATCCGATTGACTACTTTGATTTTAAACAAAGTGTTTCATTTTAAGATTTTTTCCAAAAATTTTAAGTGTAGATTGGCGGCACTTAAAAATCTGCCAAATCTGTAGCTGTGGTTAATACGTAAGTACCGAATTATTCTTCCATACTTTTCTGAATCATATTACTTCAAATATTAGAATATGCAAGAAGTATACATAAACACATAATTTAATACCATTTAATTTTTCAAAAAAAGTATTTTGACAACAATTTTATCAAAAAATTATAAACTAAAAAACGTAAAATAAAGAATTCTTAGGATTAAAAACGATTTTAAAAATTCCTCATTTTTCAATAAAAACTTTTGTATTGCATCTTTTTTTTAATTCTTATAGTATTTAATCAGACGTAAAAAAACCATTTTGTAGAGAACGATCATCAAGTAAGAAAAAAAATTATTTACAAGCAAATTTTTTATTATAAAAATCATAACACTTAACCTGATTTATAAGTCCGGAGAATTCCAAAATGATATGTTCTTTGTTTGAAAACTTTATTCTCAAATAATATATACATAGTTTATCCCTTCATTACTTTTAGGTAACATACCACACATCAAAATTTTATAATTGTAAGATCTCGATATGAATTTTAATATGTAGCTTAAAAACAGAATAGCTGAATTCTAGTTGAAATTCTTTCAAAACTAAAAAACACTTACCAAGAAAACGATAAAAAATTTATTTATAATCAGCACAAAAGATACTTTTTCAAGTAATTCGGATTAATCTTTATTGTTGTTTTCTGAATTATGTAGAAACAGAAATATATATGAAGAAGAATATTCTATAACTATTACAGTTCTGTATGGAATTCATTGGAATGACGAAAGCAATGTTGACTTCATTTTAACTTGTAATGAATTGAAGACAGAAAAATTATTTTACCGCAATACACAGATCTGTAACAGCAAGTGATCATGAAATCATGTTATGTTGCTGGTAATAGAAAGGTAAAAATTATTGAGAAGTTGTTCTTCAAATGCTTGGCGTGTTCTGCTTCAATGTTTGGCATGTTCTGATTAGTTTTTTCAAGAAGTTTTACCTTTTCTTTAGAGAAATTTTGGTTCTTTTTTGATGCTAAGAAAATGGCGTCCGTCACTGCCAATGGTTATGTGGGAACTAATGCCCGATATTTACAGTCTCCCGCTAGATGGCGTATCGAGTGTTGCGATCGCGAATTGGTCGTATCACTGATGAAAGCTGTTTAATAAAAATAAAGGCAAAAGCAAATTTCATTCAAATTCACGTTTTCAATAATTATTTATATTTAGTATGCAATTTTAGGTTAGCACAATTAAATATAGTTTTTGAAGGTTTCATTGCTGACAGTTGTCATTTGAAAACTATTAGATTGTTTATTATTACAAAGTTTTCGAATTCACACTCATTTTATTTCTTTCATTTAAAAAATAGATTTTTGTTTTAAATTTTATCATTGTTATATTTCTTATTTAATTTATTTCATTTTGATTGCTTTTTTTGTTATTTAAAATAAGTATGTGAATTTTCGATTTAGCGAACTTGCGACCACTGTCAACTTTTACATTTCTTTATGTTTGAGAGAGAATATTTGCTAAAATATGCCGCCTAAACGAATCGCTCTTAGTCGATGAATGCCGAACCTCGTGAAATCCGATAGAGAACGCACTAAGCAAGCCTGTTCGTCGGAAACATCAGAGCAACGGGATACAAGAATGAAAATCAATCAATAACGTACTTCGCTATTCAGACGCTGCCAATACTCTTATTTGAGTCTCAGTGCATTTCACTATGATCCGACAACCAACTATAATCTTCACCCAAGTGTCATCGGAAAAAATGGATCAATTATACATGTTTTGCAGTGCTCTCAAATTTATGAATGAAACAGCTGGAATTTGCTGTTCTGGAGGCAAAGTGAAATTACCAGATTTAACGTCGCCAGCCGAGCCATTATCAACGTTGTTATCGGGTCAAGCAAATCAATAGAAACTTTTCTTTGCGAATATATGTTGGTACATTCGTGTTTCCAAATGACTTCATTCGGTGCTACAAGTATCGGTGCGCATATGGGCAGCCAGAGTTATTTATTACATTCACATGCAATTCTGCTTGAGCTAAAATTAAAGAGCTTTTGTAACCTAGGCAAACATCATCGGATCTTCATAATGCATTATCGTACGTGAGTTAAAACAAATATTAAGCTCTCTACTTGGTTTTATTGCGAAGCGTCATGTTTTTGGAGAGACATGGTGTTTGATGTATTCTATTGAATGGCAAAAAAAGAGAAATGCCACATGATTTGTCTTATTGAAAAAATCACACCGTGACAAATTGGTCAGCTCACATCAGCAGAAATACCTGATGTCGTCATTGATCCAGACTTTTTTCAGATCATCATTCAAAATATGTTTCATGGTCCGTGTGCATCACCAAACATGAAAATGCACTAACGATATCCTAGAGAATTAACTGCTTTGACTATCACGGGTTTTTTCACCATTAAATAAAATTCTCATTTCAAATCATAATCGAAAATCTCATTTACACACTTAAATACAAAATTAAAATTCAAACTGAAAGCGTTGCAACACTCGCAGGGTACAGCTAGTTATTAATAATTGAATGAAAAAGAAAGTACAGATAGTAAGTTACAATTCCCTGATATATATAATGCATTATTATTATTTCTCCACACGAGATAATAGTAAAGATTTTATTCCACTTTACTTCAGTACAATGAAGAAGATAAACAAATATATTTTTCTTGATGATCTCTCTCAAAATTATACAGTTAAGTGAAAGTGCTTTTTAAATTTATCATTGCGACATTACGTGTTATGAATATAAGTAGCATTAACATCCACTCAATTGATTTTAGTTTTCAAATTATATCTTTTAAATTAGAATATTTGAAATTAATGAAGAAACAGTAAAAGCTCTCGAAGAAACCATACATGACACAATATATAATTTGCAATTCTTAGGGTACATATATTTCAAATATATGAGTTTATAATTAAATTTAAGATTCTAATGTAAGCAGACGCTATTTCACCATCCCTTAATACTAGCTCATAGCATACTTTATTTTCTTACATTAGATTATAAATTTTGTCGATTTACACTATTTATTGCTTTATAACTAATTACACTATTTATTTACTTACGTAAAATTGTTTTTTTTAAGGCAAATTAATTTTCAATGTTGTTAAAATATAACAAATTAATTTACATTTTACTTCTTTAAATAACAATTAATAGTGCCATTATTTACTGTACTTTAAAGAAGTTACACTAAGGATGACATAAAAGTTTAAATTGTTGGTGCATGAAATGATGCAGAAAGAGTTTCAATAACTGATCTCGATATGTTACTGATTCAATGCTTCGAACTTGAAGCCCACGTTTGTGAAAGAATCGGGCTGAGTTGAAGCATAGGGTATCTAGAATTCTAGCATTCTTTCACTGGCCTCTTAATTTCCCCCTTTAAATTATCCGTTATTTTTTAATTTACTAAATTACTTATTTTACTCGTACTAAAATCTATGAGATCATTGCTTTTAAAAACGCAAAATGAAGTAAAAAGTTTAGTAAAATATAAAATGAAGTAAAATATAGAAGAAATGAAAACATGAGTTAAGCACTAAGTATAAAATAAAAGTGCAGAGTATGAAATTTGGTGTAAAATATAAAATAAAGTATAAATAAGAGTAAAGTGTAACCCTTAAAAATTGAAGTATAAAATTATGTTTAAAGTATAAAATAAACTTTTAGAGAATAAAATAAAATTAAAAGTATAAACTACAATTTAAGGTAAAGTAAAGCAAAATAAAAAATTAAGTAAATAAATGAATATCTATTCAATTGAAAGTACGAAAGAAATATCATCTCAATCCAAAGAAAGGAAGATATATTTATCTAATTCAATCAAAGAATTTAATTTTATTCATCCCAGTAGGGAAGAAATTCTCTTACTTACTTCTTGATTATCTTGATATCTTGTTCACCTTTTGATTCCTGGCGAGAATGTTTAAAAGAAAAGTAACCAAAATTTATGAATAATATGAATAAAAATATTCCGTCTTATATGAAATAAACGTTTTTTTAGCAAATAATATATTATTTTTAAATTTGTTTTGTGATGTTTGTAACAGGTATTCATAACTTTTAGGTTACGTTTTGTCTTTATTTATATTGCGCAATTATGGAAATAGGGCGAAATGTATAAAATAGAGAAAAGCCATGGTATTGCAAAAAAAGAATGCTTTTTGTTTGTTGAATTGCTGTTTTACTTTGACGGATTATGTTATGTACGCGCATGCACGGAGTTTGTTAAAGAACTATCTGAAATTACGTGTTTATTTTGTTCATACTCACGTTTTCGAGATGTGTTTCTGTAAATTTAAATCGCACAGAGTCAATAATCATAAACATAATAATGAAAGAAATATTATGTAAAGTGAAAATTCATCGGGAAAATTGCTGGATTGTGGTAAATCGTGACCATCGTGTTATAGCTTCGATGAATAGCATTATATTCGGTGTCAAATGATACTTATGTCATTATTAATTCTTGCTAAACTTTTTGATAATTTGACTTGATGATTTTGATGATTCATTAAATTAAAAATCTAAACTGCCAGAAGGGGCAATAATAATAACAATAATAATAGTAAAATTTAAAATTATTTCATTTTTGATTGTTTCGAATTAAGCTGCCTTTCAGTTTTATCCCTGATTGCTTAGATGCAATAAATTCAGATTTATTTATTTATTATAACTTTTTTTTAAGAAGAACGGATACACAGCAATTCTAGTATAAAATCATTTTCTTTTATTTTCACGCCTCTTCTCTTCAAGTTTAAAGCCCTCAAACTGTGACTTTTTATTTTTCTTGGTTAAATAGTTTGGAAAAACGCCCTTAAGTAAAGCAATGCAGTAAAAAATCGAGCAAGTGTTTTTGTTTTGAAAAAAAAAATAATAAAAATAATAAAAAACAGTTTATCTCACTAAGAAGGTATCTTAAGTGCCAATTGCTTAGTATTTTTGTATTGCTTAGTATCTTAAGTGCCAATTGCTTAGTATTGCTTAGGTTTATTTTTTACACAGATATTTTTTCAGTGTAGAAAATAATGTATAAAGTTTGCCTTATCTATTTCGAAGTTATCGATTATCAAGTTATAAATTCTCAAAATATGTAGTCAAGTTTCATATGCAGTCAACTAAAATAACTTTCGGTTTTAAAACTGTTACTTAGATTTAAATCTGTTTTCCATAATCGGAAATTTTAATATATTTGCTTTTAAAAGGCTAAAAAATTTTAGTTAAAAAATAGACTAAATTCCAAACTTATAACAGATAAATTTCAAAGACATTTATAACATCAAGACAACAATATTGCAGTTGATAATTTTTTTTAAAGATAATAACTTATGAACTGAATTAAAATTAACGAGAAATATTGAAATTTATCCTTTCATTACCTTCACTCCTTGCTTGTTTTAATGCCATTTGTTTTTCTATCCCTCTTTGGCAAGGTGCAGAAAAAAAAAGATGCATCAAAAACAAGAAGATATGGAAGGACAAAACACAAACGTAATAATACGTCAAAAACAGCGTGAACAGAATACCATACTGCGCAAAACTAAGTCAAAAACGTCAAACGGGGGTAGAATTAATTCTACTAAATGTATTCCAAACTCATTTGGCGAAAATTTTTACCCAACTTTATAGCATTATTTATTCAATAATCTATATTTCAGAAACTAAAGAGAAATAGACAAAAATATTTATATACATTACTTCCTAGTTATAACAACTGACTGCATAAAAAAATTCCGCTTGATTTGTATATGGCATTTCAGGTACCCTACTTGTCAGGTATACACCTCTGTTATGTTGGAATTTAATCATACTGTGAATGCCTATGGGTGGAAGTTGCATTGGAAATGTTAAATATCACGTGGTTTAGTAATAATGTTATCACGTGGTTGATTGCGCAAATCACGTGGTACAATAAATCATTCGGTTCAGTAAAATTAAGAAGAAAAAAACATAAAGCCTCTCTAAAAAAAACCGAGTATTAAAAATTATTTTTATAACGAAACTAAGCAATCAATTTAAAACTTATCACCTACAGGAGGCAATAGTTTTTTTTATTTAAAACTAAAACATGTTTTGGAGTTATAGTTTAAGCACCAGAGTTAAACTGAATCCCTTCAAAATCTTTAAAAGCAAGTACCGGAAAAATGAAGAGGCAATCCGGAAATTCAGAGCCATTTATAGAAAAGCATAACATTACTCAACGTCTTAGCCAGAGAGAACGCCATCCTCTGCAGATGTCTATTTTGGAGAATAAGTCACATGACTTTTCTTCAGTGTGACAAATGGTGAAAATCCTGCGTATAAATTTTGATTTGCGTCACTTTTGAGATGAAAAGAAGACATTTTGGAAAATTCGTTTACGTCACAAAATGCGGAATTATCTCAAAATGTAATATTTTCTATATTTTGATTTTCCTATTCAGTCTACTATGACAAAATCTATAACAATTTGTTCATAATTCAAGGAAGTTGAAATTATTATATATTGTTGGAGTAAAGGAATTGTTACAATAAGGTACTGTGTGCATAAGTGTAACATATGTATGCATACGTATATATATATATATATATATATATATATATATATAAATGCACACATATCTTTACGTCTTCTATAAGGTTATTTAAAACTAAATAAAATATATATATATATATATATATATATATATATATATATATATATATATATATATATATATATATGTAATACAAAAATTATAAATACTTTTGTATTAATAAAAGAATTAAAACTCTTTCGTTTTCATAAAATGTCTTTGTTAAACAATAAGCGTAGAGATATTCTATTTTGGGAATTCAAGGCTAAAAACACACCATGAATTATAATTAGATTTATGTTTCAAAGGAGGAGTTATTTTTAGAATCTTTCCCTCTGTTACTTCCTTATTAGGAAGCATAAAATGATTTTCCTTAATGCGTAAGGATACAAGTATTTCAGAGACTGTGCCTTTTTACTCCAATCTGTGTTTGTATAAAACGTGAGAGCACTAGTTTTTGCGTGTCCTTTTCATCATGTTTATATCCTGATAAGCTGTTCCAGAATTATCAGAAGTTTTGTCCATCCTCTCCCTCGTGGAGTGCGGATGTGAACTATGTTAACCACCAGCCTACCTTTAAATAAACCTCTTGAGAACGTATGATGGCTTACGACTGCATTATTTTAGCTAAATACAACACTGATAACAGGGATTTTAGCCCTGTTATTATATATATATATATGTTGCAACATATTCGAATAAAACAGCTATTAAAAAAAGGCCTGATACACCATTTAAATGATCAAATCTTTCAGCAACGTTAAAAAATCAATTGATACATTATATATTCTGAAAGCTTGAAGGTATATAATCATGAAAACGCATAAACTTTTCATAGTAGATTAAATTAAAAATAAGATTAATTTTTTAGCTTGTTGTAAAATAGCCTTAAATAAAACCATTGATGATTTAAATCAATCCCTGTCTGGCTTGATCAATTCTCAACAATCGATTCAGGATCATCTTTTGGTTACTAAACCTTAGCGGTCGCATGTGAAGTCTCAATTGCATCCACAATAAGTTGCGTCATGAAGAATTGAACTGCTGGAAAATAATAACTGCTGGCCTTTGAATAACTCTCATTAAGACAAATGGGCCGTAGGAAGTGTGTGAACACATCCTGTTTAATATGCATTACCTCTCTCCCTCTTTATAATATATATACATATATATATATATATATATATATATATATATATATATATATATATATATATATATATATATATATATATATATATATATATATATATTCAATACAAAAAGAAATTTGACAATATGGTGGTCATATCTTGAAAGTAGTTAAAATTGAAATCAAATCTGATGTTTGGATTGAAGGAGAGGTTAAAGAAATAAAATATTCAAATGCAGTTGTGCTTAAATACAGTATTGCTTTGTTACCATTAAAGTTTATAACTTGTACAAGAAAAGTTTGATCAAGCTGGCTACCAAAGACGGCTTGTACAAAATTAAAAACCTATAAACTCTAAGAAAAAGATACAACAAAAACTAATACAATTTTTTAATAAATTTGTTTATATTTAAATTTATGATTTATTCTTAACCCTTATTTTCGGAAATTATAACCGAGTTATACTTTAATGATTTAGTATATAATGAAATTCAAATTGATTATCACATACAACCAACCATGTGATAATTAATAACTACTATTTTCAGAGATTATCACCGAGTTTTTTTTTTTATTGATTTAGTATATAATGACACTCATATTGACTATCCCGTATATCAGCACTATAGTTAATCTTCAACTTGTCAAAACATTTTTTAAGTGAAATGCTGTTGAAATTATAATTACTTTTACTGATACAGCTTTCTAACAAAGTAACGTTTATTGTTAAAGTAAAGTCTCACTGAGTAAATAAAAGAAAAAAAGATTAACTCTAACGGAATTTTTCACCATATCGTGATAATTTAAATGGACAACGATTCTTTTTCGTAGCATGTGCAATTTATTCATGAGATATTAAGTAAATGTTATTATGGTTATTAGTAAATTTAAAATGTCATTTTTAATGAAATTATGAATAAATTGCTTTTATAAAAACTTTGGAAAAACAGGATATTTCGGCTCGTCTCTAAAACATAAAATTCCCTCTTCTTAATAAAACTCTTGAATAAAATCCTCCATCTCTACCAAATTCAATTTATTTTCCTTCAACATCTTAGAACAAAATGTTTATGAGATTTCTAGCACAAAATGCGCTTTCTGCTTTTACATTCCTCAAACTCCTTCGTAATTTCATTTTTTTTCTCCATTCATTTTGGTATTTATGCTTTCTTTCCTTTAGAAGCGTTAATAAACCCAACTCACCTTACAGAAATATTTTTTTTAATGCATAACTACTCAGCAGCATTATTAGAGTCCTTGTTGAACTTTATTTCTATTTTAAGTGCTCTACAGAGCGTTGTTGGAAGCTTTTAATAGGTTTCTTTCAATTGTATTCCCTGTTTTCTTTTACCATTTCATCTTTTATGGTTTAATTGTATTTCTGGCAAGAGTTATATAAATGACAATACGAAAGAAAAAGAAATGAACTAATCTGATTAGGGTTTATTAAATTAAACCAATTGTGAAAATGAATATAATTGCATTAAAAGTGCAACTAATACTTACCTTTAATCCTAAAACTTTCCTCAGTTTTTAAAAAATTCTTTTGCATTGTTTGATGCGTGAGAACTATTATATTTTAGAAAATTGTTTTTTTTCTTTAAACAGTAGAAGTATTTTGTACAGAAACCAGAGCTCGAAAAACCGGCCGTCCTCGGCGGTCAAAAATTCCGTTTTCCCATTAAAGTTCGTGATACATTTTCAATTTTTGTTATCTTACAAGAGTCTATCGCCTCACTTCTATAATGACCCTCTAATCTAGAAATACAGCAATATACTGCGCTTGGTGGAATTGATGTTTTTTCTGTCTGGGAGTACTGCAGCGGCTGAAAGGAGCTTTTCAGTTATGAACTTACCAAAAAATACATTACGTACTGGTCTTAACAAGAAGCGTTAAACGCAATTATGAACATCTACCTAAATGGAAAAACCCTTTCAGATTTCTGAGCAGAAACCTCTGTAAATCATTGGATTGATTGTGGAACTGGCAAACGTCATATTTGATTCATTTAAAAAACGCAGTAACCTTGGATAAATTGACATTCCAGATAACTTGACCTTTGTCATTTAAATTATTTCATATAAGAAATAAATTATTTCATAAAATAAATACTAGGTTACTATTAGTAACCTAGTATTTCTTTTATTACTGCATTATGTAATCCTAGTAACTACTAATTCATTGTGCAATTTATATGATAAATGTTTGTAATAAATAAGAGAAAATTATATTTTAATTTATTTAGAAGTGACGGTTTAGTTTCAAAGGAGGACAGGTACATTGTTGGACAAGCCGTCCTCGGGGACGGTAAAAATTTCCGAGTTTTTTCGAGCCCTGACAGAAATCGAAAGTATTTTGAAGTAAAACTGATAGCTTAGTGATAGAATAATTTGAAATCAATAAATAATTGGATCAGTATATGATTTTCAGTTTTGAGCATGATTTTGTAAGGTTTCTCAATGCTGATTTATTGATTTTTATTATTTTTTTTTTCGGGTATTATATATATATATATACATATATATATATATATATATATATATATATTTTTTTTACGGGCGAAGAACGGGTATTCAGCTTGTATTTTATAAAATTAAGGATAATCATCCGTAGAAGAATACCTTATTAAAGTTACACTAGTTACTATAATACTAGTAGGCGATGGCTCAGGGGATAGAGCGTTCGCCTTCCAATGAGGCGAACCGGGTTCGAATCCCAGTCTATACGAATTCCGCATCCGGCTTGCACTGCCCACAGTGCTGAAGTGAAATATCCTCAGTGGTAGACGGATCATGGGTTAGAGTCCCCTTGCCGTCAGGCTAACCGTGGGAGGTTCTCGTGGTCTTCCTCTCCATGTAACGCAAATGCGGGTTAGCTCCATCAAAAAGTCCTCCACGAAGGCAAATTTCTCTCAATACTCGATCCAGGAGTTCCCTTGTCTTCTGGATTGGGTTCAAAATTACAAGGCTACGGAGTTGAACATTAGTAGCCGTAAACCCATTAAGTTGGGTCGGCTGTTCAACGACGGTTATAAAATAAAAATATAATACTAGTAGAATGTATTACAAAAATTAATCAATTTCAATCTGCGTTAATATTAGTTAGGCTATTTTTTAGAGTTCCCCTAAACCAATTAGTACCTCTTCTCCATTGAACTTGCTTCTTAGGACACATCTTATTTTTTAAATTCAATATTCATCTGTTACTTAAATTAATTAAGCATTATTGGTGTCAACAATGGTATGGTGATTTTTTACGTGATTTTGCTAAATGAATTAGTACCACTTTTCTATTAGTTTTGTCTTTCAATACATAACTAATTTTTTTCTCATTTCAATTAGGATCGATTTCAAATTATTTAAATTTATAAAAACATATTTTAAAGGAACTACTATAAACTAGATAAACTCGTGATTTCAGATCATTTTAGGAATACGAATTCTGTGACGTAGTACGTCCAAGCTACCATGCTAACGTTAATTATTAAATTTATCAGGCATGGCGAATGAGAAAGTAATTGGGTTCTTGCAGCTTGAGAAGAAAACATGATTCTGACCAACCATGTGATTTAAATGATATGTTTTGGCTTAATTACTTGGTTTTATTTGGCTAAGTGACGTTACAGCAATTAGGCTTGGTTTAATATCACGCTGAATCAATTTTCGGATAAGTGTTAATTAGATATTTGAAAGCAACGTCACGTGTGTGTCGATCCTGCTTGCCTGAATCTGAATCGTGGTATAAACGAATGCCCCAATTTACCTATGATGACGTCGTTTGCAGGTGTCCAATTAAATATTTAAGTGCGTGCAATAAACCCGTTTTTGATCAGATAGAGCTATAAGGTGGAAAACATCAATGATGTTATCTTTAAAATATTTGAAAAAACATAGAATCATCTATAGTTAAGGCCGGGATAGCCTGGTCGGTAGGGCACTGGGCCCATGTCCAAGAGGTCGTGGGTTCGATCCTCGCCGGCCGAAGAATCCCCGTGTAGTAAATGGTGACTGATGCACGTTAAATCTGTCGAGTCTCAAAGTCCTCCATGTTCCCATAACAAATCAATACCTCTGGTGGTACTGATTCAGGAGTTTCCTTGTCTTCTGGATTGGTTCAAAATTACAAGGCTACGGAGTTGAACATCAGTAGTCGTAAACCCATGAAATTGGGTCGGCTGTTCAACGACGGTTATAAAATAAAATAAAATCATCTATAGTTCAATTTAAAGCAATGGTTAACGCTTAATCAATGAGAAATTTCATTTTTCAAGCGGCTCTCTTGAACGGCATCTCGCAACCACTGTCTAAAATTTAGGATGACAGAACAAACGGTTTTAATGTTATATCTAATACACACTAGCACGTACACAGATAAGATGACACGTAAATATTCATATTTATAAATATTTATGTATAATGTGTTTAAAAGAATACATAACACATAAATATATATTTTTCATGGAAATACATGTCAAACATGAAATAAAAATATATGTTTTTGTGCGTTTTTAATTAAAAATGTTAGAAATGTAAAAATTTGCGTTTAAGTTAAAAAAATATTAAATATGTAAGTCTATAACATACATTACGTATATTTTTCTGTATGCATTTTAGGTTTATATGTTAAATAAATATGCTTATGAACCAACATGTTTAACATAGAACAAGTTTGTATGTCTTATGTGAAGAATGAATTCTTTTAGAAGTTTTGTATTTAGAAAGAATAAAGTGTTGAGAGTTGTACTCCCTAGCTATCTTTAAATTATAAAAGAATAAAGGGTAATTACAATTCAATTTAAAATTTTGCATACAAATAAAATTCTTCAAATAAAAAAATTATTACTTAAAATTTTGAATGTCTTAGATCAGAATTTTACAAATCGAGAAATCAACAAAATATTTTTAAAGCAATTCAAATAATTTAAAATGAACAGCAAATATAATACAGTCGAACTCGTTTATAACGAGCACGAAGGGACCGTAACATGTACTCGTTAAATCCGAGTGCTCGTAATAAACGAGTCCGTAAGGCAGGCGTGCAACCAGAAGAGGGGAGAACAAATGATTGAGTTTACTTATAATTTAAGTAATACTTACTTACTTTAAATACATTAATTAATTTAATTAAATACTTTTCTTAATTTAATGATCCCCCAACCATCAAAAACGTCATGACCGATAAGGCGCGAAATCGATACGTCAGCGCCTACTCTCACGTGACTTTTCCCATGCTTTAGATTAGAGCGATAAGGTCAATTAAGTTTCAGTTCGCGGTTTTTTTATTTTATTTCGCGCGCATTTCTTATCATTTTGGAAAAAAAAATAAGATAGAAAAACTAGAAAGATGAGAAAAAAGATTGCAAGACAGAAAAATATTGCTCGCTATAACCGGGTCTTGCTCGTTAAAAGCAACTTCTGTTCCATGGACTTAACATTGATCCAACCAAGTAGATTTATCGTAGCTTACACGAGAAAGTTCGGAAGATTCACTGTTCAAAGGCTTCCTAGTCCTTCCTCCTCTTTTTCTGTTTCTTAATATTTAGCCAGCTACGCTTTTTTCAAACTATGCTTTTGCCAAACTATGCCAATTTTTTGGCTAAAAGCATAGTTTGGCTAAATATTAAGAGGATGTTTAGGAGAGAAAAAGAAAGCTAAAAGCTGCGATAAGAAAGTAACTTAAATTCGAAGGAAAAGCAGAAAATATTATATTTTCTAATGATTTGTTTTAATTTAAAATCCCCCAAAATTTTCCTCCTTACTTAAATTTTTAATTTTTTAGACCTTTTTTTCTTATTAGTCCCTCATAAGAAGTTTAATTATAAAATAAATCCTTTTTCTTCAAATCAAATTTATGACCATAAATTTGTCGAAAAACCGTGTCTTTAACATTCACCAAATAAACAAAGGGGAGGATTGTTTCCTGAAAATTGTGGGTGATGAGAAAAAGGGAGCTGATATGCGGATTTATCAGATAATTATTTTTAGGTTATTATTATTTTTATATTATTATGAAAACGTAAAAATCAGTTATAATCGTTATAGCTTATAGTGAGGGAGAGGCTCTAAGAAATGTACTTAGAGACTTAACCTTAAAATTTGAAGGAGTAACGAAAACAAAATGGTTATTTTGATGATGATTTACAAAATAAGGCTTATTTTATTATAAATGCACAAAAATAAATTTTTAAAAAAATGGAGGCAAAAGAACGAAATTTTACAATCAAGTTCCCACACTTTTAGTGAGAATATTTGAATAGAAATATTTATTCATGTTTTTGAAGCCTTCAATAGAAATTCGAATTACTTTTAAAGTCAGTGTAAAATACAGTACTGACAAAAATTAAACGATTGAACTCATTATTGGGGGTTTTCCTATTTTTTCAGCTTAAATGCGGATTAATTTCGTAAAAAAAATCTTTCGCAGAGCTAGGTGTCTTCGAATTTTTGATGCAAGAGTTCTTTTTTCTTCTGAATGTGCTCAGAATAATTTGAATAAAGAGGTTAATATGTATCAAATAATTTCTAGCAAATGTTATTTATTGAAGATGATAAAATAAAACATAGAATAAGAAATGTTTTTGAAAATGATTTTTATTTATTTATTTTTAGGCAAGAAACATGAGTGATTGCAATACAATCAGGGAGATGGAGTTAACAGTGGGAAAATTTTCTTTCTTTTAAAATCAAAAATAAATAGTTTTTAAGCTCATGTTCTTCCTTATCGTCCAATAAACATAATCGAACATTACATTTCTTCACAGAATTAATTTATTTTCAATGAAAGGAAAATTAAATTTATTTCTTCGCATAAAAATTAAAAAAAATATTTAAATGAGAAAAATTTTACATGCCAACTAACTGAAGCACACTAACAAGTCAATAATTTGATAGTTAGCTTCAAATTCAGGAGCAAATATATGCCTCATTTTTATCTTTAGAAAAACAACTTGAAATAAAATGTACCAAGAACTTAAAAAATAAAGAACTTAAAAATACGCACCAAACTTTTAAAATACAACTTAATACAATAAAGAAAAATAGTTAAGTGGTTCCCCCTCCCCAATGATGTCTTAGAGTGAAGAAGCAACTACTCATAAAAACAGGTGAAAGTCTTAATTTAAATGCCCGCAAGAATTTTATCGAACGAAATCAGCAGTTTGTAGAAAATCGAAAGGAACTTATTGATCGATCCAAGAAATAAAAGGGAGAAGATAATAGGGTCATAACTTCCTTTTTTTGTCTCGCTTGAAAAATTCGTATACTTTGAAACGTATACGAATAATAATGCTGTTTTTTCTAACGTATCGGGATAAAAATATATGAAACAAATACATGAAAAAATATGAAAAAAAAAAAAAATATATGAAAAACAAGACAAATAAAACACACAAGAGCATGCATATGAACTTCATAAATAAAACCGAAACATTAAAATTAATAGAACGTTGTGTGTAACTAAAAAGAAATTAATATGTCTTTAAGCTGAAATGAAAACAAAAAAGAGAAGGGATTGATTACAAATTTTTAAACAGTGATGCCATACTGCTACATTTTATAAAATTAAATTAACTGAAATTGTCTTAGGAAAGATTTATGGATTTCATTAGCAATACAAGATATGTTTTTTGTAGTTCATGGAGGTCATGGAAGTTAAGGCCCTATAATTTAATTACTGTATAGTGGTCAGCATTGCGCAGAGACCGCCTTTACTATGCATACATGCTAGTACCCATGGATCTGCAGCTGAGTGGGCTTCAAGCGAGCACAGTGGATCAAGTCTCAGTTCACAGTTCAGTGCCTTAACACAAATCCATTGTGGCTCAGAGAATATTTTAGCGATTTTTTTTGTGCGAGTGGATAATTGTTAATACTTTCATCTTTGTATTAGGTTTGTATATGAACAGCTCCTTGTGATTAAATTTGATTAAAAAATGCTTGTTAGTTTTCGCGTAAAATGTATTTTTTTTTTGTAAGTTTGAGCGAAGTCAAAATTAAAATATGAGAATCCTATAATATTAGGAAATTTAATTAAAATATTTTTTTTTCAAATTTGAAGATTTTTATATACATTTTTTTCAATCAATCAAGTATCGGAAAACGACAAGGAAAATTGAGCTTTAAAGTTTTTGTTCTTTATCCTGGGGAAATATTACGTTTGTTGGAGTTTTATAAGTTCTTGATGTAATCAGAATTAAGTTCACAAAAGTTCAAAAACAGTATGCTATGAACGAGACGATGGGATCCGGCGTACTTAAAATTCTTCCAAAAGAGTTGCTTCAGCTGCATCGAGTCGTTGAAACATCTGAGCAAAAGTATTGTTTGCCAGATTACAAAATATGAAATTAAAGCATAAATAGAGGACAGTGAGAAGCATTTTATGGCACGTTCTTACTGAAGTTCAGAATCGTATTTGATTTGTGCTTCCTTGGATTGGATCGAAATCGGATTTGCGCAAGGTTATTATGTATGATACTGGATAATTCAAAGTTAGTAATCAATAAAAGGTAGGTTAATCCAGTTTTGGGTATTATTAAGCAAAGTTTTAGATAAGTAATTTAAAAAATGTCCTTGTTTAATAAGTTTTATTTTATTGAAGAATATTTGAAAAGCTAATATTTTTTATCGAGCTTATTTTATAAAAGGTTAGATTTTTATTTGATAAGCTTTTAAGAGTAAATTAAAAATTTTGCAAATTGTTTCCAGTTATATTTGAACACGTGTCTTATCAAAAAAGAATAAACTTGTGTATACTTTGTGTTTCAGTTGAAAGAAATCTTTAATGAACTCTATGAAAGAAAGTAACATTTCTTATAAAATTTTAGTTCTTAAGAAAAGATCTTTGAGAATTGTCGAAACACCTGGCTTAACAATGTGTCCATACCGATCGATTGACTTGCGCAGAAGAAAAGTCTTTTCACCATTTCTTTCATCTTTAAAAGTCAAGGCTTATCGGTGTCCATTTCAACAAAAGCTACTTTTGAACGGAATTAAGAGCACTTTTCTTTTTCAAATATAGACTTAGGGAACCCTTTTTCAAGCAACAACAAGAACTATTTACTTTGATCTTTTTGATAGTCAAAGAGAATTTTTTTTTAATGAATGAGATTATAACATTAAATATAAAAGCTATGGCATTGAAACTATTAGTATTAGTAAAATGACATCATATCATTTACGTTTTATAATCATTTAAAATAAAAAAGAAATATCAGACTTATAATAGGATGAAACAGGAGCCGAGGAAAAACAAATATTTAAGTGGGTATACCAGGGTTATGTTCAATTACAAAATTTTGTTATAAAAGTAATTATTGAATCTCGGAAAGGTATTGATTAAAGAATCAGTTATCGATAAAGTGGGGGTATTTTAAAAATTAAATCTTGGGAAAAGAACCCACGTCAAGATAAAGGAAATGGGGTTTAAATCCAAAGAATATTTTAGAGCCAAAAATATCGTAGATTCAGAACAAGATCAGCATTCTATTTTATCTGCTGGACTTTACCGGGATTTGAAGTAAATTACGGTATAAAGTATCGGCATTCAGACGGTTTTTACCGTGAAATTCAGGAGCATATTACTGAACAAAAAAAATCTGATATACCGTAATTTTTACAGTAATAATTACTGTAAAATCACTGAATCACTCTTATTAAATAAATATTACTGTAAAAAGTACACCATCATATTTTACGGTAAAAAAGGATTTTACGATAAAATGGATTTTCTGGATGGTACACCCAAAGTGCTCTTTTTAAAATTAAGATTAAAACATAACAATTATTAAGGTGTTTATTATTATTTTACCTGCATTATTATTGTATGTATATGTAGCTGGTATAAATCAATAGATATTGGTTACAAAATTGAAACACAATTTTCAATATTGAAACAAATTTTTCAGTATTGCTGTATTGTGAAACACTCTTTATGAAACGCATTTTTAAACATCTCTGTATTACGTTCGCTTTTTAAAATTAGGATCAAAACATAATTATTATGAGGTTTATAAATATTATAACTTCATTATTATTGTATGTATATGTGGTCGGTGTAAATTATTAGTAAATTATTAAATTATATGGACAAAACTCAAAAACACTGCAGTGCTATTTCAAAAAAATAAATAAAATAAAAATGTTGTAAAGTCTACTAAAAATCTAAAAAGGCGAAGGTGTTTCATTGACAGCGTAACGTTGAAACAAAGAAAAAAGACAATTTTCAATATTGCTTACGAACAGTTCAGTGTACAGAAATGGAAAATATCGTCAAATGATTAAAAAAAATGCTAACAATCTGTAACAAACAACGCCATGCCGATTAGTGAAGTCATTCAAAAGATACAAGGAAAAGTTTAATCTGAATAAGGATTTTCAACATCAGAATTCCATATTTCTGATATTGCACTCGAACTAAATTGAGTCGAAAAATGGTGATTGCTTACAAACCTCCTCATAAAAATTTATAAACTTCAGAAAATTCATGATCCGAAAAAACACAATTATTAACGAATGTATATATAGAATTTCGCTTTTATATATAGAAAGAAGAAAAGAAAAAATGAAATCCAAATGTGTAACAAAAATGTTTCAAATAAAAATTTTACATTTAAAGTTAAAAGTGTTTCGATACAACTTAGTTTAATATGGAGATTCAAAATGACAATTATAATAATAACCCAAGGCGGCTTAAGAATATGAGATGTCATTAAAAAAAATCTACTTATTTTTGGGAACCCACAAAATTGCCGCCCCCTCTATATTTTTTTCACAAATTCTTGTTAAAAATGTCAAAAATAACTTCCAATTTAGAATCAACACTATGTAAGCTTTTTTTTATTGCTTTTATTCCTTATTCTCTATGTTATTCGGATAAAAATGATTTTATCCTTTAGTAAAGGTATGTTCCCCAAATAGTTTTTTAAAGTAACCATCTTAAAAAATAAAATCTTTAAAAGATACACTATTTTTTTGCTTTACTCACCAATAGACAGTAATCTTGTTTAAAAATATTTTCTTCAAAATATTTTGCTTCGCAAAACTATATCTGAAGTTGACAACTTAGACAATGGCATGATTTTTGCTTTTCTTTTCACACCTTTGTTACCTACAATAAAAATTTACAAGTTTAAGAAAATAACAGAAAAACTCATTTTCTTCACTAAATTTTGAAAAAACGGAGTCCAATTCAATTTCTTTTTGTAACCGAAAATTAGGGAGATTTCTTTGGAGAATGCATAAATGACCCCTTAATGATCGGTTAATTTTCAAGAAAACGGTCATAGAAGTGTCTATTTTTTTTATCCGTGAAAATTATATGAAACTATGTGTATGAATAATATATATATTCATTTTTAATTTTTGATTTGTTTTTAGCTTGAAATTTTAAAAAAAAAATTAATTTTTAGGAAAAGCCAACATTCAGTGTTACTATGACTTATTGTTGGTTTTCCAGCAAGCAAGGAAAATTTTAAAAATATGTGTTTTAAAAATATCCTGGTACTGCTATCTGGTACGTAAAATAAGAAATAAAATGTTTTCCGGGCAACAAGAAAAAAAAAGAAAAAAGAAAAAAAGAATTAGTTTCCAGCCTGTCAATATCACGGGAGCGAGAAATAACGAAACCCGTCATTTTCACGGGAGCGAGAAGGAAGGGGTATACATGAGCGAAAGACTTCATGGCTTTTGACCCGCTCTTGATACATAAAATTTAATATATTTGTCAAAAATATTTCGTAAATATGTAGCTATGACAGGAACATATTAGTACAAAATTTGAAAACATGCAAATAGTGTATAAAGGAACCTGAGTGTAATTATAATTTCTCATTATCGCTCCGAAATGAAATCTCCCAGACATACGAAAGAAAACCGAGTTTGATTTTTGACTGGTTGATTAATTGTTGTTTATAAATATTATTGTTAATAGTTGTAAGGTATTAAACTTGAAAATGAAAATGTTTTGTGAAAGGAAGCAAAAATCTTATTTACAATGAATACATAAATGCAATAAAAATTTGTTCCTCAGTGTAATACTTTATTTTTTAGCGCAAACGTAAGAGTAGAGTAAAAATTTGTTCTAAAGATGTTTCCATATTTTTTTCTAAAGGCTTAAAGTTATCTCAAGCAACCAATCATCCGATAAATGGAGATGTAGTGCGTTTCTAGAATATGATAATGTTAGCAAGACCTATGAAAATCAACATTAAAACTACCAACAAAATGAATCTTTTCATTTAATTCTGTCCTAGTAAATCCTTTCAGTTAACCGTATCTTATAAATAATTGAATAAACTGAATAAAATTGTTGAATTTAAACCTAACTTGAATAAACAGTTTTAACTGTAATATTTAGATGAATAGAATATTATTAGTATAGTATAGTATATAAGTATAGTTATTGGTAGTATATAAGTATATTTATTATTAGTATAGTATATAATAAAGTATGAATAGAGTATTATTAGTATACATTAAAATAGTAAACTAACAATTCTTGAATGGGTTGGATTAATCTATACTTAATGGATCTTTCCTTAGAACGCGTTGTTTAAGGACTTGTTTCTAGTCAGCTTAATTTTTACTCTAGCCTTAGAAACTGGTTGCTACGTTTTTCTAACATTGGAAAGTAACTCTTTTCTAGCTTTAGTAACTTAATGTTAAATATTGTTACTAAGAAAATATTAGAAAAAAAACGGGATTTTATAAGGATTTTTTTTTTTTAACTGAGCTAATGCATTATTTACTTATAAATACAAAAACAACACGTTTTTAAGGTATTTCAATGTTGAATGTGATTCGAAGTTCCAATCTTTGTCGTGCTCTTCTAACAAGCTCACAAAAACGAAATCCAATTTTTTAAAAACTTTTTTTTTAATATTATTTATTGGAGTTAGAAAAAATTTCTTTAAAAATGGAATATTTTAAAGAAATAATGTCAATAACGCTTTCTTCGGTCATAAAATTGTGGAGTCTTAACCTCAATGATCTTCCTGGCCAACAAAGGGCTGTTGCGGGAATGCTTTACTTAATACTTCCACCAACTTAGCAAAATATTACATTATCAGATTTTCATTTTGAAATCACTTTTGAGAGTGTATATAAGTTATGATACGTTTTTTAAGCTTAGATGAATTTATTTTTTTGATATGCTAGATTACTAACTTTTCATTTCAAAATAACAAATCAATGTAAACTTAATTTATGGAATAGAACAACAGAAAATTTTAATTTGTAATTATAATTTTTATAGGTTTAAAAAATTATCTAATAAGAAATAATAGAAACAACAAAAGTTTATTTTTTCTTTTAAATTATAAGGAGAAAATGGAAATAAGTGTAAGAGTCGACTTTTTTATATTAGAAAAATATTTGGCATGTCAACAACAACGATGCAAAATATTTCAGTTATAAATAAATCATCCAGGCTTTCAGAGATTAAAGGAATAAAATTTTAATCATATTATTTTGAAATATCCTAAATTTATGTATAGTAAAACAAAACTAGTTATAAATAATAATATTTTCAATTGACACACATTGTTTTTTTACTTAAAAAACGAAGGAAAAAAAATACTTAATATTTTTTTTATTATTGCAAAATAAAATTAGATATAGATTAAGGAATAAAACTGTTTTTCTAGCATTTTTTTTATTGGTGGGTTTATCAATCGCGCTGAATAGCTTCGTGTTTCCCACATCGAATAATTTTTTTTATATGAAAAAGTTAAGCCAAAGTAGTTCTACTTTTTACGGTATTCAATTTCTTCTTCTTCTTGAGTGATAAATACGGTTGAATCATTATTTTTTATCACGCAATGCGCTCCGAAACATTTATATTATTTATTTCCAAAGTGTTGAATGGAGCGTAAAAAAAGATTTTGTTTGGAAATTCTTAAATAAATAAGCCAATAATCGAATGAGAAAATGACGGGAAGATAATTTCTCTTTGAATTGTGTCTTAAGAGTTAACCTTAGTTTGAACGATATTTGTAAGTATAGTATTTATGATGAAAAGATCATTATGAATCTATGAAGAAGGTGTAAAATATTTTTTAGATAGGAAGATATTTATGAAATCTTGTAAAATTCTAAATACTTGGATTTTTCTGAGAGGGGTGAATAAATTGAATACATGAACAATAAATAAAAATAATTTTAATAATGAAATAATTATAATATTTTTTATTTCCTTTCTTTGAAAATTAGTAAAAATAACCAAGTTATAAATAATAATATTTTCAACAAACGCACATTGTTTTGTTTACCTGAAAAACGAAGGAAAAATATTGGATACGTTTTTTTATATTACAAGACTGGATATAGAATAAGGAATAAAACTGTTTTTTTAATATTTTTTATTGGTAAGTTTACCAATCGTGCTGAATAGCTTCGAGCTTCCGAGATCGAGTATTTTTTTTTTGTATGAAAAAGTTAAGCTTAAGTAGTTCTATTTTTACGGTATTCAATCTCTTCTTCTTCTTAAGTGATAAATACGGTTGAATCATTATTTTTTATCACTCAATGCTCTCCGAAACATTTATCTTACTTATTTCCAAAATATTGAATGGAACGTAAAAAATTTATTTGTTTGGAAATTTTTAAATAAATAAGCCAATAATCGAATGAGAAAGTGATGGGAAGATAATTTCTTTTGAATTGTGTCTTAACCTTAGTTTGAACGATATTTGTAAGTATAGTATTTATGATGAAGAGATCATTATGAATCTATGAAAGAGGTGTAAAATATTTTTTGATCTGAAAATGTTTATGAAATATTGTAAAATTCAAAAGACATGAATTTTTCAGCTAGTGATTAATAAATTGAATAAGGGAAAATAAATGAAAATAGTTGTAATAATTAAATAATAAAATTGTAATATTTTTTGATTTCATTTCTCTGAAAATTGTAAAAACAATCAAGACACAAGGCTTGCTTATTTTAATTACAACTTTCTTATTATTATTATAAAAATAATAAAATATTATTCTATTATTTTTGTGATTATTTTAATTTATTACATAAAATTTTTATGTATTATAAATACAAAATAGTAAATTTTGTAAATATTACTTTTTTTAAAAGTATTGCAGTACGATACAGCTGCTCTTCGCTCTCATTTTAATATGGAATATTAGTCAAGGATAATTTTAATAATTTTGCTTTGGTTTTTAAACCATACATTGTTTATTTTATTTTTTATTTTCCGAAAATGCAACATGTGTCGCAGCAAGGAGGTAGTGTTGCTGTTGTTACTTATGCCACTTGCCAATACTAGTCAGCCTGCTTAAAATTAAGCGAATTATTAAGGTAGAGGGTGTGTCTCTTATATTTTAGTGGCGCCATCTATGGCCAAGAATAAGAATACGAGCCCATTTTATAGAGAAAACCCAACCATACTCTATTAATTCATCCACAGATAGTAATTTTGACATGAACCGGATAATGATCAATTTCCAATTCAATCCCCAAAGGTATTGATTCATTACGGGAACTTGGAGGACTTTGTGATCCTGACAGATTTAACGTGCACCAGTAACCATTTATTACACGGGGGTTCTTAGGCTAGCGGAATTCGAACTCACGTTTTCTAGAAGACGAGCTGAAGATCTTACCTACTAGCCTATCCCTTCGAGGGAGCAAGTAAATTGTATTACGAATTTCCTTATTGTTTTAAAAATAATTCAGGTGTGTTGCAAAAATTTTAATATAACTATTTTTTTTAGTATTTTTACTGTAAATAAGAACCAATCACTTATTTTAGAAAAAATTTGCTTCCTGAATGATAAGATTAAAACATATTAGTATTATCAAGAAAAAAAATAATTGTACTAACTTTTTTAAATAAAAAAATTACTTAAAGCAAAGTTGAGAAAAGGAAATCTTTCGTTCTGAAATTTATCTCTTACAGTGGTAACACAATATTTATAAATAATAAAACATCAAATAAAATCCTTTGAATAATGTAAAATGTGTGGACAATCATGATGAACTGTCATTATTTGGGCAAGTCGAAGTTCAGAACTTGGAAAATAATTCCTTGACAAATTTATTTTTTACATAACTAAGTCATAATTAATTCCCGTTTTACAAAATAAGAAAAACAATGTTTTGTTTATTTGTGCATGCGTAATTAGGTTGTAGTTCTTCCCAACACAAATTCCTAATTTAAAATGTATGTTAAAATTTTAAAATATTTTTCGTAATCCGTTGAAGGTGTTTACTTACGCAGCTTGTCTTCAACAAAACATTTCCACAGGGAATCGCTTGGAAAATAATCCCTACTTTCGTTTCTATGTCTAAATATCTAGTAACATATATTACACAAAAAATAGTTTTCATTTAGTAAAAGAGAATAAATGAGGATTGTACTTTCAGTACTTTAGAAAAATGTAGCGATAGAAACAATATCGTTTGAGTCTCTAGTGAATTGAAGTAAAATAATAATAATAAAAAAATAAACAAACATTGCTAAAAAAGATATAAAATATAAGATGCAACGAAAAAATATTCCCTACATTTAAAAGTATTATCCCTAAAAAATCAGTGAATAATGATTGAAGTTTCTTTGATCAAAAAGGTTTTCCGAAATGCATTTACACAAATGACAAAAGAATGAAAACCGAGAATACTTATTATTCTTAGAATTGCTTCCATCGTTTTTTATCTTTTCATATGGATGTAAAGGTATTTAAAAAAAATTATTACAAAGAATACGTTTAATCTGTGTTAATTAGGAAGAAAAGTGGGATTTAAATAGTGCTTGTAATAAGATTTTTAATGAGATGTGCAGTTCTAAATTGGTTAGAAAGCGATGTAACGAATGTTTTGTACGAAAACTAGAGTTTTATACGGAAATAGATTAAATACTTCTTTGTAAATGAATAATAAACAATTTTTTAATTTAAATAAATGAATTCTATTTTGAATTCTTTTTCAGTGAATTTGTATTGTTCGGAAATAAAAATTTTAAATAGTTATTTAAAATAGGTACTATAAAATATATATATTTTTTTGATAATTAGTTTACTTAAAAATATCTGTTGTATACTCTGGATATATTTTATTGCTCTAAAAAACTAACTTGACCATAACTATTAATCCAAATAAGGGCACCAACGGTGGTAAAGGACAAGTGCAGATTCACTTTGCTTCCATTCTGAGCAAAGCGGACTGGTAAACGCTAAATCTGTTAGGGTCACAGAGTCCTCAAGTCCCCACAATAAATCATTACCCTTGTGGGTATTGGTGTGTGAATGCCTCCTCCCTGTAAAACGGGATGTGACGTATGTATGTTGTCTTCGGATCATCCTCAGGGTGTTTTCCAGATCGTCGTCTTTAAAAGTCCATTGTGCAGCTTTAGTAAAAATACCAAACTGAGCAAAGCGAAAAATATGCTAAATGTTGTCGTTACGACTAATGTTAATGTTGCAGAAATCACCAGGAGGCTTAGCAATTGATATTCAAGCAAAATTATGAAAATTTTTTCAGAAATTAATTGTTTACGTCTTTAATAGTAAACTGAGAACATAAAATATTACCAGGGTTACACTTTTCAAAAAATCGGTTCATTGTTTAATCATAACATCAGCATCTTGAACCATCATTCAGAGCAAATTTATTACAATTTACATACAATATTAAATTAAATATATTTTTCAAGATGCACATAGAATCACTTAACAAAGTTTAAGAAGTTTGACAATATGTTCAATTGAGCTGCAAAAAATTTTACTACATCTTAACGCCGAAAAGGGTGGTATCTATTTTACTTAAAAGTGGTGTTTTGAAGCTTTAATGATAATTCTTAGTCTAATAAACGCCACAAACGTTCCCTTACACTTCTGTTGGTTTAAAGAAGTTGCTTTCATTTTTGGTATCTGACAACACCAAACGTCTGAAAACAAAATATTATAAAATATAATTCACTAGAAGCCGCTAGTGTAATTTTAACGATACAATATTTACATTTTTTGAAAAGGAATGAACTATTAATTTATGGGTCATACACTCAATCATTAATGAAACAAACTTACTTGCTCATAAAACCTACGCGCACCACAGAAAGAACATAAAAAATTTATTGATTTAGGCTTAATAGAACATTTGAGAATACAAATTATGTATTATGAAAATCTTTAATATAATAGACAGACTCATGTTAATCTTCTTGTGAAAACAAACTTTTTTTTTTTACACAATTAGAAGCATACATGTTTTTTGCAATAGTGAGCTTGTAGTGAATAGTGAACAATCTATCGGATGTTTAGTATCAAATGTACTAGTTAGTTTTCGAATATTATAAACTTACTCTATCTTGTTCTCGATTATAAATGAGCTTGGTGTAAGCTTTCTCAAATATTGGTGTTTAGATTTGAATACGCGCTTTGAAGTGTATATGAACGCAGGATTCAGTGTTAACTTGAAATTCAGTAATTATTCACAGAATTCAAACGTTCTTCAGTGTCTAATATTAGTGTCTGACATTAAAGAAGCAAAGAGACTAATAAATGCTGAGTGGTTCAAGCAATCAGGACAGAGGAACAAGTTTGAAAAAGAGAATAAAAGGAGGGAGATAAGAAATAGATGTGAGGAGGTTGGCGAAAGTCCCAGGGCCCGACAGATGAAATTATAACAGATTTCCAAATAATAGGGAAATGGGGAGATACTAAGAAGGTCATTAGTTAAATTATTAGATTTTACCAAAATATGGAATAATTTCCAGAAATCAAGTTCGGTAGATGAAGAACAGATTTTAATGATTTTAGCAGAAGAAAACTCAAACCTATGGTAGAGTTTCAACTGGCTCTCTTAATTTCCTGATTTCGGTTATTTCTTTCTTGTTCTTCAAGTCGAAGAGTACGTTTAGTTTGACCAATATACGCATAACCATATTGACACAAAATACGATAAATACCTCAGCTATTAATATCATCAATAGAATCTTTCGGGTTGGTGAAATTTAGTTTGTTTACAGGGAAGAAAACGACTCAAATTTATTCAAAATCCTAGTAATTCGGGGACTAATTTTCGTATATCAAGAGAAAAAAAATCATCAAATTTTCCAAAAAAAAAAAAAAAAAAAAAACGTTCGAAAGAGAGAGATTGGTGGATTGCGATGTTCATTTTTCATAGATGGAATCAATAATATTAAAGGGAAAATCGCAGCCTACAACGATAGCTTTTAACTAAAGGAGCTTTACATTGAGGAAATAACTATTTGAACAAATTTTAAACGCATGATCAAACGTATGTGTAAAGCAGTTATCTTTTGGCAAAAGATTATAATTAAGGAAAAAAAACCATAAATGATTTCCGATAAAAAGTAGCAAGAAATTCATCTTAATTACGATTAATAAAAACATCTAAGAAAGGTATTTATAATTTTTTCCATTCAAACGGGAATTGTATCCCAGGATCTATAGAATTCATATTATTGAGAACATGACCGTTGTCAGCATTGTTCATAATTCTAAAACAATCATCGATACATCGTCGATTAAAAGTGAAATTTGAAAAAAAATCAAAGAGTTTTACTTAAAAATTGTGCATATACATGTCACTTAAGAAGGGGCTGAAAGGATTATCCACATCTAAGCCATCGATAATTTTATAAAACTTACTATTAAAAGTAAAGATGGACTGCTCTAAACAAATGTGAACTATATATTCTAGTTCATCCATTTCAACTTGACGAAAGTGGAACTCTTGTAATCTCTTTTTAGGGCAATTAAGGATATCGATAGTTATCTCCTCAATAAAGGACTCCTTTACTTTGAAGTTATTAATGCAGATAGAGGTTTCCCTTCAAATATAGTTGATTACATCCATAGAGAATTAGTCAAATCCACAAAACTCTCTAATTCAAACTTTAAACAATTTGACTGTTTTATCTAACTATCCGAAAATCAGTTGCCGAATTGTTAAGATTTTGAATATATTTGAGTTTAAAGTCACTTTTTTCTGTAAATAAACTAAATATCAACTGTCTTAAAGAATCTGTTGTGGATATTAATTGCTGTGATATTTATCAAATTTCGTGATCGTGATGCTTTGCGTACATTTGAAAAACGTACCTTTTAACTTCGATTTAAGGAACTCGAAAAAGTATCTAAAATCAGGACATTAACCCATCTTTCATTATCCTATATAGGTGGAATTCTAACCACAGGTTTGAGTTTTGTTCTGCTAAAATTATTTAATATTGTTCTTCATCTATCGAACTTCATCCATCTGGGAATTATTCCATCTTTTTAAAGAATCTAATAATTTAGTTAATAATCTTTCTAGTTCAGTACCGTTTCCTAATATCTGGAAACCTATTCTAATTTAATTTTTTGCACTCTGGCGTTCTTGCTGATCCCCCCTTCTCAAACTTGCTCCTTATCTCCCTCTTTTTATTTTCTTGTTCAAACCTGTTCCTCTTTCTCCATTGGTTAAACCACTTTGCATGTGTTTGCCTCCTTACTTCTCTTCTTTCATTTGTTGTTTAGAAACTGAGGAAGGTTCTTACTCCTAGAACCGAAACTATAGTATGCCAATTTTTATGCTTTCATTTGTTCTTTTTTCACGTTGATGTTTTGCTTAAGTTTACATAGCAGGAAGTATAGCCTAATCTTTTCGGATATGTAACTCTATATATAAAATTGTAAGTTTCTCTGTATGTATGCTTATATATGCAGGTACTCTAATTACTCGAGAAAGAGTACACTGATTTAGATGGTGTTTGTTTCCGCAGTTTACAAATTTACATGGGTTTGGCTTATAGCAACTACCACTTTCTTGCGAAGCGTAGAGCGTGGCTTGCACCCAATATTGAAAAATGAAAATGCATTGTAAAAACTAATTGCCACAGATGAAACTTTCTTTGAATGATAATGTCGATCGATGCAATGTTTTTCTTTATAAATTGATATTCAATTTTTGTTTTAGATTTAATATATATATATATATATATATATATATATATATATATATATATATATATATATATATATATATATATTTACTTTAAATGTTAAAATGTTCGCTTCCAGTATGAAATAGCAATTGCGCTAAGCTACGAAATGGGTGATAATAAAACGTGATAGAAGCTGCTATTACTAAATGTAATTACAAAAACTAATCACAACAATAAATTATATATATTTTAATAAACTATCTAAATGTGGTTTTGTCATTATTAAAACTGTTTAGTAAAATAGTTTATTAGTAATTTGTTATATAATTATTTTGTGAAAATCACCTGTTATTTTTTTAAACTTAAATCAACTAAACTAATAATAAACTAATATTGAAATCAAAGAAAAACCACGAAATTTTTTAATTTTTTTACCCTTTTCTTTACCATAAAATATTCGAATAAGGAGGAAAACATACATAAATTTCCATCATCTGTTTGATTAGGTAATGTGATGAGCTTTTATGTAAACTCTACTGTACTAATGAACTATACTCACGGATTTGAGCAGCTCAGGTAAATGCTCCGAATTCTTTTCATGCAAAAATCAATGAATGGTCTATAAGTTATATCAAGCTGTTTTCTTTTCAGGCGTGGTGTATTTTTTAATTATAAAATAATTTTTTTTGGATGCAAATTGTTCTTGAATGGGTGCAAATTGTTCTTATATAATACGTATTTAAGCATTAGCAATACGTATTAGACAAATTACATACTGTACTTATTTAATAATACGTATAATTCGCTAAAATACGAATGAAGTACATTAAGTTTTCAGAGCTTTGTTCATAAGTATTAAAAATATTAAAGATTAAATATGATTGAAAATGAATGAAAGTTTAATATTTAAAAAAGTGTACAAATTAAAAATTTAACTTACACAAACTAAAAGAAAAATACATAAAAAATTGAAAAAAAAAAAAAAAAAAAAAAAAAAAAAAAAAAAAAAAACAGTGTGCAAATGTTTAAAATTTAAATTTAAATCAATCCCTCATTTGTTATCTCTTCTGAAAATTTTTAAACTTTTTTAAAATATGAAATAACTTGAAGCTATTTTTCAACTTATACAAGTGAAATAAATAAGATTTTCCTATTAATTTTAATATGATACATTTTTAAATTATACCTTTTTAACTATTTTAATCAATTACATAAATGAAAGGATATTAGCAATGATTATTTAACACTAGCATTGTAACGTTTTTCGCACAAAGGCAATGATGCTGTCCTGACAGATTTAAAGGTCTTAACATTGACTTTTTCCTAATACCTATTTGTAGAGTTTACAAATCAGTTTAAAGAAAACAGAAAGACCAGAAAGCTCTAAATTCAATATATTGATGTGCTATATTGATATTTATCTTGTATCTAATCATTATTTTAAGAAATCCAAAAAAATTTGTTCTTCGGATTACAGAATGGGAGTAATATGGTAACAGTACGCATCGAAACAATTATATGACTGATCTTTATAGATGAAATGAATGTAACGATTATTGTAACAATTAGTTTTATTGTAAAAACTCGTCAATTAAAGCCCGAGCTTCTTAAGAGCTCTAATTAAATTTAAAGTGGTAGCTAAGTCTTCTCACGGCTGCAAAAAATGATTACTTTAAGCTTCCATTTGAGCATTACAAAAACGCTCCTTTTATTCCTCATAACATTTTTCATTTTTAATAAACTACTTTTTAAAAAATTAAAGTTCTCAGCAACTGTCCCACCGATTTCTCTCAAAATTTGTATTTTGCCATGTAAAATTATATTCTTTAAAATGATCTAAAAGTTGTATAACTAGCAATTCATAATTTTTCGATTACCATTAAATAAAATAACAAAACATAATAAATATTTACTAAAATTTATTTTTTGCTTGGCATTAGCATTAGATAAACGAATTTTATAAATGTGCTAAAAAAATTTTCAATTCATATAAAAAGTTCTCGAGATATGATAAAGTGCGCACAAAGTAAAATTAACATTAAGGGGTCCAAACTTTGGACCGCTCTCCCTGACCAAACTTAGGACTATATTTTCCAGATTGCGGATACCTGCTATATTTTGGGAGACAGAAATTTGTTGAGCGAAAAAATGTATATTTATTCAGAGAAAGTACGTTTTTGTGTCTAATTGCGAAACTTAACATATCGTCATCAATAATGAGCTAGCATATTTGAGGTTAACACATCAGATCAATTGAAATAATTGAATTGATAAAAATGATTTTTCAAACGTGAAAATCCGATCATTAGACCAAAAGTTATTTGGGATGGTCCATTGTTTTCTTTCGAGCACTGTACATTTGATTATCTAACTAAATTATTATTAGTTAACCAAAAATAGTTCTAGTCTAATTTATTTAGAAAACATTTATCTGATTAAGAACAGAATTATTCCAGTTATCCACATTAGTTTTATATCCGTTGTAGTCCTCTTTCTATGTACTTATATTTAACTTTGTATAGGTAAAAGCGTCTAACCTACTATAAAAAATTCTGAATCAAATTACGGTAAAAAGTTCTGGCACTCAAGTAGATGGCACTTTTTCCCGAAAAATCTATTTTTTACGGAACAGATTCCGGAACAAAAAATTATATATTATATCGTTTTACAGTGATAATTACTGTTAAATCAGTGAAGCACTAAACTTAAATAAATATTATTGTAAAAACTACGGTATAATCTCTTATGGTAAAAAGAGATTTTGCGATAAAATGGATTTTATGGTATAATAAATTTCACGGTAAAATGGATTTTACTGATAAGGCACCTAAAGTGACGGTACTTAACATCGTGATTTGATCCGGATCTTTTTAGAGTAATCAAGCAGCCGTTCGTAAACATAACTTTATGCAAATTTAATGAAACCTAAAACTATGCTCTCTTTTAAGACAAAGTTGCTAATGTTACTAAATTACCATCCACACAAATAAGAAGTTTATCATCAGAAACATTTTTTAAAAAATATTTGTAGCAACATAATATCTGCTGCCTCAAAATTTCAATCATAAAACAATGCAACGCTTAATACCCTACTTCAAAATTTTTAATTAAGAAGTAGCTGTAAATTATTCGATATGCTCAAATAGAGCTAAATTAATTTCCATTTTAGCTGATTTATGTTGTAGGTCTCATCAAAAGGCTTATGAAGTCTGAGCACCCACTTCAAATATTCGTTTAATAAATTCTTTCCCGAGACAATTATTTGGGTGAGAAAGTCATAAAATTTTCAAGTTTCGCTATTTCATATCCTCCGAAAAGCTTTTATTGGCGAAGAATATAAATAGTAATTGCTTCTTAAACTTCTTTTTAAGTAGTAAGAAACTTCTGCGTCAACTTAAACATATATTATATGGAATTAAATCTTACTTTAAATTTGGCTCTTAAATCATAAGTTAAAGTTTAAATTTTTTATAATGTTCAAAAAATGTTGAAAAAAATATGAACTGGTTATACTAACACTTTTTGAATAAAAATTCTAAATAATGTAATCTAATGTAAAATGTAATAATAATTCAATAAAATTTTCTGAATTACGTTCAGTCTCGCTAAAAATCATCGGAATGCGGTGCCTTGTGGAGCCAGTACATCAGCTGGCCACAACCTTACTAATGTGAGGGGTAGAATTAAAATATGCTAATTAATAAATATTGAAGATATAAAAATGTACTTTCTCTCAATAATCCTACACTGTAAAAAATTTCAAATGAATTTTCTGTAAAAAGTACCGGCACACAGGGTGACGGTACTTTTAACTGTAAAACTCATTCTTACCGGAAAGTGTAAAACCAATTTGATTTTTGAATATTTGTTTTTTCTATTATGTAGCTTATCATGTAAAAAAAGTCAATTATAAAAAAAATTTCAAATTTCAATTTTGCGTTTCCTGCGTTCATTTTTCTATTGCACGTCAGAATAGAGAATCAGTATGTAATAAAGAAATAAGAGAGCTGTCAGTTAACATTCGTACTCAATTTCTGGAGGAGGGGGTCATAATTTAATATAAACATAAGGCATCGATGCATACTGTTAGATAGATAAAGAATAGAAACGATTTAAAATATTTAAGCAATCGACTGGGTAGCAACATCTTCCGATTCGAATGCTAAGAACAAAAATGAATGTTTATAACCACGAAAGATATTTTAGGAACACGAACAAGCACAGTATATTGTAATACAACTAAACTCTGATTGAAGAGACATATGACCGTGTTTAAAAAGATCCGTTTAAAACCTCACAATTCTGATGTTTCTTTTTAGTTGTTGATTGTTTTAGGTAGGTAGACACGAACTTTAGTTACGTCACATTAGAGCTGGGCTATTGGCGACGGTCTGGAAAACATCTTTGAGGATAATGCAAAGACACACCATCACAATTTTAATCCTCTGCAGTGGGAAGAGCTCCCTCCGCTTTGTTAGTCTGAAGACCTGAGCGCGAAGTCTAGCACTTTACGGTAGAACAGTTTAACGAGGATTTATACCGCTCACCCTGATCAAAGTGGTCACCCAAACCCTCAATGACAGCAGCTAGTGATGCTTGACATTTATGTTCTACAGAAAACCGTGTCTTTACGACCAGTCCACTGCGGGACTGATTGTTTTTAAAAAATTTCTCTTGATAAATTTACTTTAACTTGTTGTAAAAAAATACTAAAATCAAGAAAGATAAAAACTTCTTAAAATCAAATACATATAGTGACAATTTAAATGTTCGAAGAACAAGAAACTTAAACAGATTGGCATGCTTAAAGTTCTGAAAGGACTTCGAATATAAAGTTTGTCCCTTTATGATAACAGACAACTCTTACTCTTTCTAAGTATGAGCTTCTCAAGTGTATGTCAAAAGATATTTGTGAGACAATTGTACGTAAAAATTTTTTTATCTTTTATTTCATAATACATTATCATTTTTTCATTGTTATGCATACATAAGTGATACTCATTACAAAGTGCGGCTTTTAAGTCATTGCTAATTTTAAGAACAGATAGCACAAGTAAGAAAAGAACATGATAAAGGTTACGGAGGGATTCCGGTCCACGACCTCCTTCTGCAGAGTGTTGTGGCAAAACGGCGAGATCGCTCTGTCTGGGGGGTTTCCAGACCCACCGCACTATAGTTCAGACATCTTGCATTTATGCATGTGCTTATTTATATGTAGTAGTGGTTAAATTCCAATTTATAATTCCAAGAATCAAAAATGAAAATTATAAAGTTTATGACCATTTTAACTGTAAAAAGGAAATACTACAGAATATCTGTTAATAAGCTGTGGTAGTCAAGGAAATTGTGTTTTATTCCGTCTAATTAAAGAAAAGTAAAATTGTCGAGCAGAGGCTCTTAACCAGATTTTTTTTTTCTCTCCGCACTCCACGTGTGTTTTGAACAACATTTTTGACAAGAGTTTAAAAAACCGTATTAAGGTTGGTCATTGCGGATTCCCTTGAATATTACGAAGAGACTTAATTAACTTTGTAGATAGCTCATCCTTTGCTTTGAAGGAATTTTTTTAAACTTCTCAGAAGTGATGGTTCAGGAGGGTTCGCTGATTTGACCCAGGTTCGAATCTCAACGATGGTTGGTCAATTTGAATTTTCGCCCCTGCTAGCACCTATAATAGTGCTGTCGCAAAACTGCAGTGGTGGTAGATAGATCATGGGTAAGAATCCCTTGTTGTTGGGCTAAACATGGGAAGTTTTCGTAGTTTGCCTCACCATGTGACTCAAATAGAAGTTATTTCAATCAACAAGCCTTAAGAAAGGAAAGTTTGTCTCAATGCTTAATCCAAGAGTTGCTTTGCCTATTGTGTTTGGTTCAATATTTTAAGGCACCGGAGTTTTACATAGCCGTGAGCAAAATATGGGCGAGCTGTTAAACGCCGATTGTAATTGAAAACAAAAACTATACAGACCTAAATAAACTCCAATTATGTTTTAATTATGTTTTATAAAAAAATTAATTATAAAAATGAAAATAAAAAAATTAAAACTATTTTATTAATTCAATTTATTTAAAGTACTAGTAAACTGAAGTACTTTTAGTCACTCTATACAAGGATAAGTGTATCTATAATATTATTTATTTAAATCCTGAATATTCTATATTTCATTGGCTGCAAAAAGCTAAGGGGAGCCATTCATCCTTAAAACAGAATCTTCTTTCTCTTTTAGCTTCACAATGAATGTTTGAGGAGGGAGCAGTTTGAGTTAGAAGTGGAATTCGTGTGAAAGTGCGAGGCGTTGCACCTTCTGGCTGATCCGGAATTTATTGATCAACACTTGAAATGTTGGGATGAGAGGAAACAAGCGCCACACACGGCACATTTAAGTTACTCAAAAGGAAAATTGTGTACCCATCTCCAGAAATTTAAAAACTCTTTTTTTTTTTTTTAATTTTTTTTTTTTTACTTTTAGACTGAAACGAAACTCATTCGACTGATTTAACTCCTGACATTTTGCAAATTGCTGACTGCGTATTTCTTTCAAACTATTTCTATCTCTTATTTTATCTGATTTTGTTACCTCAAAAAGAGATGGTTAAGAAATAACGTGTTCAATGAATTTATTAATTTCAACAGGAAACACTAGAAGTTTGTAAATTTTTTTCAAAGTTTCATACCGATTTTTCGAATTTCTTAAAAAAAAAATGAAATAGAAACAATGCTTTTTATAAAACTAACATTTTTTTAAATTAATTGAATTTAGATTTTAAAATACTATGCTAATATCAAAATGTAACCATAGTCGTTGTATATATATATATATATATATATATATATATATATATAAATCATAACAATTAAAAATAAAAATCATATGTTCTTACTACTAGTATTTTAGTAGTTTGTCCTCTCCGAAAATGAGTAGTCCTGCGTTAAAAAGTAGAAATTGCTAATAATTAAGCATCTACTTGTGGTTGTGGTATAAAAGATTAATCTTTTCCAATCTTAAATATTATATACTCTTTTTTTGACTTATTGTAAATACATTTCATCTTCTTAATCAGATTTACATTTTTATTAATTTTTAATACAATGTAAGCATGCCAAGTTTTGACACACAGTGCTTATTTTTTTCTTTTATTTTTATTACTTGTTTAGCTTTTAAAAATATCTAAAACCTTATTAAGTTAATAAAGTAGATTATCTTTCAGCAATTAATTGGCATTTCTTGATTGCATTACTTTTTTGCAAAGGAAAAAATATTTATGGCAGAACAAACGTAAGGAAAAAAAAAAAAAAGAAAAAATAAAGATTAAGCTTTTCGATACTTACAAATTTTTTAAAAATAAATTTTGAAACTATTTTTTAATTTTGAATATACTAAATAATATTTTCCGAGGCCTTTTTTTAAAAAAAGTATTCGCTCTAGCTGTGACATTTTTTATTCACACCGAAATGATGGTCTGATGTGGGAAAGACATGTTTATCCAGTGATTAATTTTTAATATATTAATGCGTTTATGAATAATACAAAAAAGTGCTAGTTGCGTGCGTAATCCAGACCAGTTTTTTTCTATTTAAATACTAACATATCCAGTAGTATGTTACCGGCTATGTACGAAACAGTGTGGAATACCTGGGCATTTTATAGAATGCTCGGCGTTTTAGAGGAAAATATAAAATGCGAAAAATATTATATACTTCACCTAGGTATACATGGGAATTCTGTTGAATGAAAAATGCTCTTACCGAAAAGAATGATAGAAAAAATCTATGATAAGTTTAGTATATAAAATGCGCTCATTCTTCGAAACCATAAATGCTATTTTGAATAAAATAAATAAATAAACAAAATCAGCCATGAAAAAAAATTCTTTCAAAATGTATGGAAATAAAATGACGTTATACAAAACGAAATTTATGTCTTTCTTATGAAATAAAATAAAAATCTACCTTTTGCACGAAAAAAAATCTCTTCATCTTATTTTTTACAAAGAATTAAAAACACATATTGAGGAGGAAAATTTAAAAAAGGCGATTTTTTTCCCTAATAAAATAATAATAATTGTATATTCAAAATGAAATGGAAATGTATTTCATAATTTGGTGATTTGGATTGTAATTTTTTTTTTATTTGGTGAAAATATTTCGGTACTCTAAAGAGCCTGATGTTAAAAGTTTACGGAATATTATATTAGTTTTATGCATTTCTGTATGATTTTAGATTAGTTTAATGTATTCTTGTATGATTTTGATTTTGAAAAGTGGAGCAACGAATAAAATAAAGCTGATTAACAAGTAAAGTGAAAATAGAAAAAAACTACCACTTTTTTCATTTTATCTTGATTGATGGCACTCGGTAATTGGGCAATTACACTTACTTCCTTTGATTAATCCGATTACTAAAAATAATTAACAGTGATAATTTTCAACAACCGCATTCCATACACTAATATTTTTATTCATCGGCGAGGAGCGATGCGGTTAAGGAGAGTGATAACAGGCAAAACATAGAGATTTGCAAATCCTGACTTAATTGTTTCATCTTTTCACTAAAACAGGTAAAGGATTTGATCAAATCACTTCCTTCCTTCAGGAAAATCTCTCAACAGAGTGATAATTTTAACATCTTGCGGGAATCGATTATTTAGCTTAAAGATGTGTAGCATCTCCATTTTTATCATCTCCCTGCCACATAAATAAACTGCTCCTACAATAAATAAACTCCACTTAAATGAACTAAAATGTAATAATTCTCTCTTAGCATTTCTTCATTACTATGTATTACTATGCCCATTACAGAAATAAATAATAGTCTTCATTAAATCCTGGCTACACAGAATTTTTTAACCGGCCTCATACCATATTTGAATGATCATCGATTTTGGAGACATCTGTGCCAACTATAAAGCGGACAAGGACGAAATGAATTATTATTTTTAAAAATTGTCTTATAAATATTTCTTAGCATATATATTTATTTACAGATTTTGACACCTATCCATTGAATTGATATTATTATCAAAGTTCTCTTTTGAACTAAAAAATTATTAAAAAAAATCAATAAAGTAACCAGGGAAATGACCCCCTAAACACAACTATTAATAATATTTATTCATAACCGTTGTTGAACAGTCGACGCAATTTGAGTTTACGACTACCAATGTTCAACTCCGTAGCCATGCAGTTTTGAACCCAATCGAGAAGATAAGGGATCTTCTGGATCAATTATTGGGAGAAAATTTGCCTTCGTGGAGGACTTTCTGATGGAACTAACCCGCATTTGCGTTACATGGAGAGGTAAACCACGAAAGCCTCTCACGATTAACCTGGCTGCAAGGGGATTTTAATCCATGATCCGTCTTCCACCCAGCATAATTTACTTCACCTCTGCGGTCTGTGCGAGCCTGTTGCAAAGTTCATATGGAGCCCGGTTCACCTCACTGGAAGGTGAGCGTTTTATCCAATTAGGCACCACGGATCAGCTGCTAAAAATAATTAGAAAACAATGGAGAACGATTCCTATAAACGAAAGGGACAACAATATACATTAGATGTAGGCTACACAGAATTTTATAATCCGTCGCATCTCTGATTTGCACCATCTTCGAATTTAGCGACTCCTGTGCTAACTATATACAATGACAAAGACAAAATAAGAATAATAATAAAAAAAAAATAATAATACTTTATAAATATTTTATGACCTGTATATGTTTTTAGAAATTTTTACACCTAACTTTTGACTTGATATTAATGCCAAAGTTCTCTTTTGTACCACAAATTTATAAAAAATCATAAAGGTGTCCGGGAAATGACTCCCTAAAAAGCAGCTATTAATAATATTTACTTAAAACCATCGTTAAACAGTCGACCGAATTTGAGTTTACGACTACCAATGTATAACTCCGTAACCTTATAATTTTGAACCCAATCCAGAAGACAAGAGAGCATCTGGATCAAATCTGGAAGAAATTTGCCTCTGTGGAGATCTTCTGATGAAACTAACCCGCATTTGAGTTACATGGAGAGGTAAACCACGGTTTGATGGCAAGTGGACCCATGATACGTCTACCACTAAGGATAATTTACGTCACCACTGTGGCCAGCGGGAGCTGGGTGCGGAGTTCATATCGACCAGCCGTTGCTGAGATTCGCACCCGGTCACCTCATTAGAAGATCCCCATAGCCACCGCTGTTCAGCTATTAGTAATAATTAGAAAACAGATGAGAGCAATTCCTATAACCAAAATAGACAATAGTATACATTATATGTAAGCTAAATAGAATTTTTTAAGCCCCCTCGTATCATTTTTGCATCCTCATCGATTTTAGTGACACCTGTGCAAACTTTATTGAGCGACAAGGAAAAATTAAATTTTTTTTAGAAATGTTATATTCTAAACGTAATATTTTTTAGCGTATGTATATGTTTTTAGAAATATTGACACCTATCCTTCGACTTGATAATAATATCAGAGTTCTCTTTTGAATCAAAAATTTATAAAAAATCATTAAAGTGTCCGCCAAATGACTCCCTCAAATGCAGCTGTTAATAATAATTAGAAAACAAAGGAGAGAAATGTCTATAACTGAAATAGACAATAGTATACATTTAATATAGGCTACACAGAGAAATTTTACCCGCCTCATATTATAATTGCATCATCGTCGATTTAACGATATTTGTGTTAACTATATAGAGTAACAAAAACAGAATAAAAAAATTTAAAAATATTTTATAAATATTTTATAAATATTTTTTAGCATATGTATATGTTTTTTTTGAAATTTTGACACCTTTCTTTTGACTTAATATTAATATCAAAGTTTTATTTTGAACCAAAAATTTATAAAAAATTAATTAAGTGTCCGCCAAATTAACTCTCAAATGCAGCTATTAATAATAATTAGAAAACAAAGTTGAGCAATGTCTACTATAACCGAATAGATAATAGTATATCTTAAAAAACGTAGGCTACACTGAATTTTTCTAACCCACCTCATATCATATTTGCATCATCGATTTTAGCTTCACCCGTGCTAATTATACAAAGGATAAGTTTAAACAAAGTTTGAAATTGTTTCGACAGTTGAGAATTTTTAAAAAAAAAATTTTTTTTTAGAAACCTTAGATACTAGTTTCATGTCAAGTATTTCAATAATAATATTTAAATTAAGGTTTAGCAAAATTAAGTTTTTAAATTTTTTAATATAAAGATAAACTGTTCTGACTAAAAAGTAGGTGCTTTAAAATTAAATATAATGAAATCAATAACGCTTTATTAGCATTTCCAAAAAAATAGAGATATTTCATTCTTTCAAGGGGCCCCGAAGTTCCTCCCTGGGCCTTTAACTCCCTCTCCGACCTTGAGTATGCATCTACCCGGTATATCCTTGACTGTTTTTCTTAAGGTTAAGTGCCACTGCCCGATATGTAAAACTACAAATTGTATAATTTAGGACTCACTTAGCAGATTTACGGAGTGAATATTTTTTTCTCCAGCGCCTACCCTGATATTGACTTTTCGTCATTTGGGTGTAAGAAGAGCTTGACCCTTTTCTCAGGGGTGCCATAATGGGTGGGCCAACGTTGCTCCTACAGTTAAAAGGACATATTATACAGAGAAGAGAAGGAAAGAACATTCATGCCTTATCCCATCCAGGGATCCTCTTGAGTGTAGGTCAGCTCCCTGCCCACCATACACCCCGGTCGGCAAGGAGCGAATTAAGGCTACAGAATATTAGACGAAAATATTTGTTTCGAGCAAGCGCAATACCTAAGGTGACTGTTTTCACATAAATTGACAATTTATGTATAAAATGGATGATCAACTCATTTCATTTAGCATTTTCACATACTTGATGCTTCCTGGCTATTGCTTCCTTTTTAAGTGGTCATAGCGAGAGAAATATTGAGTATGTGATATGAACAACTAATTACGATGACAAGTGAAAATGAATTATTTAAAAGAATTAGTTTTATTTATGTTTCTTTTGATCTTAAAACATGAACGTTTTGAAAAAAAAAAAGTGTATGCGGTTATTTAACTTAGTTCCTCTTATTTTTAATCGGACGATGTGTGAAACCAAATAATTCATTTATTATTTTACTATATAAGTTATCTATTGTGTTTTATTCATAAATTGATAATTTTTAAAATAAAAATTTGTTTCTAAAAATTATTCATTGATAGAGATTATCAATGAATAATAAAGATTATCTTTCTAAAATTAACATTAAATGTTTGTTTTCAGCTTTGGAATAAGATTGAAAAGTATATCGATTTCTCATTTAATCATTTCTACCTGTATATGATACTTGTCTGTTTTTGATAAACTACAACAGGTTCTTAGGATCAGTCAGAATTTGATTTAAAATCTGCATGCTGCGGTGCGAATGTTCAGAAATTACGCACAAGATTAAATTTTCGCGCATGCGTGAATGACATACACGTCAGATCGCCTAAAAAGAGCCATTCTTTTTTTAATGTGGTTCACGCACCTTTGATCGCCAAATTTCGTCATCAAGGAAATATGAGAACCTGCTGATTGGCGTTGGCGATATATATTTTATGTGAAAAACTCACCTCAGTGAAAACTGATTATCTTCTATCGGCGGTATTCGGTAGTGCGGAAACCGCATACAGTGAGGATGCTCGAAATGTAGCGTTATTTCCAAATGACTTATTAAAATGGCTGCGATCTACTTGAGTTTTACCTCATTTTTAACTCATTTACAGAATGAGAACTAATAGATTTCCATTTTTACGCAATAAAAACTTTCTTCGATTTTTTTAATCCTCTTGTAGTTTAGATTAAAGCATATCTAACTGCATTTCTTTATCTCCCCATTAGATTTTTAACAATTGCGTGAAGTGAAGTAAAGCAGTGAGATTCTGCGGGATGTTTGTTTATTTGCTTGTTATCTTATCTCGTTAGTGTGTATTTTAAAATAGTTACTGATTGTAAGATTTATATTAATGCATTTTATTATTGAAAGAAAATTTTTTATTCGAAAGATACCTCAATTAAATTTTGAATTTAAAGAAATCTGAGTAATTTATAAAGATGGAAATAGATGAGTCATTTGGGTACAGTGTCGGTGTTTTAGTAATTAGTGATACAGTAAGCAGCGGTGAAAAGATAGATTTAAGTGGAAATAATTTACTTCAATTGCTGCAAAGTGGAAAATATTTTCCTGTAAGTACTATCCTTGAAGAGTGTGTTCCTGATGACTTGGACAAAATTCAAGAAAAAATGAAGCAATGGGTTGACAGTAAAAATATTGATCTCATTTTAAGTGTTGGTGGTACTGGATTTTCTATTCGAGATGTTACACCTGAGGCTACTAAAGGCATTATTGACAGAGAAGCACCCCATTTAGCTTCTCGCATGGTATTAGGTTGTTGTGAAAAAACTCCGTTTGCTGTATTATCTAGAAGTGTTTGTGGAATGCGTGGTCAAAGTTTAATTTTAAATCTACCCGGAAGCAAAAAGGGTTCTCAAGAGTGTTTTGAAATGATCGCGAATGTACTTCCTCATGCTCTTGATCAGCTAAAAGGAAAAATTAAAAAAGTAATGAAATTACATTCTGAACTGCAGGGAGAAGGATCTGATCGAACTAAATTGACATGAACGATTTTACATTTAAACAAGTAGTTAGAAAGAATTTTTCTTATTATATTTCAAGTCATATGATGTATTATATTTTGTTGAAATTGTTTATCATTGATGTTGTTATGTTTTGCACATTTTATTGTGGTTAATGAAATTTATTTTTAGCTTCTTCAAAATAGTTATTTGTATTATTTTATAGATTTATTATTCATATAATTAAAACTTACGTATAATGATTTAAAATTTTTTATGTGTTTATATATCAAACAAATTATATAGTGTTAATGTAATAAAATGCATTATAATTTTAAAAATATAAATATACTTTATAATATTAAAATAGTTTTTAGGTTTTAATTATTTGGAATATATTTGAAGGGTTTTTTTTTAAGGGAATTTTTTAAGTAACTTAAAATGGTTAAAAGTTAAGAATAATAATGAATAATATTATCTTTTTCAGTAGTGTAAATATCTGTGCACATAGAATTTAACAATTTAAATTATACAGGAAACTTTGTTCACTGTATAGTCTGGTTAATGTATGAAATATTAGTTCTTCTTTATGATATGTTTTTTTTATCAAGAAGTTAAAAGACCAAAAACGACTTTCTACATAGTAATTAAAAATATATTAGACATTTGATTAAAACTTTATTTATTAGGTAAATTTTAAAATAATTACTAGTTGACCAATTTAATTTACCATTTTTAAGATAAACACTTCTATTATTTATTTATATTTAAAAAAAAAAATATTGTCAGTATTTTTCATATTTGTGAATTTGATAAGATAAATTTTCATCCGATTTAGTTAAAAATTTAGCTAGAATTTACCTTTGGAATGGGATAACTTCCGGGATAACTACTGGTCTTTAAGTTGTTTATTACAAATAAAGGCTATTTCTTTTATGTTAGTACTACAATTTAATAAACCAATTCGACTATTATTTTCATCGGGTATGGATGTTAAACATTTTATATTTATAAAATTTTTGTCGATATTTCAGGTCTAAATAAAGATATAATTATCAAGAAAAATATATTACATTGAACAAATCCTTAGGCAAAGTATTTTTTTGCATAATTTATATATATTATCTTAGCTGCCATATCATATCTATATCTTTTAAATTGATTGGCCCATAAATTTTGACACATAATTGTCTCATTTTTGGATAGCTCATGTTTCTTCTCGCTCTTTATTTCGAGAACTTTACACCCACTTTATACTCCCTGTTACTCTGAAGATTTTCAAAATATAAAATGTTTTATTATTATTTGCAGCATAACGTCTGCACTCTTCTATTGCATTTTGTTTATTTTATATTATAATTTTACACTACCAACCACTTGCACTACTGACACACTCTGGCGGTTTATTTGGATCTATTTTATGTTTTTTCTGTTTTGTTCTCTTTTATTATCTTGTTTTATTTTCTTTTGATTAGCTTGCATTGCTTCTATTTTTCTTTCACATTCTGTAACTACTTTCAGAAAGTCATTATTTGTAATGACAGCTGGGCTTATATCAATGCCTATTTTTTTTAGTGTACTGCTATTTTTATGTTTTAACTTTCTTGCTTAGCCAGTCTTTTATGGAGAATGATGCAATTGACTAACTAACAGCTGTAACTGCTTTGGCAGAACTGAAAGAAAGGAAAATTATTGTTTATTATTTTAATTATAGTTTGCTTGAAGAAACTGAGATGCTCTGCTAATTTTTCTGTTGTCTATTGTATAAGATTAAATTAAATGATGGTATATTCCTGACCATTTGAATCACTAGTGATATAAGTATGACAATAAAAAGGATATTTATATAATGAGAACATGATTGACCTTGACCAGGAATTTCTTCATTGATCAAGATTTACTTCAGATACATGGGGGCAGTATTTGATACACTCTTGTAAATTATTTAAAATAGACAATAGTTATAATATAAATTTTAATTTGGTTGACTGAATGTAAACAATTACAAGCTTCCTAAAACCGGAAGAAATTTAGAAAACTTCCACTGTATCCCTCCGCTAATGTTATGCTTACAATGTGATTTGTGAACAGGCTTAATATTTTTGGAAGTTTTATTAAAGTGATTTATATTTAAATTTGTGTGAAATTTTACCATTCATAAGATTTTCCTGTAATTTATAAATTCTAACTGGTTGTGAGTCTAAAATAAATTTTAAAAAAAATAATATCACAACATAAATAAAGTGTAAGGTTTGTAATGTTTTGAGTGTTATCTCTTATTTGGCTATATTTGTGTTAAATATCACCATTATTATTTTTTTTTTTTGGGTTGCATCTTGCAGGGCATAGCATGCTTGTAGTCTTCCAAATTCTTATGTTGGTTGTTTCTTTGAAATTTAAATTTAAAAAAAGAGTTATATTGTAAACACTACAAGCATAATAATTGATGGCACTCTTTTTCAAGTTAGGCATAAAAATCAATCGAAAGTAGTAACCCGGAAGTCTTAAATGAATTTTAACCCCTGGTGCGATCTGTGCTTAGCTTTACATACTCAACCATCCATTAGAAAATCCAAGACTATTTTTAGTATTTATAAGTTCAGCTGAAAAGAGAGAAAAGAAAAATGTTTAAAACTTAAAGTGTGAGAAAGAATTTTGTTGTTTTTCAAGGCTACACTATTTTAAAGAAATTTAGCAAGCAGTGCAGTTTTAATTTCTTTTCTGAATTAAAATGAAGAGTTATCTTATATTTAGGTGATAAATTCGTAAGAAGATAATTTGGAGTATTTCTGTGTTAGCTTTTAGTTTTATTTTGAAGAGAAGTATTCCAAACATAGAAAAAGACTGACCAGTATTTACTCTGGGTGACACTAGATAATTTTTATTATGTTAAAAAATGTAGTATGGGGAACTTAATGGTGATCAAAATCATAAAAGGGTGTCGGAAACGTGAAGCATTTGTATAGCGAAAAAGTAACAATAATATTTCTTTAAAACATGGCTGTCATAAAGTTTCAATAATTCAAATATTCTCATTAAAATAAGAAAAATATCCGAAATTTTCCCATACTTATACATTACTTCATGTTTGTATATCACTGTCATGGCACTAAAATACATTTTGCCCATTTTGAAAAAAGTTTTGAGCAAATAATTCTAGTAAATTTTGTGTTTAACACAGCTCTGTAAGTATTAAAGTTATTTTTCTCAATCTTTTTATGTAAACAGTAACTCTGAGGAAAATATGGCTGGTAATTTTATTCTAAAACACAACATTTTACAAGACCAAACTTACTCGCAAGTTTTACATTTTTGATCGCCAATAGTAAGTTGAAATTGCAAACCTTTTGTATACACTACTCATTTAATTAGTTCTTGTTAATTAGTCATCATTTAATTAGTGACTCATTTAATTAGTATTTGTTAATTTAATTAGTTCTTGATTAATTATGATGTCTCAGAAAATATTTTATTCTTGATATGTCACCATTTTGTTACATAAAAATTACATGCATTATAAATTAATAATAGATTACACAGGTTTTAACTAATATTTCACCATTTTCATTACAGATTTGCTAAACCTTGGCAAAGCTTTTAAATTTAACTCAACTAAAAAATGAAAAGTTTATAACAATTCTTCTTAATTATTACAAGCAAAAATATTATTTTACTTATCTCTAAATCTTTAAGCGATATAATAAATATAATGTCAAGCCTTAAAGCTAATTATTTTAAACCTTTACAGATATATATAAAACAGGGACAGCCTTCAATTTTAATTGAGGATAATAAAATCTTACACACAAAATTACTAACCATTTTAGAATGAATATTCAATTTTTTTTCATAGGTCCCCAATCTGCCCCCCCGTTAAAACATTAATCGGTTTTATAACAAGAAATCTTTGCAATCAGCTTTAAACCTTTTAATTTCTAGGTCAATTACCAATAAAATTCAAGTTTAATCTTTTATCTCTTTTTTACTTGCATTCTTTAAATTTTGATTATTTGGTTCAAAAAATAGTTATACAATCCTTAATAAGTTGTAATTTCACAAAGAATTAGAGAAGGTGGAGACTGCATATCAAAGATGGCCCATCATGCAATATAACAAAGCTGTAATTGTGGGAAAGAAATTGATTTGTTAGGATTAATATCATCACTATATTTAATTAGAAAAATTGAATTGAATTTTTTTTTAGTAATATAATAGTGGACTTAAAATTGAGTATTTTAACACGGTAGCTTCTCTTAGATATATCTAGACATACTATATCCATGACTGAAACTTTTAAATTAGTGCATATTTTTATTTTTCAATAACAACAATGTGTACTTAATGAATTTATTTAGGTTAGCAAATAAATTGATAGTAATATAATATATATTAATATGGATAAACTTTTAATTAAAAGAAAAAAATTGGCATGGTAGTAACTTTTAAATGAAAAAAATCCACTTAAGGCATGTCCACACCTACACTAGTCCCTTGCATATGTTTGTTTATGCCTGATTAACTGGATTTATACAGAGTAAAAGTTTCATTTGTAACATATCTTCTTCAGTTAAAATTCTGAAAATAACAGAGTAAAGAGAAAATTTGAAAGTTTCTTTTGCACCTTAAAAACCTTCTGTTACAAATTTCTGATAAATTATTCACAGTATGATTGTGCAACTGCACATGGAAATGTATACCAGTGTTGCCAATTTGCGATATTTTACAGGAGAAATTCGACCAATAAAGGAAAAATTTATTCAAGATGTCCATTTTTGTCCCATGTCCACACTAGCCCTTTTCTCTCCTACTATTATGCATATCATATTTTCAGTTGAATTCATTTTTTTTTTTTTTTTTTTTGTTGCATTCACTGAAATAATTGTATCTGATCTGCAGTTCACTGAAATATATTTTTACAAAAATTCAACACATGTCCTATTGATCTCATTCGACAGAGAGACAGATGTAGCTGAGAGGGTCCAGACCCTTCAGAATTTCTCAAAGTCGAAATTAAAATGTGTAAATAATCCCTGGTTAAATTATTGGTCACACTCTTAAAATTCTATGTAAATTCTTAATTATCAGGTACTACTACACGGCTTTATTCTTTTTATACGACTGAAACCGGTTTGCACTTGTTTACGTTCTTATGTCAATTGGTTAAATTAGACGAAATATAATATAAATTCGGAGATTGGATAAATTCGACGATATATTATATAAATATAGAATATTATATCAGGTATTATATTAGTATATTATGATTAGACCAAATTATTAGACGCACTGCAGTTTTTTAATAATTACATGTTTTGCACGAGTTTATCTGCAATACTTTTATATTCAAACGGACATGTAATGGGTTTTTATTCAGGAGATTTTTTTATTTTTGTATTTATTTTTAACGTAATGCATTACAATTTTAACCAATTGATACATGAACATAAACAAGTGCAAACCGCCGTCAACCGAGTGAAAACAAATCTGTATAGTATCCCCTCATAATTAAGATTTTGCATAGAATCTTATAGTGCTTCGAATAATTTTCCCAAGGACTGTATATACATGTATGATCAGAATTTTCTATATAATAATTCACCCCCCTCAGGGCTCGAAAAAACTCGGAAATTTTTACCGTCCCCCAGGACGGCTTGTCCAACAATGTACCCGTCCTCCTTTGAAACTAGCCCGTCACTTCTAAATAAATAAAAATATAATTTTCTCTTATTTATTACAAACATTTATCATATAAATTGCACAATGAATTAGTAGTTACTAGGATTACAAATACTAGGATTACATTATACAGTAATAAAAGAAATACTAGGTTACTAATAGTAACCTAGTATATATTTTATGAAATAATTTATTTCTTAATAATTTAAATGACAAAGGTCAAGTTATCTGGAAAGTCAATTTATCTGAGGATACTGCGTTTTTTAAATGAATCAAATATGACGTTTGCCAGTTCAACAATCAAGCCAATGATTTTCAGAGGTTTCTGCACAGAAATTTGAAAGGGGTTTTCCATTTAGATGTTCATAATTGCGTTTAACGCTTCTTGTTTAAGACCAGTACGTAATATGTTTTTTTTTTTTTTTTTTAAATTTATTGCTGAAAAGACCCTTTCAACCGTTGCAGTACTCCCAGACAGAAAAAACATCAATTCTAATAACAAAAATTGAAAATGTATCACGAACATTAATGGGAAAATGGCCGTCCGCGCGGACGTCGAATTCGAGAAATTCGTCGTCCGCGGAGAATTTTTGACAGCCGAGGACGGGTCAGGGTTTTTCGAGCCCTGGTCTAAAGAATTAAAGAAAGTGAATACTATTCAATGCGGGAAACATATATATCTTTTCTTGGAAGAAAAAATTTGTGTTTAATGTTTATAATTAATCAGAGTAGGAAAAACACATATTTTATAACAGACCAAAAAAATTTAAAAAAATCTGCTACTAGTTAAGACTGATTATACATGATCACCACAATTTTTAATCTCAAATAATAAATCTTTTAAATAATCATCTCTTTTTTCAACTTTCTAATTTTTATGTATTAATTTTCTCATTTCACAAATCATTTTTCCATAATTTTTAAAATTAAAACCAAAACCATAAGAGAATACCTTTGACTCTTCCTTATCTTTTATTTTAATCAAAAAAATAAATTATCATATTCATAAGTTATTGTCAGCTATTAACTTTTACTGACTTGTTCACAAATAAGTTTATAAATGTTTTTAAAATAACAATATTTAAGTTGTTTTATTAAATGAGAGAAAGTTATATAAGCAACTGGAAGGAAAAAAAAAGTGAATTTTAATTATGTTAGGATTAATAAAAATTATCTGCTGGTGAGAGCTACAACAGATGTTTGTATTTCAAATGAAAGAATCATAATTCTTTTGTTCTGGATGTTTCTTTTCTACGATTTAGTAAATTTATTTTTTATTCATTTTTAAAATTTTTTTTTTTATATATAATCAATTAGATAGCTGTAATTTGATGAGCTATTTTAGATTTCTACCATTTTGACACTTATGGAGAAAATAAAAGTATTGAAATGAAAAAATGTCCGACTCATATGCGAAATTTATATTAATATGTGTTTTTTAGTTTGCGTATTTACACTTTTATAATTCTGTCATTTTTTTCCGATTATCATAATATATATTTTATTGTCTCATAAATAAACTCTCAGAAATGCTCTCGTTTACATTTAGTTCGTGAAAATCCGATCATTAGAATATATAGATATGCAAATTTTTTTCTGTCGACCGGACTGTGTCTGCGGACAGCTGACTTCACATCAGAAAGATCCTGGGTTCGAATCCCGGACAAGGCATGGATGTTCTTTCATTCTCTGTACTATCTAGCTTTACTGTGGTGGCAAAGTTAGCCCCTGAAAGAGTAGCCTACAAATCTGCCTATCGGGTGGGCATTTTTAATAAGAAAATAATAATTTTATTCTTATCGGATTTTACGATTTTTATGGTTCAAAGGAATGACTTCTCACATGGTAATTCTTGCAGACTATATTTTAAATTACGAAATCAGATACAAAAACGTATCTCTCAATAAACACACTGTTTTTTCGGCCAATTTGGATTTTTAATCATTAAAATATAAGATTGGAGTAGCCGCAATTTGGAAAATATTTCAATAGTTTAATCAGAAAATTTGGGTTTGATGTTTATTTAATGTTTATTTCACATTTTCAGTCTTTAAAATATTCAAAAAATTTTTGCACGGAATAATAGAAATTCGTTTATCCAAAGTTAATTCCATGTAAATAATATAATTTTTAATAATAATTTTTGAGTAATAAAATTTCAAAGCTTTTTTTTGCTCACCCATTATTTCTTTAAATCAAATTTTCATTTCTCAAGATATGAAATCTGTGGAATTAACCACAAAGTTAAATTCTTTATCTAGATGGAACTCGACAATTAAAGGACTAATTGCAAAAGCAATTGAATCATTTCTTCGTTCTTCGATCACCAGCTCAATTGATTGCTGTCTAATTGCTACGCCCACTCGTCAACTTACATAGTTTTGACTGGAACAGATCAGTACTTTGTATTGAGATTCAGTTATTTTTTATTTATTATCTCTTCATATATTGTGTCGAAATGAGTACAATATCAAAGCAGCTCTGTAATGCTATTATGGAATAAAATAGTTAAAAAGACGAAGAGTTGCACAAGAAGGAAAGATGTTATCTTTCGGAACCATTTAATTTCCCCTCGTAAGTAAATTCAGTGAAGCGAAATTCAAGCTCGCCTAACTCTGCCTCCGTAATGAAACTTGCTTCTGATAAATGATAAGGAACGTGAATAAGTTAAGACTTATTTTAATTTCTTGAAATAAATAGCTCTCTTTGCGGAAATCGCAATCACTCGAGCGTTAATAATATCAAACTAGCGTAATTGTTATTAATAAGGCGGGAAAATAATACTTTCAAGATTGCTCTTCCAAATAAACAATCCAAATAAACGATTTCGACTTCCAAATAAACAATCCATGTATTCAGTATGTTTTAATTGTATGTGATTTCCTAGGTATAGGAATGCAACCCCCATACTAGTTGTTTTAATACCAAATTCAGTTATTAAAAAGCTTTCCGACCTAAATGTTGCATAATGTGTTTATTATGTGTCGCATAACCGCTTTTCATGCAAGTAAGCGTTTGTACAGAGTTTTAAAAAATGCCGCAATTGGTTACTTTCAAAGGAATTTTCCTTTAAGCACCTTCCTGTTTATTTAACTTAGTAAGAGTTGTTGCTCAGACTTTCAATGTCAGAAGTATATCACTCAAAACAGGATGAAATTTCTTACTAATATTAATAATTAGGAAATAATTAATATAATTGCATCGCGTCGTTTAGTTTTATTACAGAATTTGCTTTAATAAGCTTCATAATTCTGCAAATTTTGCTAAATCATTTGGAAATAATGTTTATAACTTTAAAATATAGCCATAAATGAAAAAATAAAATCTCAAAACTTCAGGCTATTTTTTGTGAATCGTGGTATTTTGAATAATTAACTTTATCATTTGGTAATTACCTAACTCTCAAAATGAATATCCATTTTTTATATTTTAATGGAATGCAGTGGAACGCACTTAGTATTGAATTAAGATGAAAGCGGCTATTTGCATTCAAGCGTTTCACGTTGTGGAAATTCCACTCAACAAAGAATCACCATTGACTGCTTCCATTCATTAGCATTTTTATTATGCCACGAACTCAAAGTCTTAGTTGGCCATCGAAATTACTCATTTAAAGGGTATTAGATTACTTAAACGCGTAAGATGTCGAAACCAATTAATATCATACGGCTTTACTGTTAGGGCAAAGCGCTCATAACATACATCTTTCCTGATGAATAAGTAATAGTAAATTTATTCTTCTGTCTGAAGAACTTTTAGAGTTGATCCAATAAATGCTTGTCATGGAATAATCGTTCACCATCTCACTGACGTAGGAGTAATTGACTGACGAAATTTAATTTCAAAGATTGACATCTGATGAATTCGATTAGAATCTGAATGATTTCTCGAACTATAATTAAAGCACTTTTAAGTATTTAAGCATCAAGTGTCTATTTAATTATCCAAATTTCGAGTGTTACAGTTTTAAACAGGTGTCAATCTCTGAAATTTTATTTTAACAGACACAATGTACAATTTGTACCTGGTCTGTTACTTTAATAAGATTTTTAGTTTCAAATTGTGTTAATTATTTTACTGGGATCCTTAAACAGGTGTAACTTTTTCTAGGTAGTATATTTTATTTTAGTGTTTGCTTGAAATTTGTAGTAATTGAATAAAGCCTAGTCGATGAACGTGTTGATGCCATTTTACTAAATTCGATGTATTCAGTTTTAAAGTTCAGATAAGACATTACCTACTCACTCAATGTATTTTCTGGCTCTTGCGTCATAAACTGAAATAATTGAAGAAGTAAATAGGAGTTATAAATTTAATAAAGTAGACCAATGCGATAAATTCTTGTCAGTAGTCATTTCAATTTGAATTAAAAATAAAATTTAATACGTGTTCGTCCTCTGAGCAATTTAATGGGGCACTAGTGAACATTAAATGTGATTTTAATTCCTTTATTTAATTACAATTTCTTTCTTTTTTTTATGTCATTAAAAACTTCATACATTTCTGTTTCATGTGCAATTTCTTTTCTTCAGACTCTTTGCTACCAAGAATTTCATTTCAGAACAAAAAATTGTTTTTCTCAAAATATAATTAATTTCATGGTTGCTCTGAATTCAAGAAGCTACTTTAGCAAGAGATATGATTAGAATTTTTAAATTTTTTGTAGCCTTGTGTTTAACTATTATGTAATGACATACGTTAAGAAAGACACCTTAAATGAATTGTTTTTTTAGTACAAAAAAGTACATTATCTTTTATTCAAAGTATTCTCCATTAATAGACACTACTTTTTCCCATCTTTCTGGGAGCATTCGCATATCTCAATTCTTCATCTTTTGAGGATATCCACGAATCGACCCATTCCTTGGTTTCATCAAATGATTAAAATTTCTGCTCAAACAGACTATGTGCCATCGACCAGAATCGGTGATAATCTGAAGAGGCAAGGTCTGGTGAATACGGTGGGTAGGGTAAAACTTCCCATTGAAGCGTTTCCAAATAGCAAAATCAATTTTCATGCAAAAATCGTCGTTCAATGTCTTTCGGCTTCAGTTCGTATGGAACCCAATTTCCTTGTTTTTGGATCATTTCCAACGATTTTAAAAGATGTGAAATTGCTTGCTGAGGAACTTGTAATGTAGGAGCAAGTTTTTATTGCGTTTGGGACGAATCTTCTTCCAATAATTTTTCCAAGTCCTTGTCTTCGTACAATTTCGGCCTTCCGCTGCGTTATTTGTCTCTCACGTCAAACTCACCGTTATTAAACTTTTGAAACCGCTTACGGCAAATTTTCTCACTTAAAGCAGCCTCACAATATGCTTCTCCAAGCAATTGATGAGCCTCAGCTGCAGGTTTCTTCATATTAAAGAAGCAAATCAAAAGTTCCCGCAAATGACGCTTATTTGGCACAAAACTTGACATTTTTGCACGAAAACAATTACTTAATGCAAATACGGAATTATAAGAACTTTGAGGTTATGTTGTTACCAGATGAATACACTAACAATAAGACGTTTAACACCAGTCAATTTCTACATAAACTTCTTGCGACGATCGGCGGGAACTTGTACACCCAATATATATATATATATATATATATATATATATATATATACAGGGTGTTTATAAAGTCCCGGACTCATTTTGATGTTTAATAACTCATAAAATAATAAAGAGAGATTAAAATTAATAACATAAATGGTTAGATAGACTCAAAAAACTTTATGGCCCTTGTCAATGAACTTCCACGTGTGGCCTCTTCGTCGCACGGAGAATATCAAGTCGATAGTCCATTTCACGCCAGGTAGTGGCAAGCATGTCGGCATCCACAGAGGCTATTGCGGTTGTAATTCTGGCTTTTAGGTCATCAATGTTCGACACGATTCTCCTGTAAACATTGTTCTTAATAAATCCCCAAAGAAAAAAGTCCAGTGGTGTTATATAAGGTGATCTAGGTGGCCAAGGAATTGGACCACCTCACCCAATCCATCTTCCTGGAAAATGGTCATTCAAAGAACTACGAACGATGATACCCCAATGAAGTGGTGCACCATCTTTTTGCAAAAAGACATGTGGCTGAAGCTCTTCTAGTTGTGGAAATACGAAGTTTTCGAACACGTCTAAGTATACAACTGATGAAACCGTCTTTTCTGTAAAAAAGAATGACCCAATGACTCGGTCGTGCATTAGTCCACACCACACATTAACCTTTGGGGAATCCCTTTGTGCCTCAAGCTATTCATGGGGGTTTTCAGATCCACATATGCGCACATTATAGCGATTAACAATGCCAGAAACATGAAACAAAAACAAAAGAGAGAAAAATGCAATTAATAAGCAGGCGATATTTAGAAAAGTTCAGATATTTAGACTGGAAAATGAAATTATTTGGAATTAACCACGCGCGCAGACGATATTTACAAAAGTAAAGATATTCAAACCTGAAAAAGAAAATATATGAGTTATTCCATCAAGAAATGCCATAAGTTTGTTTATATCTTCATTATTTTATGAGTTATTAAACATCAAAATGGGTCCGGGACTTTATAAACACCCTGTATATATATATATATATATATATATATATATATATATATATATATATATATATAATTTAGTTATTATTTGCTAAGAATTGTTGTGCTGGAGAGGTGTTTTAAATTGTTGTAATTAAAAAAAAAGTTTAATTAGAATGTCTGGTGCGAGTTCATATGCCCAGTGACCGGGTTTCTAGAAAATATTTTTTTAAAATTTTCTTTGTTAATACAGATATATAAGTTTATTTTACGGTAGAATTTTAAAATCTTTACTGATTTTTCAATGAATATAGTCTATAAACACGATGAGCCCTGTAACACTAAATGTTTAATTTATGACGAATTTTGAGAATTTGATTTTCAAGTGTGTCAGTTCTTTTTATTATGATTGTGCGCGTTTAATTTGAACTAAAAGGTAATGATATGAGGTAAGAGAGTTGTAACTTAAAACACTGACAACTTCTAAGAATCTAATGGCAACAGTATTATTATTTTTATTTCTAATTATAACCTAAACCAAAAGGTGAAATCACTGTAAATAAAACATCCAAAACATTCTACCGTCTCGGTGGGAGAGAAAATTTCCTCACTTAAAAATAGTTTTTTTAAAAAAAATATTTTCTTCATTTTATGATTATGCATTATGATATTATTCAAGAAAATTATCTTATGATAAAATAGAAGATTTTTTTTAAATGTTTTAGTTATGAAAAAATAAAGCTAGTTCATTTAGTTTTTGTTTAATTCAGCCTTTATTTTATTTAAGTCATATAGTATTTGTACCTTTAAGCATGTTTTAGCATGAAATATGCTTAATTTTTAAAGATTTCGTCTTATTTGTGACAAATGAATGCGCTTAACGATTCGAAATGTTGCATTCTTTAAGTACGAAAAGTGTTATATTCCATAAATATATTAGTTTGATGTATTTTTTTTTCTGGGCAAGCTATAACTGCTATTTATGTCATCTGGACTTGTGTTCAGAAGTAAATCATTTAAATTCCATTGTTAAAAAATATTGAAGAGCTCGTAACCTAACGTATTTGAGACCTGGCGTTTGTTAAATAAATGTATTATTATAAAAGTTTTATTATTTAGCACATTCAGAAAGTTCACGTTTGAGGACTTGTTTACTTGACATATGTAACACACTTATATATATATATATGTGACATATGCTTGATACGTCTCTGATGTACATGTGTAAGCATCGAAATTTGGACGTGAAATTTTTTATTCATTTTAGAAGATGAAAATGCTGAAACTTTAAAAGTGATGGCATTATTACTAAATGCATTCAAACAGAGCAAATGCACTGTTAATTATTTATCTGCCAACGAAGGAGAAAAATGGGAACCAAAGTTATTCATCAGAGACTGAAGAATGTATATTTAGAAGCCTACTACCCAACCATGCTACGTAATGTTGATCAGTTGATCAGAATCAGACAACGTGGATAGTGACTATCTAGTAACTAGAAACTATCTCTCCAAACTACCACAACTAATGAGAGGACTTTTAGCTACGAGAGGGAGAGAGAGAGAGCAGTAGAGAGGCCATCCACATCCATGATGATGTGGATAGCTCACCATAGCTCACGCATCCATATCCTTCATGTCGTGACGCAGAAGTTGTACACGCTGAAGTTGGAGACATCCTAGCACTCGTTTTAGAACTGTGATATTTATCCGTGCGATTTTCGCGTTTTCGATCCCCCGAAATGTCTTTGAATGATCGATGGTTTCTGTTGGAAGAAGTTAAGCGGGCAGTTTCGGTCTTTTTTAAGCAGAAAAATATGCATTTTAGAAGCGAAAATTAAAGTTTTAGTTAAAACGGAACAGAAACTTTTTTCAGACTTGACAATCACTTTTGATATGAAATAGATAAAAAAAAAATCACAATTTGATGATTTTATCCTTACCTTCCCAGTCAATTATTGAAAACATTTTTACTTATTTCCTGCCTATAACATCAATTTTGGATCTTAAATGTTTAAGGCAAATTTTCTCTGAATCATATGGGCAATAGGGTAAATCGGTGGCCAGTTGATTCACTTAAACTCATAAAAATATTGTTTTTCCTTTTATTTTACAGCTGGGAATTTTGTTTTCAAATCTATGCCTAACTTAAATATTTCTAAGCTCAATTTAGTGTACATAAGGAAAGCAAAAGAAAGAGACTATTTTTTAAAGTGAAACAAATAATTCTAAAAAACAATGGAAAATTTTTTCGACGAATACGCATATAAATAAAACTTTTTAACTGTATTAATTTTATATTATTTTTCTCCCTTATTCTACCTAGTGATATTTGGTATTTATGAATGCGCTCCACCCATTTCACCTCATTTACGAAACACTATTTAGCTCCAAGCATTGAACCATGAAAGGTACGGAATGAGTGTAAAATGTTGATGAATTATTACCTCAGCAAATATCTTTTAGATAAATTAACTGAATCGTACCATTAGAAGTGGTATATGTTTCGGCAGACAAAATTAGTATATAACACTCACGTGACGAGTAAAATAAAGCTTTAAACTTAATGAGGAATGAATTCTTTATAAATTCTACGTTTACTGAAGAGCTACATCAATTAAATTTCCAGAGTTATAAAAGCAACAAATCTTCATGCAGCACTTTCCTATGCAAATTCTTAATAAACCAATAATATGTGGGTCAGTACATGCATGCTTAAAAACTTGTTTTAATGGAGTTCGTGGTTATGGAAATAAATTAGTACCTGATTCGAGATAAAAGGTAAAAGACTACATTAGAATACTGTTAAGACGTTTTGTGAAAACCCGTTATGCTAATCATTAAAGTAAAGTATAAGGCATCGAAAAAAATAATTGCTAAAGAATATTCAGAGAAAAATAATCTAGGAATAGCTATATATTACCGCAAATGAAATGTACAGAAATTTTGTTCTTGGTAGTAAAGTAGTTTTTACTAAAAAAACAAGGTAGTCCTTCCAGAGAAGGATGTTGCGACTGAAGCGCCGTGGATGTTTACATAAAAGAAAATGTAATCTGAATAATAGTTTAAATATAGAAATTTTTTTTTGTGTAAATTTGCTTTAAAAAAATTAATATGAGATACGTCATGCTTATAAAAACACATCTGATTTCAAATGCATTCTTTTCTGGTAAAATTGTTCTAGGATCATACAAAAATGATTGCTTCATCGAAACAATGGTTGACTGAATATAAACAATAACAAGCTTTCTAAAACCGGAAGAAATTTTAAAAATTCCGGTGTACCCCTCCGCTTATGTTATGTTTACGAGGCGATGTATGAACAAGCTTAATATTCTAGGAAGTTTTAATATCACAATATAAATAAAGAAAATTAATATCATAATATAAATAAAGTGTGAGGTTTGTTACGTTTTGAGTATTATCTTTTATTTGGCTATAATAGTGTAAAATATTGCCGGTTGTTGTTTTTAGGGTAGCATGCTTGTGGGGTCTTCCGAATTCATATGTTATTTGTTTCCTTGAAAGTTAAATTGTAAGAACGAGTAATATTGTGAACACTAAAAGCATAATTATATTGAATGGTGAACTTTTTCAAGCTTAGGCGCAGAAATCAATCGGAAGTAGTAACCCGGAAGTCTTATCCACAATATTAGCCCATAGCACTGTCTGCGCTCAGCTTTACATGGTCGACCATCCATACACGTTGCGAGACAGGGAATAACAAAGAAAATGGAATGCATTGATGTCGCTGGCTGCAGGCAAATGGCAGGCACTATTCTTATCACCAGTTAGAGCATGTTCGCTAATCAGGTCATTGATGGACATAGTGGTTTCCATCAATGGAGAGGATAGAGTGGTGATAAAGATAAATCGTTGTATGGTGTCGGTGAGTGGAAACGATATATCTTCAAGGCTTACCGTTTACCGCTGATTATGTTCATAAACATGTCAGTTTGGGACGACTAGCAATATTGCACGAAGGTGGCGGACGAACTTTTCCAGATTCATTGTTTATGCAGTCAAGGATCATCATGTTAAATTTTTGGCAGAATTATGTGCAAATGTTTGTAGGTGGTGTACACATATCTTCACATAATGATTTATCTAAGCTCTCAAGAATCTTCAAGTCCAATAACAGACTAACGTGCCCAGGTATTATGTTTGACCCACACATTATAAATTTTTAGTTTGCATCCCCACCCATGACATCATTCGTGTTATTCATTTCGGTGCAATATATTTAGCTATTCTGGAGCTAAATTATTTATGAATGTGGTGTTAATGAGTGTACAATTCTTAATAAAAGTAACGACATATATCACCAATTTTGGTAGTTATATAACTAACTGATGTTACCAGACGTACTTCTATCAATCATGTCTTCTTTTTAGAATAGTTGAATTTATTTTACTATGGTTCACCACATGAGCAATGATTTAAATAATTTATTACAGGACGAATTTAACTAGCAATCATATCTACCCTAGCATTAGAGGAAATGAAAAATAAAATTTTAGATTTATAGATGCGTGATATTTAAATGGAGTCTGAAATTTTTTATTTGTTACAAGAACGCAATTAAAAGTTGTGGGGTAGTTATTAAATTATTTTATTTATATTTATTCATGCTTTTCATTAGAATAATGAAGGCAGCATTATTGATGTTGTGAGTCATTTAGAAATCCCTGGAAGCGAATCAACATTCATTAAAAATGCATTTCATACAAATTTAGAATACTTCTTTTATAAGAACAATATCATTAAATTCCCTAGAGAACGAACTAAAGACCCTAGAAAACGAACTAAAGAAAATTAAGCGTTTTCACGATAACATGTTTTTTTTATTAACGTTTTCCATCTTTTTTATTAACGTTTGCGAAAAGAAACTTTTTTTCTATTATATCATTTTCTTGATAATTTACATATTATTATTACCAGTGATTAAATTAAAATGAAATTATTGATATGTATTTACAGTAAGTAATTGATTGATGAAAATATTTTGTGACGAAAAGAGTGATAAAAGGAAAATGTGATAAGGAAACAATGAAGTAAAGAAAAATAACGAAAATAAAAGATATGTTTAAAAAACCGATTTCATCTTGAAATCGGAAATCCGATCTCATACTTAAGAGGAATTTCCCAGAAATATCAAAAATATAAAACATATGATCTCGTTGAAATAAAATTACCGTGTATGTCGAAATTGGTTTTTCCTCAATGAAAAATATTTTCAATTATTGCTAAAGCTGGTAGAATAGGTCTCTTCTGTGGGAGATATAAGTTGAAGCAACAAAATCAGCAACTCATTATTTTTGCAATCGATGCGTAAACCTGGATTTCCAGTTGAAAGAAAAGCAATTTAAATTTTATCATAAACAATATCAGAAAAGTATAAAACACGAGTATTGAAAAAGCCTGCTTTGAAAGCTACTTGTTTTTATTTACATAGGGTGAATAAAAAAAAAAAAAAAAAATGGAAAGTATAACATCAAAAGAAATTTTCTTTTTACTGGAAAAAATACGTGTTCAATATTTTTCTTCACCTCTTTCCCCCGGGGGGTTGAAAGTGGTGCAATTTCAAATCTAAAGGGAGTACTTCTGGTACATCATTAGTAAATGAGTTTCAAGACAAATAATTACAGTTTTTATTTCCCGTGAGGTTTTTTTTTTTTTTTTTCAGGCAGGTCATGTAGTTATGTAAATTTTGAAACTGAACTTTTTCTGTTTACGCCTTACAGAAATGTGGCTTCAGCAAAATTCTCAAAAGGATTTAGTAATTCGTAGTCTATTCTGTTCTTATCTAACTCAATGGGCAAAATATAAAATAAAATAAAATAAATAAAGAACTTTGTGAGATAAACTGACTTTAAAGTCAAAATATTGCTTTACTTTGCATGCAAAGATTTCATGAAGCTCTCCATACAGATGTTAATGCTACGAAAGACATTTTTTACAATTTGACTACTTAGGTTTTATACCGAGTGAATTGATGTATGATTTCGTTTTTTTCAAATGAAATAAAACTAATTTTTTTTTTTCCTATTAAAAAAAGAATTTAAATCAGACAAATATCTTCCTATCTGCTCGATGACCTTCTATCATCTTTCTGGTAACTTGAGTTTTGAAATTTTTGCTGATATGAGGTTACCAGAAAGATGGCAGAAGGTCATCGAACAGATTGGAAGATATTTGGTTGATTGAAGTTCATTTTTGTACAGAAAAAATTGAGTTTTATTTAACACTAAAAATAGAAACTTCTTACTTGACAAATAAATATATTGAGCTGTATTTCATAGTTCCTGTTGGCAATACTTAATGATTTGCAATGCAAATACTCTGTTTTAATGGTAGATATTTTATAGTTGAAAGAAAAAATCATAACTGGAATGATATGTTTAGAATACTGTTGCATGCAGTATATCGATCCGGTATATTCAGTAAATTATGCGCTAATGAATAAAACCAAAATAATATCTTTATTATTTCAGTGTATTTATGAATTTTAAAAATTAACGTAATAATAAGAAACCGTAGTTTACTTATCACATTTTTTTACTTTAGGACAGCAATTTTTATTTTACCGATTTCAAAAGCACTTAAGATCATGAAAACTGACCATAAGCTCTGAAGAAAAAATGGCGGAGCTTATTTTAAAGTTTACCAATAACGGAAGATTGGGATTCTTCTGCAGGAAACAACATTGTTTTTATAAGTTTACTTAAAAAAACTGTGACTTTTAAATCATGAAACGTAATTTAAATTGCAAATGATATGTCAGGCTGATGCCAAAAGTCGATTCACCTTTTGTTACTGACGGAGGTTCAGCATGAGCAACACCATGGAGAATTTTTGCTAAATTATATTATGCTTAACGGTAATGTAAAAGTGCACAAAAGTTTTCAATTGATTGTAAATATTACGAAGGAACCTAATTTAGGAAAACCTAAAGTCACATTTTTCTAATTTTGTAACCATGATTGAAAAATATTTTGCGCTCTTGAAACAAATCTTTAAAAAAACGGAGAATATATAAACGGAGAATATATTTTACAATGAAAACGTGAAGTTTTTGCGATGTTCACTTTTAGAAAAATGAAATTAAATTTTATTCAGCATCAAAAAATTATGAGAAAATTAAAAAAAATATATTTTTTTATATTAAACTTAGTACATAGAATCGTTTGTTATTGATTTTTTCCCCGTTAATTTTCTTCCTTTATTTTTTATTTTTAAATAATTCTTATTATTTTCTATGTTTTATTTTTGCGCTTTAAATCATTTCTTATTTTTTAATTCTATCTTTTTATTTATTTCGTAACGTAATTTTGATCTACCTTATTGAATTAAGGATATTTGAGAATGCATGGAAAATAATAATGTTTTATCAAGTATGGGCAAATGGTGCGATCTGGGTTCATTTTTTTTTTGTTTCTTAATATTTTTGTGTGTTTTGCCTCTTTTATGTAACGTCAAAAAGGTTTCTTATTATTTTTCCATTTTTATTTGAAAAATTCTTATTCTAGGTCAAAGTGTGCAATATAGTGTGACTTGTGACCAACTTTTTAACAATTTATTTGCATTTACCGAAGATTTCATGAGGTTCTGTCATGAATATTTGGTCAGCCTTTCTTAATTTTAAATATTTGAAGATATCCAAAAACTAATAATGATGTCAAATCAAATGGAGATATTTTTATCACTTTCATCTTAAAGTCCCGGTTTTATCCGGCAGCGCCATTTAATGGAAATGAAAAAGGCTTGGCATATTTTAAACGTGAAGTTTAACCTGATTTAACAATTTATGACTAAAAACAGTCGTGATCGGATGCTTAATTTACTTAAAATAATTTTTCAAGCAGTGCAAAACTATGGAAAAAGTGGTGTAGTAAAAATCAAAACTTTTCTATTTGAAACTTTTAAATATGTTTCAGTCGGCAAATAAATATCCTACTCTGTTTTTCAATCTTCACCAAATAGCAAGGCATCCGTCTGCAACTAGTTTAATGGGATTTTTGATAAGAAGCAACAATAGTTTAGTTCAGAAATGTCGATCCATAAATACCCACCTACCCGGTTTTTCCAACTTTTCCCCATTAGAGTTACTGACATGGAATAAAGGAATTAAATTGTTCTTAGGAGGAGGTTGAAGTAAGTCTGTTTTTGGATCTAACCCTGAAATGTTTCAATGAAAATGGAAAATATAGTGCTTGCAGCATTTTTTAAAGACAATTCGGATGTAACTTTAAAAAAGAAAAAAATTCTTTCTTGATTTAAATTGCTAATAATTACGATGAGATCTAATGGAAAGTTGGAATCATTTAAAGAAACTTAAGTAAGGTTAAATTTAAGTTAAATTGTTCTCTCAAATATTATCTACAGGGGATTACACCATCGTCATATTTAATCTTATTAAGCTCCATTTCAGCAAAGGAGTCACCCACATTGAGATAACCACTCATTTAACATTTTTAATTATTCAGTTCCATGTAAGAGGACAGCATTCGACTAAATTCCAGAGTTACTAATTCAAAGACTCATCACATTGGAGCAAGGATTATTAATTGGTGGAGGGAAGGCAGGTGCAAAGTACAAATGTCAGAGTTCCAGTTGAAGACAGGCTTTTCCCTAGTCTTGTAGTTAATGAAGCCTATTACTGAATTGCAATTCATGACGTTTAATAGAAGTCTAATCAGAATGAACTGGGAACAAAGGAAAGTCTTTTAAATGATCATCTAGAGTTTCATTAGAAAACTGATTTAGATCCCAATAAATTGCATGAGATTTACAGCCATTGATATTAGTTATTAAGTTGTTAGTGAGTTGATAATTTTTTTTTAAAATAATTGCATAAATTATTTTTTGATGAGTGATTTTTTACGATGTAAAGTTTAGCAGTTTGAAATCAGGAAAAAAAAAATTATTTCTTTCACAATTCTTTTGAAAGACCAAGTAATGTTTATTATTACACACACACACACACAAAAAAAAAGAAATTAATAATTTCGTAATTTATTTGTTGGACAGCAAAAAGAGCAATTTGTTGTGTAAATTAGTTTAATACTTTATTTCTGTTATATGAAGAGGGGATAAATTGAACTGATTTACGTTGCTTTTCTATTACGTTAATATTTTGTTACGTTATTATTCTACTACTTTATTATGTTATGTAATTATTCTTACATTTCTCAGCACATTTCTATATAAATAGACATTCTTACTACATAATAATTCATCATCACATAATAATTTTATTATAAGATATATTTATTTTTTCTTTTACATGATTTTAATTAGAATTATAATAGTTATGACTAGAAATTTCGTCAAATGCAAGTATGTGTGTATATCCAATACGCAAGAGTCCTCTTCCGAGACATTTTCCACAAGTTTTTTTAAAATTTTTATCCTATTTTGATGAAAAGTTATCTTTTGTACCAGGATTATGTACAAAGAATCCTTGCACAAAATATTTTCAAAATAATTTTTCAAACAAAATGGTGGAGAAATAGTAAAGACATTGAATAAATAATATTAATTTTCTGGTATTTTCTAAAAGTGAGGCATACCAAGTTGGTCAATGAAAGGGTAGGTCAGTAAAGGAAAGGTCCACGAAAAGTAACGATTGATACATGTTTTAGTAACTTTGTCGTTTTGACATATACACGTCCTTTCGAACATTTGATTAAAGTTGTGTCAGCTATGTCGTCGTGTTCTTTGAAAGGGTGTGCGGAACATGTCGATATGGCAACATATACATTGAAAATTGCAAGACAAATTCTAAACAATTCTAATTGGTCATCAAATAAGTTGTACTTTGCCGTGCAAGAGAAAAATCAACGTAAATGACGAAAATAAATAAATAAATAAATAAATAAATAAATAAATAAATAAAAATTGCGAGTTTTATATAGTTAGCATTTTCGTGTGATAATCTACTTATTATAAAAGATTTTTCTTCAAAACTAAAATTTGTTTTATCAGCTTTTTTAAGTTTTAGAGTTCACAGCATTAAGAATAGAAAGAAAATGTTGTCCATTGACTTTTCCGAAATCTACCGAGAGACGCTTGCATTGTTTTATTCATTTGCCTGGCAGTATTCGTTGGTTACTTTTTAATGATTTTGTTAAAAATTCCTGCCCTTAAAAAATTCTTAATAAGAAAAACAAGTTCTTATTGTATGAAACATTCAAAAAACTAATAATTACTTTTTAAAAGAGAAAAATTTTCTTTTAAAAAGGAAAGGAATTCTTTTATTCTTTTTAAAGCTCGTTTAGGAATATTTTTGACAAAAACTATTGGGGTATTGCAAATTATGGTTTAAAAATTCATTTATTAATAGTCCAATTTCAAAGATTTGCAAGAATATTTTATGTAATAACGTTGAAATTAAATAATTCAATATTTTATCCTTTGTGTTTTACGTATGATAACGAGCGTACAGTTGTTCAGAGTAACTTTTTTTGGGTAATATTATAAGTAACAGCAATTGAAAAAAGTCAAATTAAGCATTTTTCCGTTCTGAAAAAAAATTTGAATTGAGATTCGCATTCGCTATGAATTTAATAATTGAATATAAAAATATAGAATATTGATAAGGATGTAGGATATCGATAAAAATATTGATCTTTGGTAGCAAAATATTTAATTTCCCGTTAATTTTTTTTCTAGAAATTTGGGTTCATATTGTACTTCGGACCATTGTAAATATTTGCGCCTTCCAGTGGAAAAATTTTGTATTCACTTTGAGTAGTTAATGGATGCCTGAAAAACAGGCCCAAATTGTTGTGTTGGTGATCATTTCAGGTTTTTCAAGGCATGTGCTAGAAAATAATTTTGAATTTTTTATTAATTGTACAGAGGGTATGCTTGCTTGCACTAAAAGTTATGCTTGTTATACCCTGGGATAGTTTCAGTATTGTACTTTGTACAGGTTCAAGGCATGTGAAACAAGTACAGTTTGGAAAAATATATTTCCCCGAGTACTTAGTCACTCAAAACATGAAAACATTTTTATGTTCTTAGTAAATCTATAAATGATTGAAATGTTCCATGAAAATGATATTTATTATCTAGACCATGATTATTTTTATTTCAGTTTTTTCGAAAACTTCATGAGAAGTAAGTTTTAATTGCATGATAATCTAATTTCAATCAACTCAGTAGTTTAGAAGAAACGAATTTAAATTAAATGTTATCCAAGAAGTAATGCTCAATATGCACCAACATATGGTAGTGCCACTCCATGTAGCATCTTGGACCAATATTTCTAATTTTTAAATATGAACCTTTATTTTTGAATGTGAAATAAGTATACTTGAAGTTAAAAAGTCGTTTATCTATTATTTTCTTACGATTTTAATAATCATTTTGTAGTATGATGTTTCATTCAATTATCGTGTTAAAAACATCACCCAAATTAATTTACCTTTACATTTTTTTATAAATATATCCTAATACTAACCCTTAAAAATGTTTATAGTAAAAAAAAAAAAAAATCTAATTGTTCAATTTTTTAACTTTTATATCTAACTTATACCTAAAGCATATGACAGAATAGAATTCTTCCACAAATATATGCATATATATTATTTTGTATTATTTGTATATAATATATATATATATATATAATAAAGAGTAATTTTTATCTTCAGATAATTATTTTTTATTCAGAAATATCGCATTTATCGTAAAGGATATGTCCTAATGAAGACTTTTACTTTTTATCATTAAAAGTTTTTCTATTTTATTTCATTTTATTCTGTTTATATATATAAATACTGTCAAAAAATTGATACTGTATCATCTTTTCAAAAAGAAAGAAGAAGGGATAGAACTAACCGCAATTCAAGGTATATAAAACTACTTAAAAAAATAATAATTGATTAAAAAACAAACAATAAATAATGTTTTTTTTTAAAATCAAATTAAATACAGTATTTAACAAAAAATGAACTTATCTTAAAATCTTCTTAAATTTTAATGGTGAGTCACAACTAGTATGCTTAAAACAAATTTCTTTAGAAATTGGTAATTGGTAAGCGCATAGTTTATATGAATGCACATATGATTAATGTCTATATGGATTCACTTTAAATATATCGGGATGACAATTGTTTTAATTTTGAATTATTAGCAAAATATTCAATATCATCATTAGCCGGAAATAAATTATTTTTGACATCAATTTGAGTTCCACAAATATTCTTAGATTATTAATTATCTTTTAGGTTTCGAAGGAGGGCATATTAAATCACTTATGTTCTCTTCTGGAGTGTTTTCATCCTCACCTTTGGAAATGCAGTTTTGACAGAAGGGGGTGGACTTTTTTTATGTGATTTTACTTCAAACTTTTAGATTAACCAAAAAATTGGACAAAAGCTCTAAATATAAATAAAATTTTAACGTTAATATTAATAGGAAATTCTGAGGTAATTAGCTAGAGTTTGAATTACTCATCATTTTGAATTAAAAAGGATCGACTGTATGATATATTTCCCAAAAAACTTTTAAGTTATTTCACTTATTCCTTTCTGAATAGAAAATTAAAGGTTTAAATTTGTTCTAATGTAACACTTTTCCCATTTATTTCCATGGATTGTTTCATATTTTATTTCTTCTTAGTTAACTAAACAGGCTTATTAATTGAATTTTTTTTATTAAATAAAGTCTACTTTATTTTATTTATTTATAATTTGTTTGTGTTGATAAATAAATAAAAAATATGGTTTATATATGAGTTTTGTTATATAGTATCATTTTCTATAGTTTTTGTTGTTGTGTTTTTAATTAACGGTTAAAAATAATTAAAATCTTAGTTGAAGTATATTTAATTTTCCAGTTCCTCAGAATCATCAACAAAATCACATAGTAGCTGTTATATACCATTCTCAAATTTTCACAAGAAATGTGAAGCTAAGCATTATCTGGCTTGAATCTCGAACCTTTTTGAAATGTCATCTAAATGAACATGGAGTTTCTTTTGAATGTTTGCAGATATTTATCGACACTACATAGCTATCAAATAATAGTAAGTAAGTAAAATAATACTCCCTTATAACTCCAAAAAAAATTTTTTTTTTTCCACCCCAAAAAGTTTTTGTTTCCTAACAGAGCAAAATGCTTTTTATTCAGTTTTACTCCACTTATAGATTGCTTATTACTTATTTATTAGATATTATTTATTTATAGAGAATTAAGAATTATAACTGCCAGAGTTTTTGCTGACAACATTGTCACTATTGGTCATATATTGGAGGAACCTTAATCTACAATACCCTCCTGGCCAACAACAGGCTGTTGCAATATTGCAGATTACTTATTTTTCAAGGAAATATACATTCGGATAAATATAAATTTGGAATGTTGAAATATTTGTATAATTTATTAAAATAAATTAGCAATTATTAAAAAACAAACAAGAAATGCATATTTTAAAGTTAATACTAAACTTTTTTACTTGCCTAACAATTTCCAAATGTCCATTTTTAGATAGATGTTGTGAAAAAGCTAACGGGTATGCAGAATTATGTAACTATGTTACAATTTTAGAATTATATTTAGTTTCATCGAAAGCGAGATTTGTATGAAAAAAATGGTTGAAATAAACAAATTTAAATAGTGACAACATGACATACGTTTCAGACCTCCCTGTACTTTTTTTTGAAAAAAAAAAATGTCGCCTTTTGGCAGTCATTTGGTTTATCACAACTCAGTCTTTACTTAACACAAATATTCGTGTTAAGAGGCAAAAAAAAAAAAAAAAAAAACTTCCAAAACACATGTTTCATTTAGTTGTGTCTATCTTAAACTGTTTAGAATTTATTCTCAGTTACGTCAAATGTTTCTTTTAAACATTTCTGGGGAATTCTGGACACATCCACTCTTTTATTTAATACAGAAAGGCTTTATAAGTTTTTTGTAGCTATGCTGAATCTTAGCCAAAATTCCACCGAGGTGAGGAAAATTAATTAATTCTTTAAACATGACCTTTTAGAATATTTACTTTTAAACTGGGGCTAAAAATTTTTTTTTTGTAGTTCTTATTTGCGGTTCATTTTATAAAAACGAAGAAAATAAGCTTTTAGTTGCATCTGATTAAGGAATCTTAAAATGAATTCATTTCTTATTTGATTTGAATGATTTCGATAATGTTTTGTTTGATTTAATTAAGTTTGAATTTTTTTCACAATTTATGTATTAATTGGAAATCTAATAGCATTTACAAATTTTTCAACAAAGATACCAAAATATCTTCCGTGAGCGGGCTGTAAACACCATTATTCTGCCATAAATTAATTGGCTTGACTTTTTGCTAACGGATGCTTTCTTCTTTCAATGCTAATTGGAAAAATCTTCAGTATTCAATCTGATATTTTTAGGCTTATCACAATCAGAATACAGGCCAATTAGGAAATGTGCAATAGAACTGAATTTTCTTGAAATTAAACCATTCACTATAAGATTTTACTGATTCCTGGTGGCTCTGGGAATAGAGCACTTGCTTTCCTATGAGGTGACCCGACTTTGAATCCTAACAATGGCTGGTGATTCGAATTCTGCACATGGTTGACACCGATCACAATGCTGACGTAAAAATATCCTCAGGGGAAGACTGGTGAGAGAACCCTTATCGTCAGGCTAATCGTGGGAGGTTTTCGGCGTTTTTCTCCCCATGTAACGCAAATGCAAGTTAGTTCCGTCAAAAAGTCCACCATGAAGGATCTTCTGGATCTTCTTGATCAATCTCAAAATTATGAAAGTTGGTAGAAACTCAAAATTGGGTCGGACATAAAATGACAATGTCATAAGTTGTCATTAAGAGACATTGTCATTAAGAGACAAAATTGAGCAATGGATGATACACTTTCTAATTATCCAAAAAGGTATGAGAGGTAACTGCAATAAGCCCAAAAAAAGTCCCATTGGAAAAAATACTTTAGCATTTTCCAATAGGCACAGAGCCGAGAAGACGAATTTATGGAGGTGGCACTTGATAAAAATTTCGGTGTCTCCCGACAAGTGTTAACTAGTGTTTACTAACTAACAACTTAACTAGTGTTTACTTTTATTCACTACCATTCTTTGACAGTATTAAAAAACACCTGCAATCATGGAAACAGCACCTGCAATCATTCGAGGCCATTATGGTATTTTCCAGGATGTAAGGCTGTACTCTCTCCACCACTGTGGAAGTACATGTAGAAGCATTGTAGAAGAGATCGATAAAAAAAAAAAAAAAAAAAAAAAAAAATTTACAACATACCTGACTCAAATTATTGCTTACCACAAAGGGTGCCCACTTTATATTTTACTTTAGCTAGAAATTAAGGAGAAAAGATTTTAAAGTAATATTAAAGACCCAAAAATTATACTAAATCACAGTTTAACTGGCTCACTAATCAAAATAGTTTACGATATCTCATGCCTAGAGCATTGCAAAAAAGACAGAGGCTGTTTGTGGAGAGTAAATAATTCAATTAGTCCATATATTGTTAAACATATGGTTGAAATTAATATTATAATTTTTTTTTATTCATTTT